>JARWIR010000013.1:9983185-11183185 GCA_029959085.1 Nemophila menziesii | reverse complement strand
TTTAATAAAAATTAAATCTCATTCCTAATATATCAGGAATAGACTAATACCATGGGATAAAGTGGAATGAATGTTATTATGTTCATGTGATTAAATTTTTTATGGTAATAAGAATCACGTATGATTTAACTTCTACCAAGTATAGGAATAGAATAAGGTACTCCATTCCCAAAACCATTACAACATACCAATCAGAATCTAAAGGAATTATAGTATATGATTAAAGGAGGCGAAATATTCATTTTTATAGCTAAAATTTACATGTTCTTCAAAATATAATTACAACAAATTGTAAATCAACACAACCAATCCAAAGTTATATTGGTAATTCTTTGAAAAACAATTCCTTTGGTAGTCAGCCTTCTGGCTATACCAGATCGGTTATGTTCGGTTTAAGCAGTTGGGAGCATTAGCAAACTGGTTCGGTCTAACGATTCAATGTTTATAGGTTTTGGTTCAATCCTATGGGACATTATATAAAAACCAAACCTATAAGAAAGCTTGGTTGTTAAGGGCTCAGACCGGTTCTCTTACTTGTTATAACCTAAACAGTTCTTAATGGTTAACTGACCGGTTTTTTGGGATTGGTTTATGGATTGTTTGGAGAATGGTTTGAGATCATTTTGGAGACTTGTTACTTATATTATATTTAAAGTTGTAACCATTTCACAATAACTTTAAGTTGACTGGGTTTTAGAGATAGTTATAAAACAAAATGTGGAACTATAACAAATGAGAAATTATTACAATTTCTACCGAACTAATTAAATTATTACACGTTAAAAACAAAATAAGTAACTAAAATACTTAAAATAATTATATAATTACATTCAAATAGTGGAACAGAGTGGGGGCGGGGGTGACTGTGTCCATTGAATTTTGGTTGCCTATGTACCTTTCTATAGTTAACATAAAATGCATACCTAGAATGGATCAAATCACCACGTATTTATTTAAATAGACTTGGTAAAAGCGTTAGTATAATCGTATAAATGTAAGTTAGGTTCAAAAGATTGCTCACCATTTGTCTTCATTGGGTTCGTATGAGAGTGTTGATTATGTTATTAACGTAAGTCTCGTTGTCATCATCATCATTTACCAAACATGACAAATTGAAGTCTAAGTAAAGTAATAACTAAATTAATAATCTAAGAATAACAAATTGAAAGTATGATTAAACTAAACTCTAAACTGAAATGTAAAATGCCTTAGGAATCGTTGAAGGATAACGAAGTTGATTGAAGAGTTATGGTCGCATGTAATGATTCCATTTGAGCTTGTAATTGTGACAAAGTTTTATGTTGTGTATCTTTGCGTTGGGATTCACATTTTGAGTAACCACTTGTTTACCTCAACCACCTTTGCAACTTCCATGGGATTGAGACATTTATAAAACCTACATAAGTAGGAACAAAAGTTAACATTCAAAACTTCTTGTGGTTAAACACCAAGGATGTCTGATAGTCAAGGACTTAGAAGTACAAAATTCTTCTTATGACTTTTTTGAAATATTAAATGAAAGTAAACGGTTTTACTTTCAAAATACCCCAAGACTTATAAAAAGATCTATAATATAAAGGTTTTATATTCGAAAAACCAACTATCGTTTAGTAGAAATAAACAAAAGTAAAAATGTTGAAGATTGTGTTCTTAAAAAAGTTTGAAAGCTTAAACAAAAAGAACACGGTTTTACTTTCGAAATATCCTGATACTTATAAATAAATATCTAATATAAGGGTTTCATATTCAATAAATCAACCATCATTTAGTAGAATTTTTTATGATTGTGTTCCAGAAAAAGTTTGAAAGCTTACACAAACTGAAACAGTTTTATTTTCGAAATTCTCGAGACTTATGTAAAGATCTCTAATATAAGGGTTTTACATTTGAAAAACCAACCATCGTTTAATAGAAATTAAAAAAAAGTATAAATACTTAAGATTGTGTTATGGAAAACATTTGAAAGCAACAAAAGGAAAAGATAGAAGTGTATGAAAATGTTAATGATTGCTTGAACCAATGTATGTGATATATATAATTCTCAAAAGTTTGCTCTGAGATTGACAAGTAAATATTAGTATTTTTTTAATACAGCTGAATAGTAAGGGTTTCTAAGTAGAGAAGATTGCTAAATGTTTATAAGTTGAGTAGAATAGTAAAGATTATAAATAGAGAAAAATAGTAAAAGGTTCTGAAAGTTGCTATGTAAGTTTGTTGTGCATAATGGATATAAATGTATCATATATATATATATATGCAAAAGGAATGGTCATAAAGGTGGAAATTGGGGAGTAAAATGATTTGACCATTATACATAAACTCGAAGGTGTAAGAAAAATTGAAAGTTTACAACTGTTTTCTTTTTTTCAAACGTGTATATCAAATAGATAATACCAAAACAAGTAATCAAACCATTACTATCACCCAATGCCACTATCTGTAATGTCAAGGTGCATCTGATCAACTAATCGGGAGGGAGTGGAAAGTTTACAACTGTAACATTTAAGTACCACATCTACCTTTGACAAGACATATACTTACCATATATCATAATACGCGAACAATTCAAAGCACAAGATCACCATCTATCAACCAACAACTGTTAAGCAATAAAGAGTCTTGTTTTTAATTTATTAACATAAATCATATACATTGCAAAAGATTAAGGCATGAATTGAAAATTATAGTTCCATCATCAATTTTGAGAGTTTAAGGGACTAATTTGCAAACTTTTGTAATTTTTTAGATTTTTTATCATCATTTTTAAAATTTGAAGGGACAACAATGCAAATATGTGAAGTCTTGGCGATAAAATAACACATATAAAGCTTAACTTTATAAAGTTTTTTGCTCAAAACATCAAACAAACACAATTTACATTTTTATGGAGAATGCATTAATTTTTTAGACTTCCAGTGACTAATTTGCAAAATTTTGCAATTTATCATATTTTTAATCATCATTTTCAAAACTTTAAGGGACTTTAATGCAAATATATGAAGTCCTAATACTAATAAACACATACAAAACTTAAATTTGTAAGGTTCTTTACCCAAAACATCACACAATCACATAATTATACTTTTAAGGTCAATACATCAATTTTCGAGAGTTTCACGGACTAATTTGTAAACTTTTGCAACTTATCAGATTTTTTATCATCACTTTTTAATCTTGAAGGAACAATAATGCAAATATGTGAAGTTTTGATGTTAAAAAACACATCCACAGCTTAAATTTGTAAGGTTCGTTGCCTAAAACGTCAGACTATCACATATTTACATTTTTTAAGGACAATACATCAATTTTTGAGAGTTTCAGGGACTAATTTGCAAAATTTTGCAATTTTTCAAACTTCGTATCATCATTTTCAAAACTTCAAGGGACTTTAATGCAAATATGTGAAGTCTTGATGTTAAAAAATATATAAAAATCATAAATTTATAAGGTTATTTGCCCAAAACATCACTCACATAATTACATTTTTAGGGACAATACATCAAATTTGAGAGTTTCAGGGACTAATTTGCAAGATTTTGCAATTTATCAGATTTTTTATCATCATTTTCAAAACTTTAAAGGACTTTAATGCAAGATATGTGAAGTCTTGTTGTTTAAAAACATATACAAACCTTAAATTTGTAAGGTTCTTTGCCTAAAACATCACTTAATCACATAATTACCTTTTTAGGGATAATACATCAATTGTTTAGAGTTTAAAGTGACCAATTTGCAAACTTTTACAATTTTAAAGATTTTTTATCATCATTTTCAAAACATTAAGGGCAAACAATGCAAATATGTAAAGTTTTGGCGATAAAAAACATATACAAAGCTTGACTTTATAAGTTTCTTTGCCAAAAACATCACATAAACACATATTTACATTTTTTGGGACAATGCATCAATTTTTGAGAGATTCAGGGACTAATTTGAAAACTTTTGCAATTTATCACATATTTTATCATCATTTTCGAAACTCTAAGGGACTTCAATGAAAATATATGAAGTTTTGATGTTAAAAAACACATACAAAGCTTAAATTTGTAAGGCTTTTTACCCAAAACATCACTCAATCACATATTTACATTTTTCTAAAGTTTCAGGAACCACAAAGTATCTGATTTATGAGGTTTTTCCCCACAACACAACAACAGGCAAATTTACTATTTAAAGCACTAAGCTTCATTTTTCGAGAGTACAGGGTATTCTCTTGAATGTATCAAATGTAAAGACTATCCTACATTCGAATGTATCGAATCAAGAAAAATATTCTCTATTAAACTTAAAGGAAACATAGATGTATATCTCTATATATCAAATACTAAGCAAAAGATATGTTCCATCGATGTTCCTTACGATCAGTCACTTGTCAAGTTAAGGCCAACTAAGAGGTTATTAGGAATTTCAATTGGAAGCCTCGACCATATGATACTAGTGCATTTCAAACACATAACAAATACGATATCTTCAACGAATATTAGAGTGGAACCGAGACCAAAATCCATTCCCATCAATAACACAATAACACAATAACAAGATATCGCATCCACTCTCGTTTGTTTAACAAAAGAATACAATTACATTACTAATATTTGTTGTCACAAAAAATTAGTGAAAAGCTTGCATTTATATTAATTTGTTAGACAACCCAACCCAACTCATTTGGGCCTAATATATTACCAACTAACCAAAGTGTATTTCTAAAAATGGTACAACATGAATCGGACCTACAAACAAACGCTTATTTGGTTCTAATAAATCATCAGAGATAGTGGTGGAGTTGTACTTGTGCGAAATAGAATACTAGATATGGTGGTTGTTTCGTGGTGTTGGTTATTGTGGGTCGTGTCATACATTTTTTTATTGTGGTGGTAGATGTGACACCTTGGTGGTGATGATGGTTGTAGTAATAATGGTTTTTTGCACGGTCTTTGTTATGGTGGTGGTTGTGTTGCGGTGGTTGTAATGGTAGTTGTGTTGTATGGTCTTCATTGTATTCGTGATTTTGACGCGATGTTGGTGATAGTAGATGTGTCGTGGAGTGACGATGGTGGTTGTGCCGCGATGATGGTGAATGTTGGTTCACGATGGTGAAGATCTAATATCATGATGGGGAGAAATCTCATGCATATTTTTTTGAGAAAGAGAGATAAGAGAGAGTGAAAGAAGTGGGGAGGTTTGTAAATATATTAAATCCAATAAAAAATAATTAAAGGTTATGGTTTAGTATATATATGGGTACTTTTTCAATTGCAATAAAGTGACTAGTTAGACTAATATAAGATATGTGATATTCACGAAGAATTTGGGGAAATCGTACTGCCACTTGCATTTAGTTCATATTGCCTAGAATAAGGTCAACTTTGGTGGATGAGAGGTCGATCTAGGTCTAGGGGTACATTGCATATAAGATTTTAGTGGTGGTAAAGAAGTGAGTCTGGATGGTGATCTAGGCACCTGAGCATTCTGTAGTGGTGGTGAAGGCACCTCTATTGACAAATAGAGATTTACACAACTTTGACATACGAGAATCATGTTGAGGTATTTTATTAGGATCTTGAGTGAAAGAGTTGTTGATGTTGTTGAATGGTCCTAAAGTACCATGGTGTTGTTGGAGGGAAGAAACAATGTGGTATATAGTGGTGGTGGTGGAGTACTACCCCTGGATTCAGTATTTGTATCAACATTTTAGGGGGTTTTTGGAAAAATTATGGACACATGTCGTCCCACATGTGCATCTTTGCCTCTAATCATATGTTTTTCGGTTTTCTTAATTTGATAAGACATTCTTAGCTTCACCCACAAATTTATAAGCCTCGACTTCTCCAAATATGTTATTTTTATATCGTGAAATTTGAAAGGCAAACTCTTCTATATCAACTTGTTATAGTAGATTCACCAGTTGAGGGTTCAACACCTAGACTACCGTATCTTTTCACTTCTCCTAGTTATATAGACGTCAATAGTTTCCATAAGCTATGGGAGGCCATCAAGCTCGAGAAACTTGTTATGAACTTTTTGGGCAAAGTGTTTTGCTCCTTTCTCTAGTTATATCTTGCTCCGCGAGCTAGTTCTTTTCTATATCCTTATAGTAAAATGTTACAAAGCGCTATGCATCAATATATTGATAGTAAAAGATATTAAATAATGATTCAAAAAAAAATTCAAACCTTGAAAATTGAAATGTCATGATCAACGATCATCTTATTTATTTTTTATATTTCCAATCTTTGATTCTCAAACGGCTAACTCTATAGTAAATAGAGGAGACACAATATAAGGTTATTAAAAAATGTATGAAGATTAAGAGATATTAAATTCATATAATTGAATAACTTGAAATATATTCTTATATGAGATAACTAGATCTAACAACTTAAATGAGTAGGAATATATATATATATATATATATTTGTATGTGTGGTGTGTGTGTGTGTGTATTAGGATTTATCGGGGGAAATTAAGTATTTATTTATTTTTTTAATTTTTTTTTTCTTAAAATAACATTTATAGGATGAGTATAAATATTTGTTTTTATGTTATCTAAAAGGCCGCAGACGATGTTGGATTCTTATACTCTAGCGTCGGTTTTCATGTAAGACATTTTGAGCTAGTGTAGTGATTGATTTTTCAATACATAGGAGAACTATTTTGACTAGAGAAAAAAAATTGTTTCTAGAGTTTTTTGGTCACTGCATATTACTTTAACCATTAAAGTAACTATCTCTATTAATGTAGTGATAGTTTTAAACACATATGGCTTCTTAAGGTCGCCATAAAAAGCAACCACGTTGAGTAAACTTGATTAAAATTTGCCTGGACAAAAAAATCAACTAAATATTCATAGAAAAAATCAACTAAAGTTCTTTAGAAAAAAAAAATCAGCTTAGACAAGTATTCATCTAAGTTTCAAACGATATGTAAAATCACATTTTATAAATGCATACATAACAGAACACAAACACACTTGTGTGTAGATATATGTGTATAAGAATTGAAAAGCACAAAATAAAAGGTTTGAAATAAATTATATACCTACGTCCAGAACAAATGGTTTTGTTTATTCCCTTTCTTACTCTCAAATCAAAGTACGACATATTCTTGATAGGGGTTTTTGTTTTGCTTTGTGTTTTGAATATAAATTGTAGTTTTTTGTCTCTTTATATAGTAAAATCCTAATTGTGGTTGGTCGTTAATATAATTTAATGCAGATTTTTCTTTCTTGAAAATAATTTAATATAGAATATTCCAAATTGTGGTAATAACCGTTTTTTACAAAGTAAGGTTTTACTAAAAAAAGTCTTTCTTGTCTTGAAATTCATTACATTATTACCATTGTTATATATTGTGTACAGTTTGACAAATGCATCGTATATCATTATAATGCAAAATTTCTTTTTTAGTTTCGTCGATATCTTTATGAGATACATTATAACCAAGAACCGATAACTTCTATCTTTAGCCAATGTAATTAGCTAGTATAGTAGATGGAGATGGTGGTAGTGTTTTTTATTATGTGAGAATGTGTCCATAAATGTATGTCTACATACTAATATTTACATTCTATCAACATCTAATGATACCTTATTTGAAAATACTTTACCTTACATGAGGACATCACAAACAACGTTATTAATACAATTTATAATCTTGTGCACTCATTGAGAGGCAAACCCAGTTATAATAAGGAGGGCCTTTAGGAAATCCCTCTAGACATGCTTGCATTATGCATAATACCTTTAGAGTTTTTTATGTAACAATAGGAAGCCGTCTCAATGTATGAAAGTGAAATATTATGCGCCAAAGGAAGGGAAATCGTTGCAACTACTCCAGGAACAAGGCCGGTCCTGGGAGGAGGCCAAGGAGGCCATGGCCTTGGCCTCCCTAATTCTTATTATATTGGGGCCTATATATTTTTTTAGTGTATATAAGTATAAATTTTTTTATTTAAAAAAATTTAGTTTTGGTCCAATCCAAATCAAATAAATGATAATCCATTTTTTTAAAATCTCCTATATATTTTTTATATTTGTCAAAAATATCACAGTCCATGTCTATTTTTTCTTTTCTAAATTATTTTTAATTATTATGGTATTATTTCATAAATTTAATATCTACTAAAATATATTTATTCAATTATTTTATATTTTATAAATAATTAAATTTATGATAAAAAATAATAAATATTTAGAGTTTTTATGCAATTTGTAATTTTTTTAGGGGGTCCATTTTTTAAAGTTGCCTTAGGCCCCTAAAATGTCAAGATCGGCCCTGTCCAGGAAGATGAAAAAATGATTGAACAAGCGTTTGACATCTCACTTATGGGATATGTTGTTGGGAAAACCTCTGACATATGAGGGATATCGAGTGGTCTGTCCTCGAGATTTTGGGCGTAAGATGTAAGTGGAAGAAAAACCCGAGTCGTTGCCCGACCTTTAGTTTTTGAATGTGATGATAAGGAAAAACTTATACTCTCGAATGACCCTTATTATTCATATGGGAGACCTCTTCTACTTATCGAGATCCCAAAACTATTTGGTTTTAGGAATTACGAGATTACAAAAGTTCCTACTTGAATCATGATTTTTGTCGTCAAGGTGTGATAAAATAATATACTAATCAACACCTCGGGGGGTCACTCTCCGCAAGTATATGTGTCATTTTCAAGTAATAAGTAAGTATAAAAGATCGTTCTCCACAGGGACTATGGCATTAACTACTTTCGTGTTGCATAATGCGTGGATGATTTAGTTGGGATTACTAAAGGACATAAAGTAAATGATTAAATATTTATTTGTTTTTCAAGATTAAGGAATAGGATGCAAATAAATTAAAGTAAATTTTATTTAAACTAAGAATACAATGCAGTTAAACGAGAGAGAGAGAGAGTACGATATAAGAAGTATAGTTTGAGTCTTGCTAGTAAACCCTTATAGTAAAAAAATATTGATTTTAGTTATAAGGGTGAAATAGGAATTTTCATGTTAATCGGGATTCTAACTCCCTTACGAGTCTTCTAGGATCACTAAGGCACACCGAACGTATACAAATTCTCTTAGTTTCCCAACCCTCCGTCATGGCGATAGTGTAGGGCACTAATAGTCTGCCTATATTTGATCAAGATGAAAAAAACTAATAATTCCAATTCATATGCAACGGAAAATTATTATCTAATTAAATTAAATGTAAAATATCTCAATTCATATTAAAATCAATCAAGAATTATTCAAGGTTCGTACATAAAACACAATACTCAAGCTAATAGAATTTAGATCATAATTGAAGCAATAAAATCAAAGAATAAAATTAATATACTCATGTTCATGACCAGAAACTAATACTAATTATCCTAAGAATGATGATGGGACGGTGTAGAAGTGGTGAAGTAGGGCTACAACTTCTATCTTTCCCTTCTAGGCGCTTCTCTCTCTCTCTCTCTCTCTCTCTCTCTCTCTCTCTCTCTCTCTCATGATAAATTCTTGAATGTTATTGATATATTATGCATTTCAAATGTTTTTGGAGTTGTGTACCCCTTTTAAATGGCCCAAGTCAAACCAAAGACGTTTTCATGGGAGAGTGGACTAGTTCGAGCCACTACAACTGCAACTTTAATAACTCTTTAATATAATTAGCTCCAAATCACGATCTGTCACCTCTTACGCGCTCCTGAATTCAAGTTCTACCATAAAGCCAAAGGGCTCTCTCATAATATTAGCCAATTGCACGTGGAGTCTTTCTTAAGCCGATTTCCAAGTTTTGCTTGTAAACACTCTAGCTTTCCAAAAGTGTCTTTTTAGTCCTTTAACGCCATGACATGGGTTTGACCTTGCTTTATCAACTTCATATCCTTGTCTCGGGATACCTTATCATCCAAGTACCTAAGAGCTACACACTTAAAACACATTTAACACAAAAATAGCTCTAAAGGTAACAAATATTTAAAATGCAAAGGAAATGAGAATATGTCTAAATATAGGAAATAATCCCTCAAATATGTCCAAAAAAATCCTAAATAGATGTCTATACGAGTAATCTATCACATAAAGGAGACATTAAGACCCCAAACTCAAATTTTTGTCGCCGGACAAAATAAGAACTAAACTAGGGACCTAGCCAATAAATATGGGAAAGAAGAATGTAAAGAATTATCCTAAAGCAATACATAAACAAGTCGTGTAAATATATCTACAAACTAAATCACACATATCATACAAACAATTAACACGTTATAGTTTCAAGATTAGATTAACTTCGCAATGCAAGAAGGATCGGTTTTTCCCTTAGTTCAAAATGGTGGCTATAGGTTATTCCTCGATCCCAACACCAACGGTCTACTTAACTACTCCCTATTACCTTAACTGTTCCTTAACCACGTAAATTAATAATCTTAGAGTCTTAAGGTCATAACATAGCTTAGGGACGGTATGATAAGTATTTGGATAGTTTGAATTGAGCTTTTGGCTCTCTCCTCACTAGTCATCAACGAATATTCATAGAGTTTGAGTTTACACTCATAGACATGCTCACTCAACCGTTCTGATGTGCTAGTTAAGCATCCCTAATAATCCCAATAGCAATTCCCAATGATTATATAACAAATCCCATTATAGGTTCGTTTATTTCATTTCTTTATATTTGTAAGTAAAACATGACACTCTTTATGATGTGAGATGTCATGCTAACTTGTTTTTCTTGGTTTTAGTCTTTTTCTTTTATTTATTATAATTTTTTTTAATAGAACTCGACAAAGGGTTACAATAAGACGCATCATCAACATAGTGCATATAAGCTCAACCCACGCGGTGTGTTTCCCATAATCGAATCCACCAAATATTAAGGTCAAACACTAATGATGATATTGAATCTACTTGTTAGGTGAAATAAAACACTTGTAAATATTGTCATTTAAAATATAAATATTTAATAATTATTTTGACTCAAAATTATTTTAATTTGATCTCAAAAGATTTTGATCATGATTCACACAATCATTTAAAAAAAAAGGTTTTTGCTAAAAAAATGCCTAATAAAAGTATCCAATTGTAAAAAGAAACCTCCAATAATTTATTTTATAAAAAAATGCCTAATAAAATAAATATTTATAAAAAACATTCTTTCTATCTTTTTATACTTATATACCTTATTTATTAAATATATTATTATGTTTTTAATACAAATTTATTTTTTAATATTAAACAAATAATGGGACACTTCTACCACCACCACGTATTTAACCACCGCTACAGCCACCACCACAACCACAACCACCACCACAACCACCAACTACTCATTCTATAACACGCGTACGTCCTAGAATTTTACTTAAAATCGTCATAACTAATTCTAAAAAATCCAAGAAAATAAAAAAGTTGCATTTTTGGACAATACAAAATAATATGTACGTCTATGATTTTTTTTGACTTTTTAATTATTTTTTATTTTTTCGCTAACATGAAATTCACTGTTTGAAACAATGAATTTCAGTACTGTGAAAAAAATTTAAAATAATTCAAAAAAATCGTAGACATAAATAATTTGTCTCATCCAAATAATACAAACTTTTTTATTTTTCTGATATTTTAGAATTAGTTATGACGATTTTTAAAAAAATCTAGACGCGAGTGTGTGATGGAATTAGTATTGTTGGTGGCGGTTGTGGTTGTGGTGGTGGTAGTGGTGGTGGTTGAGGTTGTAGTGGCGGTGGTGATTGTGGTGGTGGAGGTAGTAATAGAATGGTGGTGGTGGTGGTTGAGGGGTGGTGGTAGTGGGGTAGTAGTGGTGGCGGCGGCGGTGGTGGAGGTGATGGTAGAAAGTTGTAAAAGGTTGGTAAAATATAAATAATAAATAATATAGTAATTTAAAAAGTTATATAAGGATATTTTTGTAAGGAATGTTTTCAATACATAATTGTATTATTATTAACAAATAAGTTTTTGAATGTTTATTTTTAATTAATGACTTTTTTCAAAACTTATAAAGTTAAATTTACTCCATAATATTATTGAATTAATAATTCAACTACAAAAAGAGTATTATTTGAGATTTTTTTAACCTATTTTAAAAAAAATAACGGTAAAAAAAACTTATTTGAAAAATTAATTGCAAAAGTAATCTAAAGACACTCTTCCGAGAAGCGTCTCTATTATTTAATCAGCCCATTAACTTAATAGCCCAATAATTAACTTAAGTATGAGGCACTACTCAGAGAAGCACCTTTACTTATAAAAATAATGGCTGGTCAACGATCTTTAACCTTTACTTAGTATAGATTCTTATGGTGGGTGTCATCGTAATCATGATGGTAGAGGTGAGTTAATTGCACTTTAAGTCCCTATATTATGCAAAACTAAGGGAATAATTTGCAGTGGATAAAGTTGAGCTAAATTGTTACAAGTTTAGCTTAATTTTCGAGAATTCAAACAAGGAAAATTATGTTACAAAGAAGTTTTTCTAATTGCTTGTAACTTGTACTATATTTTGCGTTAATTTCACTATAGTCCCCATTCTAAAAGAAAGAGAACAAGTTTTATATGGTATGTGGTGGTTGGTGCTCCATATATTCAAGATGTTACTCCTACTCATCTTTCGTCATTTTAAAGAGCTAAGTGATGCTTCTAAAGTTCAAGTTTGATTTTTCTTAACAGATTATAGCATCTCTTAGCTCTTAAATATGTAAAATTGAACCAGGAACATGGCAAAATCTTGAATATATAACTTTATTTCCTTCTCTCTTTTAGTGAGGGACCTATTGTGCAATTAATGCAAAATATAGTACCAATTACAAGCGATTGGAAAAATTCTCCATAACATAATCTTCCTCGTTTAAATTCTCGAAAGCCAAGCTAAACTAGTAACGTTTTAGCGTTTCAACTTTATCCACTATAAATTATTTACAACAAAGTGTCATTCAATTAGTTTTGCATAATATAAGACTTAAATTAACTCATCTCTGCTATCATGATTATGATGACACCCCATAAGAATCTATACTAAGTAAACGCAAAAATTGTCGGTCAACCATTATTTTGTATAAGTAAAGGTGCTCCATTAAGAAGCGTCTCATACTTAAGTTAATTAATGGACTATTAAATTAATAGGCTAATTAGAGGATAGATATGCTTTTTAAAGAGCTCTTTTAGATTACTTTTTAAAATAGCTTAAAATAAATACACTAATTATTTAATGCCAATTGCATTAAAATTTCTTGATTTTGCAGCTAACTATATTAAATAAATGAGAAATGATTATCTTTTTATTTTCTACTTTATAACCGTTTCTATGTCACATCAATATGATACTTAATAAAAGAAAATAAAAAAGATAATTAAGAAATAAATATAGTATTAAATAAAAGAAAAAAAAGAAAAAAAATAAAGATCGGTGATATATATCTTTACAATTTATTTTTAGAAAGTAGGCATTTGTCAAACGAAGATAACGTAACATATTTCAAAATTAGAAAAACAAAAGTCCAGAGAGAAGTTTGTAGGATATGACTAGATCCCGCGTTAGTTTGGGCCGATTATTGTTGTATAGCAGATCATATATACGTAATGCTGATTCACCAGCCCAATATTTCAGTTATCACAGTTCTCTAACTAGCGCGTGAGATGCAACTTTGGTCAATCAATACATTGCATACTCCAAGTGCCTAACAACGACCAGTGAGGCGAGTGGATAATATACTTAATTAGCGACACGCCAAGGGTCTCTGTACGTACCCATTAATAGGGATAATTACTACCGAATTCAAACATATTTTCACTTGAGGACTCCAAAAGTTCGTATTAACAAAGTAAGGACTTTTTTATCCTCCTATAAATACCTTGACTTGTTATTTCTTGATAAAACACATCCAACAATTCGATTCGTATCTATTGTTGTTATCTCTTTCCGTATACTCATCTCTTTCTTTCATTTCAAATTTGGTGGGAAGATGACGATCCTTATTGAACAAGGTAACCATTTATTTTATTCTTGGGTTTGAAATCATACTAATAATCTTGATAATCAATTGACACGCGATCAAGAAAAAATAAATATATTATCATGATGTAATGTTCAATCTAGATTTATTATATTGGTTTTTCATTGCAGCTGCTTCGGAGGAGAAGAAATTAATTACTGACCCTAACGACCTTGTGTTGGATGGAGGATTTGTAGTGCCAGAAATGGATCCAGAAAATGGATTTGAAGTTGCAAAACTCAATTCATTTGGTGTATCTTTTAGGTAATAATATTTTAATTCTTTCTTCCTTTTGAGTATTTAATTTCATGCATATATGATTATTTTCTTTTCATGCAGACGAAAGTACTAACACTCGTATAAATGTTTTTCAGAGACTATAACGTAGAAAGTGAAAGGCAAAAATCTGTGGAAGAATTCTATCGATTGAACCACATCAACCAATCATATGACTATGTAAGTGTACTAAATTATCATTATTCTAGTATATGAATAATATTTCTAAATGTGTACGGATTTTTATGCAATGTAGGTGAAGAAAATGAGGGAACATTTTGGAAAGTTGGACAAGGTGGAAATGAGCATTTGGGAATGTTGTGAGCTTCTTAATGATGTTGTGGATGATAGTGATCCTGACTTGGATGAGCCTCAAATCGAGCATTTGTTACAAACTGCTGAAGCTATTAGAAAAGACTATCCTAATGAAGATTGGTTGCATTTGACTGCTCTTATTCATGGTAACTATATTATTAAATATTAAAATTTTGAGATTAATTTTTGCATATATAATAATAATTTTTGAACAATTTCAGATCTTGGAAAAGTTCTTCTTCTCCCTGCTTTTGGGGAGCTTCCACAATGGGCTGTCGTAGGTAAATCTCAACTATCTTCATTTTAATGCTAAAATGACGATTATTTATTAGCTAACCGTTTTAAACATAACAGGTGACACATACCCTCTTGGTTGTGCTTTTGATGAATCAATTGTTCATCACAAGGTAAAAAAAATTAAAAAAGGATGAATTTTTAGTTTGATCAATGAGTAATATTCTTAATTAATATTGTATTGCAGTATTTCAAGAGCAATTCAGATTCTTATCACCCTGAGTATAGCACCAAGAATGGAGTATATGAAAAAGGATGTGGACTGAACAATGTGGTTATGTCATGGGGCCATGATGATTACATGTACTTGGTGGCTAAGGAAAATGGAACAACTTTACCTTCAGCTGCATTGTTCATCATTCGCTACCATTCCTTTTATCGTAAGTAATTTGACTAGTTTCTGTCTAGGGTTTGTTAGTGAGTGAGTCCCTTTTATGTAATATTGATTAAATTCTTTCAACTATCCAGCTTTACACAAATCAGGAGCTTACACTCACCTTATGAACGACGAGGACAAAGAGAATTTGAAGTGGCTTCAAATTTTTAAGTAAATTCCCATTCCTTTTATTTTCTTACAAAAATGAATGAGTTAATTGCATATATTTAACCACCCGGGGGTGCAATTAACCCTAAATAGTGTGATACTAATACATATTGCAAAATGGTTTGTGCAGCAAATATGATCTTTACAGCAAGAGCAAAGTTAGAATTGATGTGGAGAAAGTAAAGCCATACTATTTATCTCTCATTGAGAAGTATTTCCCAGCAAAACTCAGATGGTGAAATTTAGTAACATGTGTTTTTATTAAGTAAATTACTCTTTCGACAAACAAAAAGTCTAGTATTTGGGGGTTATAAGAGAAACAGGAGGATCTTGGATTTTGGGTTCATGAGGATTTTTAAGTTATAGCACAAGATATTTTCTTTTCTCCAATGTAATGCAATTGTTTTAATTATCAGTATAAATGTAATATTCTCATAAATAAAATCCCTTTTTCAAATCTATACTAGAACACAATGTACGCCTTTTATTATCACATGAAATTGAACTAAAATCGAGTTCTAGAAACAGACGTGAAAATAGATTTGGAAAATGAATATTCCACCTACAATTAAAATATTTCTATAGAGAGCACTGAAAGAAGATTCACTACCAATTACTGAGTTTAATAAGGCCAAAAGACACCTGACAACAACTAATATTTACAGTATATGTTAACCAATTTGAGAAAAATATAGAACATATTCTCTTTAACGGTTCTTGGGCATGGGTGTGTGTGTGGGGGGGGGGGGGGGGGGGGGTGGGGGGGGTTGGTTTATCTCCCCCAATTCAATCAAAATTAGTAAGCCCAGGACCTATTTGAAATCTATTTTTTAAAAAGTTAGTGGTCTTTATTACTATTTTGTCATAGTTGAGGGTCTCATATGAAGATATTTTAAAAAGTTGTTTGAGTCTAATTAATCATTTATTGAAACTGATAGATGTCATAAAAGAAAGGTAAAAGATCAAGGAGATTTTTGTGATAATTATAATAATATATATATAACCCTTTTGGCTGTAAGAGTAAAGGATAGATAAGGAAAAATGAGAGTTTTTTTTTAGACAAAGGAAACTAATATATTAAAATAAACGTTTCGGAGATCAACCAATTTCAGAAGGGACAAAAGTATTAAAGTCATTACAAACCAAATCATAAAGTTTAAGAGGAATGTTACAAATCCACGTGGGAGATAAACAAGAATTGAAAAAAGCTTTCGCTAGCCAATCAGCAACTGTGTTCGCTGTTCTTCTAACACCACAGATACGAAGATTAATGTGGTCATTCATCATATTTTTTATATCAACGAGGATAGCCCTGTCCTTCCAATGACAGTTCGGGCTCGAAGAATATATGGCTTTAAGAACAGCTTCAACGTCAGTTTCAATCCTGTCGCACAGTGGAACTTGGGCTATAGCGAACTGAACACCATTTCTCAGAGCTTTAGCTTCAGCTTCAAAGCTGGAAGAAGCAGAGATTTTCATGGTAAAACCATTAATAATCTCGCCCTTACAGTTACGAATCACTGCGGCAGCGGTGGTTTTTCCAATCTTGAAGAAAAAAAACTCAAATCCATTTCTTTATTCTTTTATTTTTTCATATTATCTGTTCCCAAATCTTATCTTCCTTCTGTCGTTAAATTCATTCTTAGTGGTCAATCAAAATAGAACTTGGATAAAACCTCACGGCCACAATTAGAACAAAGTAAAAAAGGGAAGATTTGAAGGTTTCTAACGAAAACCAGGAAGCTCGTGTTGTTCATGGTTTTTCTTCTTCCTGTTTACCAATTAACGGGAAAGCTTCTAATTACTGTTTTTATTGGAATCACGGTCAACAAAGCACACGCAAGGGACAAATTGGGCTTTTTCTGTGTTGGGTATGTGCAAGGATGGAAAGTGGATCTGTGGTTTTGGATCCTTAATCAACGTTATCCACATGCAGTGGTATTTAACCCATTTGAACAAGAAAAGAAAAGCTTCTCTTCTAGAATAGTCAATGGAAAATAATGTTTTATCATCTCTCTGATCAACTCTATTAAATTTTCTCTAATCAAAGTATTTACATTGCCAATATTATGATAAAGGTACTTCACTAGCCTTGTAAAGTTTTAGATTTTCTAATATTTTGCTTTTCAATCACATGCAAAAGATAAAATAAAGAGATCGATGGCCTAGAAAAAGGAGTTTTTCCAAATTTCTTCTCAAGCTTTATTCTTAAGAGTTCGATGGCCTTAAAATAGAACAATGTTTCCCTCTGTTACACTGTTACACGGCGGAGTCTTCTTTATGAAATTTCAGTGATTTGACTGTTTTCATCTTCTTTCTATTAAGTGTTATGAGGTTTTCTGGTTTGAGGATTTGATTAGGGGAGTTTAGTTATTTCGGTTTTCTTTCTACATTTTAGTATCTGCTTAAAATCAAGGCTTATCGGGGTTTTCAACCACCACTAATCAGTCTGAGAGCTCCTATAAGACTCTAAATCTCCTTGTTCTTTGGTTATCAAGCACATCTCGTGAAGGAAAATCCTCCTTCAGTTTTGTTTGCGGACGTTGGCGGGTCCCGTAAAGCCTCTGGGCTTGATGGATAATTTCATGGTATGGAACTGTCAGGGAGCTAGGGCGCCCCTGACAAAAAGTTCGTTTAAGTCCTTGGTAAGAAAAAATAATATTTCATTAGCGTGTTTGTTAGAAAGTCGGTTGAGAAAGAAAGATTTTAAATCTTGTTCTCATTTGAAGTCTTTTGATAATAATTTAGTGATCGACCCCGGAGGAAGAGCCTTTAGGTCTGGGGGGATTGTAGTGGTGTGGAAAGACTCTATTTATGTCTCTGTTTTGTTCATGTGTTCGAATTTTGTACTTCTGGAAGTTAATGAATCTAAAGATATTTCTTGGGTTTTGTGTTGTGTCTATGCGCCAAGTAAGGAGGATGAAAAAGCTAAGTTTTGGAAATCACTTAATATGAAGATCTCTAGTCTTGATAAACCGTTCATTATCATAGGTGATTTTAATGATATCTCGAGATTTGACGAGAAGAAGGGCAAGAAATATCCCAATCTTGATAGGGTGCTTAGGTTTAACGAATTTATTAATAATAATCACCTTGTTGATATACCAAGCAAAGGTTGCTTCTATACATGGGACAACCGTAGGAAAGACCAAGATAATGTCAAAGAAAGGTTAGATCGTGCTCTTGCAAGTATGGATTGGTGTGCAACTTTTCCGGAGGCTAATATTTTTGTTCCACCCGCGATTGGCTCGGATCATTCACCAATCATCCTTAAGAGATTTAATAAAAAAGATAGGTATGAAAAATACTTTATTTTTGAATCAAGATGGATTGAACATTCTCAATGTAAAGAGGTTATTCGAGAGAGTTGGAGGGCTAAAGATGATAATAATAGTATTGTAAAATTTTGTGATAAACGGGATGCTACTTGCCTTGCGTTACATGGTTGGAGTAGAAAGACATTCCACAATAATAGAAGGAGAATTGATGAGTTACAAAAAGAATTAATCATGATTAATAATGGGCCGTACAAAGAGGATGATGTGATGAGGGAAGCGATAATAAGAAATGAAATTGAAGAACTGTGGAGAATCGAAGAGATGTTTTGGGAAGATAGAGCTAGAGATCTCAATATTAAAAAAGGAGATAAGAATACACGGTATTTCTTTGCTAAAACCATGTCTAGAAGGAAGATCAACAGAATTGATGCTATAAAGAATGGCGACGGAGAATGGACGGAGAAGCCTAAAGAGATTAAACACATAATTAATGACTACTATCACAAGCTATTCAAAGAGAACTCTACTAGTGATGAGAGGAATATTACGCAGTTCATCCCGTCTAAAGTAACATATTCAATGAATGAGGAGCTTACGAGTATACCGTCAGTGGAAGAAATCACGAAAGCTGTCTTTGACATGTCTGGGTCAAAAGCTCCTGGGCCAGATGGACTTCCTGGTAAATTTTACCATGTTTTTTGGGACACCATCAAAGCGGATATATTTAATATGGTAAAGGAGTTTTTCGAATCTAATCTTGATCTAAAGAAAATTAACGATTCAGTTATTACCCTTATCCCTAAAGGGTCATCTCAAGAAAGTGTAAAAGATTATAGACCTATCTCGTGTGCAAATTTTTGTTATAAAATCATAGCTAAGGTCTTAGCGTCAAGGCTTCAGAGATTTATGGATGAATTGGTGTCTCCTACACAAACGGCCTTTATTAAGGGCCGGAATATTCAAGATAATATCCTCATTGCGCAAGAAGTTGCTTTCTATCTTAGCAATAAAAGGAGAACAAAAAAATACAATGCCGCAATTAAACTTGATATGGAGAAGGCATATGATCAAGTTAATTGGTCGTTTTTAGCTAAATCATTATCAGCTATGGGTTTTTGCGAAAAATGGGTTAAATGGATCATGAATTGTGTATCATCTGTCTCGTTTCAAGTCAAAGTCAATGGCCAACGATTAAAGAAATTCCATCCGTCACAAGGACTTAGACAAGGGGATCCTTTATCCCCTCTTTTATTCTCTCTTCTTACGGAAAGTCTTATTAATCTCATTAATTTTCACTGTCGAGAAGGCTCTATCAAAGGAATCAACATTACAAGAAACTGTCCGAGTCTTACTCATCTACTCTTTGCGGATGATGCACTTTTTTTTGTTAATATTAACCAGAAAGAGATTGAGACGTTTCAAGAGATACTGAGAGATTACTGTAATGCTTCGGGACAACGTATCAATCTCGAGAAATCTTCTATATTTTTTAGCAAGAATACGCCGAGCGAAGTACAAAGGGAAATCTCAAATACCTTGAACATTAAAGTTACTAATGAATTAGGTAAGTATTTGGGAGTTCCGCTTTCTATAAAAAGAGCAAAGAGTCAAAATCTCAATTATATAAAAGATAGACTTCTTTCTAAATCTGCAAGCTGGGTAGCGAACCTTTTATCGGATGGAGGTAAAGAGACTCTTATTAAAGCTGTGCTCCAAGCTATACCGAATTACGCTATGTCGATCTTTGAATTTCCCAAAACGCTTTGTAAAAAAATGTCTAGTATTGTCGCTAATTTTTGGTGGGATTCGGCTAACCGAAAGAGAATTCACAGGGTTGCGTGGAAGAAAATTGCTAGAGCGAAAAAAATGGGGGGTCTTGGCTTCAGAGACTTTCACAAAATGAATATTGCTATGCTAGCCGCTCAAGCTTGGAGAATTATACATAGGCCAGATTCGTTTGTCACCAAAATTTTAAAAGCGATTTACTTTCCTGATTGTGACATCTGGGACGCTAAACTTTACAAGAGAAGATCATGGACGTGGGCCAGCCTTTTTAGAGGTATTCAATTCCTTAAAAAACACTGTTTCTGGCAAGTGGGTAATGGAGCGCTTATCAATATTTGGGATCATTGTTGGATCCAAAAAGGGGTTTATGCTAAGAAACCAAACAATTCTGCTGCTGAAAGAGTCAGTGAATTAATCAATGAACAGGGTAATGATTGGAACATTGATATGTTAAAGAGGTTATTTCCTGATGACTATGTAGCAAAAATAAGAGAAATTCCTATCTTCAAGGATAATAAGGTCGATAGAATTATTTGGCCGCTCTCGAAAAATGGAGAATATTCAACAAAGTCGGGTTATCATGCCATTGTTAGTGAGGACGTCAGCTATGAATCTCAGTCTTCTAGGAGTGGAGAAGCAATGAAAAGTGAACTCTGGAATGTTATCTGGGGGGCCAATGTTCAAGCTAAAATTAAGAATTTTGGGTGGAAAGTTTGCAATAATGCCATTCCAACTAAAAGTAATTTGGTACGGAGAAGATGCTTAAAGGAAGATCTTTGTGAATGGTGTGAGATTGAAGGTGAAAATGTGAGTCATCTTATTCTTAAATGCCCATTTAGTAGGGAGGTATGGGCTAAATCTCCTCTCCAAATCAGAATTGATACATCTATGCAAGAGAATATGGCGGAATGGGTCCTTAAAACGGTACAGAGTTATTCTAAGAATGGTTGGGATAAGAAAATTGTGATAGCATATATTCTCTCATTAATGTGGAACATTTGGAAAGAAAGAATGAAATGCTTCCACGATGGGAAACCTTGGCATATTGGCGATATTTTTCAAAGAGTTAAAGATAGTATGAATAGACTGTTTGGTGATAAACTGATGAGTGGATGTAGGGATGGGTCGAAAAATTTAAATAAGGCTAGTGAGGTTGTTAACCAAGCTGCTGAAGACAAGGCTGACATGATCTGGATGTGTGATACCTCAGTTAAAGATGATGGTGATCTTTCCGCTGTTGCTGCTATTGGAGTTAATACTAAAGGATATATTGAGAGGAAGATTAATGTGAGATGCAAAATTAACAAAGTTATTGAAGGGGAAGCGTGGGCCATTGTGTTGGCCATGAGATCATCTTACGATCTCATCAGTCAGAGAATTTCGTTTTACTCTGACAATCTTGAGTTAACTCAAGGCATTAGGAAGAAGACCGGGCTTCATTGGAGTCTCAAACCCATTCTTTCGGAAATCGAAAGTTGGCTAGGTCGGTGCCCTCGATGGGAAGTTAAGTACATCAATCGGTGCTTTAATACGACGGCAGATGCGTTGGCAAGATGCACAAAGAGAAATGTTGATATATCTAGTTGGAATGATTACTCACTTGTTAGTTCGGATAGGTTACTTAATAGGCTTTGTATGTTGTAGTATTGCGTTTTGTTTCCAATGACAAAAAAAAAAAAAAATAATAATAATATTATTTTGTATTTAAAATCATATATATGCATTAAGTATTGTATATATTATTGATGGGTTGATTTTTAAGCGAGTATGTAGTGTGTTGTACATTATATATGTCGACGATGTATATGTTCTAATATATTAGATATGTGTTGATTATATATAGAATCGAAGAAACTATAAATTAAGTTCCAAAAATTGAAAACTTTTTTTTTTTGAATACATGAGAGAGCCACTTTGGACTAGGAGTAAATGACTCCAATGAGATTTGATCCCAGGACCTCTTGGTCTCTGCGGAGTAACTTAACCACTAGGCCAACTATCGATCTCCATTGGATTATTTTATAAAGTTTTCTAACTGGGAAAACTTTATAAAATAAGTCCCAGTTAGAAAAACCTTTTTTAAGGTCTCTTTCTAACTAGCTGTTTTGGGGTTTGACATTTTTACCCTTGTTCGTAATGGGTACGGACCCATTACGACTCATTATCGTAGCATGAATTATAACGTAATGCATACAGACCCATTTACGAACAATATCGTAGCCTGAATTATAACGCGATGGGTACAGTCCCAAAACATGTTTTGCAAGGTATTTTTCGCTAGATTTTGTTCTAGTTTTTATCCCTTTTTTAATTAATTTGTTATTAGTTTTTATTGTGTTTATATGGTATATGGGGCTGGCCCATATTGAACAAAACCAATTAGGGGCTGGCCCATTAAGGAACGAATACAAGTTGATGGGCTACCAGACAACAAAAGTAAAGGATCAAATAAAAGTTCATGGGTTGTACAATGAATAGTCACAAAAACAAAGACACTTACATATTGGGTTGTACCCATACTCAACAAAAAAAGCAATGTGCTATCATAATGGGCCAGCCCCATTACCAACAAAACATTTTGGGGTTGTACCCAGTACGATTAACAAAAAAAAATCAAATCGAAACTGAATCGACGATGAAGAACTGCAGTTTGCTGGATGACGACTGCTGTTGATTTGGATCTCGGCCCCAGCATGAACAACACCTACCCCGGTTTGGACCCAGCATCAACTACCCCTCTTGGGTCCGGCCCCATCTTGTTCTTCTCCGGCGTTGCTGGATCTAATGAAGATGGAGGGGGCTGCATGCAGCGGAAACGGTCTCCCAGCGCTGCAGTGGATCCACTTGAAGCTGAGTGGCAACGAGGAGGTGGTTGTGAAGCAGAGCGGAGGAGCGCGATGGTGAAACAGTGTTGGTGCGAGGGTGAAGCAGCAGAGCGGAGGAGCGGCGGCTTTCTCGTTATGGTGAAGCAGCAGAGCGGGATGGTGAAGCAGTGTTGGTGCGATGGTGAAGCGGAGGTCTTCAACAGATCTGGAGGGCGGCGGCGGTGATGTTGGTGGTCAGTGCGTTTGTGGTGGTGAGGGGCGCGGGGTGTATTCACAGAGAGGCAGGGTGGTGGTGTTGTTGGTGGTTAGTGGTGTTGTTGCTGGTTAGTGGTGGTGGTGTTGGTGGTCACAGAGAGAGATGGGAGAGAAAGAGAGATACAGAGAATGAGATGGGGTGGGGGTTTCGGTTCATTAATCGGTTTGGGGGGTGGGTTTTTTGTGTTTCAGTATGAGATAGGGGTTAAGGGTAATTTGGCCTTTTACCCTTACTAGTTGGACCTCCTAACTAGTAGTTAGGATGTGGGATTTAAAACACAAAGTTTATAGGATTTGGGCCTTATAAACTTAAATCCCCTTACTCAAGTAGTCTCTTACACCAGCTGGTATAGTTTATTTTCAAGCAAATGAATTATGAATCATTTACAAAAAAGCCAACCTTGTTAGTGAAACAAACATGAATAATTGTAGGTTTTAACTAACACTACCAATTTCAACAAAATAAACTAACTAATTACCAACCAATCAATATCAATCGACAAATTACAATGAACAAATGATTAATGAAAACCAATGACTACAGCACTCTACAACTCTCAACGTAACCATGTGTATGTAAGAATATCTATTTACATGCCCATTGCTCAACTAATAAAAACATTCATGTAATACTTATGACTAGTTAAATCAAATTTTCACTCACTTTGCTGTTTAACTTTTCTCTTCTTACGAGATTCTGCTCCGGAAACATTCTCACCCTGAAGTCTCCTTAAAAAGAGCACAAAAATAGTCTCTCAATTTCGAAGCCAGCCTTTTTTACCATTAACATACATCTTCTCAATTTGCAAGATTTTAGACTAAAAATCATTAGAAGTGAAGGATTTGTCTATCATGATTGATACCAGAATATATGGACGGAAGAATTTCAAGTGTAGAACGAGGAGAATGACATGGAGCTGCTCTATAATCTGAATGTCCCGGAGAAGATCTTGTTGATGTTTCACTAGAAAAAACGAAAGAATTCAATATACTTTTCCCAAAAAAGTAAAAAGAAAAAAATATCGGAATTTCTTACCCGTTTGAAGGTAGTCTTTCATGCATAACAAGATCAAGGTTATGTTTTGTGACATCTTTTGTACGTCTTGGAGCATCCTAAAAGCATAATGAATTAACCTCGTATATATTAGTGTTAAAACAAATAAATGTACGAAAAAAATCGCAACTACTTGGTACTTACAAGTAAATTCATTCCAGAAAATTCTTCCCAGCAAATCGAAACTTTTTTATCTCGTAAATTGTGTAAGAACGGATGATCAAGTAACTCAACAGCTGATGGCCTAGCTGTAGGTTCTCTCTGCAAACATTTCTTTAGAAAATCCTTTCCTTCCGAAGATAGTGTTTCGGGTATACTAGGTGTTTTATTTAAAACATTGAACATTGCTTGTACCTGAAGCCATAAAGTCGAATACGTGAGTTAAAGATAACTTGTGACGCAAGAAAAATGTTTGAATTTCGACATTTACCCCATCAAATTCACCCCAAGGAGGTCTCCCTGTCAACATCTCGATTACTGTACAACCCAAGCTCCATAAGTCTATAGCACAAGCATGGTCTGGATTAGCATCGTTTCTCATTGCAGCTTGTAATACCTCTGGAGCCATCCAATGAGGACTTCCCTTCAAAGAGAGGTTGATAGCTGTCCCTGTGAGCTGTAAAAGAAAGTATCATTAGGGACCTACAAACCAATTTTCGTAAATTATAGGGACTTATAGATTACGAAACTCACGTGTTTAGCTAACCCAAAGTCAGCAAGTTTGACTACTCCAAATGCATTCACAAGTAAATTCGCACCTTTGATGTCCCTATTTGTAAATTGAAATAATAGTCAAATGTTCACATTTAGGTGATATGGTTTCTGGGCCATTAAACTATCACGATAATTCTGTTTGGACCACTTAACTAGTAAAGGTTCCAATTGAACCCTTAGTTTATCAGAATTGTTCCAAATTAACCATTACATTAGCCAACTGTTAAAAAGTGTCGTTAACCATGCATATGCAAGAGTTTAATGGTCAATTTCTTATTTGTTTATTTTAAATCCCAGCAAATTTTTAATCTTTTTCCACCAAAAATATTTTTAACTACACAAAATCTCCAACATATTTTAGCATATATAAACCATAGCTTAGTGACCCCAAGAAATATTTACGCTCACATTTAATACTAAGTAAGGGATTCTAATAATTACAGAATGATACCTGTGTATTGTCTTCATTCTATGTAAATACGCTAAACCCGAAACTATATGGCGAGTAAAATTTCGAACTATACACTCAGTCATAGCTCCACAATGTTCTCTAACATACTTATTGATTGATCCAGGGTGAACATACTCTAAGTATATGCAAAATCGATCGCCAATCTAGCCAAAAGATTAACACTAGTAAAAATATATTCGTCGCTTGTATAATAAAGATGTTGAGAAAGAAAATACTAACTATTTCACTTCCATAATATTGTACAATGTTCGGATGTTTTAACTGCCGAAGAACTTTGATTTCGTGATCCAACTGTTTTATACTTTCGGCACATTTCGGATCATCAGGTATAAAATCAACTTCTTTCATAGCACATAATGCTCCAGTCTCGCTGCATGAAGATAATAAAAGAAAACATTAAAATTTCTCCTGGCGCAAATTTAGAAAAAGAGTACCATGCTAATAACACATAACACACCGATGTGTAGCTTCGTAAACGCTTCCAAATGTACCACGTCCTATGAGTTTCCCCTTTTGCCATTGACTTTTGGCTATTGGAGTTTCGGGTTTTTCCACATGATGATGAGCTATAGGTGGTTTTAATGGTCTGGAAACTCCAGGTGGAAGCGGCAATGGGTGGGGATCATGCCGGAGATGATAATTTTCAGGAAGTGATTTATGATGCGAATGCTGGATATTTTGGGCCATGTTTTTGCCCATTGGGCTGAGTAAAGGAGAATGATCAGAGCTAGGTGTGATCTTTGATGTTGACGGTGAATCTGAAGGTGAAGCCTCGAAAACCGAAGCCTGATATGAGGATTCGAAAAGGTCCACGGAACCAAATCTTTTTGGGCTAGGATTTGGACTTGAGTGTCCACTTCCTGGAGCACTCATTGCAAAAACATTTAAACTGAACTCTGGTTCGATATATAGTCCTTCAGAAAATCTCCTTCGTGGAGGATAAGTATCAGGTGATTTCCTAGTGGTGTGATCAGCGATTTTCACCGGAGTTTGTTCATTGCTACTGCAAATATATTACCATAACCAAATTCTCATAAAAAATTATCAATTTAAAATAGAGTAGTGATATATACCACCCAAAATCAAACCACCCAAATACCACCCGATGACATGGCGACGTGAATTGGTTGAAAAAAGATTGTTAATTTATTTATATTCGTGATCTGATTAAAGATTTATTGCCAACCAATTTACGCCACGTCATGAATAATATCTGGGTGATATGATTTTAAGTGGTATATATTATTACTCTTTAAAATATCAAAACATAAAAATGAAAATAATTTACAAACAAAATATTATAAGATAATACAAACATAAACATAACTTTTTATCTACTATTCACCCAAAAAGATAAAATATGAACTAACATAAATTTGACTATTTCATACAAAACTTGATCAGTTATAAGATTGACCCCTAAATCAGATTCCACTTTTTAACTTTTATTATTGTTTGAGAAAACTCGCTCATAACCGATTATCTCGCTAGTTTACCAACACTCGTAGCTAGCTGTGGTAAAAAAATTATTTGGTAATTCCTAGTTTGAGAAGGATTTGGGACAGAAACCATTTTTTACTAAAAAAAAAAATCAGGCAAATTCTCACTACTTCATGGGACAAGGGACTGGGACTTGGACTGGGACCGGGCGCCCCTCCCCGTAGGTCCGCCCCTGCGGATAAGCCTGGCTCAGAAACATGTATATTAATAAAAAAAAATTTAGGGTTATATACCCGGACAAGAATTAACAAAAGAATTGAAAATTTCAATTTAATTTAGTACCAAAATAAAACGTTTTAAATAAAAATCACTAGTAATTATTCACCTTAAATGATCACCGTCAACTTTGACGATGGCTTCTCTAGGCAATGGAAAATGATCATTCCCATGCTTGTTCATATGAGAACTCACATTATCAGGAAGTGGCAAAGGTTGCGGCACAGCTGATCTACACCACCGATTTTGCAACCGATCAGGCGAAACTGGCATAGATTGTGGCAGAAGACCAATCTCATCATCAGTAACATGCCTCAACTTACGCTGTCTTGTTAATCTCCTTGTTGATGATGAAGATCTGAATGACCAACCAAAACTGCTACTACCTCTTCTCACTTTTGTTCGTGAATAAATAGACGAAGATGAAGATGAAGGTGAAGAAGAAGAAGAAAATGCAGCACCCCAGAGAGAAGGCATGAGGGTCGGCGATTTTTAATTCTTGTCTGTAAAAAGGAAGATTTTTTTTTGTTTTGCATTCATTTGAAGAGACATTGAAATAGTGCTGTTGTCATAATTGAGTTTCTTGTATACGCACTGCACGACGTTCTTTTTATTTGTCAAATTGTTTGAATTTGTTATGTAATTCTGTTTTTGTTAATTTCTGCTTGAAGTCACCAACACGATGCCTGTACATATCTGGAAAGAGTCAATCCTTTAATAACATCTTACATATATTTTCTTTTTAGTCGAAATTTCCTCTACACTTTTTCTCCAAGCTAATATCATAATAAGATTATTCAACTCCAACTATTAGCCCCAGACTTGCTAATGGGGTTAGCGTACGTAAAGACATGTCATAACCTAAATCAAATGACATAGAGTTGTTTAAATACTTAATTAATCAGTTATTCTATTACTAATTGTCTAAATACATGAAATTATAACTTGCGCAAATAAGTAAAAAAAAGTAGAGAAAGAAGAAATCATTTTAAAACTAATATACTATTCATGATCTTGAGACAATCATGGTCAATAACAACACATATTTTAGAATAGTTCCCTAACGTACATCACTACAATAAATCACCTGTATACTACCGAGGACAAAAGTCGTCGTCAGTAAAAACCCGTATTTCGTCGGCAAACCTTGTTACCGACGACATGTCGTCGGTAATGTGTCGTCCTTAGTCATCCGTCGGTAAATTGCCATATTACCAACGAACTTGAGTGTTCTCGCCCCTAATCTCAAGCATTTTTACCGACGACTTTGCTTGTCGATATTTTCGTAATTTACCGACGGCTAGTTCATTTTTTACCGACGACTTATGTCGTCGATATGAATTTAATAATTTTTTTTAATTACGACCGATTGCATTTTGTTTTTTTCGTAATTAAGTTTAGCGACGACTTTGTCGTCGCTATTTATTTTTTTATTATATTTTACATTTTATTTGAAATGTTATTTGTTTTAATGTGATTTTTTATTTGTTTTTCAATTTTATTTTAATTTGTATTTTTAATTTAATATTAATAAAATAAAATAATAAATAAAAAACATCACATATATTGATAAAAATATAAAAAAGGTAAAAAAATCATAAATAGTCAAATCCAGATTTAAAAAGTCAAACACCCGGAATAAAAAGTCAAACATTACACATATAAAGTCAAACATTACACATATAAAGTCAAACATCGTACAATAAAAGTCTAAATAAAATTAATCAAAATCAAGGATCATCCAAACGGTCTTCATCTTCATCTTCAACTTGGGGGGACTCGGGATGGCTGACTGGAGGAAGACTTGCGGCGGTTCTAGATTCATTCAACCCTCAGAGCATTATTTCTATAAGATCTGGAATAGATGTGGAGGCGATCGATGTTGTGGCTGCACCAGGTACCGGTGGAAATCCTTGATGCACGCACAACTCGTTCATACCCTCCGAGATCCTCTAGAGTAGCTCCACGTTCTGCTGTGCAGTCGGGTCTGGTACAGTAGTAGTCTTGGGTTTCTTGCAGACGACTCCAATGGCTGGGATCCAGTGTTTACTATTCGGTGGGGCCATTACCTCCTGGACTGACTCCTTCATCGCACCGATTTGTTCCTCCACCGGGACATCTTCAGCCTGGGATCCCGCCTCGATAACCTTCTGTTTCAGCTTCTCTCGATAAACCTCCTGTAATTAAATTTTAATTTAATAATTAATTAAAGTATTGAAATATTAAATTTAAAGTTAAATAATGAATTTAAAACTATAAAAAGAAAAATTAATCACTTACACTAGTTTGTCCCAATTGTTCGTTCCGTCAAGTACATTTAGCCCCGTCATAGGCCAAGTACTCGAAGTAACCGCCTATTGGCAGAAGTGGCACCTCCTCTTGTGTCTGCTCGTCAACAAAACTCAAGGGAACCTTAGTTGGAATCTTCAGCTTCCCCATAAAGTATACAATAACAAATAATAATACATTAAAAATTAAATTAAATAACTAACAAATTATATTTGTATTATAAGAAATTATACCTCAATTATTTCTTGCCGAGTCTGGGATTGGTTCCTCGAACCTGACTTGTTCGGCTACGACTGCTTCTCCCTATTTTTTTTATTTATCTCCGCCTGAACCTATTACAATTTAAGTTAAAATAATAATTAAATACTAATAAAATAATTAAAGACTAATAAATTAAACTTTTTAGAAGGTGACCCCTAACCGTCCGAGTTATTAATCGACGATTATTTTTACAATAGTTGCACGGGCAAGACATATAACCAGTATAATCAGCTTGTTTTTCAACATATTTGATAAATTCCAAAACCCCAAAAATATATTCTTTCGTTAAAAGATCCTTCAGTTTGATCCAACTCTTATCCATACCCGAAACCACCTCTTAGCAACAATTTTGTATAACCAGGCAACTACATTCATATGAAAATCAAATAATTAATTATTACAACCCAATTAATAAAATAAATAAAAATTACAACACAATATATAAAATAATAAAAATTACAAACCAATAAATAGATAAAATTACAAACCAATAAATAAATAAAATTACAAACCAATAAATAAATAAAATTACAAACCAATAAATAAATAAAATTACAACACAATAAATACATAAACGATTTCATATGATTAATTACACAAATACAAAAATATATGAGAAGATAATATAAATAAATGAACATATGCATGATCTACACATAATAATTAACAAGACAATCAAAAAATAAACCTAATCATAATTTATAACAACTAATATTTTTTTTTTTGTCAAAGTGCATTAAGTTAAAAACGAAATAAAGTCATTACACATAGGATAGTCATTACACCTATGATGAATTCTTATTTATAACAACTAATACACAAGCATAATACAATAAAAAAAATATTAAAAAGTTTGAAATTTATAGAAAATATCTTGATTTGGTTGGAGAAATTGGAGATTGATGATCATGCCCCACCTTGATAATGTATTACTTTACCTAATCACATAATAGTACAAGAATTACACACAATTAAAAAAAATTAAATTTCAATAAATTACCTTCAATTTGTGGATGTAATTGTATATTGAATATGCCCCACCTTGATTATGAACCTGGAAATGGTGCAAGATGAATTGGAGAATCAATTGAAAAAAAATTGAATAAATTTGATCAAGGTTTTTGAGAGAAAACGCGGAAAAATAAATGGGGTATTGGAGTTTTTTGAGATAAAAGACAATCTGTCATCAATAAATACGGCTCTTCTTTACCGACGAGAAACGTGTCGTCGGTAAGTCCACAAAATCGTCGGTAAAATATAAAGATACCAACGAAATAATGTCGTCACTATAATATCAACGACTATTCAAACCCAAAAAAATCAGAAATAAAAAAATTATTTACCGACGATGTTTTAACTTTTTACCTGCGAAAGTGGGTCGTCACTAAGTGAAAATTGCTTAACAACGACGTATGTCGTCGGTAAGTCTGTATGGTTATCGACGACTCACGTGTCGTCGGTAAATTTTCGCCCCTAAAGATGCGATCTGCATTAGTGCATGACCGTCGAATCTCTCAAATCTCAACTTCTATCATTGATATAATTTCAAAAGGAACAAGCGCACCATTAATCAAATCCTTGTGTGTATTCTATACATGAACGTTTGTTCTTAGAAAAAAGGAAGCTAGTAACACAATTTATCTTATCTAAATTCATAGGGAAATAGAGGTTACCACAAATATGATCTAGTTGGCGAGTGATGTGGTTTAGGAAAAATAATCAATACCCTTGTCACAATACATGCTATATGGCCAATATTATCAATAGTGATACCAGTACACATATAATATAGCCAAAATTATCAATATTAATCTCAATATTAGTGGTATTATTGTTGGGAACTCAGTCTTATTTCTTCTCGATATAGTTCGTTTTCGAATGCTCTTAGCTAGATTTGATAGCTTTGGTTAGCAATGCTTAATAATATAATTTGTCATAATTAGTTCTGCTAAACACAAACTCATTCATACTCTTCTAAATTTGGAAAGACGCATGGACAACGAGCTCTGTTATGTTTCTTTTAGTATATACGTTTCCCAAGATGGTAAAAAGGTCCCAAAACCACCTGTGCAAAACAATTTACTTTAGTCAATGGCATGTAAGTATGTGCTCAAATGCCTCAATTTCTAATCAACATAGTTTACAAGTAAAGTTGAAGGTTGAATACTGTTGGTATGTTTTCCTTTTTGTGCGTGATTCTACGTGATAAATATTTTTGTGTTTAAATTCTAATTACACTTATATACATGATTTTATCTATCCTTATGTGTAACGTTGTCTTTTGCCAATAATTGACTCATCCTTAGTATGATTTTTCTTGTTAGATTTGCATTAAAATGAGTTGATCACTTCCTAAGATATAACTTGATATATGTATTGCTTTTGCATGAGTGATCAACTATAAGATTGCTTGTATAATCTTATAAATCATATCATATGTAAAGAGTCATATCATCCAAACATGATTCACTTGTGTCAATATGTATCCATTCATTTTAAGTATATGATCACTATTTATGCAATATCTTGTTATATGTGAATGTGTCGAAAATATTATAAATTTCATGGTTATTTAGAAAACATCTCATGCTAGGAGTTAGACACACAAACATAAACTTCCATCTCTAGCCTAAAACATAAAATGCACAAATTTGAGTTGAATGTTTCTTAAAATATAACTTTATATGTATTATAATTTGAAAATATGTTCAACAACGAATTTACTCTTATGCACATTTATAACATATCTTATGTTAGAACAAAAGCATCCTAAGTATTATTTCAATATGTTCCGTGAGTTTTCACATAGATTAGTCACCTTCTATAGCATAACTTTTCACATGCATTGAATTCTGGTGGGGGCAAAGGTGTGATAAATAAATAAATAAATAAATAAGAATAATAATAAAGAGCACACACCCTTGAGAACCACGGAACTCACTGCAAGTATCACAGATCGTTTGCAAGTTTTAATGATAAGTCAAGTTCGTTCGCAGGGATTTAATTCGTTAGATCTACTTATATTTAACAAGCGTAGATGAATTTAGATGTTTAGAATAAAATATAAAAAGATAAAATAATACGAATAACTATCTAATGCGAATAAATAAATAATACAAATAAATAAATATGGAAGTAAGTCAAATAAATTAGGATTAATATTATAAGTCTATTACTAAATTGTTATTCTAACCTGTCACATTAAGCATTATATATTAACCAGGATTCTAAATTCTACCTAGCCTTTTCTAGGCTTAGGAGCAACCTCTCCACTACTAGGGATTCCTAAGTAATGATTGGTGATTAAATCAAACCTTAATGGCTATCTAGTTAGGCAAAGAATCAAAACTAGACGATTATGTGGTGTTGTCAATAACTAAGATTAATCCTAAGATTGATCAGATCTAGGGAAATAAGTCAAAACACATAATAACAATATACGCCAAGCTTAATCAATTAAAATAACAAATAGTATTTATGAAATTAAAGACAAAATAATAATCCAATAATTAAAAGTAAACTTACAGAATAAAAGCTTAGAAATATGGTTGAGAATAGATCTATAGCTAATTTCTCTAAATATAGAGAAGGTGAGATGTAGAAGAGGAGTTTGTCAGTCTCCAATCTTCTTCTTGTTGTCTTCCTCTACAGGTCAGCTTGCTTCTTGGATGAATAGCTTGATTCTAAGGATGAATAATAAATTAAAGGCCTAAACTATTATTAAAAAGTGAGAAAATACAAGTAAGGACTAAGCCTAAGCTTGAATCTGAGCAAGGACATGTTTACAATGGTTTAAGGGTGTATTTATAGGTGTTTAGCAAGACCTAATTCGTTTTCTTGAAGGAGAAGTAAGTGGTGGACTCCAAGCCCAACTTAAATTCGTAACCCTAAAAACATGCAATCAGGCCCGTTTTTCTTTTGGTCATAGCAGCTTCAATTTTCATCTGTTTGATGCGTATGAATATACCAAATTCATCCTCTCGGAAAGATCTTCAACTTTGCTCTTGACCGTTTCTCCAAATTCCACACCGTTTTTGAGATATAAGCTGATTTGTGGTCGTAGATGCAGAAATTCAGGATTAAGGCAGGTTTTCCTTTTCCATGTTTTTAGCTTTTGTTTCCTTATCTCCAATTTCCATGCTTATCTCTTTCCATATCTTGTAGTCTTTGACTTGGAATCTAATTAATCTCCATAATTATCTTTAAAGCTTCACACTAAATAAATAATTAAACCCAATATGCTCTAAAAATATTATATTACTAAATCAAGACTCAAAATAGGAAAGTGTAGTTATTCTCAAGAAAATCGACTAAATGACTTCCTAAATCACTAAAAATGATGTCTCATCCTAATATTAATTCATCACAAATGAGGAGACATCAAATTCGCTAAAGTATTCAAGTACATACTTGTTTGGATATACATTTAGAACATATTCCTTAATAGGAGTTAAAGCATAAAAAAATCAATCATATGGAATCTACAAGGGTTTCATTCATATTTTATTAGTGTTATGGCTTCGGTTATCGATTGTATTGAAGGGGCCAAGTTTATGGACTGACAACACGGAAAAAACCTTCAACGCCATTAAGAGACATCTTAGATGGCTCTTATTTTGGTTCTTCCTGATTTTATCCCACCATTTGAGTTACATTATGATACTTCAAAATGGGGGATTATTCAGTTTTGAGCCAGGGAGGACAGCCTGTAGCGTAGTTCCGTGAGAAATTGCATGATTTGAAGTTGTGTTTCAACATATATGGCTTTGAATTTTGTCCAGTATGGTAAGCGGTTAAGCATTAGAGACAGTACCTTTTCCACCACGAGTTTATCCTTTTCATAGATCATGATGTTCTCAAACATATTGCAACTCATGATAAGGTATCCTCCCATCATGCTTCTTAGGCAACCTACTTACAAAAATTTATATTTATGATCAAGCATAAAAGAAGCACCTTGAACCGCGTTGTGGATGCGTTGAGCAGTCATCACTTCCTTTTGATTAAGATGCGGACCGTAGTTCAGGTTTAGATCCAAATTTTTTTGGGAAGTCGTTGCAAATTCAGAATAGGGAGCTAATTGATTTTATCGTGCAAAAGGGGTTTCTTTTTTGGGGTTTGCTGTTATGTATTCTAGATTGACGTCTTCGTCAAAACATTATTGAGGATCTACATAACGAGTGTCATGTGGGTCGTGGTCTCATTTTTCAACTTGTAATTGCTACTTACTTTTAAATATCAATGAAAAAGAAAGTTGAACATTTTGCCACACGCTGAAAGTCCTAGAGGTAGGGGTGAATAGGATAATAAACTAATTAATGCCTAACTAAATTTTTTTCGACAATGGTTAGTTAGAAGAAAAAAATCTCTAAGGCAATATATCAAGCACTTAGGGGATCATGAAATAGGTCACTAGTGATTTGATATATGAGTAAGACGAGCAATAAAATATGATAAGTAAAGATCTAAGGGAATGAAAGTACGCCAAACATATATAGTGGTTTGGTTTCCCTACTCCACTACCTAAGATAGCGACCTTAGTATTTCCAAACTTCTTTACTAAGCTCTGTGTCTCTCTTAATAGGGGCGAGAATACAATACCCATGTACAACCACTTCGTAACCACGAAATAAACTCTTGTACTATTACAACACAAGGAACACCAAGTATAATTCTTATACTCACACACTCTCTTAATCTTTTATACAATGAATAGGATAAAAAAGTGTTGAAGTGGTGGAATAAACTTTGTCTTGAACTCTGTAATGAGTGGATATGAATGCTAAGCTTTGATCTACTCTTGAGTAGATAACAACTTGAAGCTTATTTGACTAACTCCTTGATTGAGTAGATATGACAAGTTTAATGATCAAGCTTGAAAGATGAATGAATGATTTGGTAGATTGAGACCTCTAGTGTTAGATGTGAAAGATAATAGCAATTGTTGATTTTTAAGCGGTGAATATCGCCTTGAAAGAGATCCTATTTATATCACAAGAATGTCCCCAATGAATATAAAGTTTGTAGCAGAATTTTGTGCTTGAAAACAATTGCAGTGTACCACGCTTTTGTCTTTGTAAATACTCAACTATATACCGTTCTTCTGGGTGGTATATCGTTCGTCTTATCCTCTAGTCCAACAAGCAGAATCTTACGTGTCAATGTGATCGTTCCCAAACGGCTACAACCAGTATACAGTTCCTATCAATGGTATACCGTTGTGTGAGGTTGAAAAACATGTTTAAACAATTATTTAGATAAAATATCTTTCTTATAATTTAAGTATTAAGCAATTTAAGCACTAGGTAATATTTCTGAGATAATAACGAATATGCTCATCAATTTGTCGAATATTAAAACAAGATTAAAATGACTGTTAGGCCAAAAATCTCCCATTTTTGATGTTTGACGAATCAAAATACACAAGTTTGCCGGTATAGAGTTTTTAAATAATCTTTTCCTTCAAAAATGATTTAGGGAAAAATTTAACGAGTTAAAGAACGGTTTATAGAGATACCCCTTACTCTATGCATAAAACATCTTTGTCTATCTAAAATATTATATAAATAGGGATTTAAAAGTTTTTCTTAAAAAGGTTTGATAAATACTTCTAACCCCCCTTCCTCAATGCATAAACACTGCATAAATACTTTTGCATATTTGTGTTAAAGATATATTATAAAAGGTTTTACTAATTTTTTTTCTTATTGATATTTCTCCCCATTTATCACCAACAAAAAGAACCAAGGATTAGAAGAGCACAATATAGGTAGTACAATGCAATTCAGCAAAATATAGGGACTAAAAAGCAATTTAGCAAATCGTAGGGACTAAAATGAAATATATCATAACATAGGGACTAGAATGCAATATAGTATTAAAAGACTCTTAAACACGATAGTAGTATTAATAGCCAAAATAAGCAACAAGATAGAGTAACTAAATAAAACAAGATAGCCTTAATCAAGGCAATAGTAAGAAACAAGCCAAATAACTCATTAAAATATTACCAAAGCTAATTCATACTTTCTTGGAAAACAAAACAAGAATCAAATACACTCTAGCACCGACTCAGATAATGAAACAACGATATGGTAATAGAAGCAACATAAATAAATTACAACCTCAAACATCCAAAGTTAATACCATAATCTTAATCAACCAAAGTGAAGAGAAATAAACTACCAAACCAACAAGTTTGAAAATATTACAACCCAAAAAAAATTAAATACAAAGCTTCAAAACACCATAAATAATGTTTCTACCAAAACAACCCAAAATCAAGCATAAAAGCCACATTCTAGCTAGGATTCTGGCTTCGTGATCGGCGACAGGAAGAACGTTTGCCACAAGACATCTCGCTTCTTATATCATCAATTTTCCTTTCCAAACGCTCAAATTTCTCTTCCACGAAGTTCACAGACCTATTATATTAATTCTCTAAAAGCGTGTGAATCTTTCTTCGTGTCGAGATGTAGGAGAAAAACGAGAGGAAGTGGCTTTGGGAGTAGTATTAGGAATGGGTTCATTTCGAATTGGAGAAGATGGAATTTTTATACCCGTGGTTTGGAATTGGATAATATTTGATTCTTAAAAATAAGCACATCATCCCCAAAATTTTCAAGATTGTTCATCCAAACGTATTCATTATTTTAATTAATGAGATACATTTTTCTCATGGTGTTGTAATTAGAAACTTGTTGTTTAAAGAAATTTTTGAGTTGCGACGTTGAAAGAGGTACGCCATAGTTTTTAAAAGTCAAGGTTTAAGAAAGGACATAAGGGACACTCGTGGTAGAATTCCTAGCATGATTCATTATTTTGATCATTATGGTCGAAAATTTAATTTGCTCTGTATGGTAAATAAGATACATATTGTAAGCTTCATAAGGAGAAATCACGGAATCATTTTTCTCTTTGCAAAAAAGACTGTGTAAAACAACTTTATAAGCCAATTAAAAGTCCAGAGTGAATAGATTTGCCTTCCAAGAACACGAATTATCAACCACTAAATGAGACTCCAAGAAGGATTCAACCAGAGCAATGGTTTGGACATCAAGCTCTTCATACCAACCACCCAAAAAATTTCAAAACAATAGTTTTTAAGATGAAAATTCGGGCTAAGAATGCTTGGTTAAAATTAAAAAAACATGTCTTGAACTTTTGATTCAATAGTTGGTCTCGCCTAGGGTGTGATAAAAATACGATATATAAATACGAAAAACAATGCAGTAATCACCCTAGACTAAACACAGTACTGCAAGTATTACAAGACGTATGCAAGTTTTAATGATAAGTCAGATTCTTTCTCAGGGACTTAGTGTGTTATACAAATGGGCAATTAAATCAGAGTAGCGATTAATAATTAAAAGACAAGAAAATAAATATGATTGAAGAGAAATAATGATTGAACTAAATAAATTAAAAGACAATAAATGAATATGAGAGAAATATATATGAGAAAGTATAGCTTAAGTTTTGCTCGTAGGTACTAATCCTTCTAAATCTTCTATCTGTTTATAAGGGTGATAATAGCTCTTATATAAGTAGTCAGGATTCTAAATTCCTCCTTACCCCCTTCAGGGTGGACTAGGGTGGCGACCTCACAATCACGAGGGGACTTAAATAGGGTGCTCCTACGCCACTAGGTTTCTAAATGAGACTGGCCTTCTAATGATGATCGGTGTTTCAGTAATTAGACACCCCTTCCGGGTGACCGTCTAACTACTATTAGCACAACCCTAAATTGATCAAGTTTAAGATAGACAATAAATCAGAGCACATAAAACAAATATATGGTTAAGTAGCTAGAATCAATTTAAAATAATTCTCCCAAAGAAACATAGATAGAAGAAAATGGAATTCATAGATTATACATATGCAAAATCCAAGCTATGGGAAATTTAGTTCATACTTGAAAAAATAAAACTAAAATAAAGATACATGATTGTCATCTTGCCCTCTTGAATACTCTAATGATAAATAAAACTTAAGAACTAGTTGTGGGAGGCAAGAATATGTTTATAAAGGTTTAAGGGTATTTGTAGGGGTTTAGGAAGCCCTAACACGGTTTCTTGGAGTGGAAGATAAGTAATTGGACTTCTAGTCCAACTCAAATTCGTAACCCTAAAATATAGAAAAGGTAATAAACTGCCGCTGTTTTGTTTTGGCCATAACTTCTTTGTTTCAACTTCGGTTGACACGTTCTTTATATTGAAACTGATCGTCTCGGAAAGGTCTATAACTTTGCTTCATACAATTCTTCCAAATTCCTAGACAATATTGAGTTATGATCACTTTAATGGGCTTAGTTGTTGGAATTCAGATTTACTTGACAACTTTATATTTCCATACTTATATTTTCTTTCCTTTATCTCCAATTTCCATCCATATCTTCTGTCCTTTATCTCTTATAATTGATTTGGCATCTAATTAATTGCTATATATCTTTAAAGCTTTACACTAAATAAATAAATTAAACCCAATATGCTCTAAAAATAATAAATCATCAAATCAAGACAAGAAATAAGAAAATACAATAATATAATTAAAAATCGAGTATATGACTCCCAAAAATCCTAGAAATGATGTCTCCAACTAAGATTAAATCATCACAAATGGGGAGACATTAATAGTATTGCTACTACAACTATAGGATAAATTTGAGTAAAATTCTTAACATAGTCCTACGACTAAAGGATTTTCTATGGAAAGGAAATCAGTAAAAACTTGAGAATCAATGAAATTGTAAAAACATTTACCTTCCACAAAAGGAGGCCGGTCTATTTTCCTACCTGGTTGAATATCAAAGGGTTAGGAACCATGGGGAGGAGGATTTGCTTGTTCTTGAGTGGAAGAAAAAGGACCTTGTGAAGATCTTGCCCCTTTTTTTGATTTTGATGCATAATTTTCCTTTCTCTTTGGCATTATGAAAATAAAGCAAAAAAAGTTTGAAAGGATTTAGAGATTTAGAGTGTTTGAGAGAAGAAGGGGAGGAAAAGATGGTGTTTGAGTGAAAGAGAACAAAAAATTGGGTTAGGGTTCTACATGATAGGAGAGAAAACACTTAATTTGTTCGATGGGCTTCATAGATCGCGCAAGTGATTTAACGTTCATTGAGTCGTTATACCGTTCCCATAAAAACGTGAATGTGTATCATCGCACCGGTATATACCGGTCGAGGACTCGACTTGAGGGCTAAAATGCAAAATTAAAAACTTAAGAGTTTTGCCCGAAATATACCCCAACACTCCCCAATGGTTTGATAAAGTCTCAAAACCCCATTTTTTTTTCTTTAAGCAAATAACATTGATATGGGTCTAAAGAAAGGAATTTTTTTCTTTTCAAAAAGGTCCCTGAATTAGTTAAAAGGACAAACTCTATAAAGCAAAAACTAAACACTACCAAACACATATTCAAGGAAATAATAAAATACACTAACACACAAAAACACAAACACGTTCAGTCAATAAAAACAATTTAACAAGATTAGGAGAGAATTATTCTCACCAGATTTTCCTTTCACGTGAATTGAGCATCTTCTTGTAGATCACTTTGTTTCCTTGACGCTCATCACCTACAATCACAATTAAAAGTCAAAGGTATCCATGGTGGTGTGGATCAGAGGGAATAGTTAGTGCTTTTTACGATCTACTTAGGCTTTTGCCATGGAGGTATTAATGAACTGTATTAAAATTGTTTGTGATAAAAACATTCTGAAGCAAGATGACTAACTTTTTTGCAATAAGTGAAAGAACACTTTTTGCGATCACAAAAGAAGTGAGGAGTTTTTAAAGACAATATTTTCATATTATTCAGTTGAGGCAAAGTATTACAATAAGTCACTTTTTCTTCAAGATGATTTTGATCAAAAAGAGTAAATTTAGATTAGGGTGATTTTTAAGAGATTAAAAAGGTAAAACAAATATCATCCACTTTCTAAAACAACAAGCTATTTTCTTCCAAAAGTTTTTGATTTTATGCAAGAGAAGAGATAGTTTCAAAACAAGATTTTTCACTGTTTCCCAAAAAACCATTTAAAGTAGGACATGGTTGTGAGTTTGGAAATAAAAATCTAAGCATCTCTTTTGTTCAACTTTTAACTCTTCTAAGAAGAGATTATTTAAATCGATATGATGTTCAAGAGTTTCAAAAAGAGAGGCAATAAAAATATCATCATGCTCAACAGAATAATCATAAGAAAAACACAAAGAGTTAGGGTAAGGTACTACCTCATGGTTTGCCTATGAATCATCATGGTTGTGATCAGTATCTTTGTGTTCATCTACTTAAAGATTGATGATTCCATATAAGTATTCTAAATGATCCTACATTTTACGGACCAATGAATATTCAAAGACTTTTTCAAGTATCTCATCAGATAACCCGCACGTTAAGATATTCATGGCTTTAGCGCTTTTGGTGAGTTTGTCCATATCAACTTTGGTAAGTTCATGGTATTCCTTATATTCTCGGGTTAACACACTAACTACAGCTTCATTGATTTCTTCTTTGTATGGCACAAATGGACCTTCGATAGTGATCCTCCAAAGCTCAAGATCTTTGGTATGGATAAACTCCTTCATTCTACTTCTCCAAAAGAAATAGTATGTACATTTAAAAAGTTGAGGTCTCGTATGAAAAAACTCTTCCAAAATATTAATCTCCATGCCGTTTACTCTAATGACGGTTAAGCTATTACGGTATAGTTAGACTCTTATACCAATTGAAAGTCATAGAGGGGGTGAATAATATAATAATCTAATTAAAATCTTTTCGACAATTATTAGTTGGAAGTAAAACTTCTTTAAGGAAATATATCAAACACATAAGGATCATGCAATAGGTCACTAGTGATTTGATATATGAGTAATACGGGCAATCAAATACGATAAGTAGGGAGATAAAGGAAAGTTAGTATGCAATCATTATATAGTGGTTCGGTTTCCCTACTCCACTACCTAAGATAACCACCTTGAGATTTCCAAACTTCTTTACTAAGCTATGTATCTCTCTTAAACGAGGTAAGAACATAATACTCATTTACAACCACTTCGTAACCACGCAACAAATTCTTGTGCTATCGCAACAAAAGGAACACCAAGTATAATCCCTATAATGACACACACTCTTAATATATTACAATGACTTGAATTAAGAGGATAAACAAGTGTTCAAGTGGTAGATAAATTTGTTTTGAACTCCTTAATGAGTGGATATGGATACTAAGCTTTGATCTCCTCTTGAGTAGATAACAACTTGAAGATTCTTTGACTAACTCGTTAATTGAATGGATATGACAAGTTTAATGATCAAGCTTGAAAGATGAACAAATGATTTAGTAGCTTGAGATATCTAGTGCTAAATGTGAAAGATAATAGCAATTGTTGATTTGTAAGATGTGAATATCTCCTCGAAAGAGGTCTTATTTATAACACAAGAATGTCCCCAATGAATATAAAGTTTTTGGCAAAATTTTGTGCTTGAAAACGACTCCAACAGTACACCACTCGTTTCTGCGGTGTATCGCACTTTTGTTAGGTTTTTTTTCCGTCACTGAGCGGTACATAATTCTTCTAGGCATAATACCATTCATCTTGTCCTCTATTCATACTAGCAGAATTTTACGTGTCAATGTGATTGTTGCCCAACGGCTGCCATCGGTATACTGGTCCCATGTCGTTGCGTGAGGCTGATAATCATGCTTAAACACTTATTAAATAAAATATCTTTATTAAAATACAAGTATTAAGCAATTTAAAGACTAGGTAATAATTCTGAGATAATAACGAACATGCTAAAGTGATTTATCGAATATTAAAACAAGATTAAAAAGAGTGTTAGGCTAGCACACGCCGCCAAATATGTTAAGTGTACAAGGGAAGTGCAACCAATGTGGGTGTGTACATGCCACTGTTTGTTCCTTCTCAACCATGGACATACAATAATTAGTATGGATTTTTTTCTCGGCCTTCCCAGTACCCAGCGATGTAACGATTAAATATTTGTTGTGGTTGATCATTGTTAAAAAATGTCGTACTTCATTGTGTGCAAAAAGGCTAGCTATATAAAGAAGGTTATTATGTTATTCTTTGAGAGGATATATGTTTTACATGGCCTCCCTTCCTCTATTGATTCTGATCGTGATACACGGTTCCTATCACATTTTGGCATAGTTTGTGGTGTTTGGTTTCCACATCATTTAACTTCAGTACGTTGTATCATTCTCAAACTAATGGTCAACCATTCATCGGGTAATATTTACGTAGCCTTGTGGGTAATAAGGTGAAGAAATGAGATATAATGTTGTGTGAGGGTGAATTTTCACATAATCATAAGGTCAATCAAAGTACATGTTTTAGTCATTTTCATGTGGTATATGTGATCGTTTCTCGTGGTCCTCTTAACTTGATTCCTGGACTAAATCCAACATGTCCTCGTGATACTGCTTTTGAGCTTTCCGAGCACAATGGACAACATAACCATCCAAAATCGTTAGTTTCTCGTTTTAATATTTCTTTTAGTGGCCTTTTTAGGTCGTTTTAATATTTTATTTTGTAGTTTTGTATTTTATACCCATTAAGGTTTGAGTTTATGCACTATTTTAAACGTTAATTCGCCATCTGAAGACAGATTTTGTTTTATTAAAATAAATAAATTGAGATTTTCTCTTTCAATATTGTATTCTTTCTCTTACCGCGCATATTATTTCAACAACACAAATTTAAATAATTTTATTGCATTTTAATAAAATACTTATAACATATTTTTCAAGAACTGATAATATAAACAAACAAATATATTAACATATGATAAGAATAAATAGTTAATAAATGTTACCAAATATCTTATCTAATTCTTACCTCTTTATAAGGTATTGTAAAGTTAATAGGAAAAGAGATAAAAAAAAATAGAGAAAGAATACAAAAATTATATTTCTAAATCTAGTAGTATTACCATGAAAAATTCTTATACATATTTATATTTCTCACATATTTTTTTTTGGACGACATAAAGTATTACTTTATTACTTTTTCCATCTATATGAACGACATTAGGGTAATAAAATGTTTGCAATAATTTGAAGTTATCTACTCCTCATGTGCTCGAGGTCAAAGTTGACAAATAAAACCGTGTTGATTAAAGACATGAAAATCTTGTAGCGTACTTGTGGAAAGTAGTTGGGAAAGTCAAAAACTGTACGGACACTCGCTACTTCTCTATAGGATATTGCCTGCAGTGCTTGAATATTACCTTAGAACAGGTGTCATGTTGAGCATATGTTTAAAAAAATTTGGAACCATCTGCTGGCTGATGTATTTTTATTGTATTCCTAGCTTTTTAAATGGAAAAAAAGTGTGTGTTACTCTAATGCCATTCTTTTCTGGGAATCTATTATATGTGTGCTCACATGATTGTGGACCAATTCGTTGTGTGAGATTCACTTTTAAAAATTATTAGTTAAGAGTTTATAATAAGTGATGGACATATGTATATTTTTATAATCATCATTGACATATTGATATCGATATGTAGTTTTATTATATATTAAAAAAAAGTAAACTTTCTCATATCAAATTATCCTAATAAATTGTCTTACTTATATCTCTAGTTAAGAAGTTTTTGCTGGATGACTGGACTGCCAAACGTTTAGGTTTGATTCGTTTGAATTATATATCTATATGTAGGGTGTATCACAAGTAACAATCTTGGACCTTTAAATTTTAAAGCATAATTTACTGATAATTCGTTCGTGAGTAATGATATATACCACCCAAATACCACCCAATGACGTGGCGTAAAGTGGTTGGTTACAAATCGTTAATGTATTTATTTTCTTGATTTGATTAAAAATTTGTAACCAACCAATTCACGCCACATCGTTGGGTGGTATTTGGGTGATATGAATTTGGGTGGTATATATCATTACTCACGAACGAATCATCAGTAAATTATGCTTTAAAATTTAAAGGTCCAAGATTGTTTTTTAAAATAATCGTTTAAAGTGATTTTAAATATTTAAAAATACCCTAATTCCATAAAATCACTTTTTTTCTTTTGAACAGACAATCTATTTCGAAAAACTAATTTTAATAAAAGGTAGAAAGAAATGTATTAAAATCTAAGTCTTTTAAAATAAATAAAATGATAAATCTTAAGACTACAAAAATTTACACTAATAATAAAGACATTGTTTGAGTCAAAAGTCATATGGGTTGATAACCAGATAACAAGTCTTTACAAGTTTACATACCAAAAGCTTGAAGTCAAGCAGCCGATGAGTCCTTCGAGTCCCTAATTTCCAGAATTCTTTTACTTTCATTATTCATTTTTTTATTATTTCTCCTTTATCGAAGAAGTAAGATAAATTATGTTTTTTTAATAATCTTTAGATTTTTTTAAATTATTGGTATAGTTTTCATATATGAAATAAAATAATTATCGGAGTAGTGGCATTTTTTAATTATTTTCTCTAGCTAATAATAATTATTTCGGTATGAAATAACAAATTATTAATTTATTTATAAAAGAACAAACACTATTACATTGCGCTTCTTTAGTGATGAGTTTTTTTTGTCGTCGCCAGTATCTACATTAGCGACGAAAAATTATCTGCGACGATATTTGTACATTACAGGAAAGGTTATCTTTAACGGCAAAAAAATTTACTATAAAAAGTCTTAATTTTGCTATTATTTGTTCGCCGCAGTTTATCTCTAAAGACATCTTTTGTAGCAAATTATTTGTTTTTGCCTCTATTGACTTTATTTTTAGCGGCAAATATTTGTCGTTAAAAAATATAATTAGAGTTCATTTTGGTGTTTAAAAAAATATCATTAGATGCCATTTTAGTATTGTCGCAATATATATATCGTCTCTAATGATACTATTTGTTGTAGTGGTAGTCGCAATATTATTTTTTTAGTTAGCGTTGACAAAATGTCGTCGTGAATTAGTTCGACGTAGTCGCTATTTTTTGTAATTAAATTTTGATATTTTTTTTATTTCCGAAAATATAGTCGCGGAAAACAAGATTTTTCTTTGTCGCTGTTAACCACTATAAATGACTACAATATACTCATTAGCGATGAAAATATGTCGTCGCTAATGAGAACGTCGTATTTATAGCAGTGTGCGGGTTTTTTCAAACTAAAATTTTATACCCAAAAACCCTAACTAATTTTTGTTATAATCTTCATCAATTGTTTCTACACTTCATTATATGCTATTCCCGGGTTCATCTTCTACACGGGGCTACTCAGTCTTCAATTTCTCCAACCAAAAATTGGTATTTACTAAAATTCAAAATTTGATTTTATTGATTATACTTGCGTACTACATGTTATATGATACTATTAGGATAATAAAAACTTGTTTTATGATTGTATTCGTTTAGTTATGTGATGTGCAAACAAGAAATGATTTTGCCGTCCGATTTTTTTGATATAATGATTTACTTGGTCATACACATATACGATGAAGCATTATTAGGTGGTCTGGTTCAAATGCGGTGGACGTACCCATTTGAAAAGGTATTTGAAAAAGTTAAAAGAGTATATTCGAAACCCGACTAGACCGGAGGGTTCAATCGTCGAGGGGTACGTGGTGGAAGAGACATTGACATTCATATCACGTTATCTTCAAGAATAAAAAATGAAGTTCAACGATCCCGGTAGATACTATGAGCCACTGCCTAAACCAAAAGAGTTGTCCGTTTTTAAGAGTTAGTGTAGTCCAGTTGGTAAAAAAGAGTTTGCCATTTACCACTAAAAGAGAAAGAGAAAATCAACTAGTATATTCTACTTAATTGCGACAAGATTCAACCATACATGACGTAAGGACCAATAAATTATTTTTGTTTTTTGAATGTAAATTATTTTTTACTTTTTTCTTAAAATGTAGTCAACACAAATCCACACTATCGGTCCATGCTAATGCTATAGAGAGGATGCACCGATAAATGTTTAAGGGGTGGTTTATGGATAAGGTATATAATATGCATTTTTAAAAATAATTGTGATAATACACAATTATTTTAAAAGTAATAATTCTTCTTTTTTGGTAGATTTATGCAATGCACGAGGCTGGTGATGCATTAGCTACCCCTGAGATGATGTCCTTGGCAAACATGTCTCATGGTTTGGTTCATAGATATGATTTATGTGTTGTGAACGGTATCAAATGGATCACTCGTGAAAAGGAGAAAAAAAAGTGAATCAGGATTACGGAGTATGTACCTTATATGATACGACATCGTTTTACGGTGAATTAGTCAAGATCTTAGAGTTTACATTCAATGGTGGTTATTCTGTTGTGTTATTTGAGTGTAAGTGGTATATAATGAGAAATGTGAATAAAGAACATGAGGTAACCTTTATAAACATATCTACTTTATTGGAGGGATGAACCATACAACCATACATTTTAGCAACGAAAGCCAAAAAAAGTGTTTTACATTGACGAGAAATCAATAAAATGGTGGAAAGCCGTTTGAGTAATCAACGATCGGCACCGAGTTGTGGGGTGCGAAATCACTATATACTGACAACGATCTCATCACGATTCATTTAGTGAACACAGAGACAGTTTACTCACAACTAAACTTGACAACTAGTGAGGAGATCGAGTTTGACCCATCTTTATTGATGAAGACGAGGATATATTTGATAACACATGAGACGAGTATGGAGATGAACGATAAGAGGAATCTATAAACGATGATAGTAATGAGAAACTTATAGACACTAGGGGATACGAAAATGATTAGTGAAATACTTTATCGTTTTATGTTTTTTTCTTAAATTTGAGTGGTTTTTTATTCGAATATTAAGATCGTTAATTTTTTTTGGTTATATTGTGTTGTTTATAATGTTATGATTTATATTTTAATAGTGTTAAAACAAAAAAAGATTTTAAATTATTTAAAAAAAGGAAAAATCAAGTAAATTTTACATTAGCAACGACTTTTCTGGTCGCGGGCTATGTTGTAGATCTCGGTTTTGCGGTCTAGGCGGTCGACCGGGGCCTAGCGCCTAGGCGGGATGACACGGGGCCTAGGCGGAATTATACGGTTTTGAATCCCGATGTGTAATTTTGTATATTTAGTAATATATGTGTTGTAATTATAGCAATTATAACTATTTAAGTCATAAAGTTCATCTAACAACACTATAGTAAATATAAAGATACTAAAAATTGAAGAATTCTCGAGAATAGAAAATAACAAGAAGGCCTATGCGGGCATGTTTTTCTATTAATCAGCGCCTAGTCCGCAATTTTTTGCCATTAATCGACGCCTAGATGGGCTAGGTGCCTATTCCACAGCGACTAAGGCGCTAGGCAAAAATGCCTAGAATTTTAATTAGGGGTAAGCGGCTGAGGGGGGAGTTGACGCCTAGGCGGGGAGATCTACAACATAGGTCGCGAGATCGAACAAATCTTCGCTAATGATAATTGGTCATTAGCGACAAGTTTATGCGTTAGAACTTGTCTCTAGTGACAAATTATAATTTGCGACGACCTTTGTAGTCGCCAATATCTTTGAAAATTTTGGTTGGTCGATTTGAATGACTATTTTTCCCGCCTAGGGGCTTAAGCGACGACTTTATTTTCACGTGACGACATGTGTCGTCGCAAAATAGGGACACTCAAAAGACGTGACCTCGTAGCTTTCCACATGTCTCTCATTACCGACTACTTTTATGTCATTAACGGCTACAAAAGGCCGTCGCTAATAATAAAACATTATAAAACCCTGCCGAGCTCATTTCTTGTTCAGTAAATACACTCAAAAATTCCCAAATCGAGTGAACATCACTCGGAATCCAATTCTGAGGCGAATTCTTTCAAAATTAACACCAAAAACACAAGAAAGGTAATGATTCAATGCATTTATATACTTATTAATCTTCAAATTTCTTAATCAAAATTTTAACCTATTTTTATGTGTTGCTTGTTTTTGATTCCTTATTATTGGCATGAATTCTTCAACAATAATACTTCGATTTCCACGTAAAAGGTATGGATTCTAGCTTTTCTTTTTAGGTTTTTATTTTATTTTATATTTTTTATTATAAAAAGTTGTTGGTTTTATTTTGTAATTAGGGATTTCCGAATTTAGAGTAGGTTATTTTACTATGTTTAACATGTGTATTATGTGTAAATTGTGATGTTTAGGTGTATTGTGAATTGATTAAAAATTAGTTTAGGTACAAAATTAGGTTTTTTTGAAGCTTTGTGATTATGATTAGTGTTTAAGTAGTGATTAATAGTTTTTTAATTGATAAATTAAATGTTTTAGGTTATTTGTTGTTTTCATAATTTTTTCAGATTTTTTAGAAGTTATTTTAAAATTTGAGGACCTTAGTTGAAAATTCTAATTTTAATAATAATAGTAATCTTAATAGTAATAATAAACTATAAACACTAGTTGAAATTTTTGTAAAACAAAGGACTAATAAGTAATTTTTTTAAGGAGTTAAAAGAAAATTTAGTAAAAAAAGGACTTAAAATCATTTTTTCTAAAATAAAGTACTAAAATGTTATTTTGTAAAAAAAGAATTAAAAGAAAACTTTGTAAAAAAGACTAAAAAGCAATTTTTGTAAAATAAATGACTAAAAGGTAATTTTGTAAAAAAAAGGTTTTAAAAAGAATATTTTGTAAAAGAAAGTACTTAAAAGAAATTTATGAAAAAAAACCACTTAAATCTTTTTTTATAAAACAAGGACCTAATTATGATTTTATATATTTAAAAGATTATGAGATTTTCTTATAATTATGATTTTATATATTTAAAGGACTATGGGATTTTCTTATAATAGGATTGACTTGTTTTTTTTTTTTTTTTATTACAATTTCTAATCAGATTGTATTAGTTTTTAATATATTTAATTAAATTTATTTTATATTTATTATTTTAGTGTTGTAATATTTTCTTAATTTATTTACCGGATTGTAATATTTATTAATTTATACATTATCCATTGGGTTGTAATATTTATATATTAATAATTGTAATTAAATAATTTGTTTTTATTTAATAATATTAGATGGCTGATGTGATGTCGAGAAACCACGATGGTGACGGTGATGGAAGGGAGCCGACACGGATACCCAACCCAACTTTAGCAAACCACAATCAACCAGCTGGTATTTAATTTATGTTAAGAATATAAATTTTTTCAATTAGAAATTCATTCAATTTGTATTAAAACAGAGAAACAAAAAAGAAAACCTAGAGGCTTAAGACGTCACTACAAGCCTTAGCTAAATTAGGCCACCCCTTACCTGTCGACTTTTGTATAATGCATAACACATGGAACCTAATATGCGAGTATGAGAAATGTGGCCCAAATGGTGGGGATGACAATCCGAGAGAAAGTGCCACCATTCTTTAAAAAATGGAAAGACGTGTCCAATAACTTGAAACAGTATACTCTTAGGCGAGTACAAGAGTTTTTCGTCATAGAAGGGTAAAGACCAAGGGATGATTGGGAAAAATAGCCAACAACTTAAAGAAATGCCAGTCGAAGAGGTACATAGATTGAAATAACTACTTGAAGACAAACTATTACAATTTGAATAAGGTACTGACGGATGTATTGGAGGAAAATTGAAAAAAAAGTTGTAAGATATGGAATGACATTGATAGTCAAATATAAAAGTTATATTTGACTATACATATGATGTTAATTAGGTGTAATTAACTTTTTTAAATTATACTGAAACAAAATCAGACAAAATAAACCGAGTGATGCTTGATCAAGGAATTATATTAAATTTTCCTTTGTTACAAAACAGGAAGATTACTTTGGTGGGCTTGACTTAACAGCTCAACCTAAGTAGGTCTCTTTAATTCTTTGGGCTGGTCCAACCTACAAGTTGTTTTCAACCCGCTAATGCAGAAAAATACAAAACACGGTGGTCCAACACTCTTCCCATGGAGGCCAGCCCGCTCCGCACGCTACTGAAAAAACTAATTCCCCTCTCCCGCCGCCTCCACAATCGTCTCCGCCACCATGACAGCTTCCCTGAGTCAGAGACCAATGAGAGCACAGTTTACAAACACGTCCTCAAGTTCCAGCGACCAACCACCATCCAATACCGTGACCAGCCCATCAACTCAGCCAGCTTCATCGGCACAATCGTCGACCCTTTCAAAACAATCAACACACGCGACGCCTCCAATCTCGGCGTACACACTTTCCTCAACACACTTCAATCCTCTTCTAACTCTCGCTCATTACTGTAAGCTCACTATTATTCATTTCAATTTTCAAAATTGTAAGTTAAATACTCACTCTTCATCTGTTTTGAAATAACATAACGGTATGATTGCTAGCTTTTTAGAGCATATTGATACATTAACTTGCATCATGTATTTGCTTCTCACTTTTCCAAAGACACAAGTGATTAAGGGGGTTCGGGGTAATTAATTGCCCTAAGTCCTATATTATGTGAAAATTGCATTATAGATTTTATGTAACTCATAAATTGCAAAAATTATGATAATGTTAGTGTATACATGTGGTGGAACATAATTTGTAATGATCTAATCGTAGGATTATGCTTAAAATGTGGCGCGAGATGGCAGAAATTGCAATACAACATTTAAAACCCAATGATTTTGTGTATGTTTGGGGGCATTTGGACTCGCACACTAAATCTTACAAGAACGGAAAACCTAAATTATATTACGAGGTATGTATATTCACCATTTTGATTTTATGTTTGTGATTTTCGATGTTATATTTGTGTTTGCTTGTAGTTAAATGTCAAGGAAATCAATTATGTTACACGTGATGGTCAAGGACTAAAAATTCCAGAATCTGAAAAAATAGTATTGAGTGGTATGATTTCTTTAAAACAATTTTTGTAAAGATTTAATAATGAATATGATCTAAGTTTGGTTCAACATATATTTCAGGTGAAGAAAGAGTAGAAAAATACAGAAACAAGCTTCATTTATGGCAAGTTTTCTTTAGTAGTCCACATGAATGGAGAGATTGTAGGAGAAATAAAAAAAGTCAAAAACATCCAGACTTTAAGCATAAGGATTCAGGTGAAGCTTTATGGCTTAATTCAGAAGATCCTCCATGGATAAAGAGACAACTTGAATTGATTGATTCGAGAATGGATCAACAAGGTTTACATTATTATGAAAATCCAACTTCATCTCTTTCACAAATGGTGTGAAAGCCATCGAGAGTGTGCAATTATCTCCATCAGAGTTAGTTCAGGCGCTAAATCTATTTGCAGGTTGGTCCCTACAAAAAATTCTACCACGCAACATGTTTTGGGAGTCTATTAACGAAACATGGCATATTTTTGGAGCACGGTTTTGATTCAAAAAATAATTATCCTCAAACATAGCCTCATCTCCAGACTTTTCAGTGTACAAGGGTAAAATGGTAAATGAACTAACTTGGTCAGGCTGAGTTGACCAAATCCCCACCTCGGGGCAGTCTTGTTTCTGAGAGTGAAGTTGGTGGATGAGTTATGCAAGATTGATTCTTAGGGGTGTGGGTTACATATCCATCATTTTCGTTGAATCTTTTACATGTTAAAGTTATTTAATTGTATTTTTTTTAGAAATCATTTTTTAAAATACTATCCCGAGTGTAGATTTTACACAATTTTCCTCAATTTTTTAAAATCATTTTTTAAAATACTTTAACCTTAAGTGTAAGAAAAATAGTTATATCTACTCATGAAGTAGTATAGTGCTAAATAGTGTAAATTCAAAATAGTTGTATTTGCTTCAAATGGAATCCTGAAATCAAGCAAAAAACAATATCCATTTTGCAAAAATAGACGTTGTATTTATGTTCGTTGGATCATTAAATTCAACAACGATAAAATAGTACAATTGTCCAAACGGGACCCTAAAAACAATAGAAATGGGATCCTGGTTACATGCCATCCAAAATACTTATTACGAAAATGTTGGGCTCATTAAAAGTTATAAATAGAAGAACCAAAGGGGCATTCAACAATTTTGAATTCTTGATCATCTTCAAGCACTAAACTAAGATCTCTCAAGCACTAAACTTTTCATATTCTCATCATAATCTAAGCTTGATTACTATAATATTCATATCCACTCAAGAGGAGTAAAGTTATCTTTGTTATATATATCAACTCAAGAAGGAGTCAATAAGTATCAAGCTACTATCTACTCAATATGAGATTATCATCAAGCATCATTTGACCATCTAAGGATTCAACAAGCTTCATGTTCGTACTATTTTATGTTGGTAAAAGAGACTATACTAGCACTATAAATCTCATTACTAGTAAAATAGATAAAAAATCTGCAGATTTATTAAATATGCATATTAATGAAGAAGAAGTTAAAAAAGCAACTTGGGAATTAGGACCTAATAAGGCACCAGGTCCTGATGGCTACAGTGGAATCTTCTTTTAACATACTGGGAAATTATTAAACTTGACCTAATGAGAGTAATAAACAATTTTTGGAATAATAAAGGAGAGTTGTCTGATTTAAATCAAACACTTATTACTTTAATACCAAAAATTAATAAACCTACTAATATTAAGCACTATAGACCAATTAGCTGCTCAAACTTCATTTATAAAATTATAGCTAGAATTTTGGTTAATAGATTGCAACCTTTTATAAACTCCCTTGTGGGAGAAAATCAAAGTGCATTCATTCCTAATAGAATGATTCAGGAAAATACTATGATTGCACATGAATTAATAACCCATATTAAAAGAAGGAAAAAAACTAAAAAATATATGGTGGCAGTTAAAGCTGATATTAAAAAAGCATATGAATATATAGAGTGGGATTTTCTACAAGATCTTCTATCCAAAATGGGATTTAACAAAGACTGGGTTAGGAAAATCATGGTATGTATTACCTCTGTAACATACTCAGTCCTAATAAATGGGGAAATCTACCATTTACAAAAACCTACTAGGGGAATTAGACAAGGGGACCCTCTCTCACCCCTAATTTTCTGTCTAATATCACAAACTTTAAATGATCTCATTAGAGACAAAAAAGAGAAAGATTTAATCAAAGGAATTAAAATTGGTAATGCTTGTCCAACTATCACACATCTCCTCTTTGCAGATGATAGTCTTTTCTTTCTTAATGCTGATAATGCAGAAATACAAGCATTTGATGATGTAATGAATAAATATAAAAATTCATCTGGATTATGTCTAAATCTTAATAAATGTGGAGTAATTTTTAGTCCTAATACACCTAGTTTTATACAAACTATACTAACTCAAAGATTAAATATGAAAAAAAACTAATAATCTAGGTGATTACTTAGGAATGCCAACTGAATGGAGTAGGTCAAAATCAAAAGACCTTCAATTTTTAATTGATAGAATCTTAAATAGATTTGAAAACTGGAAAACTATATTTCTCTCTGAAGGAGGGAAAGAAATCTTAATAAAGGAAATAATTCAAAGCCTGCCTAACTACTTTATGTCTAATTTTATTTTTCCAAAAAATATTATAAATAAAATCCACTCTATTATTGCTCAATTTTGGTGGGGTGATAAAGGAAAAAAAAGAATACATTGGGCTAACTGGGATATACTTACTAGCTCAAAATTTGAAGGTGGATTAGGATTTAGAGATCTACACTTGATGAATAAAGCCCTATTAGGAAAACAAGCTTGGAATCTAATAAATAAAAAAGATTCCCTCCTATATAGACTCCTTAAAGGAAAATATTTTAAAAATTGTAGCTTTCTTGAAGCTAAAATTGGAAGCTCACCCTCATGGGGATGGAGAAGTATACTTATAGGAAGAGATACTTTTAAAAATAATATAAAATGGAAACTAGGTAATGGAAAGAGTATTAATATCTATGAGCATAACTGGATATGTGATATTAAACAACCTATCATACCATTGCATACTAACTTACTTTGGGTAAATCAACTGATTAAAGAAAATAAATCCTGGGACATTGATCTGTTAAACCAGATATATCCCAATGAAATTAAAGAAAAAATAGAAAAAATGATAATACCTAAGATTCAATGTGAAGATCAAATAAGTATAGATTACTGTAAAAATGGAACTTATACAGTTAAAGACACTTATCATAAATTAAAGGAGGATGAAACTAATATCCAAAACACAAAAAATATAAATATCCCTACATCCTCTATTATAAGGGATAAAAATATTTGGAAACTTATATGGAAAATGGAAACCCAAACAAAAATAAGGAACTTTATGTGGAGAGCAATTAGAAACCTTTTATCTACAGGTGAAAACCTATTTAAAAGGAAATGTGCAAAAGATAACATTTGTAAGATTTGTGATAATAATATTGAAACAGTGGAACATATGCTTTTCAGATGCCCTTGGGCAAAAAGTGTATGGTTTACTAGTCCTTTGAATTTAAAAACTAATAATAATACTACTATAAGTGTAGAACTTTGGATTATAAATCATGTACAAAACATTATTAAAAAATTTGATAATCATGATAGGATTTTTGAACTTATATGCACTATAATGTGGTATATATGGAAGGATAGGAATAATTTTATCTATAATGGAAAAAAATGTGAACCTTTAAATACCATTAGAAAAGCTACAGAGAATTGGAAAGAATATTATAAAATTTCAAACCCTAACGATTTAAATTTTCTAGATAAGTTAGGGGAAGTTAATAACATTAATAATATTGGAATAAATATTAATAATAATATTCCACATAATCAAAAATTCAAGGATAAGTGGAAAAAACCTCCACCTAATAAATTTAAAATTAATTGTGATGCAGCTTTTTCCGATAAGGGAGCTGCAATAGCATGTTTAGTTAGGAACTCTGATGGGGAATTTGTAGCAGGTAATAGTTGGAAGATTGCGGCAGATTCGGTGTTAGAAGCAGAGGCCACGGGGATCTTGAAAGCTACTGAGATGGCTTCAAATTATCCTTTTGGAAGCGTGATTATAGAGAATGACTCAGCCACTATTATGAAGTCTCTTTCGGCAGGATTACCGGTGTTGAGTCATTCAACTAAAAACTTAGTTTGTAATATTTATTATTTTGCTGAATTATCATCTCCTTCCTTTTCGTTTGTATCTAGAAGTAGAAATGGGACAGTTGACTGGATTGCCAAACAGGAGCTACTTAGCACTCTGTTTGGTAATTGGGGTGTTTGTATCCCTCCCCAGTTAGCTACTTTGATTTGTAATGAAGCCGAGCCCTCCGGGGTGGGCTAAACCTTGTAACCTTTTCTACTATCTATATATTATTATGCATTTGAACAAAAAAAAAACTTAATTGTAATAATCAAACATTTACAAGGGTTTAGCTCTTACGCTATATCAAAGAAGAGTGAGTATAGAGGTTGAGATTTAGCCTACCAAAAATATCATTTAGGTTTGTGACTTAGCCAAGTAAAAGTCTCATTTCAGATTTTGTGATTGAGCCCGTCAAAATTCATGTGTAGGGGTTGTGAGTGAGTTTGACAAACACCAATGTGTATCTGTTGTGGTTGAGCCTAGAAAAACCACCTTGTATCAATTTTGTTTTTCACCATTAATAAAACGTGAAGTTTAGTGTAAAAGATTGAAAATCCAAAGATGTAACCTTAGGTAGTGGACTAGGCCTCCTGGAGTTCGAACCACGTCAAATCATTGTGTAATCTATATCCATATACTCTTTACTTCATGTTATGATATAGAATTTTATGAGTTTTCATAAGTTAACAAAAATATTGTTTTAGTGGCATTCAAGTGTTTGACAAATTGGCTTAACAAGTTTTCAAACATATATTATCTTCTAGTAGTAATTTTGATTAGAGTCCTATTAACCCCCTCCCTCTCTAGAACAAACAAGTAATCTTACTCATATATCTTACCTCTAAGTGTACCTCTAGTATACTTATCTAAGTTACACCAACTTGGAACTTTAGGTATAATCAAGTATTCTGATTTCAAGTCAGATTTATAATTTTGCATTATCCCATTCACCCCACAAGTAAGTGGCTGCTCATGTATCCCACTAGATAATGTTGCTTCAAGTAGTCACTCGAGAAGAGTAGAAGAGGAAGAAGAAGATGAACGAAGAAGAAGTCCTGATTATACCTTTAAAGCTCACACCATTAATATTCGATGAGGCATCTTCTTATCCTTACTCGTTTTAGATAATTTTGAAGATATTTAAGATGTTTTCTTTTCACTAGAAAAATATTTATTGATCTCTATATCGAAGAAAGATAATCTTGATGATATATTGAATGATGAGCAAATGAGGCATCTTGAAACTTCAAAAACATTAATGGATTTTCAAACTTGAGATAAACTCTTTGACAAAATCACTTTCAATAAAAAATATATTTCGATTGAAAACAATTCTTTGAAAAAGAAGACTGTAAATATTAGGATCATCATCTCAAAATATACAAAAGGGCGAGATAGAATTGATATCCACTTTGGGTATGCAATAATGCCATTTGAAAAAACATGGAATTGGATACGGTACTTCTTTAATCAAAAGGATTCAAAAACTGTTACATAAAGGCGCCCAATACTAATCTAACATCTCTGCCCTCAATCAATACGATCGTTATATTATGTAGTTATTGCAGAAAGGGTGGTCATAAATCATTTGTATGGTTGTAGCAAAAAACTTTAGAAATGGATTGAAAAGGCCAAGAAAGCAAACACCTAAATGAAGAAGGAGTGTGGAGCGATAAGATCTTCCATATCAATTCATCAACCCTATGAAGGTGAAGGTAACGTTTAAGAATTAAGGGTTGAGGGTTAAGGTTGAAGGGTTAAACGTTAAGGGCTAAGATTAAAGGTGTAATGGTTAAGTTTAAAGTTAAGCTTAAGGTAAAGATGAAGATTAGGGTTTAAGGTTTAAGTTGTAAGATTTAAGGTTGAGGTTAAATTTAAGACTAGATTAAGTTAAAGTTAAGGTTAAGGATAAGGATAAGGTTCGGGAGTTGGGGTTAAAGTTTAGTTTAATATTAAGGGTAAGATTATAAAGTTATGGTTATTTTTTAATATATTAAAAAAATTAAATTTATGATTCATGATTTTACATTTATCTATATACTTATAATATATTTGTTGTATTTAGTTTTTACATATTTTTAAACAAATTAATTGATGATTAAAAGTTTAAGGTTCAAATTTTATAGTTAATAGTTCAATATTAAAGATTTAAGGTTCATGCTTTATGAAAAAAAAAAAAATTATTCCATTTATAGAAATCGAACCCACTGGACGAAAATTAGACATCCTAACCATTAGGATAACAAAAGTTTAGAGGAATGTAATCAATGTGCCTCGAATACAGATTTTTTAGACAATTAATGCAATTAATGCGAATGTGTAAATTAAAAGTCAAAGATGATCGTTTAAAAAACTTTGTTATCCTTTCTTTTTTGGGTTTATGTTGTATAATTAAATTATTAATTTTCCATTGAGTTTGTTCACTGTTTGTGCATATTAATAGTTGTATAGTATATTGGAGAGAGACCAAGCACTGTTTGTTATGAATAAAAGACATCTTGGAGCAGTGTTCACGGAATCGTGCGATACACGATGTGAATCGCACGATGCGATTACGAGGCCCAACAAGAACGATGCGTATCACAATGTGTATCGAAGTTTATTCAATCGTTAATGAATCGGCCTGTATCGGTGTGAATCGGACTGGATCGAATCGAAGCCCATATCGGTCCGATTCCAAAAACAGAAAAAAATTCCTAAAAAACTATCCAAGTTTGTCTTAATTACAACTATTGATTGAAAATTTACTTAATTAATCTGTAACCCTAATCTAATACTCCTATTTAAACACGATCAAACTCGTTTATTAACCTAATTTACCTTAAGGCTTCTCTTCTGCTGTGTAATATTTGTCGCTTTTCTTCTGTGCTGCTGGACATCGATCTTCTTGTTTTGGTGCCTTTGATTCCAGGTTTTTGTCTTTGTTTTATTATTTCTTCACAGTTTCATTTTTGTAATTTTGTGTAACTTATTAATGTAAGATTCTAAGAATGTGTACTTGATAATCTGATGTAAAGTTAAAGTTAGATACATAGCCGTTGTTTTTATATTGGATAATAGAGTAATGGATTTTTAATGGATTGTGTAATTTATTTATTATTATTATTAATTATTATTTGTCAAAGTTCTCCAAATTTTTTTCATGTTTAAAAATTGTCCAATTTGGACAACCGTCCTTGTTTTTTTTTTTCTAATAGTTTTTAGTTTATTTTATTGTTATTTGTTGTTATATAATAAAAAACTATCTAAAATTTTATTCTCTTATATATAAATTATATAATTAATAATAATATAGTTATTTCTTTATGTATTTGTCTAATTTTATTAATAATTAAACCTTTATTAATATATAAAGTTATAATATTTAATAAAATTACAATATATGAGTACGAAATTGAATTAAATTTTGTTTTTGAATTTTAGAATTTATATGTTGAAACTTGAAAGATATTTGTTTTGATGATTAATTTTTTATTAGTAATTTTTATTTAAAAAAAATCATAATTAATTTAAATATTAAATATATGATATTTAAAAAAAAATCGGAATCGTTACGATTCACGATTCGATACGATATACGATCCAGAAAAGTAACATTTCGATTCACGATACGATTCACGATTCGCGAACTATGTCTTGGAGTACATTAATAATAAAGAGCATGGACATCCTCCTCAAGGGAGAACATCATTGGATAGTTTTTGCTTCTTTTGCAATTCCAGGGTTGCAGAAATTTGAGCACATTTCTTCTTTGTATCTTCCAGCTCCTTTTCTAATTCTTCCACCTTTTACATTTTAAACACATCAAACAAACAATTAAACCACTCATTGTTTATTAAAAGCAGAAAATACCACCTACCGTGTTTTTCAACTGCTTTTCCTTTTCAATGTACCCCTCACACCTGTACAAATTGATTCAAACACATCTTCAGTAGTTAAAAAATTGTCTGTTTTGTAAAACAATAGAAAGGAGTTATCATACTTACTTCATAAAAAGTTGTATATTCTCTTCACAAATCTGATCAATTGACTTATCTCCTGGAATATTCACACCTGTCCCTTGTTCTTCACTATTCAAAGCTTGACCAGAATTAGCATCATCTACATCAATAACACCTTGTGTTTTAGAGCCTCCAGCTCCAATTTGTAGTTTCTTAGGTGCAATCTTTGGTACATATAACGGACTCCCATATATAGGTTGAAACCCTACTAAATGACAATGACCTTTCCTGCATTCATTTTTTCATCACTATCTTAGGACCCCACCTAAGACTCACTCATTACATACATACAAACTATAAAATAACATACCAATAATCATGAACCATTTGCTTTAATCTCATCTCTAGCTTAAAGAACAGAGTTGATCTCTCAAAATCCTGCTTATCATGTGCAGGTTCTATAAAATTCGCTTCAAGTACTCCTACATAACACATAATAATATAATATCATTATTACTGACTATCAGTAATAATATTATGAAAACAGTACATACCAACAACACCATTTCCTCTCGAAGACCCATCTGCAGTTACTTTCCAAAAGGGCTAAACAACAAATTAACTACATATTAGGGACCATTTGGATACCAATTTGAAAGACGGTTACGACAACATACCCTGATAAGACGATTTTTATTGTATACGTTAAATCCAGCTACATTAAGATTAGGTGCTTCCTTAATAAACCCAATTCTTGTGTCCACATTCACCTGTATATATATATATATATACTTGTAAGCTTTTATACATTAAAGGCTCCTCTTTTACCCAATACATATACCTCTTTTGAAGATCCAGCAAGTTGTGGTTTATATGAGATCAATTCCGTGTGTCTCAAGTCTTTCACAATATTATACTGCTCTACAGGCTTACCTCTCAGTATTATTTTAAAGTTATTAAACCTTCTAAGGTATAATATTGATGCATATGCCTGAACATAACATATGTTAGATTTAGTGAAATGATTATAACAAAAATTGTAAAGGAGAAAAACGAAAATAACTGACCCTTAATGAAAAACGGATATGGTAGGAAATATGAGATTGGAGTTCGAGTACTTTTTTATTTATCTTGGTACCTGTCCTATTTGATTCATCTCTCAATGTTATATCCTACATAAACAAAGGATAAAAAAGTCAGAAAAACAAATTAAATAATAGTTAGTGTCTCAAATGCATACATACCTCTTCATCATTGTCGAAATTTAATTCGTAAATGCCTTCATCATTGAGCCATAGATTATATATTATAACTTTAGTTCCATGTGATCCAATATCTTCAAACTAGAAATAGAATCAAGAATTTATGTCAGATAATAACACAATGTGGTCCTTTAATATGAACAAACCTGTGAGAGTAGATCATCTTTTGTAGCAAATGGAGACCATTCAAGAATGGTATTTAAATTAGATGACCAATCATTCTGAGAGCTATAAAGTATTGGTTCGGCCCAATGATCCGAGATATCAAAGTCAATCTTCCAAAACAATTTGAAATTAAAACATTCACAATTATCTTTAAACAATAAATCTTAAGTGTTACCATTGGAACAATCACATCATCTTGTCCAGTTCTCCGTAAAAACGTATAAGATAGAAGACCAATGCTTTGGGTTGCTTTGCTAAATTCATAGGGAGAAAAATGTAAACAATTTTGTAAAATATGATCAAGCTTAGGTAAAGAAATACCTTGAACGAGATGCACGGCTAAAAACAATTACATCTGCACCTAACCTCATAGTACTTGTCTTAAATCCATTACCATCTGTATAAAAGGTAGATTAAGCACAAATCAGATTTATATTTCCGATCTGTAGTAGTTACATTACATTGTCCAATAGTTTTAGTTGATGTCTTTGAAGAATAGCCTAAGCTCATGCATTTACGCATGCCTTGTGGGTCCATCCCACCACCATCATCTATGTAGAAACAATACAACTTCTTAATGAGACAAAAATAACATCATGCCTTAGACACAAAAATGTGAAGCCTCTAAACCTTGGAAAAGTAATGCAGGAGAGTTATCCCTCTTGTTATAGATTCTGTCAACTTTAACATATGTTGCTCCATTGCTAATCTTTAGCAAAGGCCAGATAAAATCATGTTATTTACTCCGAAACAGAACAGTATATATGTTATTAAAGATGATAAATACCTCATCAACAGCATTATCCAAGAGCTCAGCTATTGCTGCAGTTACACAAAGTAAAATTACAATGTATTAATTCATATATAAGAGCAAAAAGTAAACCATAAAACACAAAACATACACTTATTTTTATTTGTTTTTGTCTACCTTATCTATTTTTTTGTCTTCTGGTGGGGACGAGCTAAGTGATTAAAGTTTGAATACTGTTATATATAAAGATCTCGATTATTCTAAATTTGGTTCACATTACATGCTGATCACATGGGACTTCAATTAATACTATCGTTTTCCACATTTTAATACCTGTATTTCCTAGTGTGCATTTTGCCCTTCCCATTCCCCATATTAAATACTATGCAATCAATTAAATCCTAATTCTGATATATCCTAATTTCAAAATCTACCTAAGCCAGGTGAGTTCTAACGTATATACAAATATTGAGCTGATGGTACTTGCAACTATGGATGGGGGAGAAAAAAATTTACATTAGGCCACATAATATCACATTATACGTTCATTTGGAGAACTTTTGTGACCTGATGCAACTTGATTGAGTAATCATTTTCTAACATTCTCTACAAATAAGCAAAGCTAGGGCAGAAATTTGACCTCCAAAAGCCCATTTATGTGAAGTTGCATTTGAATGCAAAAACTTTGGATTCACTCTTGCATGTTCCAAATCACCTACAAACTTCAATAAATTAGTACACAATTTATAAACACCAATTCATATAGTTATTATAATTTATTTATTTATTAAATTAACCTTGCACATAAATTGTTTTGGTGGTGGGGCCAGCTGCATAAGCTCCAGCTTTCCAGAAGCTTCGAGAATCCAGTGACCGGTACGACGGGTCCGATGTAGCAGCTCCAACGAACTGTTCAACTTTGGGAACTATGATCTGCGTTTGCGTGTCTTTACGAGGTAAACTATTGATTATGTTTTTCTGCACGGTGGCGCCGTCGGCTTCGTCATCGCTGCTATCAATATTGACAACGTCGACGGGGATTGAATTGTCTTTTTTAGGTGACATTTGAGTTTCCTAACAGTGATTTGAAGTGGAATTTGGGGGTTAGGGTTTTAATCGTGTGTATGTTATTCAGTATTTTGCCGGGAAAATAATAGGGAGATTTTGAAGTAAGTTTTGTGAGTGTGCATAAAGATAAAGAAAAAATCTTCCTCTTCCTAAATTCAAATGAATTAATTATAATAATTACATAATTAATTTAATACTAAATATTAATTATTATTATCTAAAAAGTAAACACAAGTTTAGTTTTCTTTTTACATAGGAGAGCCACTTGGGACTCGGAGTCATGGGCTCGGTTCAAACTTACACCACTAGATTTGATAACCAAAACCTTGTCCAGTGAGCTACTCCCAACTAATTTAAACAAAAGTTTTAAATCCTAGTAGTCGCATTTATCATTTTTTTTTTTGGAATAGAATGTGCATTAGTAAAAATATTACAATGAAAATAGAAAAATAATTAATACGAGATCAAATGTCGTAAAAACATTCTTACAAAAAACCCTCACGGTTTAGTTAAAACATAAACATACCTAAAAGGGTGTTTGTTTGCACGTAATGAGATCTTAATTTGGTTCAGATTGACACAGGATCAATAAAGGCAAATTGTTTTTCCTGCCAATTCAAATATGAATGACTTTTAACTACATTTTTTTATTAAAATTTCATACTAAGTTTGATTCATTCAGACACGGCCTCTTCACAGATTAAGTTCTATTCAGTTGTTTATTCAGCATTTAGTACTTATAACCTAAAAAACAAGCGACACCTAAAAGTGGCAACTCCACATCTATCTCTAGTTTTCTCTTTTCAAAGCCCACTCGACATATCTATATACTGTGTTGGTCTTACTCTTTATATAACCACTAAAATGACAAAAGGGGGAGTTTAAGATGTCAGGTTTATAGGACATTATCTCTAAAAAAATTGGGTAAAAGTTAAAAATATAAAAGTGCATAACCTAACTTTGTCTAATTATTAAAGATGTTAACATATCAAGATGCAAGTTTAATATTTTGTTGAAAAAAGCTTAAAATGCATAATAATTCACATTAAACATAAACTATCAACATATGAAAAGATAAAGGGCCAAATTGGGTTATTCGCCCAATTTATTGCCAAATATTCAATCAAATTAAGAAGTACAACCATGAAATCGATCGCCAAAAACCTCAAATAAGAACTATATGTTAACCCCTAAAACCCCCCACCTCTCACGATTTACAACAAACTAAGAAAAAATTCAAAAAAAAATCTAAAATATAGAATCAACCTTTCAAATATAATGACTATTTAACATACAAAAAGGATTAGTGGTGCAATACACAACAATTGGAAAATCTAACCAACAATTTTCTAAAAATTGATAAAATAATAAACATACAAAATTAATTTTTTTATATTTCCTAGTTTGAATTGTCGTTTGTAATTCAATCTTTTAGATAAAAATTGAAAAAAATTAGAACCTTCAAAAATTACATATATAATAGACATATGATACATATACATACATACATACTTACACATGTGAAAAAATTGAAGGAAGTTGTAAATTTTAGAAACATACCAGAAGTTTACTTAATTAGGATTTCCTTGAATTCATAAACCCAATGATTCTCGTAAAACCCCCAAAATTCACTAAAATGGAAGTTTATACTGGTTCGGAGAAAAGAAATGTGTGGATGTTTTTGTTTTGTTTTTTGGATTGGACTGGAAGTTTATTCTTGTTCGGGGAGAATAAAGGTGTGGGTGATTTGTTTTATTTTTTGGGTTTATGTTTGGGTTAGATTGGGGCTTAAAGGTAAAAATTGGGTTTGAAAAATTCAAGAGCCCCCCCCCCCTCCGACTCAAGGTGTATCCACCCCTGGGCCCACTCTTGATTTTGCTCTAAGACTTGTCAACCAATCTGCACATTTATTTGCTTCCTAGTTTGTATGGAAGGCCTCGAATAAAGGATTTCTATTGGTCATTTTTCATATTGGTTAAGAACTATCTTACTAGTAATTAACTGAAACGAAACAATATATTTAAGGCATTAATATTATGCATAAATATGTATTGGTCATAGTTGCACATGTTAATAAAGGATGATGTAGGTAAGGATGGTAATAATTATAATATTAACCAAAAACGTCAATTTGAGATATAATTTTTGTTAATAAAATCGATGGTGGACCCATGACGGTTTGGTTCCTATAAAAGGTACCTAGTGGATTATCCGCTAGAATTTGATTTTTGACAATAATATGAATTTCGAATAAACATATAAAAAAGATAAAAACATATATGAGATATGCATATGTGTGTATGTATGTTTATATTATATCAAACAAATTTTGAACTCTGATTTTACTTTTTCTTTTATTTATCAATCGCCACTACCTCACATTGTAATAAAATCATACACAAAATTCACGTTTTTCATTTAATTTCATAAATTCTAGTTTATTTGTGACAAACATTGTTATATTGAGGTGTGTAAGACTGTTCCCCCTCCCACTAAATTGTGATTGGTCATTTTTATCTTACCGATTCGCCTCCGATAAGTTGGGTAGGGAAAACACTAATGTGCACAATATGGTCATCTTTGATAATTTTATCGATCCCCTTAAACTATTGGACATCCCTTCGAAAGGTGTTAATTTCTCGTGGTCCAGTAGTCGTGGGGGAAATGATTTGATTAAACAAGTTATTCATATATTTTTAGTTGATGGGGATTGGATATCCCTTTCCCCTAATTCTCGATCTTTTTTTTAAACAAGTTATTCATAGAAATGAGCCACTGCCCAAACCAAATGAGCTATTTTTTTTAAGATTCAGTGTATTCCAGTTGATAAAAAAGAGTTTGACATTTACCACATAAAGAGAAAGAGAAAATCAACTGGTATATTCTGCTTAATTGCGATAAGATCCAACCGTACATGACGTAAGGACCAATAAATTATTTTTGTTATTTTGAATGTAAATTATTTTTTACTTTTTTCTTAAAATGTAGTGAACACATATCCACACTATCGGTCCATGTTGATGCTGTATAGAGGATGCACCGATAAATGTTTAAGGGGATGTTTATGGATAAGGTATATAATATGCATTTTTTAAAATAATACACAATTATTTTCAAAGTAATAATTCCTATTTTTGGGTAGAATTATGCAATGCACGAGGCTGGTGATGCATTAGCTACCCCTGAGATGATGTCCTTGGCGAACATTTCTCATGGTCCGGTTCATAGATATGATTCATGTGTTGTGAACGGTGTCAAATGGACTACTCATGAAAAGGGATAAAAAATAGTGACTCGGGATTACGGAGTAAGTACCTTATATGATACGACATCATTTTACGGTGAATTAGTCAAGATCTTAAAGGTTACATTCGATGGTGGTTGTTCTATGGTGTAATTCGAGTGTAAGTGGTATATAACGAGCAATGTGAAGAAAGAACATGAGGGTAACCTTAATTAACACATATACTTTTTTTTGGAGGGATGAACCATACATTTTAGCAATACAAGCCAAAAAAGTATTTTACATTGACGAGAATAATGCAAGGAAATCATTAAAAGGATGGAAAGTCGTTTGGGAAATCAACGATTGGCACAGATGGAGTCCCAAGTTATGGGGTGCAAAATCACTATCTACTGACAACGATCATATCACGATTCATTTAGTGAACACGGAGACGGATTACTCACGACTAAACTTGACAACTAGTGAGGAGGTCGAGTTTAACCAATATCTATTGCGGATTGATATAGTTATTGATTAAGACAAGGAGATATTAGATGACACATGGGACGAGTATGGAGATGGACAATTAGAGGAACTTATAAACGTTGATAGTGATGAGGAACTTATAGACACTAGTGGATACGAAACTGATTAGTGAAATACTTTATCGTTATGTTTTTTTTTAAAAATTTGAGTGATTTTTTATTCGAATTTTACGATCGTTAAATTGTTTTGGTTATATTGTGTTGTTTATGATGTATATTTTAATAGTGTTAAAATATAATAAATTTGATTATTAAAAAAAAGGAAAAATCAAGTAAATTTTACATTAGCGACGAATTTTGTGGTCACGGGATCGAACAAATCGTCGCTAATGATAATTGGTCATTAACGACAAGTTCATGCCTTAGAATTTGTCGCTAATGACAAATTATCATTCGCGACGACCTTTGCAGTCGCCAATGTCTTTGAAAATTTTGGTTGGTCGATTTGGACGGCTATTTTTCCCACCTATGGGCTTTAGCGACGACTTCATTTTCACGCGACGACATGTGTCAGTGGCGAAATAGGGACACTCAAAAGACGTGACCACATAGCTTTCCACATGTCTCTCATTGCCTAGTACTTTTATGTCATTAACGGCTACAAAAAGTCGTCTCTAATAACAAAACATTATAAAACCCTGCCGAGCTCATTTCTGGTTCACTAAATACATTAAAAAATTCCCAAATCGAGAGAACATCACTCCCAATCAAATTCTGAGGCGAATCCTTGCAAAATCAACACCAAAAACACAAGAAAGGTAATGATTCAATTCATTTAAATACTTATTAATCTTCAATTTTTTTGATCAAAATTTTAACCTATTTTTATATGTTGCTTGTTTTTGGCATGGCTTCTTCAACAATAATACTTCGATTTCCACGTAAAAGGTATGGATTCTAGCTTTTCTTTGTAGGTTTTTTTTTATTTTACATTTTTTATTATAAAAAATTGTTGGTTTTATTTTGTAATTAGGGATTTCCGAGTTAGAGTAGGTTATTTTACTATGTTTAACATGTGTGTTATGTGTAAATTGTGATGTTTAGGTATATTGTGAAATTAAATTGACTAAAAAATAGTTTAGGTACAAAATCATGGTTTTTTTTTGAAGTTGTGTGACTACGATTAGTGTTTAAGTAGAGATTAATAGTGGTTTAGTTGATAAATTAAAAGTTTTGCTTATTTGTTTGTTTTTAGAAATTTTTTAGAAGTTATTATCTAATTTTAGTTGAAAATTCTAATTTTAATAATAATAATAATAATAATAATAATAATAATAATAATAGAAATAATAAACTATAAACACTAGTTGAAATTTTTGTAAAACAAAGGACTAATAAGTAATTTTTTTTAAGAAGGAGTTAAAAGAAAATTTTGTAAAAAAAGAAGAATTAAAATCATTTTTTGTAAAATAAAGTACTAAAAAGTAATTTTGTAAAAAGAGGACTTAAAAGAAAACTTTGTAAAAAAGACTAAAAAGCAATTTTTGTAAAAAAAATTACTAAAAGGTAATTTTGTAAAAAAAGGTCTTAAAAAGAATATCTTGTAAAAGAAAGTACTTAAAAGAAATTTATGGAAAAAAAAATGACTTAAATCATTTTTTATAAAACAACGACCTAATTATGATTTTATATATATAATTAAACTTATTTTATATTTATTATTTTGGTATTTTTTATTACAGTTTCTAATTGAAGTGTTTTAGTTTTTAATATATTTAATTTAATTTAATTTAATTTATTTTATATTTATTATTTTGGTATTGTAATATTTTCTTAATTTATTTATCGGATTGTAATATTTATTAATTTATACATTATCCATTGAACTGTAATATTTATTTATTAATAATTACAATTAAATATTTTATTTTTATTTAATAATATTAGATGGCTGATGTAATGTCGAGAAACCACGATGGTAACGGTGATGGAATGGACCCGACACTAAATCTAAACCTAACTTTAGCAAACTGCAACCAACCAGCTGGTATTTAATTTATGTTAAGAATAGAAATTTTTTAAATTAGAAATTTATTCAGTTTGTATTAAAACAGAGAAAAAAAAGAAAACCTTGGCACTTAACACGTCACTACAAGCCTTAGCTAAATTAAGCCACCCCTTACCGGTCGACTTTTGTATAATGCACGACACATGGAACCCAACAGGGGAAACATGTGGCCCAAGTGGTGGGGATGAAGTGCAAAATATGGAATAACATTGATTATAAAAGTTCTATTTAATCATACATGTTATTAATTATATGTAATTAATTTTTTAAAATTATATTATAATAGAACCAAGCACCAATTCACATAGCAAATAAACAAATCAAGGAATTATACTGAGTGTTACAAAAAAGGAAGATTACTTTGGTGGGCTTGACTTAACATCAACCTAAGTAGGTCTCTTTAATTCTTTGGGCTGGTCCAACCTACAAGGTGTATTCAACCAGTTAATGCAGAAAAATACAAAACACGGTGGTCCAACACTCTTCCCATGGAGGCCAGCCCGCTCCGTACGCTACTGAAAAAACTAATTCCCCTCCCCCGCCGCCTCCACAATCGTCTCCGCCACCATGACAGCTTCACTGAGTCAGCGTCCAATGAGAGCACAGTTTACAAACACGTCCTCAAGTTCCAGCGTCCAACCACCATCCAATACCGTGACCAACCCATCAACTCAGCCAGCTTCATCGGCACAATCGTCGACCCTTTCAAAACTATCAACACACGCGATGCCTCCAATCTCGGCGTTCACACTTTTCTCAACACACTTCAATCCTCTTCTAACTCTCGCTCATTATTGTAAGCTCACTATTATCCATTTCAATTTTCCAAATTGTAAGTTAGATACTCACTCTTCAACTGTTTTAAAATAACATAACGGTATAATTGCTAGCTTTTTAGAGCATATTGTTACATTAACTCGCATCATGTATTTGCTTCTCACTTTTCCAAATACACAAGTGATTAAGGGGTTCGGGGTAATTAAATGCACTATAAGTCCCTATATTATGTGAAAATTGCATTATAGATTTTATATAACTCTAAATTGCAAAAATTATGATGATGTTAGTGTATACATGTGGTTGGAACATAATTTTTAATGGTCTAATCATAGGATTATGCTTAAAATGTGGCGCGAGATGGCAGAAATTGCAATACAACATTTAAAACCCAATGATTTTGTGTATGTTTGGGGGCATTTGGACTCGCACACAAAATCTTACCAGAACGGAAAACCTAAGTTATATTACGAGGTATGTATATTCACCAATTTTATTTTATGTTTGTGATCTTCGATGTTATATTTGTGTTTGCTTGTAGTTAAATGTCAAGGAAATCAATTATGTTACACGTGATGGTCAAGGACTAAAAATTCCAGAATCTGAAAAAATAGTATTGAGTGGTAAGATTTCCTCAATTTTTTTTTATAAAGATTTGATAATGAATAGGATCTAAACATATATTTCAGGTGAAGAAAGAGTGGAAAAATACAGAAACAAGCTTCATTTATGGCAAGTTTTCTTCAGTAGTCCACATGAATGGAGAGATTGTAGGAGAAGTAAAAAAAGTCATAAACATCCGGATTTTAAGCATAAGGATTCGGGTGAAGCTTTATGGCTTAATCCAGAAGATCCTCCATGGATAAAGAGACAACTTGAATTGATTGATTCTAGAATGGATCAACAAGGTTTACATTATTATGAAAATCCGACTTCATCTCTTTCACAAATGGTGTGAAACCCATCGAGAGCGTGCGATTATCTCCATCAGAGTTGGTTCAGGCGCTAAAACTATTTGCAGGTTGGTCCCTACAAAAAATTCTAGCACGGGTCATGTTTGGGAGGCTATTAACGAAACATGACATATTTTTGGAGCACGGATTTTGATTCAAAAATAATTATCCTCAAACAAAGCCTCATCTCCAGACTTTTCAGTGTACAAGGGTAAAATGGTAAATAAACTAACTTGGTCAGGCTGAGTTGACCAAATCCCCACCTCGGGGCCGTCTTGTTTCTGAGAGTGAAGTTGGTGGATGAGTTATGCAAGATTGATTCTTAGGGGTGTGGGTTACATATCCATCATTTTCGTTGAATCTTTTACATGTTAAAGTTATTTAATTGTATTTTTTTTAGAAATCATTTTTTAAAATACTATCCCTGAGTGTAGATTTTACACAATTTTTCCTCAATTATGGAGAGTACAAATCCTCACTATAGCTAATTTCACCACAACCACTACCATCATAAACAAGATTTATAGAATAAAATTAACACTACTACTCAACAACAAGAAGATATTCTCTTAAAAAACAAATTTTAAGGTAAAAAACTAATTTAACCCTAATAATACAATAAAAAGAAAAATGTTTTAGCTATGTTATATGAATGTGATATCGAATAAAAGCATAATATTAAAAGAGCAAAGTTCAATTTATTTTTTAAATTAATAAAACTTGTATGGTGAATTCAAGTCTGGTGTCTAAATTAAAATTTTAATAGTTTCAAAATACGAAACTACAAAATAAAATATTAAAACAACCTTAAAAGTCACTAAAAGAACTGAAACCGCAAAACTAATTATGTAGCCATCATTTGCATATTTTAGCAAAAAACCTCATGAAAAAAGCCAAAAGTTCTTCAAAACTGATTACGAGCTGTATAGATATGTGTGTATTCCATGCTAATTTGTTTTATTTTGTGTTAATATCTGTGCATTTAATTTGTTAATCTATATAGGTTTAAGGGGAAAATGTATATAAAGTTGATATATTTGTTATTTTTTTTTTTTGCAATGCAAGAGTAAATTTGAGTATTTTGCATAGCTAAGGGACTTGACTGTGGCCTGTGGGTGTATTTTTCTTATGGTAAATTGCATATTGGTCCTTCTATTATGTGAAATAGCCAAATTTGTCTTTGTGGAAAGTAGTAAATTTATCTATTTGCTAAGTTAAAACTTAACATATTTGCCTTTCAACTGGTACCAATGTGCAATTACACAAGTATATTTGGCAATTTGCTATTTTTTAAAATGAACTGACACATTTGGCTTATCCGCATAATACATGGAAATTGGAATAATTATCAAATGAACAGGTTTTTTTTATCTTCTTTACTTCTATAACTTATATACATTCTGTGGATTAGTCTTATTTTGAGAAGATTAATCTTCTCATGGTAAATTGCACCACTGGTCCTTAAATTACGTGAAATAGTCAAATTTGGCCTTGTTTTTCAAAAAATAGTAAATTTATCTTGGTGTTAAGCTTAAACTTGGCATGCCCTCTCAGCACGGACCATTGTTTTTTAAGTAGCAAATTCTTTATTTTCAACACTAAATTGAAAGTAATAATAGCAAAAGTATGGTTTTCTCAAGTCAAACAGCGCCTCTGACATTTTTTGTGGAAATTCTTTTTTGAAAAAAAGTTCCACAAAATTAATTTTTTTCTACTCATTTTCTTGGTGCATTCAAACGGAGGGAAACATTTTGCAAGAATCTTTCTTGAGCTATTGTTCGTCTTTGATGGTCGTTAAGAAGTTCGATTATTGTAAGTCTTGACAAACTGAATAAAGTGATGAACGGGTAAGATGAGGGGTATACATGTCATTTAGTGGGTCAACGGACACTATCAATTTATGTGCTTTTAACTCCATTGTTTTATGTGGTTGAAAATCTCTCAACTAAATCTATAATTGCATTGACCAAATCAAAGAAATTCTTATTCATCTACATGCATTAATTTGTGATCATATATTTGTGCTCATCTTATCACTCATACAAATTTTATCTTCAACTTTCATCTTAGAGGTAACACGATGATGTAACATCTAGAACATGATTACATCATGTTATATTCAAATATTGTTTTTTTTTTTGGACGGTATTCAAATATTGTTTGTACACGTATAAAATAACAAAAAATTCCTTACAATCAACTTCATTAATTTTTAAATTAATACTTTACGTGGTATAAGTTTTTTTTGGTTAAAAAATTAAATTGTTTTCTTTTAAACATTGTCGTCCCTATTCATCTCAAACTGTATACAGACAAATGGTGAGTCAATATAATACTTCAAGGATTATTTGTAGGACCTACTCTCTATTTTGTTTGGAGGTTGAGTTGATTGGTCTTTGACAAGAGATGATGGTTGATGAATGCAGAGTTATGTTTGTTCATTTGTTAAACCTCTCTTATGTTTTATTCTTTTGATATTACTTGGAATAGGATAAGAGCGAGGGAGAATATTTATTTAAAGCCCCAAATCTTGGATTACTAAATTAAAGCTCAACTCCAAACCATTAGTTACAACTTACAACTCAATTATTACCCAACTAGTATATAGGAAAATACCCAAAAACCCCTACCCTTTATATATACTACTCTAATCCATACAGTGAAAAACAAAAACCAAAAACAAAAGACCCATATAGGGTTTCGATCAAAACACTCGATGCCCTCCTTCCCCTTCACTGTGCTGCAGAACTGACGAAGCCACCACCGAGCATTGCTACGCGCTACCACCCTTCGACGAATCTCCTTCGCAGCTGGCCACGACCGAGAAGAACCGTAGCTGGCCACCACTGTTGCTGCTGCAGATCTGACGAAGCCACCACCGAAACTGCATCACTGCTTCGCGCCGCCACCCAACGCCGCTGTACTCATCCTCCACCGCGAGGCCAATCTCTTCCCTCCTCCCCCTTCCTGTACATCGAGCCTCCATTCACCACCACATCGAGTCTCCATTCACCACCGCTACATCGAGCCTCCATTCACCACCACCGCGAGGCCAATCTCTTCCCTCCTCCCCCATGGCTGCAACACTGCTGCAACAACAAGAACCCCATCGAGTGGCCAATCTCTTCCCTCCTCCCCCTTCCTGTACATCGAGCCTCCATTCACCACCACCATCCCAGATCCACCCTCGTCTCAACACGATTCACCCCCACCATCTCCAGCGCATCCCTTCTTCTCTGCTTCCCACAACCTCCACCCCGATCTCTTCCCCGTTTGCGAGCCCAGATGTGTTTCTTTTTTTTTAGCCGTGTGTGAGTGTCCAGACCTAATGGGCTGGAGGTCCATTCGTTTTTTTCCCAACTAACTTGATTTTGGTTCAGCATAGGTCTAGCCCTATGTCCAGCCATGGGTCTAGCCCATTCGATGGTGTGATGGGGTTGATTTCTAGTTGGGTCAATAATCTGTTGTGTCCAGCCTGTCTTTGGTCCAGCCCATAATGGGCTGGCTTCTTTTGGTTTTTTTAAAACATAACTATGTAAAACATTTTTGGGCTTGGGTACAGCCCTAGAACATTGAGTGTGTGAGAGTAGAATAAAATGGGCTTTGGGTACAACCCTAGTGGTACAGACATGGATAATCCTTGACTTTATTGTATATGCATTTTAGAGAAAACGGGCCTAGGTACAACCCTATGGACACATACTTGGACAGCCTTTGACAAAAATGGGTTTGGGTACAGCCCTAGTGTACAACATTTGACATGATAGACATGGATATATACAAAAAACAAAAATTATGTACAGCCCTAAGTGTATTTGGACTATATAAAAAAGATTTAAAAACCTTTAAAAAAACAAAAACCCAATAAAAAGTCCGTACCTATGTGTACGGATCTATCCGCTAAGTAGAAATAATAAAAAAAAAACAAAGTGCTGGAAAAATAAGGAAAAGGGTAGAATTGAGAAAAAACCAACCAAATTTTGAAACTAGGCTTTATTTAGAACAAATTTCTAACTAGGATTTAAAATGGGGGTGGAGATGGATTTGGGCTGTTTTTTGAAGTTTCCTCTAAGAGCGAGCATGGTCGACGGATAATACTAATTTTAAAGTAATTTATTAAGTAGTTAAATTCGAATTAGTTCGTGTTCACCTCGACCGATAATTTATAAGGGTTAAAGTTGGTTTTTTTTTAATTTTAAAATTAGAAGAGAAAATATCCCTATAGATAACCACTGTTTTAAAAATTAATAAATAAATACCTAAGTTTTGAAAAATGACATATAAGTACCAAAATTTATATTTTTGTCTTCCGTCAGTATCCATCGTTAGTTTTGACGTTAAGTGTCACATGGTGCCTGTGTGGCACCTGTGTTGTGCTTGCGTGGAAGCGCCGCCATGCAAACGTCACACAGGCGCCACGTGACACTTAACGTCAAAACTAATGATAGATTGATAGGTACTAACAAAAAATAAAAAATGTAACTTAGGTACTTATTTGTCATTTTTGAAAACTTAGATACTTAATTGCAAAATTCAGTGATGGGTATCCACAAGGACATTTTTCCAAATTAGAAATCAATAACTTACAAGACCTAAACTGAGTTTCCAAAATAAAAAAAATACCTTTAATAACAAAATATTATTTTAAATAACAAAATTGCAATATACTATAAGGGATAAAGCGCTACAGTTCAAATTGGACGGGTCCAACCCAAACATTTTAATAATTATTAGTTAACGAATCTAATTTGCTCGAGCCTATTTATATTTTTTTTACCTGAGAGTATAAAAAAATTAATGAGGGTCAGATTTTTTTTGAGTCAATTGTTGATTGATGCCTATTAAAAAACTTATTTAGAAAAAGGTGCCTAGGAAAAAATATTTATTGAAAACAGCCCCATCCCAAAATTACCCTTATAATTAACAATTAAAAAATAAGAAAAAAACTAATAATCACAGCGCGCGTCCGTGAAATTTTTTTAAAATCGTCATAACTAATTCAAAAAAAGTCAAAAAAATCAAAAAAAAATCATATTTGGATAAATCAAATTAATATTTACGTCTATGATTTTTTTCGGAATTTTCTGATTTTTTTGATTTTTTTTTTAATTTTTTTTCGCAGACACGAAATTACATGTTTTAAACATGGAATTCCATGTTTAAAACATGAAAATCCGTGTCTGTGAAAAAAAAAATCAAAAAAAATCAAAAAAATCAAAAAAAATCAAAAAAATTCATAGACGTAAATATTAATTTGCTTTATTCAAAAATACAATTTTTTTAATTTTCTGATTTTTTTTTAATTAGTTATGACGATTTAAAAAAAAATTCACGGACGCGCGCGTGCGTGCGATGGAATTAGTAGTAGTAGGTGGTGGTGGTGGTGGTGGTGGTTGTGGTGGAGGTGGTGATGGTTGTGGTGGATGTAGTAGTGGTTACATACATGGTGGTTGTGGTGGTTGTGGTGGTGGTGGTAGTGGTGGTGGTGGTGGTGGTGGTGGTGGTGGTGGAGGAGGAAAAAGAAGTACCCTATTATTTGTTTAATATTTAAAAATTAATATTGTATTAAAATAAAATAATATATTTAATAATAAGGGTAGTAAAGGTATAGAAAATATAAAGGAGATGTTTTCTATAAATAATTACTTCATTAGGCATTTTTTTATAAATAAGATTATTGAAGGCAAAAAAAAAACAATTAGAAAGTTTTATGAGGATGTTTTCAACAATAACCTCATTTTTTTTACCTTCGAATTGAGTTATGTTTGGTCCTCAATCTTGGGTTGGTTTACTTAGTCTTAATTTGTAATAATGACTATATAAGTAATTTAAATAAATGATTTTTATCAAAAGTTTCCTAATTAAGTTTTCTTATCATTAAATATAATTTGCAATAAGTTTTTTCATTAGAAATATTCTCATTAAACTAAGTAATTATCAAAACCATCATACATATCTTTTTATACCTAAACTTAGGGGTGTGCATCGGGTTAGAAAACCCGCATAACCCGACCAACCTGATCACACTAACTCGAAATTATACGGATTAGTTTTTAATTGGGTGGGTTGCGGTTTACATTTTTGAAAAATATACACATTTTTGCGGGTTGTGGATTTTAAACTTGAAACCCGCAACCCGCATATACTCGATTACATTATAGTATAAAAATTAGAAAAAATCGTATTGCTCATTTTATTCAAATAATATAGTGGGGGTCATGTGCTTTTCACTCTACATTCTTTTTTATTCCTCCCCTTTTTTAAAAATATTTTGAAATCCCTCAATATTTCAATAATATTTTATCTAATGGATATGTTTTTCATTTCAATTATGATATTATTTGTTCTCTTTGTTCAATACATATATTTAGTTTCCTAAAATCTCATTTCATATCATTTAATCATAGATGATTTGAAATGCATATGTGTATCCTAAACAGGATTTTTCGTTATAATTTTTATTTGTAATATAAATTTGACTCGTCAAATGAATATGGATACAATTCGTCTTCTTTATCGAACTAAATCACCCGCAAATGCACCCGCAACCCGCCTAATCCGAAACACAATGGTTTAATTAATGTATTGGGCAGGTGCGGATCTTATTTTACAAATTCCGCACAAGAACGGGCGGTTTGTGGGTTGAGCATTTTTTATACAAAACTGACCCGCGCACACCCCTACCTAAACTACATTTATTTTAATTATATAATTTTATTTTTAATATAACATCTTTTATATAAGCAAATAATGAGCCACAACCAACATCTCCAGTCACCACTACTACCGGAATATATTTTAATTAGTAAAAAATCATTAACTCTCCTTTACATTAACAAAAACAGAGCTACAACAATTTTGAATATAATCTAATATGACGTATGAGGTCTTTCTCTTCAAACGTTTTTAAGGTTTTTTATTACTACTTGCTTCTTATCCATGATTATAGTTGTTTTACTACGTATTATCCGCTTATTTACAATTCTAATGTCTTGAGTGTATTTTTGAATTTTCTCAAAATGGTTGAGAATTAGTGTAATGTCAGAATTTTTTTTTTAATGTTAGCACTTTTTCAATAAATAATTGACAATTTGGCATAGAAAGAAAAATAATTTCAGATTTGGCACAAGGGCTGTATCTTGAACACAGCCCTTAAGCAAAATTGTAAGGGCGGTCATTCAACCACCGTCCTTAACAGAAATACAATTTTGCCTAAGGACTGTGTTCAAGATACAACCCTTGTGCCAAATCTGAAATTATTTTTCTTTCTAGGCTAAATTGTCAATTATTTATTGAAAAAGTGTTAAACTTAAAAAAAAACTCGTAATGTCAAGTAAAAATCATTCAAAGTGACAGTGGTGGTGACTTTATGAATTAAATGACAACTACACTTTTTCAATAGTAAGATATTCTCAATCACACTTCATAGACCGGTACACCAAAGCAAAATAGGGTGACATGACTCCCTTTGTTAGGTTACATCTCCCTACCAAGCGATTTTTGAAATTGTGTTTCTTCAACAATTACTTATTTTATTAACATGGCACCTTCATCCACTCTTAATAACATGACCCTTTTTGAGATATCTTATGGTTCATCACCAGATTACACTACTCTCTGGACTTCTAATTTGCTTAGGTATCCATGTCTGTCACCTTTTGGTTGTAGGAGGTGTCAGGATCCTAGGTCGCCTATGCAAAAATAATTATCTAAATATTACGGAACGATTCATGAAAAACCTTAAATTTTTTGCATGCATGAAAATATAGTATAGCAAACACACATATATATATATAATGGGAAAAAAGTTATTTTGTATTACCTCGCAGAAATTCTCAACTAAATTTCTTTTTTGTGATTTGATAATAGTAATAAAGTAGTTAGCTCTGAACCTCAAGGTTCCTTACTAATAAACCATCACCTTCAAAAGTTTCTCTTAATGCTTTTGATCTTCTCTTCTAGGTTGTGAAAATATCTTGTATAACAAGACTGGGCTCGTAATCACCTTGTCTGTCGGTGCACCATTTACATACATAGGCTCAGAGAGTCTTTGATCCTATAATAGTCACTAAGCATCCTAATAAAATCTCTAGATCGTATAAAAGATTCTCTGAGCCTAATCAAAATAATCTGTAAGCATGCTAAAACAACATGGTCAAAAAATCTCGGAGCGGATCATTTTTATTGAGCGCACTTCGTATTATTTACGGAGCATGATTTTTTATTGAGTATTCTCAGTGTTACTTTATTGAGCGTAAATTTAAATAAAGACGAAAAATTTATTAACAATTAAAAATGGATTTAATTAATTACAAAAATGAATAAATAATTTACATGAATAAAATATAAATCTGAGACCAAAAGAAGAAGTAAGGAAAAAAAATAAGATTTGAAGATTTCAGCACACTAACATCGCTAACGTAAATTCATCATGGCTAAGCACAAACTTCTTACTCGCCCGTGTTCTCTTCCTCATCGCGAGGCATGCCTTCGTTGCATGAGCCACATACTCGCCCGGGAAGCTTGAATACGATCTTCCTACCCACGAATATAACCACCACCAGCGTCTGGCCGCACTACCACTACCACTGTAGGCTGCAAACACCATTAAATATCACCACCACCACTACCACTCTCTCGCCGCTGATGCCTTCTTCGTTGTCGATCTACCACCTAAACACAAACAACCTTGCTTATTGCGTCATGCCAACCCCCTAGACACAAAGTCTTAACTTTGATCTCGTGCAACCATAAAACCCTAGCTACGATCTTGTGTAGCCACGAGTCGCCACCTAGCCACGAAACCCTAATTCTTATCAAACCTATCATGTCCATGAACGACTAGAAACCACCATTTTTTTATGTATCACCATTAGTTTTTCAAGGATTTGGGTGGTGGTAGTGGTGGTGGTGGTTAAAAGAGTTTTCAGAATAATGATGTTTGTATGTGACTTAGTTTAAGGTTTGTGTGTAATTATATATATATATATATATATATGTGTGTGTGTGTGTGTGTGTGTGTATGAATGTGGGTAGGGGGGGTAAATAAGGGTATGAAAATAATTTGATTTTATTAAGATTTTTAAATCTAACTGGCCTCTAGTAAGAACATTGTAGTGAGTTGGAGTCTTTGAATCTTTAGGAAGGGTTTCCAAGATCTTATTGGTAAAACTCTCTTCATTTAATCACATTTTCTCTTTTGGTTCACATCATTGGCCTCATTTCCAAAACATAAAGCAGTTGAAGGAAGGGAGAAAAGGGAGAGAAATGCATTGGAATTTTGACTTGTGATTTTAATGAGGCAAGTGAGTCGGTTGGTCAGGTGGTGACCAACTTTAAGCTTTGAGTTCTCTCATGCTTTGATCACATGGAAATAACATCCAATGCTACCATAATTTGCCTGACACAAGGTACATTTGTGTAAAACTTTGTGGTTGATTAGTGTTTGTTAGGTTGGTCTTTGTCTCCAACTACTTTCCCTCTTTGTTGTTTGCACTTAAGCATAGTTTTCCTTATAGAGTTGGTTTAGTTATTGCCCATCTCCACTTCCTCCAGTTGATTTTCTAATTGGGTATTTTCTTCACTGGATAATGCCAAGGATATATGGTATCCTATATCATTGAAGTTGTTGGTGTCCTTTAAAGTTATTGTGATCATCATTAAAAATATTGTGTTATCATTGGTGTTACCATCAGTTTTCTCTTATTTACTCTCCTTGTATTTTTTGTTATTTTGCAAATAAAAATTTATGAGAGACATCGGAGATGTGTGGTGGTTTCTTCAACCTTTTTAAAATTAAACCATGATGGGTAGAGGTGAGCATGGTTCAGTTCGTTTTGGTTTTTGGCCAAAAGCAAAACTGAACCATATAATTCGGTATTTTATAATTTAAAAAGCAAAATCGGACGAATTACATTTGGTTCCACATCTGTTTTTGGTTTCAAGTTGGTTCGTTTCGGTTCGATTTCTAGTTCGTTTCAGACTCATATACTTGTCCATTGTCCAATAGCAGCTTATATCTTAATATAATAAAACTATTATTACATAACTACGGTGCACTATTAATATATCAATTAAATAGAAACTTATAATCTAACTATAATTGTCTTAATTTACAATACTAAATACATTCATAAAAAATTAAAACTATTATTTTCAAATTCATGCAATTATAAAATTATACCAGGTAATAGATATCTACTAATATAATCATATGTGATATAAAAAAATGTTCACCAACTCGGTTAATGACTATTTAAGAGCATGGGGGCGTGAGCGAGATGGGGGGCTAGTTGTGTCTTCAAAGTGTGTACTAGTTAAGTGGAATAAGCCGGAGTTTGGGGTAAAATTGAATATTGATGGAGCCTTTGACTCGCAAAGGTTAAAAGGCGGAGTGGGGGGCCTCTTTAGAAATGCAAGAGGGGACTATTTGGAGGGTTTTGCTGGTAATTGTATAGCACGGAATTCGTTGGAGGCGGAAGCTAGTGCACTTCAGTTTGGGTTGGAGCAAGCAGTTAGGCGGGGGTATAGATTGTTAGTGGTTGAGATAGACTCGAGTGAATTGTACGCGCTAGTGAAGGGCGGTACGAATTCAAAAGCTTTCTCAAGTGCTATTATACGCCAATATTGCATCATTTTATCCAGGAACACACAATACGAGCTAATTTGGAATTACCGTGAAGCATATAGGAGCGCGGATTGGTTGGCAAAATTTGGATTAGCATGTGAGGATGGCCCGACTACCTATCGTGATCCTCCGGATGGACTGTGGCGACTCTTAGCGAAAGATCGTTACGGTTGGGCATTGCCTAGATTAACATTAGTTAATTAATTTGTTTTGGGAGTTTAACTCCTCGGTCTGTTAGACCTCCTCTGTAAAAAAAAATGTTCACTAATAACGCCATCTTACCGTAAAACAAAAATTTCATATAAATTATAAATTCTCAATAAAAGTTTCTCTCACATAATTCTTATAAAAAAATTCTTTTTTATTTTTTCCTTCGTTGATTAGGTTTTTGCATAGTAAACCGAGCCAAAAAAAAAATCAGATTTTGAAAACTTGAAAACCAAACCATTTGTTACTTGGTTTTTTTCGGTTCGATTTTTCTAGTTTTTTTGTTCGATTTGATATCATGGTTCTCATTTTTTTTGATGTATGGGTGTCCGGGTCAGCTTAGCGCACCAAGACTATTCCCATAGGAAATATACACGCTTCCTCATGCATACTCCCTCTTAATCAGAATTAGGTTACCCATGTTCAGGGAGGGGACTCGAACCTTGCACCTCTTGCTTACCCCCTGTAAGGGCTCAAGAAATAACAAGGCTGAGGGGATTCGAACCCTGTACCTCCTAGATGAGAGACAAGGTGTAAGTTTTGTTTTTGTTTTTTTCCCGTTTTTTCTTCCTATTTTAGGTTAGTAGAAGTAGGGTTTTGTGTCAGCATCAGTTTGTTTAATGAATAAACAATTGAATTGAATATTATTCAATTAAGAGAAATTATCTTACTGAATCAAATTTTACAAAACATCACTCTCCCATTAGAAGGAAAAAAGGAAATTAAAAAAGTTCTTTCTTTAGAAAGCGATAGTCGTAGTTATCGCTTTAGGTTCCAAACCAATCTATCATCAACATCAACAAATCTGAAGCAATCAAGTTTATTCTAATTAGCTATCTATTACCGGAAGGTAGGTCATCATCCTGTCCTCATCATTCAGTTTTTAGGGCTTTTAGTATTAGGAACTATGAGTCCTTTGTCGGACGGCGGCAGCTCAACTATTACAACCAGAAGATCGTTTTTTTTCAAGCCTAATAATCCTACGCTGGTTAAAACCAAAGGACAGAAACGATTAGTTAGCGGATATCAAATGAAAAGAACACAACGTATACTAGGGACACGAGAGGGCTATGGGGTTTTGCCGGAGATCTTGCACGAACGAAGACATCTGGTTGATATAGACAAACTTAGATTTTTCAACACCACACAAGAGGAGGCGGAAGCTCGGAGGGCTAGGTTTTCAAACATCAATTCTCTCCATGTAACACCGATGACTTGTGAACAAGAATATATTAATACTCTACGTCACCGTCAATCAGTAAAAGAGAAGCAAAGGACGACGATACAGACACAGTGGGTAACAAAGAAACGAAGGGTTTTGGAAAAAAAATAAACAAGAAGTATCATGGTCAATTATGGACAGAGACGACAGAAGGAAGATTTCTTTCTTGTGAATTAATTGGTAATGAAGACTTAAGAAGGATCTGGGAAACAATAGACAAGAGGAGATTAAGGAACTCGACAACACTTAGTGGGCTAATAATTGAAGGGCTAAGGCTTAGTGGAGTCTTGGGCCAAATGAAGGACAGCTGAACTACATGCAGGCTTCCTCACACCCCTAATCAACCCACTAATCTAGCATGGAGCTACGCGGTTAAGGGAGTCAAAGGGTATCAAAGATAAGTGGCCTTTTTCCTAATCATTACAAGCACTACACGGAGATTCCAAGGTACACACAAGCCTGCTATAAATTCAAGTACAAGATTCTGTCATTTTCAAGACAAGGCGTTTCATTTCCTCTCTTATATCATTCCATCTCACGATATCAGAAATCACTATACACTTTCCTATCAAAGTAGCAACCCTAACTACACGCTTAAACCGTTCACCTTAGAAACACACAGAGCGGTTACAGGTATCTCATCACTATATTTCAACCTTTTCTTGCTTCTGTCTTTTGCATCTGCATTCAATGGCAACCCGAGATAGGCATGCGCTACCCATTGTCAAAATCACTGAAGCCAATGTAGAAACATTAGGAGTGATTCAGTTAGGTATTCATACAAAAAGAGTGGAGAGTACGAAAGATGAAGGAGCAATCTTAACTTACGTGGTGGGAAAGAGTAGGGATTATGCAGGAGGATTAAGACAACATGTTCGGAATGGTTGGGGAGTGCAAGGAGATTACAAACTCACTGAATTAGATATCAACGTGTTCAAACTGGAGAGTTTTCAACAAGAAAAACTGAATCGTATTTGGAACTTGAGGCCATGGATCTTTATTGGTAAGCATTTCGCTTTTACTCCCCTCCTTCCATTGACCTATTAGAAGTATATATCTTTGGACTATTCATCCATATGGGTGCAAGGGAGTGGTCTTGCTTTCATTCAGAATACCATAGACATCTTTCTAGCAATAACGCCGAGATTTGAGGATTTGGAGGACATAGATTACCCGGACACAGAGACGACTGAAGTTAAGATACTGAGGTTTAGGATTAGATTTAATATCAAGCGACCGGTGGTACCAGGGTGTTATATCTCTCCGTAAGAGGGAGATGGGTGGATAACTTTCAAGTATGAAAATGTGGGAGCCTTATGTTTTAGATGTGGACGAATCGGCCATCGTGAGGATGAATGCAACGTGATTACTGTGCAAGAGATAGTTGACCCTGATGAAAGGCGTAAATGTACTTGGTTTGTGGAGAATATAGGGAGATACCCACCAGTTAACCCCATTTATGGTGTGAGTAAACGTGTGGGCAACAATTTTATACCATACGCTCTTCCAGCAAAATGGTTTCGTGATGATGACCACCATCCTCAAGGCGGTGGGGGAGGAAAGGAGAGGGGTGAACCTTCGAGGTACAACCAGGATGAAGACATAGGCGGTTACTCAACTGAGAGGAGGGACATGAATTCGCAACGGAAGGACATCCACAAGATACACCAACTAATCAGAGAGGGGAAAGTGTTAGGGAGCGGAATTTTAGAGGAACTGGGTTACTGCACGAGATTGTTCAGGAAGCCAACCGTGGTGGTGCGCTTGGCCTAGGTAGAGAAGGATTATCGCCAGATGTTGATTTGGACCTTAACATTCCACAACAGCACGAAGATCAAAATAGAGGGATAAGGACCAGGCAACAAGGGGGCCAGCAAGATATGAGGCAAAAAACTGAACGATGTGGTGATGATCAAGCGACTAAAGGGAAGGATAAAGTTACGATTGTTGGGCGTTGGAAAGAAGGAACAAATAGCGAACAAAAGGCTTTAGCACTTAAACGCATATTAGACTTCGCAAATCTGGTGGGGAAGAATGGACACACTGATAATCCTGAACGACAAGAAGGTGACAAAAAAGGGTTAAGTTTGACAACAAGGACAAAGGTAAAGGGAAGATGGATGAGAATACAGTGAGTTTCGAGGGTTTTATAGAGGTTGACGAAGTGGAAGGAATGGGTACAAAGGGAGTAAGAATGTTGAATGAGGACGAAATCACAGTTTCAACCGGGAGAAGGGCCTGACTTTATCAGTAGTGATAACACTGTCGAGTACGAGACATACAGAGATGAGGTGGAGAGCGGGGACGAGGATAAAAGTAAGTGGAATAGGAAAAAGAAGAAAAAGGTCCCCAAGAGTGTCCAAAAAGGAAGTAGTCATTCCTTGACCGCCAACGCTCCATGAGTACACTCTTTTGGAACTGCCAAGGAATTCGGGCTCCTTTGACAGTGTCTCATATTAAGTCCGTTTTGAACAAATATAAACCAGGAATAGCGTGTTTTGGTGAAACGATGGTAAGGCAAGTTGATGCGAATGAAACCATAAGGAAGTTTGGCTGTGACCAAAACTTTGTTTTTTACCCTTCGGGTAGCACATATCACTAGAGGGCTTTTTGGTAATATGGGTGAACTCTTTGCATGTAGAAGTTAGGTTTTGTAATCAGTCTTTCTATTTCCTATTTCTTATTGTTTGTACATGCTCCTAACAACTATGAACAAAGACAACAATTGTGGCACTATATAACAGACTGGAACTTGACAAATGACAAACCATGGATAATTTTGGGGGATTTCAACAATATTTTAAATATCCAAGAAAAAAATAGTCTTCACCACCAAATTTACAACATATACAAGATTTTAAGGATTTTACTACCAATAACAACTTGATAGACATCCACCCGTATGGGTGCCAGTACACGTGGACACTTAGAAGAAAAGGAGAGAAGATAGTACGTACTAAAATTGATCGGGCCTTATCCTCATTTGAATGGTTGCAACTATATTCAGAAGCTCAACTATTCATCCCCCGACAGTGGGGTCGGATCATTCCCCGCTCATTTTAAAACATGATATTACCAGCCGACAAGGAGAAAGGCAATTCCGTTTTGAGTCTTTCTGGTTGGATCACATAGAATGTAAACAGGTTGTTCAACATAGCTGGGGTGAACCGGTCCTAAGGCCTTCACTACCACGGTACATAGAAAAGAAGGAAAGCACGGTTCAAGCCCTCAAGAGGTGGAGCAAAAATTACGTTTAAGAATAATCAAAATCGAATAACAAATATACAAAAAAGATTGACGGAGATTGTGAACTTGCCATCAACAAATTAATTACAACAAGAAGGGGAGGACTTAAGATACGAAAGATTGTTGGAGGTAGTTGTTTTCCACTTCCTAATTCAACTGCATGACAAACTTTGTTTTGTGGAGCACTAGTATCACTTCGGAGTTGCCTTTCTGCAAGGATTTGAGTTTTTTCCACCATTCGTGACACTGCCTGCACCCTCTCCATAAGCGCACTCTGTGAGTCTTGGGATTCTTGCTGGTGACTCTCTATATTTTCAATTGTTTGCATTAGTCGAGCCAAACTTGAATTCAAACTCGAAGGTTGCTCCTGTCTGGGTTGCTGCATTGAATAAGGAAGTGGTTCTTGATAAGCTTCATTATAAATCGGCGATTCTTGATAGATAGGTTGTGGAGGATAGTAAGATTGTGGTCGTGGTTGATAATAATCATCATGATGATGATACGTCTGTTGATCTCTGACCCAATTGTAGCTCTGTGGGGGTTGATAGTCAGCGTAATTTCCTTGAGATTGATAATAACCATCATAATAATGGTTTCTTTGATAAGGCATGAAGGAAATTGAGGCTGGATTGTTCATGCAATGTCCCCACGAGTGATCTCTTGCTCCACAACTAGGACATGAAGGTGATGTATGTACTAGATTCCTCTGAGCTAGTTGTCGTGATTGTTCTCGTAATTCCTCAAGTTGTCGGCTTAACTCCTTGAGCTTTAGAGAATCCATCTTGAATTAGCTTCTTCAGGATCTAATAGCACGAAACCTTTATCTCCTAATGAATCTGCTCTCGCCTAAAAAGAATCTGTAAAGACAAAAACTAAAAAGAAAAGCGTAAAATAGAACTAACTAAAATAAAAGCACAAGATAATTGCACAAGGACTAACGATGTAGTCCCCGGCAGCGGCGCCAAAAACTTGGTGTGGCCTAAGGTGTGATAAAATAATGATATAAATAAGTGCAAATACACACCCTAAACTAACACTGTACTGCAAGTATTACAGGACGTATGCAAGTTTTAATGATAAGAAGATTCGTTCCTCAGGGACTGACGAAAGTTAGAGAGAACTTATGCAACTTATCAAGTGCAGATATTAAAGATAGATAATAATACGCAAGTAGAAAGAAGAGAAGATAGATATTTATTTGGTTTTTTAATAAGAAAACTAAACTACTAAATTAAAAGACAGGAAACAAATAAAAGAAAAGAAAAGAAGATAGTATGAAAGTTTAGTTTGAGTTATTAGCATGTAATCCCCACTAGTTTTGCCGTTCTAAACATGTAAGGGTAAATTATGTAGTATTTCCCTAATCGGTCCCAATATGCTATCGGTAGTTTAAAATAGGATTTACCTGTTTCAATAAGGCTTCCTAAGCAAACTTTTCCTGTAATTGGTAAAGAGTCACAAGACTCAACCATAGTGATTATCTAGATAGGTTGGGTTGTCAGATCAGACCTAATACTAGACGTTATGTGCTAAACATGCAATTAAACACCGTTGTCAATGGTGACCTAATTACTAGATGGTAATTCTATATGGGCGCGCATCCACAAGAACACAGAATATAAATTCAAACACATAAACAGAGAATAAAAACTATAATTCAATTTAAAACATTAAGTTCCCAAATTAGATAGATGTCAATCAAAACTAGGGTTCATACATATATGCTAAACACTCAAACTAAAGAGAATTAATTCATACAAAGAAAAGAAGAGAAAAGAATTACAGAATCAAAGGTAGAAGAAGACATATGGTGTTCTGCTCCTTCCAGACTTCTCCTCTTGTGTTGCAGCTTCCTCTTGGCCTTAAGGTCTGGCCAAGGATGATTTAAGAGTGTTAAGAGGCTGTATTTATAGTGTATAGGTTGACCTAATTCGTTTGGTGGAGATAACTTCAAGTAATGGGCTCCTGGCCCAACCCAAATTCGTAAGATAAACACTGCTGCGTTGTTTTGGTCATAACTTCTTCGTTATTGGTCCGTTTGAGCTCCACAAGATACCAAAAGAATCGCAACAGAATTATCTTGACCCTATTGAAGGAAATCTCCAAATTCGGCCTATTTCTTAGGTAAAAACGCATATCTTTGGACGTGATCTGCAGAATCCCAGATTTAGGCAGCTTTTCCTTTTCCTATTTAAACTCAGCTTCCTTCTATCTCCAATTTCCATGCATATCTCTTTCCATAAGTTGTAATCTTTGACTTGGACTCTAATTAATCTCCATAATTATCTTTAAAGCTTCACACTAAATAAACAATTAAACCCAATATGCTCTAAAAATAATAATTCTACAAATCAAGACTCAAAATAGGAAAGTGCACTAAATTAAGCTAAGATCGACCTATAAATTAATAAATAAGCCTAAAATGATGTCTCATGAGTGTATTTTACTATCACAAATGAGGAGACATCAAGACCCCCAACTCAAAGTTGTATCGTCCCGATACAATAAAAGTAAAGAACAGTAGGGTAGTCAAGAAGAAGTAGGAGGAGAATACGAACAGAACTTAATGAATGATCCTAGAGCATAAAATCCAAAAAATCTCATGTAGTAATGCTCAAGAAATAATGCACAAATATGCTTAATATACATGTAATCAACCATCCATAAAATCAAGTTAAGATTAATTTCGCAATGCCAGAAAGAGAGGATGATAACTTAGTTCAGGTTAATGGCTATAGGTTGTTCATAGGTCCCAAATACAGCATCCAATGGTCCACTTACCTACTACCTAATAACTCAATTGTTTCTCCACCTAGTAGTTAGAAATCCTAAGGTCTTGGTTATAACTTGGCTTAAGGACGGGTGTGGTATATTTGGATAATGAAAAGTGAGCTTTTGGCTCTCTCCTCACTAGCCATCAACGAATCGCCCTAGAGCTTGAGTTGTTCACTCAAAGATGTTCTCACTCAACCCAATTTATTGATGCTTTTTAATGTGCATCCCCAATAATCCCAATTAAAACCTTTGATGATATAAAATCCACTTTGCCGGTCCGAATATATATTTTCTCTTTTCAAATCATTTTTTTTTCTTTTGTATAGCTATGACTCTCTTTTTGATGTTGAGATATCACACTATTATTTTTTCATATATATATATATATATATATATATATATATATATATATATATATTCTTTTTATGCCCTTGTTGGCAATTTTAGCTCGTAGCTTCTTTTTCATTCACTATTACCCCGGCAAAGGGTTACAATAATTACAATTCATCATAAATAAAATCACAAAGATAATTCCCAATTTCCCAAAGTTCCCTAATGATGAAACCCACCACCCCAAACTCAAGCTCTAAAACGAGTTGTCTCAGGTTTTGCGATTCGAGTGCGGGTCATATAGATAAGTCCTACAAACTAAGGGTATGGATTATAATGTGTTTCAAATAAAAAGGCTTTAGAAAGGCTCAGAGGGGCTAAGACGGATAATAATAACAATATCAAACAAACGGGTGAGAAAGTCTAAAGGCTTCAAGTGTTTTAATCATGAAAGAACTGCCTTATTCATCTTTCTAACTACCGGATTTCGTTACTTTTTCATTACTAGTTCATAGACAAGTGGGTTTTCAACTAATTTTAAACCTCACGTTCTACACACCAAATAACTATCCCTAAGTTTCAACATACTTCTTAGCATTGCTCATTAACTTTTCTATCTTTTATTTCCTGTTTTCATACATGCATCTAAACAAACTTGTAACATCTTTCAAAAACATACTACCTACTATCATTGACCTAATACAATCATGCTCAAATAGGTACATTCAAAATATATTCTATGCCTAATTCAACCCAAAATTTTTAAATTTTATGAAAAACAAAAAGGAAGATGAGGACAACGAATCCCCACCCCCAACTCAAAAATGAGCCGTGTCCCCACGACTCGAAAAAGACTCAAGAAAGAATAAAATTAGCATACATATTGCACATAAAGAAATGGTAGGGAAGAAATAAAACATACTCTTCGAGGCTTTTACCTCGCCTTGTCGATACTCGTATTAAATCTAATGTATCTTCTTCACCCAACTTCTTATTCGCTTTTCGTTCAGGACACGTGATCATAATAGGATATTGCATTATATAACGTCATGGGAGAGATCGAAAATTCGTATCACCTTCTCATAGATCAACTGTGCCACATCTTCTTCTTCTCCTCACAAAATACACTTCTCAAACAACCCAAGCATTCCAAATTTCCATGAATCTTCATGTATTCTCCTTCAACTTCTTCTTCAAATACTTTCTTATAAGAAAAAAAAGGTAGTTCCTTTAATTGTTACTTCGGAGAAGCTGTCATGGCCATTGAAGCTTTCTCTTTTTCTTTGGGTATAAGGTCTTTGATCTATATAGGTTGTGTTGTCTTCTTCACTAAAGTTAGAACCTTTTTGCTTATTGAATCAAACACAGCTAGCTAACCTCTCTTCTCTTGACTTGTTTTACCCATTGAATTGGAACTAGGACTTGTCTCACTTGATTTCTTCTCAATTAAATCCAACACCTTGATTTCTTCATCTCCCATACAGTAAATAATGTTCATGTTCTCTTAATCATCTCAATTGACCCCCAACTCAAAGCTTTAACCACTCTTGAAATTTGAAACTCTTGATTATTGGTTGTACAAGCTTAATTTGGGTTAGGAAAGGTGATTGGATGATGATTCTCTATGTGGGTAAGATGGATTCTTCATGGATTGGTATGGATTTAAGAAATTGTAGGATGAATTTTTGAAATTTAAGCTTTTGATTCTTGGATTCAAGGTGTTTTGGGATGATATAGGTGGTTGAATCTTCCTTGTAATGATGTGGAGAATGATTTGGATGTGTTTTCATGGCAATTGGGTAGTGTTTTGATGATTGGTGAAGGTTTTTATGAGCTCTAATGGAGTTAGGAGGGTTGTGGAGAAGAAAAAGAGGGTTTGAGTTTATAAAATTCGGAACTAAAAGCTTAATACCTCCTTTATAATCAAATCCCGTAGGTTTTTCTCTCTCTTGCGGCGCTGCGGACTACCCCTGCGGACCATGGGGTGTACCGCGGGGTACACCGCGCCTCCTACGTCAAAAAACCCATGGTAGGACCCCGTGGCACGTGTTTGTGCGGTGCATGGCGCGGTATACCGGACCCATCAACTATTTTTTTTCGTTTCTGGATAAAACCCGTGGTAGGACCCCGTGGCACGGGTTTTTACCTTGCGGTGCACCGCGGCTGAGGTCCAGTGTACCGCACGTGGCAAAAACCTCCCCATCAGCTAGATCTCGAAAAGTTATGTAGTTTAGGCTCAAAGATCACCTGATTTCGATATCCGAGTGTAAAGATATGACGTGCCGAAGTTTCTGTCCGAAATTTTTTTTGCTCGCTTCCCTAACTCGATTTCTCCAATACCTAATCATCAAAAACACTAATACCCTTCTCAAATATGCAATATCAACTAAAATTAACTAATCTAAACATAAATTAAAAACTAAAAACGTAAAAACATAAAAGAATTTACCGGTTGTCTCCCGTATAGCACTTTTGTTTAACGTCTTTCAAAGTTAGACGTGTTACCTCGATTAAGGATGACGAAATTTCCACCCTTTGCCTTTAATTCCCATGAACTTTTCAGCTCGATTCTTAATGATCATGGATGGTGTCATCCAAGATGTCGTGGGAATAGGTGGTAACTCAATTCCAAGTGTAGCATTACACTCCTCTGGTAATCCATTCATCTCGAATCTTCGTTTGTTAGAAAGAATGTCCTTCATGAATTGACCGTATTTTGACATTCTTGTGAGAGCTTCTACAAACGAGATATTCGTGTTCGTCGGTACGCTGGACGGCTCTTCGACGGCGAGGTGCACCACTCTGAACCACCACCACACCATGGACGCTCTTCGACGGATCTTCGACGAGATCTTCACCAGTGAGAGGAAATGGCTTTTTCTCGGCGGCTTGGAGGTATGAGAAGAAATGGAGCTGCACAGACATGGCTTTTAGTGTTTATGGAGAGAGGAGAGATAATGGAGTTTTAGGGTTACGAGAAAGGGAAGAGAAAGAATGATTTGAAATAATTTTAAAATATTTCTGAATACAAATAGTATATAGGAAAATAAAAAACAAAAAAAGTAAGAAGGTAATTGGTTTTTTGTATTATAGTGTTGAAATTAGTTTGTGGCCTTTAGTAAAAAAAATCTATAGAACCGATCTTGTTAGGTTCCGAGATGTTTTCAAAATTCCTTGGATAATAATCTATTATATTGTTTGATCCACTTTTGTAACTCAGTCTCGTATTAATGAAAAGGTTCCGTTTTCATAGGGAAAGAAAAGAAAAAAAATAGTAAAATAAGGTATGGAATCTGATATAGTACGAATTAATGAAGGTGTGAAGGTCAAACAAAACACCGCGTGGGTCATATGCTCTCCCAATCAATCTGTTTAAAGTGATATCACTCTCTAAATGGTGATAAAGTTCAAAGTAGGGTCGTAGATACATGAATATGAATATGAATATGGAAGATTATATCAAATATCAAGTGGGCAAGACTTTTACAATGCAGCCAAGACTGGCGACACTTAACCGAAGCATTAATTACCCATCTGCCCCTCGGTAATTTGATGTGTTTGGAACTTTGGATTAACATTAGTTATCGTGTTACATTGAAAATAAAATACACATTGACAGTTGGCCTAGTGGTTGAGTTACTTCAAAAGGTCTTGAAATCAAATTTTATTAGAGTCATTTACTCCGAATTCAAAGTGACTCTTTCATATATTAAAAAAAAAAAATACTAATAGTAACCAGTTTTTCATTGATATCTTTTTTTCACAATCAATGAAACTTTAAAGTGAATGTATACTTAATCTTTCACACTGGCCAGTGGCCATCAAACGTATAAACCATCTTTTAAAGGACCAATAACTATCTTTATTAAAGGAGTTAATTATTTGTGGTATTCTCAAAATTCTCGATGTATAAAAAGGTATTTGATTATTTAGGCCAGTTTAGACGATCTATGTCATCTAGAGCGGTAAATGAACCAAGTCGCTCGCGAGCCGCTCGAACTCGGCTCGGAGAAAAACTCGTTCGAGATCGGCACGAATATAAACACGCTCAAACTCAAGCTCCATTTTAAACTCGATAAATAAACGAGCATGCTCGAGCTCGCCTCGTGAGCTCGTTCAAAATTATGAATTATAAATTAATATATTATTTACTTATAAATATACTATTCAGCCTTCAATATTAAATTGGATATTTTTAATTTCTTTAGACATTTTTTTATTAATGCTATGTTTTATAATTTCATACCACACACTCCATCAAATAGAAAACGTTCATGAAAGTCTCATTTCAACTATAAAAAACAACTAAAAAAGTTTGTTTTATAAGTTAAATAAACAAGTTCTAACATTTCTGATTTGGATCACTGGAAACTCGGTCTCGGCTCGTTTAAATTTGAGCTCGGCTCGGCTCGAAAAATTAAACAAACAAGCCTGTACATCTAGTATTCGGCTCGGCTCGACTCGTTTACAGCCCTAATGTCATCTATAAATTTATAATTTGAAATACTATTTGTTTAGTAAAAATATATTTTCTTTAGAAAAGTTCTTTTTTCTTTTCAAGTATAGGCCAATCTTATGAATAGTTCTCGAATTTTGAAGTTACCTAATTGGTCCTGCAACTTTATTTTTTTACGCCCAGTTAGTTTTCCATCCAAATTCTATTAGCTGAGAGTGACATGTAACTTCATAAGTTCGAGGATCATTCGAGAAACTGACTTATATTTGAAGGACCAAAAAACAACTTTTCAAACCCTTAGAAAAACTTACCACGTCACTGTTACCTAAATGAATTGGGATGAAGAACTTACGGGAGATAAAAAACAAGGTTGGATGACCTATTGGGTAACTTTACAAATTCGAGGACTATTCGAAAAATTGGCCTATACTTGAAAGACATTTTTTTTATTTCTTTTATGTAAAGGAGAAACCAAAGAAATATAAACAACCATTGTCTGCAAAGTCAAGTGATTTTCAATATATAAATAAAACTTTAATTGATAAAAAAATGAAAAAAAAAAATAGAGAAGAAACGAGTTATATAAAGATAAATAATAAAATTTATATAAGATTGTGAGTTGAGTTGAATTTCGAATCTCTGTTTCTTAAACTAAATATTGTATATATTGTATTTTTTAGTTTACATGATTTTTTTGGTTTATATTAAATAATAAATTAGTAATATATAATTTTCATATAAACCTAGAAGAAACGCTTAAGCCCCACTTAGGTTCTTACCAAAGCTCCTACATGCTTGAAAGTATTTGACCACCTGTCAATAACGCCTTTTAAAATATTGATTATCTGATCGAATTAAATTTATACATAAAATAAGGAATTTTTGCTTAAAAGAATTTTGGATACTCATCTCAACGTTCCAAAAGATATTCACTTCAAAAGTCTCTCTCTCTAAAACAGTTTTATTTAAAAATTTCTAATCGTCTATATTTTAAGATTTATATATTAATTTAATTTGATAAGTTTATTATTTTATCTAACTCATCTTTATAAATTTTTATGTCGTTATTTTTATATGTCTATTATTTAACTCATTATAAGAATATTTACTATTTTCTGAATATCTACTGCGGTCTTCCGAGGTGTGTTAATAAGTCAACCACTCAGAAGATAAAAATTTGCAAATGTACGAGTAATCACAAGTAATAAAGTTAATTATTTAGTTATCTCCATAGAAAATAAATAACTAATGCGTAACTTTAGTTTTTGATTAGCATTCGTTAAGGTAAAACAACTAAAAGGTAAAAGATATTCATTTGGTTTTCTTAAAATTAACTAATAATTACGAAATAAAGCTAATGAAAGTAAGAAAAATAACTAAAGAGTGTAGATAAGGAGAGAAGGTGTATCACAAGACACTCAAAATCATCGCTAACCATGAATGGACTTAACTGCATTTTAAGGAAAAATTAGGGTGTTGTTGCTAATCGGGACTCTAAATTTAACCTAAGTTTCCTTCAAGTAAATAGGGGTTGTTATCTAACCCTAGGAATCTCTTCCAAGTGAATCGTATGCATGTTATCTAGACACCCAATGTTCAAACCTTATGTGATTATCTAACTAGTTTAGATCTTCCGATTCTAAAACTCAACTAAGCATTAAATATTCTACTTCCGCTACGAAACCCCTTCACAGACGCAGTTTAGTAGCCAAAAAACCCAATATACGTGTACATTTTTCCAATATATCAATTATACACACACTTTTTATATATTTCTACCTACTTTCTAATATTTGAACATTTAAAACTTCCAACATACACATCATAAGGGTTGCTCTAATTTGTTAGTTTTCTTGTGTTTAAATTCAAGACCTACCTTGCATCTATGTATACCTTACAAGAATTCAGTACTTTTTAAGTATTTAATTCATTTTATGTTGTTTTTGTAATTTTTACAACATTTTTGATATATTATCTTCAAAATACTATAGGTTTTCTTCACTTTTTGTTTTGGTTAAGAATCACATGTTACTTATGTTCTACCGTAACTTATCTTCTTGTTTTTGGGATTTTTTGGGACAGGCCTTTGCGCGTACCACGACTAATCCCAAGAGAAATATGCAAGCCTCCATATGCATACCCCAGGTAAATCAAAAATAGGTTACCCATGTTCAAAGAGGGGATTCGAACCTTGTACCTCTCACTTTACACCTTTGAGTGTTGAAGAAATAGAAAGACTCTGATTAGTTGAGCTAACCCAACTAGTTAGTTTTTGGGTTTATTTGTTTATGAGATTCATGTAGAATCATTTTCTATAATTTTTCTTGATACTTGCAGTGCTTTTACTTCCATCTTTTTATGTAACATATATGTGCCAGTGCAACCAACATTATTGCATGAAATTTCTCAGTGTGTAATTTTGATTTTACTCAGCGTGTTCATAATTTATGGTGATGTTACTTAATATGCATGAAATATATGATTAGTGTGTGTATTAATTCACATATTTAGTGTCAAATGACCATGCATTGAACCAGTTCATTCATATGGGCACCTTTGTTATATCTTTTGTTGTATTTTTAGAAAGCTCTTGCTATTTTTTTTTATGTAATATCGTGTTTGGTAGTGCTACAAACGTAATGAAAAGAAAGTGTATAATGTTCCATATTTACATGCAAAATAAATTCAAATATTTTAAAATAAAATTAATATTTATATGTGTACTTTTATTTTTTTATATATTCAAGTTTAGGTTGAACAAGAATTGTTGCATTTTCACGACTTTGAAATATTTTAGGCAATGACAACACTTTCTCCGCTAGGTGACTTCACTTGGTAGAAACATAAAAGTACATGTACAGTCTTGGTGATTATGACAACTGTAGAATTAACAATGATACGAATCATCGTACTATTACGTGGTTTATTGCTCATGAGAAATATGACTTCATAGAGATATTGATCACGCATAAAAAAGCCTCAATAGGTTATTTATTACATATGTTTGAGTCACACGCAAATACACCTCATGTTCAGGCAACTCTTATACAAATGACTTCTAATGGAACTTGTATCACACGTATCCCAACTTATTATACACATCACAAAAAAATTCTCAGAAGTGATATGTGGGTTTTTGAGATGCACATGGATGGACAATGTTTTACAAATGGTGAGAAAGAGTTCAGGATTGTACTCTACATATAAGTTGTCATTGAAGTTTTTGAATTTGATTATTTGCTCAACAAACAATTATGTGTATCTGCACAGTCAGGCACAACGTTAAAAGCTTTGTCATGGGTAGCCTACATTTTTTTTATATCCATACATTCAGAAGCAACCACAAATGTGGCTTGGTGCATAACGAATGTATAGTTAATGGTTGAATGGATCCTGATGTTGTATCAGTCTAGACGTAGAACAACCCTCAAAGATGTGTGAATTATGATAAAGGTGAAAAACTGGTTTAACATAATATACATGGTTGCATGGCATGACTTCAACGCTACAAAAGAAGCAATTTATGGAGATGAAGCCAAGTTGTTTAACCGTTTACAAAATATTTTGAGAAAATCAAAGAACTTGACCCAGAAATGAACTTTTTAATAGATTACAACCCGTTTAGTCTCACATTTGAGTGATATTTCATTGAGTCAGTGCAATGCAAATCTGGATTATAAGCCCGTTGAACTTTACTACTCTTGGATGGAACTTTCTTGAAGAGAAAATAAATGGGGAAATTGTTAGTTTCTACAACTAAAGGTGGCTACCAAGCTACGTAGCCTGCTATATTATTCTTAGTATTTAGTAAACTAAATGTTCATTAATGCAATTATTCCTTTTGAATAACATCTGTTTTGATTGTTAACAATATTTTCTTGATTGTTAGTCTTTAATAAAATATAATCCAATAACTCAAGTCAGACGTACATGGTAATCGTGTTCCCCATGTAGATTCCACATTGACGTTTCATTAAATATATGTGTCAAAATTTGGTGGAGATAATTATGTTGTCGTGCTTAATGTTAAGTTGTTTCTCAACGTACACCATATGTATTTTTATCGCATTATGATCAGAGTATATAAATGGCATCATGCATTATAGTATCAATATCATTTCTATATCACGCTTTTATGACTATATGTTGCTAAAAAAATTCAGGACTATTGACCATGGATTTTTTTGTTGTTCGTGTAGAAGATTCTGCTAATTAGTTGGCTTCCCCCCCCCTCCCCCCAGTTATTAATCCCCCAAGTTTCTAAGTGTGCGTTAACTATCATTTTTTACAGAAAAATGTTACATCTCACCCGTTAGGTCTATTTTCCCAATAGATGCACATGGTTTCTACTTTGAAACATATAAAACAATTCGAAGACTATGATTAAGTCAAGCCCATACTCTCGGGTAGGATGTTGCATTTTTTCGATCAATGTGAATATGCACCTACTATTGAGTTTTTTAATAATGTGGAGGTAAAGTTGGACAAAAAAGTCTAAAATAGATGATTGAATTATTGAAGAATCTACGCGAGAAAAGTTATGCATGTGCGCACTTCCCGTGGAACCATTATGGTGAAATGACATCGAATGTTGATGAATCATTCAAGATTAAGCACTTACGCGGATTACCGGTTGTCGATGTGGTTGACAACATTCATGTGTTGTTGATGCAATATATGTACGACCGGTCTTTTGAGTCATATTTTTGGAAAACTACTTCATTCCCCGACATTATGTATAACTACAAAAAAATAATAAGCTCGGCCTAAACTAGTCTTTAAAACAATCAACTCCTACTATTTTTCAAGTTACATCAGACCTTATAATGGTAGTGGATATACACAATAGAACTTGTTCTTATTGTGGATGGAAAGATATTAGGTTCCTTTGTCTACATGCAAGTTGGCATCAGAGAATATAAGTGGAAAATTGTTTGAATACATTGAATCATATTTCTATGCACCGGGATTTTGTAAAAGATATTCAAAGAATAACCTTTCGTGGAGAACATTTCACGACCCGGTGGATTCTACCTTAATATCATAAATCCTATTTCCAAGGGCTATCTTGACAGACCACACATGAATCATATATATTCTATTGGTAACGGACATGGTCCTAAAAGGCGCTAGACGCTACTAGGTCGGTCGACCACCTTCGAGCGCCTAGATGGCTAGGCGGCCCATTAATTGGAATTTAGACGGTTTTTCTTAAAGGTTTTTATATTATCTTATATTAAACATATTCTAATGTATTGATTTGAATAATATTTACACCTTTATATACTTAAACTAGATCAATTTGACATAAATAACATATTTTACTACAAAATAATAATAATTCATTAGTATTAACCTAAAAATGACTAATTCAAGAAATCTAGACTTGAATTTGAAAATCCTACATTTTTCTGTTTTTTCGGGTGTTCAAACTCTAACCTTAGTAGTTTTTTCTTTATATTTTTCTTATGTGTCGGGTTAGATTAGATTGAATTAGTTATTTATAGACTAGAATGCAAAGTAGTTTTCGCATTAGGCGACCCATTAATCTGATTGGGTAGTATATTAATTAGATTATCCGTAGACGAACCTTCGAACCACATTCGAAAGAAATTCTAGACGGATCACACTTTGGAACGCCTAGGTGGTTAGGCGACCTTATTTTAGAACACTGGTAACGGATAAGGATTGCATCAAAAGATGCAGACATTGCAAAAAATTAAGCCCACATATATAAGAATCGTGTAGAGCTTAGATATGACATGTTTCCTCATGCTAAATCCCCTCTTGATGTATGTTTTAAATATTTTTTATACTACATCTTCGAAACTAAAAACAACTTATTGAGTTGTTGTAACTATGTTGGTATTTTTGGTATGATCTATTACCTTGTTGTTCACCTATATTAGCAATTGTTTTAATTTTTTTCTTCATACACATAGAATAAAAAATCATTTTAAATATAAAGTTACACATGATGTGACTTAAAAGAAATTTAAAATAAAATAAGATTTCATATACTTTAACTTTATTCTTATATTTTATTTTATTTTAAAAATTTCTTATTTTTTAATATACTAAATTTAAACTATAACTTTGTAATTTTTTTTTATAAATTCAATTTATTAAATTTTTCAATTCTTTCATATATAGACTCTATTTTACCTTAGAGCCTAGTAATACTACTACACAACTCTAACAAAATTATAAAATTTAATTATTTAATGATTTTCTACTCATATTTATAAATTAAAGTATTAATATATCATATATTAATATGATTTCAATGATATTATATAAAATAGGTTTGGCGCATGGTATAAGTTTACATATTTTTTGAATAAATATTAACCGATAACTTTAGTTTATTAAAGGAACGAGAAATACAATGGTTTAGATTTCATATTTATATATATATATTTTTTTTTTTTTGGACAAGTGGGGGGTGTCTAGAACACCCCAAACAAGAAATACAAAACCTATCCAATCCCAAGTTTGCTAAATCTACAAGATAAGTCAAACACACTAGGTGTGTTTCGGCGGAGTTCCGTGGCCCCGTGCCTAGCTTCCTTTGCAAGTTTATCCGCTTTTTTGTTAAGCTTCCTACTGATGTGGCGGAAAGAAATCTTCCCTAGCTCTTCAGCTTTGTGGACAATCTTATAGAGGATGGGTTGGATGTTCCAACGCGCTGCTGGCACCTGCTTGGTACCTTGAATCACTTCAAGGTTATCAGACGAAATGGTAATTCTGTTCCTTGGAAAGAGTTCTCCAATTTGTGTGGCCTTGAGAACCGCATTTGCTTCTCCTTCCAAAGCAGAATTACAATCTATGTTGTAGCTGTGTTCGAATATTGTACTGTTGTTATTATTAACGCCAATTATAGCTACACCTGTGGGATCCCATTTATTATTGAAGGAGGCGTCGCAAAAAAATAACAAGTCTTGATTTTCCTCCTCCCTGTTTATGTTTTCTTCTTCCACACTTGTTTTCTTGAACCCCTTGTAGTTTTCCGTAGTCCAGTTTATTCCATGGATTTCTTGCATTAATTTTCTTGAAGCTATATTTATTCCAGTACCGCAAATTGTAAAGTTCTCGTGAGTCGCTTTCATCTTCGCTTTCCAAATATTCCATAAATTTATCATTATGAAATCTCTGACAACATTCTCCTCCCATCCACCTTTTGTAAAGGATTTGATTATTTGCATAAACCAATTTTCAAGATTCTCCTCACTTTTATCTTGGATTTTTATCTGGAAGATTGACCCTGCCCAAATATCCTTGCACATATTACAATGGAGTAGTAAGTGTTCAACGTTTTCTTTCTTGTTATTGCACCATAGGCAATTGGACCCATCAGCACAATTTCTTTTGTATAAGTTACTTCTAGTTGGTATGGCGTTATTTACTAACCTCCACATAAATAGCTTGATTTTCTTCGGAATATTGGAGCTCCATATCATTTTCCACACAGGTGAGTCTTGTAAAGTTTTTGTTCCCGTAGTTGTTGCTTTATTTACTATCTGCTCTTCTGTAATAATTTTGTATCCCGTTTTCGTGTCGAAATCACCATTTTTTGCATAAGGCCATATAAGTTTATCCTTAGGACCGTATTCTTTAATCTTCGTATTTTTTATGATGTGAATAATAGGTTCTGGGAAGAGCTCATCTAATCTATCCTGCTCCCACTCATCTATCCCTTTTTTCATTAACTCACTAACTTTAGATATTGTACAATTTTTTGGTTCTTCAAGTTTCCAATTCGTGTCTAACCATTTGTCACTCCATATATTGGTGTTTTTGCCATCACCAATTACTACAATTCCATGCTTTAGTATAAAATCCCTGCCTTCAATTAAGCTTGCCCAGCTCCATGTCCTACTCTGTCTTAGTTTACATTTCATTAAACTGGATTTATTGAAATAAATACCTTTGAGTAACCTTGCTGCTAAATTGTTTGGGTTGCTCATTAATCTCCAAGCTTGAGCTGCTAGCAAAACTGTATTCATCTTTTTAAAATCTTTGAAACCTAATCCTCCCAGTAGCTTACTAATCGCTATTTTTTCCCATGCAACCCAATGTATTCTATTTCTTTCACCTGAACTCCACCAAAAGTTAGTTAAAGCAGAAATAAGTTTGTTACAGAAAGTCAAAGGGAAAGAGAAGATAGACATATAATAATTTGGAATAGCTTGAATAATAGCTTTAATAAGTACTTCCTTACCACCTTCTGATAGTAATTTCGCTTTCCATCCCTCCGTATTTTTAAAGACTTTCTTAGCTATCCAATCAAGAGATTCCACCTTTGACCTTTTATGGCACAGTGGAATTCCTAAGTAATGTCCTAAGTCTTCTGTTTCTACGATACTTAGTTTTGTAGTAATTTCTTCTTTCATTTCCGCTGGTGTTTCTTTACTAAAAAAAATAGCAGATTTTTGTAAATTTATTTGTTGTCCTGAACCCTCACAATAAATGTCCAGGCCCTCCTTGAAGTGTTCTATATCTATGTCATCTAATTCCAGAAAAAAAAGGGAATCGTCTGCAAAAAGAAGATGAGATATCGTAGGGCAGTTTCTGTTAATTTTTATACCTTTTATCAAGTTATCTTCTATGTAATGATCAATGATGCTTATAAGAGATTCAGTCATGATGGAAAAAAGAAAAGGTGATAAAGGGTCACCCTGTCTCAATCCTCTTCCTGGTTTAAAGTTCTCAAGTCTTTCACCGTTAATATTGATGTAAAAAGAAACAGAACAAATGCAGTTCCTCATCCACTTTATCCACTCCTCACAAAAACCAAGTTTATTCAAAACTTTAAAAAGGAATTCCCATCTTACCTGATCGTATGCTTTGGCCATATCAATCTTTATTGCTGCCATGTGCTTTTTGTTCTTTCTTTTCCTACTCATAAAAAAAGAAATTTCTTGAGCTATAATTATATTATCCTGAATGGCCCTACCTTTGATGAACGCTGATTGAGTAGGAGAAATAATAGTGTTCATAATTTCCTTCAGCCTGTTAGATAGAATTTTGGTAATAATCTTATATATAAAATTAACACAGGATATCGGTCTGAAGTCACCCAAACCTTCCTGTACTGTACCTTTCGGGATTAAAGTAATAAGCGTATCATTAATCGTCTCAAGGGAACAGTTATTGTCAAAGAAATCCTCTATAATTTTAAAAATGTCATCCTTAATAATGTCCCAGAATTCCTTATAAAACTTACCGTTCAATCCATCAGGACCAGGGGCTTTTGATGCAGATAATTCCATAACCGCCTTTTCCACTTCTTCCATAGTGGGTTTCTTTGTCAATTCAATATTCATTTCATCTGTGATTCGGGGTTTAATATATTCGATGGCCTTGTTCATGTTTTCTTCAGTGCCGACTTTATCATTAAATAAATCTTTATAGAAATTTTGGAAGCATTCCTTTATATTATCTGGTTCTTCTGTCCAAAGTCCATCTTTGTCTTTAATCTTGGTAATACGGTTTTGTTTTCTACGTTTTATAGTAGCTAAATGAAAAAATCTAGTATTTTTGTCTCCGTAAACTAACCAATTTTGTCTAGCTCTATCACACCAATATTTTTCCTCCTTAGTATATTCTTTTTTTATTAGTTCTTTAATTTCTTCCTCTTCTTTAGAATTATTTCATTCTCATTATTGCAATTAATCCTAATGAGTCTATCTTGTAAAGTTTTAATAGTTTTTTCGTGATTTTTAAAATTTTTAACACTCCACTTAGATAATTCTTTCTTCGTATACTCCCTTTTCTTAATGAAATTAGGAACTGGTATATGGTCATGGGGAATATTCCAACTTCTATTAATGGTCTCTCTACATTCATTATTATCGAGCCACCTAGTTTCAAATTTAAAGTATTTAACACTAGTTTTCATATTAAGATCGTAATGAAGTATAAGGGGGGAGTGGTCCGACCCTATAGCAGGAGGGATGTAGATATGCGATCTTGGGAATTTCCCCATCCAATCATAAGTAGCCATACCTCGGTCAATTCTAGTTTTTACGTTCTTCTCACCTTCTACCCTGTTGGACCAAGTAAAGAAACACCCATTAGAAGTTATTTCTGCTAAAGAATTAATATGAGTAAATTCAAGAAAGGAGTTAATGTGATCAATGTTGGCCTTGTTTCTGCTCCTTTTCTCGTTAAGATTCAATATTTCATTAAAATCGCCCATAATCATCCAAGGTTTATCAATACTTTCACTCCATCCCGTTATTTCATTCCATATTTCAATTCTTTGATTAAAATCATTAGGGGCATGAATGAAAACTATGTAATACGAAAACGAAAGTTCATTAATCAAAGCAACAACAAAAAAATTACAACTAAAAACGATTTCAAGCTGCACCTCAGTTTGCCACAAAACCATAAACCCTCCAGAGTGAAAAGAAACTCCAGAGGGTTCAACAAAAAAGGCATTACTAAACCCAAAGCGGGCCACCACCTCACGAGAGTCCTCCTCTCGCAGCATTGTTTCACAAAAAGCAACAATCTTGGGACGAAATTGAGCAATCATCGAGCTAATTCTGGTTAATGTTAAGGGTGCTCGAATACCCTGAACATTCCAGAATAATGTTGTCATTTAAAATTCACGGCTTTTTTGGAGTTGCCGCCTCCATTTCTTCCTTTCACTATCTCCTCCTCTTCATTAGCATGAAAAACACTAATTGCCATCTTCTCTATAAGATCGATGGCCGTATAAGAATCATATTTATATTACATATGACATTTGTATCTATAAACTATTATTTTTTTTTATCATCAAACCAAATCTTTTCATTTAAATCTCAACACACCATTATCTTTTACAACTTGGGCTAATAGTACTAAATCCAAACCGGACTTATACTATCATTAGGCCCATACCTACTCACTATTACACTTTATAACCCATTACAACTTTAACTCATTAAAGGTCCGCTACTCGGACCGTACAATAAAAATGAAATTACAAGATAAGAAATTACAACTTTTCATCTAGCCTTTCTATCATGTCTTTGACTTCTTTGTTTTTCACTTTCCACTCTTGACACTTCATCCTAACTACCTTTTGAATCATCTTGATTAACTGCTCTTCATTTAAAGTTTTTCCTCCATGCTCTAATTCATTCCTCAGCCACCATATATAGTACACATAAGATGTAGCTACCAAGCTAACTAAATTTGCATAATCTACACACCTTATTCCACTAACCTCTTCACATAGCTGTTCAAAGCTACTCGGCTTGTTCATAATTCTGCATCTCTGTAAAACTTGAAATAAAATTCTTTTATTAAATGAACACTCAAAGAACAAATGATCATTAGTTTCAGTTGCAGCTTTACAGAACAGACACAACGGGTTAATAGAGCACCCCCACTTCAACATTCTCTCTTTTGTACTTAATCTATCATTAACAGCTAACCAGGTAATGAAGGAGCATCTAGGCACGTTTTTCTTAGCCCATACTAATTCAAACCAATATACCTGATTTGAACCAACATCATTACTCAATCTAGCCAATGTTTTCTTGAAAGAAAACCTCATCTTTACACTTTCACTCCACACTTTCACATCACAATTATCATTCAGCTTCATCTCATTCAAAAGAGGCAAGATTTTACCAATGTTTGGGGGCAATCTCCACCTATTTCCTCCATACCAGCTATAGACTGTTTTATTGCTATTGATGTCAATCTTACTTAATTCAATTCCCAGTTTCTCTTGAACACTCTGACCATCAATCCACTTGTCCCAAATTATAAATGCGTCTTTTCCATTATTAACTCTGTGATGAATAACAGTATAAGCAAGTTTCCTGACCTTTAAAATTTTCTTCCATGTCCAAGTGTGGGCCTGTTTTTCTTCAAGAGTCCATATACACTTGTTTTTAGTGATATTGCAAACCACCCACTTGCTCCATAAGTTTTCTTTCTGAGCATACATCCTCCAAAATGTGAAGAGTAGGCATACCAGATTTATATTGTCAATTCTCGGTATACTTAGTCCTCCATATCTTTTATTAGTACAAATCTTGTCCCAAGATATTTTAGCTCCTCTAGCTCCTTCTACATTTCCTTTCCAAAGGAAGCTATTCATTAATTGATTAAGTTTATATATCACTTGTTTTGGTAGAAGAAAAACTCGGCACCAAAATAGTATTTTACTAATTAGCACACATCTTATAAGCTCAACTCTACCAGAATATGAGAGTAGTTTTGAAGACCAGTTGCTGATACTACTATAGATTTTGCTTACTAGTTTATTACCATCCTCCACACTTAGCTTCTTTGAGTTCAAAGGTACACCAAGGTACCTAACTGGTAAATTCCCAATTTTTATACCTAAAATGTCAGATATTCTCTCTTTTAACCTGTTATCAGTACCACCATAGTATATTTCACTTTTGTGATAGTTAACCTAAGACCTGACATTCTAGAGAACAGTTCAAGCCCCTTCTTTACTTCACTAGCTGAACCAATATCTGCCTTCAAGAATATTAATAAATCATCTGCAAAGATGATATGATTCAGCTTAAGTTCTTCACATTTTTGATGATATTTGAAGGTACTTTTTTCTCCCATTTTATTAAATAGTCCTGTAAAAATCTCCATACATAATGCAAAGAGATAAGGTGAGAGAGGATCACCTTGTCTCAATCCTCTCTTACCTCTAAAAAATCCACAAGCTTCACCATTCACACACACAGAGTATGTTGGAGTGCACACACACATTTCAATCCACTTAATATATTGTTCAGTGAATTCAAATGCTCTTAAAATATTAAGTAAGAAACTCCAATTAACACTATAATAAGCTTTCTGGAGATCTAAGTTAATGGTACATTTAGGAGCTGAGTTTCTTTTCTTATATCCAAGCACCACTTCTTGAGCAACTAAAATATTATCACTGATGAATCTATTTCCCACATAAGCCGCTTGATTCATATATATGATTGAATTCATAACTTTTTTAAGTCTTTTACATATAACTCTTGAGATAGTCTTATAAGTTATGTTTGTACAAGAGATTGGACGAAATTTTCTTACACATGAAGCATCTTTCTCTTTAGGAATTAGAATAATATTTGTTGTGTTGATTTGAGTTAGTATCTTGCAGTTCATTAAACATTCTTTGACTGCCAGTGTAAAATCCTCTCCAATAATGCTCCAAGATGATTTATAGAAGGCAGTATTTAGTCCATCTGGTCCAGGACTTTTATTGTCTCCAATTGAGAACAGAGCTTCTTTAATCTCTATGTCTGTAACAGGTGTAATTAACAGTTCCCTTTGTTCAGTTGATATGCTATTATTAATTAACTCTTTTATAGTCTCAACTGAACTTATCTCTTCATTCTCATCTTCTTTTCCTAATAGATTTGTATAAAATTTTACAAATTCATTCTTGATAGATTCTATATCATCAATTATCTCTCCTTCATCATTAATAAGAATGAAGATATTATTTTTAGCAATCCTTCCTTTAACTACTTTATAGAAGTATGCAGTATTGCAATCCATATTTTTAACTGATACACATTTAGCTTTTTGTTTCATTATATTCTTCAAGCCTTTGATGAATAATTTTCTCCTCATTTAAAGTATATGAGTCAATTTTACCTTGCATAATTTTCATTTGAATGTTGCTAAGTTTTTTCTTCATCTCCTCTATTTCAAAACTATTTATTCTGAAATATAAGTTATTAAATTTCTTTAAAGCACCTTTAACATTTTTCTGTTTCATGCACACCTTATACATCCCATTTCCGTTAACACTTATGCTCCAAGCTTCTTTAACTGTGTCCATATATTTTTCATGATTGATCCACATGTTGAAGAACTTGAATTGACTTGGGAAGAATTTCTTTGTGCCTCCAATATTTAAATTTATAGAACAATGATCAGATGTTGAGGGCGAAAGCACACTAACACTGGATGACATAGAATCAAGCCATTTAGTATTAATGAACACTCTATCAATCTTGCTAGCACGGATTTGATCACTAGTATTTTTGTTAGTCCACGTATAATAATGTCCTGCACAATTATGTTCATATAAGTTTGAATCATCAATACAATCAATGAACTCCAATGCTCCATTATCCAACCCAGTACAATTTAATCTATCTCTGACATTTAAAATCTCATTAAAATCTCCCATAAAACATAGCTTTTCTTTCTCAAATTTGTGACTCCATTCAACCATATCTTTCCATAATAGTCTTCTACCTTCATAACTACTACTTGCATACACCATAGCAATAATTATTTTCTCATTATTTTCTTTGATTATGAGCTCAAATATCATAGCATGAGAAGTCAGATCAACTAGATGAATATCAACAAACTTCTTATCCCACAGCACCCAAATCCTACCACTATCATCCTTATTATAATGTGCATCATTTCCCAATTATTGAACTGAGCACTTATTATTGAAAAGTAATTATTGAATTTGACTTTTGTTTCCAAAAGTCCTACTACTCTCACTTTATTTCTGACAAGAAAATCTTTAACATCTTCTTGCCTAAGGAGGCTATTAAAGCCTCTCACATTCCAAGCTGTGATAATCATATGTTGGGAGGTTTTGGTATTTCCTCACCCCCTTCATGATTGATAAACATTAGGATATCATGATCAATTTGGCTTTCATCTCTGTTTTGTAATTTCTCAAAAGAGTTTCCTACTCTAATAGAGCTTGATTCACCATTTTTGTTTCCACTTCTGTTATTACTTCTAACTACACTCCATTCATTCACAACTTTTTTTCCTTTATCAACTAATTTGTCATTTAACTGTTTAGGAATCCACACCTTCTGAGAGTTTAAACATTTAGCATCAACATGGCCTATTTTGTTACATTTCTTACAAACTATAGGTCTCCATTCATAGTCAACTTTAACCTCCTGAAGCTCCTCTATACCTATATCAACTAGCAGATTATCAGGTAGCTCATCCTTAATGTCAACTTCAACACATACTCTAGCATATCCAAGTCTAGTTTTAGACTCAGTTATGCTATCCATCTGTATAGGTACTCCAACTCCACTAGCAACATAACCAAGACCAGCTTGTGTCCATAAATTCATAGGCACATTTATCAGTTTTACCCAAATAGGTATTCTAGTTATGTCCAATTTATTGAATTGCATTCCTGGTTTCCAAGGGCAAAGTAGTAAAGGTTTTCCACTTATGTGCCAAATTTGTTCTAGAGCATTGTTATAACTCTGTTTATTTTCAAATCTAAATACAACACTACCTTTCAGATTCGATTTGATTTCAACTTTACCCAACTTGCTCCATTGATACTTCACAAAGTTTGCTATCGCATAAAACGGAGGTGGATTATCAATGAATTGACCAATTAGGCAATTCTCCCACTGTTCAGCCCCCTCTTCTAATACTTCAATCGGAGGCCTAATGATTTTCCTACCTTGTATTATGACTGGTTCATGGTGTTCAAGCTTCATAGAAGCACATCCAAACAGTTTAGACCATGAGACATTCTTCGATTCAGTTTTATCCTTAGTTTCAACTGGATCTGCAACTTCCATTTGTACATCTGCTTCCCTATCTTTTGAATCATCTTTACTTTGCGTTTCCGATTTCTCTTCATCCTCCTCTTTATAAGATTCAAGTGTATTAAGTAAATTAGAGCTCGGAGACAACATCTCTTTAGTGATATCTCTATATTTCGTCTTGACTTTAGCTTGTTTACTAGATCCATTGTTAACTTTGGTCGATTTAGCAGAGAACAACATTTTTGTCATTTAAGAGTCAACAGAAAAGTGAAAAAACGGGAAAGAAAGGTGAAAAAGGAAAAAATCTAGATGGAGAAGAGACAGAAATATATGAATGAAGGTAGAGAATGGATAGAATGTTTGAATTTTTGGGAGAGAGAAAATGAAACTTTTGTCAGATCCCAGAAATTTTTGGGATTAACAAAAGATTCGGATAAGGGAAAAGCAAAAAGGTGGGAAAAAAAGTAAAAAGTGGATAAGATCTGAAAAAAAAAAGATGGAATAAAATATTAATGGAGGAATGTATCTATAAAATATATATATATATATTAATTACTTTAAAATTATTTCTAGAACACATTACCATTCAAATTTTTATATAATTCAAATCTCTTTTGTTTTAGTTTTAGTTTCCAAATTCGTCTCTGACCCTAGAGTTACCTTTTGGATTCTACAAGTTAAATGTTAGTAGATTTCTAAACGTGGTATACTAATTTTTCATGTGTTTTAATATATACAACCACAAGTTGGTCTGGATCACCCATGTATCAAATAAAAAAATGTACATCCACGTACCTGACTGGTTTATCTGGGATATGCATAAGAAGGTTTGTATATTTCCTGTATGATTAGTCGTGGTACGTGTAAGTTAGCTTGAACCATCTAAATAACCTAAAATAAATAAATAAAAATAACATGTACACAATACATGTCAAGATAATCTTTTTTTTTTCTTTTCCTAAGTCGAGATAATCTAGTCTCCTAGTTAAAGGTAGAACATAGAAGAAAGAAGAAAAAATACATGATGGACTCCCTCACTTAAAGCATTGGAAAAAAAAAAAAAAAAGACTCCTTCACTCACAGCAGCCTAACAAACTTTAAAGTTTGCCCGGCAAACTTCCCCACTTCGGGTTGTCACGAAAAAACACTTCCACTCAATCAAAACCACCATCATCTATGGCGGTAACAGACTTATTCGCCGGCGAAATAGCCACGGAGCTTCTAAAACAACTCGTCACCATCTGCAGAAAGTCCGCACTCTGTAAACCAAGTGCTGAACTTCTCATGATCCACATAAACGGTCTCCACCCCATCATCCAAGAAATCAAATCCATCGGCGTTGAACTTCCACAGCATCGACAACGCCAACTCGATGAATTCTCAGAGACTCTACGAAACGGACTAGAACTCTGCAGAAAAGTGGTAGGCTCCGCAAGATGGAACGTTTACAAGAACTTGCAGCTCGCAAGAAAAATGGAGAAATTCGAGAAAAATGTTGATCAATTCGTGAATTGTACGATGCAAACTCATATATTAGCTGATGTGCATCATATTAGGATGGATATCGGGTGTCAAGCGGATAAGTTTGATAGGCTTGATGGGTCTATATCAAGGTTGGAGCATCGGCTCGGAAGTATGAAGATAGGTGTTGATCAGGAGGGTGGGTGGTTAGGCGAAGCGGTGAAGAGGGTAGAGGATGAAGAGAGGTGGTGTGAGGGTAATTTGGTAAATTTCGGAGTTGGGATGGAGATGGGGAAAAGAGAGGTGAAGGAGATGTTAATGGTGAGAGATGATTTGAGGGTTGTGGGTATTTGTGGTATTGGTGGAAGTGGGAAAACCACCTTGGCTAGAGAGATTTACAAAGATGATCAAGTTAAAAGTAAGTATCTCATGTATTTCTTTTTTGATTTTTAAGAATATCATTTATGTGATTAAGGGTAATACTGTGAACGGACTCGAACTCAGTTCGACCCCTCACATGCTAATGCAAATGCAAAGGTTTTGAGCAAAATTTCAAATTGTGCCTTAATACTAGAGAAAATAAATTCATGTTGTGAGTATATTTGCATATTAATTAAAAAGCTTGTATAAACAATACTCGTTTAAAAACTGTTATTGAACTAACTTATAATGTTTTTTATTCTTCAATAGTGACTAAGGGCAATACTTAGTTTAGGTAGTGGTGAATGGATTCGAACTTAAATAGACTTTTCACTAAGATCAGGTCGATCTTGAAAATTTAGAAGATTTGGGCGAAATTTCAAATCGGGCCCCTTATATAAGTGAAAATATAAGTTTATTAATAGATTTTGTATTTTTCCAGGTTACTTTGATAACAGGGTGTACTTCCTGACGGTTTCTCAATCTCCAAATGTGGAGCAGTTGAGGTTAAAGATTTGGGGGATGATATCAGGGAATCAAATTGTTGGTAATAGTAATAATATGTTTCCTCAGTGGGGTCTAAATTACGAACCACAAATTGTTACAAAGACCCTTCTGATTCTTGACGATGTTTGGTCCCTCCCGGATGTTCAACAACTAAATTTTAAGATCCCGGGATGCAAAATACTCGTGATTTCGCGCTTCAAATTCCCCTCATCGGTTATCGATTGCACGTATGAGTTAGAGTTGCTAAGAGAAGAAGAAGCAATGTCTCTATTTTGTCACTTTGCTTTTGGACGTGAGTCCATTCCTCTTGGTGTTGATAGGAACTTGGTCAAGCAGGTAAATAACCCATTTAGTCCTTTATCTTTCATTTTTTTTTGATAAATTAGTCTCTAATCTTGTAAATATAACATTTTAGTCCCTTATCTTTTGTAGATTGTGGATGAATGTAAAGGTCTTCCATTAGCTCTAAAGGTGATAGGAGCTTCATTGAGAGACCAGCCTGAGATGTTCTGGACAAGTGCGAAAAACCGTCTCTCTCGGAGCCTACCTATATGTGACTCTCATGAACACCAATTGCTCAAGCGCATGAAAATTAGTATCGATTACTTGCCCGAGAAGGTTCGTGAATGTTTCTTGGATTTAGGGTGCTTTCCGGAGGACATGAGAATTCCTCTTGACGTTCTTATTAACATGTGGGTAGAATTACATGATATTGATGAAGAAGAAGCTTTCGCTGTTTTAGTCGAGCTTTCGGACAAAAATCTCCTCACCTTAGTCAAAGATGCGCGGTAAGCGATTGATCTTTTCAAATATTTTTTAAGTCTAAATACCAAAATACCCCTAAACTATGCCAAAAATAACTATTATTACCTCTGAATTTTCTTAACAACCAAACACACCCCCTCGAACTATTTCCGTAAACCTGAATAACCTTGTGTGTTCATATTTTTGCAGAGCCGGAGATACGTATAGCACTTATTATGAAATTTCGGTATCCCAACACGATGTTTTGAGGGACCTCGCAATTAATTTAAGTAGTCTCGAGCGTATAAACCAGCGAAAGCGATTGCTTATGCCAAGGAAAGAAACGGCGCTCCCTAGAGAATGGGAAAGGAATGCCGATGAGCAATTCAATGCACAAGTTATCTCGGTGCACACAGGTAATCATTTTATTCTAGTAATTGTCAAATAAAATCATCGAAAAACGCGTAAAATAAAATATTAAAGCTTGTTTTTCAATTATTGGATGTAGGTGAAATGAATGAGATGGAATGGTTTCAAATGGATTGTCCTAAAACCGAAGTACTCATCCTTAACTTCTCGTCAACTCAATACTTTTTACCTCCTTTTATCCATAACATGCCGAAACTTCGAGCATTAATTATAATCAACCACGGAACTTCCGAAGCTATACTTCATAATCTATCGGTCTTCAACGATTTGACGAACCTACGAAGCCTCTGGTTCGAAAAGGTAACCGTCCCTCAACTACCCGAAACCACAAAACCCTTAAAAAGTCTACGGAAATTAACCTTAATTCTTTGCAACGTCAAAGACACGTTCGATGAGTCAGTCATGGATCTCCCTCATTTATTCCCTCGTCTCTCAGAGTTCACAATGGATCATTGCATAAACTTATCGAAACTTCCATCAAGTGTTTCTCGTATGGGTTCCCTTACTAGCCTGAGTATCACTAATTGTGATGATTTACATGAACTACCATCTGATTTAGGTGTTATGGCTCGTTCGCTACGAATCTTGAGGATTTATGCTTGTCCAAATCTTAATAAAATTCCTTCGAGTATCGGTGAGCTTGTTTGGTTAAAGTATCTTGATATTTCACAATGTGTGAATTTGGAGTGCATTCCTGAGGAGATAGGTGGGTGTAGAAGATTGGAGAAAATTGATATGAGGGAATGTTTGCAAATTCAAGACTTGCCTATATCTGTTGTTTCATTGCAGTGTTTGAGACTAGTGATCTGTGACGAAGATGTTTCGTGGGTATGGAAAGATTTGGAGATGGAGTTTAATGGTTTGTGTGTTCAGGTTGCCAAGGAATGCTTCACTCTTGATTGGCTTTCTGAGTAGAAGATTTTACCTGTTTAGATTATGTTTTTTTATTTCGATTTTCACCTTTGCTATGTCTTCAGTCTGTACCTTATGTGGTCTTTAGGAATAACCAAGTAATATACTTCCTGTAGTCTGTATAGTAAAATGGATGTTCTAGATCGATAAACTTTAAGTCTTCTCTTTTTTGCCTAATAAGGAGTTTTTGTAAATTATTGAACTTTACAAATAATTTACCTGTAGTCTCTTTTTTACTGGAGTTACAAAACTTTCCGCACTTGAAAACAATGTTGCAGACATCACAAATAATAGTAATAATAGTAGAGATGATTTGATTTATATACAGTTGCAAGCAAGCTCTATCCTGCAACTATTTCAGCACTCTAGTCTAAAATTTCATGCCATAGCAAAATTTGTGTATTAATTCCACATTACTAGAAAATTCTCAACCAAATTCTTGCAGAGAAACTGCAATTGAATGAGAAACGGTCTCTATCTTCTACAAAAATTTACCATACACACATTAAATATCAACAAACATCCCCCAAGAAACCAACCTACTTATTTTGGCTAACTTGTCTAAACAAGCAAGGCAACATATAAAATTATGCTTTGGAATTCCAACTCATTTCCAAATCAGATTAAACCATTAAAGGAAAACATTTAATATCATCCTGAATATCTGCATTAGGTTTAATATCACTAATCAACTGCATAATAAATCTCATATCAGTAGGCAGAGATGGCCCTTGGAGGCGCAGGAGAGGTTGTGCGACGGCTCAGGCCCTTCACGATTCTCCGAGCCCAAAAAAATTATATCCATGTAATATATATGTATATCAAGTTATAAATTACTTGTACGAATCATGTTTAAGGCTCAAGACGATATATTTAATAGTAAGAATCTTAAAAGATTTGAATCCTAAGTCTCTTAAACAAGTTTTCTACCTACTACTACTACATCAATAATTTTGCATTCATAAAAGAGAAAGAATTCATTAAATCGAGATCATGTTGATCTATTGGAAATGTGATATTGATGTCAATATGGCACGATAAGTGGTTAACGGGAACTGACCATCCCAACAAAAATTCCCACTCCACTGGCCTACTAAGTTTTCAAACCTCATTAACCCAACGACCAGAGTTTGGAATAGGGATGAGTTTATGAATCTATGGAAACGTCAAATATACAGCCAAATCAAGTTATATTCAAGCTTTAAAATATGAACCGATAAGCTCTTGTAGGCTGTGTACCTCCCTCAAGGGGTGTGGAAATTCATTTGGTAATGGTTCTTATCCTAAAAATGAAAACTCTTTTTTTTGGAACGCAGCCATAATGCGTTACCTACCCAAGAGGACATATTATAGAAAATGTGTCCCAAAGCCAAATTGGCAACATTTGTGAGCTGTCGAAACAGTAGAGCCCATGTTGTTTCAATGTCCTTGGACACAGGGTTTTTGGTTTGCCTCACCTATCCTGGAAACACCTCGGCATTCTTTTCCTTGTTCCCTCGGCATTCTTTTTTGGATGTGAGTGGAAGGCTAGCTTGTATTAGTATAGTATGAGGTAGTTGTTTTTTTTATATTCCTTGTTGCTACCTTAAGCTTTCGAGCCTAGGTAGTTAACACCATGTATAGTGTACCGTTTTGATATCTTAATATAACCGTTTACCCGACCCAAAAAAAAAACAAAAAACAAAAAAAAATATTCCTCCCAATTCGACCGGTGGCTGTTATCTACATAATACTGAGTACACGAATGAGGGATGGCCTAAATACTATATCATCCCAAAATTGTCTTAATCTATATAGTCGTATAGAAAATACTCCTATAGTCGATACCACTATCATCATTTCACTCAATTGCATGTTAACTGATCATTTTTAGCATAATATATGTGATCCTCAAAACCCATATATTGGATAGACCCATGACAATTTAGTTATTAATGTGATAGATCTGATAGATCTTACTTGTCAAATTGGCTTCCTCATTTGCAGGATACTATGGAAACAAATGTGGTTTCAACAATGGACTCTTACGGAATATAAATAGGTTTCATCGGGAGGAATCTTGAGGGTGTTGTAGTCGACGACCTATATCCCAAATTCCTCCTTTCCCGTCATTTTATGTATTTAGCTAAATATCTTGCCATCAGAAGTGTAGTTCTATTTGCGCGTCAGTCAACCTATGGTTATCGAGAGTGACTCTTTTGCCGTGATCTGAGTTATTTCATCACCTACCATGACAGCTAACTAGAGAATATTATCATTCTTGGAGGAGATACGTGTGTAATAACAGAACACCGCCATATAAATATTCGATGAATTAGGAGATCATCCAATAAGGTAATTGATTGAGTTGTAAGGTGGGTTGTCCCATGATTTATCTTTTAGCTAAGTCTTTTCACTATTAGAATTCCCTTCGTCGATGTCCACAAAAGGTTGTCTATTTAAAATAACAATGAACTTTTTTACACTTTCTACCAATTTTATCTTTGTTTAATATTCATAAGCTTATTATCATAAAATGCATTTACTTAGTTAGTTGAGAGTAATTTAGTAAAAATAGGGAGAATTAATTGATTTTCTTAATTTGTATGAAAAAAAAAGTATGACAAACATTGATGGACGGAGGGAGTACTTTGTTAAACATATTATTGTCTGATATGTCTCCTTCCGGAGTTGGTCAATCTTTATTTATTTCAGCGTATGTCATGTTTATTGACAAAAATAATCACTAAACAAACATAAGTAATTATTCATATAATTTTTAACTGAAATCTTTTAATTTCTATATGTAAAGCATTGATGACTAAAAAAGAATTAGACAACAAAAAAAATATCACAGGTAAAGAAGAATTACATGAAGTTGACATAGTGTGTGATTGGAAACCGGTTCATTGTCCTAGATGCCAAAGTTTTGAACACAATATATGCAAGAAGGAAGTTAAAATGTGAGTTCCAAAAGAAAATAAGGCTAAGAAGATACTGAATAAGGAAATGATTAGGGAGAATAAAGGGAAATCTAATAGTAAGGAGAAAGGAAATAATGAAGTAACACCTAAAGTGTATAATGAATCATGGAGTTGTGTGGTTAGGAGATCAAAAGATGAAGCTAGTTGTAGACATGTTGTAGATCACGGTTTTGCAGGCTAGGCGGTCGACCGGGCCTATCGCATAGGCGGGATTACACGGGGCCTAGGCAGAATTATACGGTTTTGAATCTCGTTGTGTAATATTGTATATTTAGTAATATATATGTAGTAAACATAGCAATTTTAACTATTTAAGTCATAAAATTCATCTAACAACACTATAGTAAATATAAAAATACTAAAAATTGAGTTATAATATCAATTAAAGAATTCTCGAGTATAAGAAAAATAATAAGAAGACATATGCGGGCAGTTTTGCCATTAATCGTTTCCTAGGAGGATATTCTGCCATTAATCGGCGCCTAGACGGGCTAGGCGCCTATTCCACAACGACTAAGGCGCTAGGCGAAAACGCCTAGATTATTAACTAGGCGAAAACACCTAGAGTATTAACTAGGCGTAAGCGGCAGAAGGGGGGAGTTGATGCCTAGGCGGGGAGATCTACAACATATGTTGTAGTTACATCTCACCCATCTCAGAGAGAAACTCATATAGAGTCTTAAATATCCCACTTTCTACACTAGATAAGGATGTTCAGAAGATTATAAAAAGTGCTGAAGGTGGAGATAGAAATAAGCCACCTGATCCATGATCTTAGGATCATTGAATGTAAGGGGGCTTAACATGAACTTCAGACAGTTGGATGTCTCATAATTCATGTTTACGAATAAAGTACAGATAATGTATTTGCTTAAAACTAAAGTGCAAAGTCATAATATGCAGAGATATATTGTAGAGTATTACAAGGGTTATGATACAATACATAATTATAATAGATATCCAAGAGGAAGAGTGTTGGTATTATACAAGAAAAGTGAAATTAATATCAAGGTTATTGAAGATAGCTTCCAATCTATACTTATGGAAGTGACTGAACTGGAAAATAGAACAAAAATTATACTATGTGTAATTTATGTGAGTAATGATGATAAGGAAAGAATGATGTTGTGGAGTGACATAATGAGATTGAGTAACAATTACATTAATGAGAATCTTGGATGCATAGGAGACTACAATGAAATTTTAAAGATAGAAGATAGATTGAGCTGTGAGGAATTGAATGAGAGTGCAAGGTAGATGATTGATTGTGTAGAAGAAGTTGAGATGTTTGCGCATCAAATCTATGGAAACTTCTATACGTGGACAAATAGAAGTCTAATTTAGTTGAGGGCTAGTAGAATTGATAATTTATTGATAAATACAAGATGGTTTGACCAAATTCAATCAAATGCTTTAAGTTTGGCTCCATATACATCAGATCATTGTGCTATACTAATCACAACAGGAAGACAAGAAAAGAGAGGACCATGCTCCTTCAGAATCTTCTATGTATGAAGTAAGCATTAGGAGTTTCTAGATGTAGTTAAAAAAGCTTGGCAACCAAAGATTGAGGGTTCTAGTATGTACAAGTTATGTGCTAAACAAAGAGTAGTAAAGAAGTTTTGAAACTGTTTAACATTAAGTATATCAAGAAGAGCTCACAATATACCACTCAATTTAGGAACAAACTTAAAGAGTTACATAAGGAAATCATGTGTGGAAGAGGTACTGATTTTATTATAGCGGAAGAAAAAAATGGTATTACAAAATTTAGAGCATAATGTGTTAAAAGAGCAAGAGATCTTGAAGCAAAAGGCCAAGGCTACCTGGCAACTGAAAGTGACTGCTCATCTTCCTATTATTATAAGGTCATTAAATCTAGACAGGTCAGAAATAAAGTTTGTACTTTAGTGGATGATGTGGGTAATATGTTGTCATCAAAAAGTTAGATACATGGTGGGTTTTTGAAATCCTACATCAATCTTATTAAGACTGAAAACAAGGAACAAGAATTATGCTCAGTTAATACACTTAGTACATTGCTGGGGAAAACTTTGACTGATGAACAAATAAAGGAAATAAGTTTACCTGTTACTGATCAGGAAATAAAAGCGGCATTGTTCTCTATAGACGAGTATAAGTGTCCTGGGCCTGATGGACTAACTTCATGCTTCTACAAAAGGAGTTGGGATATTGTGGGAGGAGACTTATGTAGAGCAGTGAAGGAAGCTTTAAAAAATAACTTGTTACTCAAGGAAATGAATGCTACAAACATTACACTCATCCTAAAAGTGCTAACACCTTCTAATGTGAGGCAGTTTAGGCCCATTTCATCTGCGAATACCTCATACAAGACCATCTCAAGGCTAATATCCAATAGAGTTAAAAAGGTATTACATAGCCTTATATCTAATAATCAGTCAGCATTTGTAAGTAACAGATTTATAGGAGATAATATAATTGTTGCTCAACACATTTTGTGTGGATATGAGAAGAGAAATATAAGCGCTAGGTGCACTGTAAATGTGAACCTGCAAAAGGCATATGACAATATTAATTGGGAGTTCCTTTTTAATGTACTTAAAGTTTTCAAATTTCCTGAAAAACTTAAAAAATGGATCCAAATATGTGTGACAACCCCTACTTATTCATTGAGTATAAATGGGGAGATGGTGGGTAATTTTGAGGAGAAGAAGGACCTTAGACAAGGGGATTCCCTCTCCCCTTACTCATTTGTATTGTGTATGCAGGTATTAACTAATTTGTTTAACAAAATTGGTGAAACTGAAGGATTCAAATACCATCCAAAATGTGAAGTAATGAAAGTTAATCATGTAGTGTTTACAAATGATCTATTAAACTTCATGAGAGCTGATGTAGAGTCTGCAAAATCTATAAGGGAAGGACTAAATGTATTTTCAAGGTTATCTGTTATGAAGATCAACCATCAGAAAAGTAAAATATACTTTGGTAATACAAATGAGCAGCTGAGGAAAGAGATTAGGGATATTCTGAATATTAATGAAGGTTTTTTACATGTAAGGTATTTAGGGGTCCCACTGAGCTCAAACAAAATTAGTGTTATGGATTCATATAAGCTAATTGAGGGTATTTGCAATATCATTACACAAAGGAGCAACAAAATGCTTACATATGATGGAAGACTAGAACTAATTAGGGTAGTATTGGTGAGTAAAATCTTATACTGGTGTAGGGTTTTTATGCTACCTAAAAATGTGTTAAACAAGCTCAATCAGAGTTTAGCTAGTTTCTTGTGGAGGGTTAGTTTAATTGGTTCAAGAGGGACAAAGGTAGCTTGGAGTAATATATGTAAAACCAAGGCTGGGGGTGGTTTGAATGTTCCAAATTTGGAGAAGTTAAATGTGGTATGTCTTTTAAGTACCTTTTGGAGAATGTATAAACCTAGAAACAATCTTCTTAGCCTATGGGCCCATAATAACTTGTTCAAGGATACTTGCATTTTGAGAGGCAAAAATTAAACAAGACTACACTTCTCCTTGGAAGAAATTATTAAAACTGAGGGATATAGCCTTTGCATTTATATCTCACTCAGTTAAGAATGGGAATCACACATATTTCTTCTAGGATAAATGGATAAAAAAGAATATTGTTTGTACTATGTTGAATAGGGAGGTACAACAGGGTACTCTATGGATGAACAAGAAAGTTAGAAATTGCTATGGTAGGAACAGATGGCATGTCCCACCAAGTTTGAGAGGGTTAGTTCCTCTTCTTCCTCAGCTGACTAGTGGGAATGATGAGATAAGATGGAGTGAGTGTATGAAGAAGAATTTTTCCTGTAAGAAAACTTTACAAGCTATTACAGAGATAGGTCCAATTTTGGAATGAGCTCCTATTGTGTGGCATAAAAACGATGTTCCAAGGTTTTCATTTTGCTCATGGTTAGCCTGTCAAGATAGACTTCCTACAAAAATAAGGATGAAGGAATGGGGGAGTGCAACAAAATGACCTATGTGAATTCTGTCGTACGTCCATTGAAGATAGGGACCATTTGTTCCTTAACCGCACTTTCTCGAGAAGAATCTTAGAAAACTGTATCACAAAGTGTGGTGATAGAATGCCTTACTATCAAACAAGGGATGAGATAATTGAGTTTGTGTTGACAAGGATGAAAGATAAGTTCAAGGACATGGTTTATGCTGGGTTGTTTATTGCATACATTTATCTCATATGGAGTAATAGGAATGCGTATCTGCATCGAGGGAAAGTTAAAAATGAAGAACAAAAATGCAAGAAAGACTACTTTTCATGTATGTTAAAAATGTTGATAAAAGAAAGTTCAAATGTAAAAGGGATACAAGCAAAATTGCGATGAATTGGGGTTTAAAAGGAGTTTTCAAAGAGTAGTGGATGATGTAACTGTTTCTTGAATGTTTAGATAAATTAGAATTGTCTTTATATTCTAGTTTTGAGGTCTCTCTGAGATACTCTTAAGGAATAAAATATTTGAGCTAATAAATAAAAGTTTGTTGATAAAAAACAATTTTTATAAAAATATGTATGAATCAAAAAGTTATTAACTTTTTTTAATACTCATACGTGGCATTTAATGTGAGAAATAACAAACAGTATTAACGGTTGGATCAATTTGTAAGCTTGGGTACTTAGAAATCTTTTTTTGTAATATGGGTATCCATATATCTTTTCCTGAATTCCGTTAGTATCAACATCTTTTCCCTTATAATGCTGGATATTACCCCAAATCGCATCACATTTTTATTATCTCCTAGGTAGATCTTGAATGGACAAATCATATAATTTCTCTTTCCCGATTTATCATTTTCTATCTGTTTTATGATTGGTCCACATAGAAAGCGATAAAAAGGTGATGTGATTTGAGGTTATATTTTGCATTACAATATTTTTATATGTATTAAAAGTGTAGTGATTTGAAAAATAATATATATATAATATTATAATGTTATATTAATTTATATAATATTTTATAATATTATATTAGTTTTTATTATGATGTGGTTAATTTTTTTTAATAAAAATTAAATGTCGTGTTAATAAATAATTTAATTTTTTATTATTATTCTATACAAGTAAAACTTATCCAAAAATATGAAAATCAGAAACATTATTTTTATCCCACTAAATAAATTCACTTTTATAACTTTTGTCGTACTTATTAATTTAATATATATTATTTCTATTAATATAAGAGTTTAATATATAAAATTTGAGATAAAAGTGGTAGACGTGTGATATCCCAGAGAAATCATGGAACAAGAAGTCCATTAACCAAACTGTTCATGTTCAATTATCCTATAAGACCATCTCCAACCGATGCTTTAAATAGATATTTACTAGATAAAAGTTAAAAAAATATAGTATAGGAACAAATTGCTTACTCTAGCAGACACGCTAAACTATGGGACCCACAAATAGTACACGGCAAATTCTCTTCTATATGTGCTATTTCCAGTGCATCTCTCCTCATACGGTAAACACTTTAATATTATTTTTTATTATTTTATTAATTGTAAATAAAACATAAATTAATTTGAATGCAATTGAGCATAAACTTAAAAAAATTATAAATTATAAAATGACAATATTAGATCATTTTTTTTTTGGACAACTGAAATTAAATCAAGTTTTTCTTTTTTTCTTTTTTATTATTTTAGAGTTATGGTAGTAAAAATTATATATTATTTAATAATTGAGTATATTTTTTTATTTAAATCATTAATTTTTTAAAATAAAAGTATAACTTCAAATATGTAATAAAAATAATTTTATATATTGTAAGCAAAAATAATATAAAATAATTTAATATTTTATTTAAATACAACAAAACCAAAATTAAATATTATAATTTTAATTTTATTATTATTTATATTATTGTAAATATATAATTGAAAATTAAAATTAACTTTATCTTTATCATAAAAGTTAGAATATTATAAATTAAATAGTAGATATGAAGTATAAGTATAAAGTAACTAAAATAGTAAAATTGGAAATCGATGCGGTAAATTTATGGAGTACCTGAATTTTGATTCGATATGGTAAAATATGGAATATAAAAATGGCGCATCTGCTGAAGATGGTCTAACAAAAGCTTGTTCTTCTACCATCCCAACCAAATGGTCAACAAATTTTTTAGTAATGTCCTTAATATTTAATATTTTTCTCTAACACTTTCTCCAACACAAAGTTGCATCACAAGGCTCTTTAATATACCAAATACTCTTATTTTAAGTAGATTTATCTCTGCTTAGTCTATTTTTTATTTTTTAACAGGTAGGCCATTTTTTTTGCTCGGGTGAATAAGGTAGTCCATATTTATATTAACCTAGTGTAGGTACAATGCAATTGTCTTATTATACCTACTCGATCCATATTTTTACTGCGGGTATTCCAAGACCACCTTATAAACCAAACTCCATGTCACGTAAGTACCTCTAGCATTTTCCCATCACCCTTCCAAAGAAAAGTATGAAATTTTCTTTCAATATTCTTAATTGCATTGGTAGAAAATATAAAAATAGTGCTTCAATAGCTTGCTACAAGAATAAATTGAATGAGTTGCAACCTGCTCCCGAGGGACAAGCTTCTAGAAGTCCAACGAGGATTCTTGTTGTAATACAGTATAGTCAGTTGCACAAAATCTTCCTGCCACAAAATGAAAATTCTAACTACCTCAAAGGTAAACTTCCTTCTTTGACCTGCGAAATAGTGCACATTTCTTCCCTATTTCCAGCATCTAAACCACCAAAAAATACATCACTTTTTTCTAGATTAAAAGATAAACCAGAAAACTTTGATTATAGATCTCATATAGCCTCTAACAACACTTTGACTCGGCAAGATAATGCCAATAGTCTTGTACCTTCAACAAAACTTGATCGATTCAAAGAAATAAAGCTAGGAAACACAAGTTTCATTCTATTTTCTAATATTGTGTACAAAACATTGTAGCAAGAAATAGGCATGTAATTCTTTAATGTCAAAGGATGGGGAACCTTAGAAATATATTTTGTGTTAAGTTGCCGCAAAAGTTTACGGTCCTTAAAGACTAAGGGAACTTTTTGGAGAATTTATTATTGCCCTAAGGAAAGAGTTGGCTAAGTGAAGAGGAATACTCTGTCGCTTGTGGGATGAATTACGCTGGCACAATCGGTTTTGAGTGCGGCACCAATGAATATAGTGCAAGTGAAGAAACTACCGGTATATGTCTGTCGCGAAATAGACAAAATTCGAAAAGAATTTATTTGGGATTCTTCGGATAAACATAAACGGATTCATTGGTTCGCTTTGAAAGACCTTTGTAGACCGAAGAAGATGGGAGGTTTGGGCTTCCGGTTTGCGGAGGATATGATGAAAGCGCTATTGGGTAAACTGGGGTGGAAGTTAATCCATATTAAGACCCCTCTTCTTCAATATGTTTCGAAACCAAGTGATTCGCGTATATTTAGAGCCATTGTGAATTGTGAAAGGTATTGCCGTTTTGATACCGGGATCCCAGTGGCTAGTGCAAAGTGGTAAGGATGTGTCCTTTTACTTTTATTGGTGGGTAATGGACTCGCCCCTGATTAATCATGTATTAAACGAGGTTGAGGATGGGGAAAAATAAAAAGAGTTAGTGATTATGTGAGATATGATGGAATGTAGGAATTGGAGAAGTTTCAATATTTTCTCTCATCCTCCAAATTACTTGAGATTGCTAATATTAGATTTGCGGGAGGAGGGGAAGTCGTAGATAAGCTGTCTTTGTTGCATGGAATTCATGGTAAGTTTTCGGTTAAATCGGCCTTGTGGGAGACTAATGATATCGAGAATACGATGCATTTCAATTAGGATAAAGTGTGGAAGTTCAAATGCCCGCAAAGTACTGGAGTATTTTTGTGGAGAGCGGTGCAAGAGAAATTGGCGACTTCAAGTAACCTTATGAGTTATTTGGGACATGTAAGCGGTGTAGATCTTTTGAGGAGAGTGCAACCATCTTTTTCGGGATTGCCAAAAAGTAAGAGAGATTTGGAAATTAATTAGGGCGGAAGCTTCGTTTAATAGTGCAGCTCGAGAGGAAGAATCTCGCAAAATAATAGCTGGGAAACCGACCTCCATGGTGATACAGTGCCTGGATACTCTTCTCATCAGCAGCGTCCAGAACCACGACCAAATCTGCAACAGTGTGAGTCAAGGGATAATCTGTAACAGCTTGACAGCGGCGCTAGTATGCTGCAAAACAGTCCAACAGCTGCTGGGATGAATTGTGATCAGCGGCCTAATGAAATAATTGCAGCAAACCCTTCGCGTGTGACCTCAGGTGTGTATATCAACAACAGACCAACGGATTTCCAACCTCCTGCCGCTTCCCATGAAATCACTGAACAGGAAAACAGGCTGGGTAACGGAGTTGGGAGTGTTGAGGATTGAGGCGATTGGTGGCTTAAGCAGTCGGCGTGTAATAACTTCTTTGCGGGAGTTAAATGTAGGGATGGCAACGGATCGTTTTTTTGCAAAAATTTCAAAAACCATAACCATAACCGTTTTTATAATTAAAATCCATATTCTACCGGTTTTAACCATGGGTTACACTTTTCAAAACCATAACCGTATTATTCGGTTTCGGTTTTTTAAACGGTTTTGCGGTTTTTAACCATATTCAAATGATAATTTAATAAATATATTAAATTTCATATAATAAAACCACACATATACAAGAAAACTCCAAGGTTTATAAAAAAATTGTGTTGGTATTTGATTAAATTGAATATTTATAATTTAATTGGTTAAATCTAGTATTTTGATTTTGCTTTTAGAATTTTAGTATATCTAATTTAATCTAAATTATTATAAAATTTGAAAATTTATATGATAATAAACGGTTTTCGGTTTTTCGGTTTTATTTTTATCAAAAACCATAATCGAACGGTTTTAACCATTGGTTACACATTTCAAAACCATAACCTAATTGTTTTAACCACGGTTATATAATTCGGTTTTCAATCGGTTCGGTTATCATCGATTTCGGTTTTTAACCGTAACCATTGCCATCCCTAGTTAAATGGTGTATATTCTTCGGGCCGCTATTAGACATTTTTTGGAAAGAAGGGAGCAGGGTTGTATTTAATAGGGGTGTATTCTGGTGGTTCCTGGTGTGTTATAAAATTAAGTACTGAAATTAAAGGAACCATAATACCGCAAGTGTACGGTTGTTGGTGGTCCTTTGTGTGTTCTAAATAAATGCAATAAATAATCGAACCACAACCGCAAGTGTACGGTTGTCCCAAGTAGTATAACTGATAATACAGATTCGTTCCAAGGACGGGATGGTTGACTACAATGCTTATCTATTAATGATTGATGCACTTATGAAAACAAATAAAGATAATATGTTTGTTTGGTTTTTGTTATTAAAGCTAATGAATGAAAAACAAATTATAAATGCAAGTAAAAAGCTAAGACGCAAGTAAAATGGTGTAAAACGCAATATGAGAAGTAGCACTTGAGAACGCAAGGATCCTCCCAATCCTATTTCCTAACTTATGTTGTTTAAGGGCTAAATTGGTCAATTACAATGGTCGGGATTCTTTCCTTATACCCCCGTCAGGGTGGACTATAAGGCTATCCTAGAGTGTCACTAGTCCCGTCAGGGTAAATATGATCCACCGTTGGATGTTTAAGTTTTATTACCTCATTGGCCCTAGAATTAGCTAAGTTCGTCAGAATCAATAGCTTCTATCCTAGATTGAATAAATGATTCTGTATCTAAACCCTCCGTCAGGATGATCCAATTGCCACTAATTGGAATAGCCTAAATACTAACACCTGTTCCTAGTTCATGACGCCAAAAACAGTAAAATAATCTCAATTTATTGAAAAGAGTAAAAGCCCTAATCTAGTTTAATTTAACAGAAACCCAAATTCAACATTCGTTATTCAATAAAATTGGGATTCACCCATTGTTTGTTCTCAAGCACTATGAATTGTTTAGCTCATATTAAAAAGAAATACTAAATTAAAATAAATGGAATTCATAACTGATTACAAATAAAAGATAAAAGAAACTAATTTTCGGAATTGGAATGACTGAGAACGGAGCTATAGACCCATTCCAGCTCTAGCAGCTTCTTCTTCCTTCCTTCTGTTGTTTCTCTCTGATGTTTTTAATTGTAAAGAATGAATTGTATGAAAAATAGAAGTCCAGACCTCCTTTTATAAGCATAAAAACGGATTAGGGCTTGGACCAGAAAATAAAACACTAATTAAATGTCCAAGCCCAATTTCTAAGCCCAAAATCCCGTAACTGCTGATACACCTTCACTAAAACGGCTTTTCCCAATGCTTTATGACTCCGATTGACCTTATTCCAGTTGTTAAGTTCCGTAACTCGATAAGAAATGATTTCTCTTCAAAGGTCAGCGGCTAAATCATCGCTTAAGCACCTCGAAATCAGCAATCTATGGCCTGGAAAATGGATTTTCAGCTCTAAAAATAATATCTTCGGGATTTATCTCCAAGTCTTGACTCTAATTCACGATCTTTGACTTTCTCCTCGGATTCCTCTCCTAGCTAACATCTAAAACCTGTAAACTTTGCATTAAAAATACCAATATTACGCGCAAAAGTTTAATAAATTAAAAATGCTAGAAGTAAAAAGGGAATTCCAGATTATTGCATATTTAGTTCAAAAGTCTATCAAATTAATTAAATAAACACCAAAAATGATGTCTCCCAAGGGTCGAAAATAAGAACAATTAGGGAGACATCAGTTGTCCAAGTAATAGTCCGATAAATCGGGTTTCGTTCTCAGGGATTGGACTAGTATAACCCAGGTGTTCAATAAATAAGTAGTAGTAATTGCAAATACAGAAAATAAAATATAAAAGATATTTGTTTGGTTTCGAGTTATTAAACTACTAGACGCAAATAAACAAATTACTAAAAATAAATACTAAAGGACTAAGACGCAGATATGAGCTATACTTGAGTCTCGCTAGGGAATCACCTAAACTTACGTAATTAATGCTTTCATTAAGGGCATAATTGATATTTCTATATTAGTCAAGACTCTATAATCTCCTAGCCCCCGTCAGGGTGGACCTAGGAGCTATCCTACAGTATTACGAACCCCGTCAGGGCGATTATAAGTTACGTTCTGATGGTTTTAATTTCTTACTATATTGGCTATAAGGTTAATTAAGTCAGTCAGGATCAATAATTTCTACCTTACGTTTATTACTTATGTCCGTAATTAAACCCCCCGTCAAGACGATCACTTCCCCACCAAAGTGAATATCTTAATTACTATGACCTATCTCCGATTAGCTAATTCATTGATAGTGAAATTAATATAAAATAATAAGCAATATGAAATACCCAATTCAAATAAAACTAGAAAGTAATCCCAAATTGAAATACATGAATTAAATAAATTAGGGTTCATCCCATTACGCGATTCTCAAGTAATTAAAGTTTAGCTCAAAATTGAAATAAAAACAATAAAGAAATTAATAATATACATGTTCCTAATAACAGAAATAAAATAAGAACCTAGATAGAGGAATTGACTTGAGCTGTTGTTGGAGGAAAAGGATTCTCCAGCTCCTGCTCTTGCTTCCGCCTCTTGACGCTCTCTCTAAGGATGATTTGATATGAAGGTTTAATGAGAGGTACTGAATAATGAGGTCTAAGGGGTGTATTTATAGGTGCTAGGAAGCCCTAATTCGTTTTACTTGGAGTGGAAGACAAGTAAAGGACTCTTTAATTCGCAACCCTAAAATATAGAAAACGTAAGATTCTATTGCTGATTTATTTTTGGTCATATCTCCTTCAATACTTATCCTTTTGACGCGTTCTTTATATCGAAATCACTTGTATCGGAAAGCTCTATCCATTTGTCCAAACCAATCTCCCAAATTCCTAGCCAATATTAAGTTATGAGCTCGTCTTTGAACGTGGCTGGAATTTCAGATTTATTTGGTAACTTTATCTTTTCCTTCTTTGCATATATCCTTCCTTAATCTTCTTATTTCCATGTATATCTCCTTTCCTTTACTTCTTAGACTTGACTTGGTCTCTAATTAATTACCATATATCTTTTAAAACTTCAAAATAAATAAATAATTAAACCGCACATGCTTTAAAAAGTAATGAATATTAAATCAAGACTAGAAATAAGAAAGTGCACTCTAAAATTAGAAACTCGAATAAAATACTTCCTAACACACTAAAAATAATCTAAGACTTTAATTCTCACTTCTCATCCTTGTATTGATTTTCCATGAAATTTAAGAACAAACAGGGAGACATCATATTCCTACATGGTTTTTCTATTTTAAGGAAAGCAAAGTACCTTGCAACTACGTGCAGTAGAGCGTGGGGTCGATCACTAGGTGCACCAGGTTCGAGAAGGAATTCGGTAAGTCTTGTAGGCTGGAGCAAACCGTTTGTGGGGCTGAAATTTAACACGGATGGAAGCTGTAAACAATGGCGGCAAATAAGGAAGGGTGGAATTATCAGAGATGTTGATGGTAATTGGGCGTGTGGGTTCACTATGCGGATTAATCAGATGTACCGATGGTTGTGGAATTAATAGCGCTCTATGAGGGACTTGGTTGAAGGCCTTGGAGTAAAGGAGTTGGATGTGGATATGGAAATAGATTCTTGGGAGGCACTAGAGGCACAAAAGGTGGAGTCTGGGAGGGGGCTATCTACGTGGTGGATCCAGCACATCAGGGCAATTCTTGCAAGGAATATTGGTTTCACCTTAAGGGCATTTACAAAGAGGCTAATTCTTTTCCCAATTGCCTTGTAGACGCGGGTATGTTCCAAGATAGTACACTTTCTATTTTGTCAGACCCGTCGGATGGTATTTGGAGTTTGCAAACACGTGATAAGATGGGGTGGAAAACTCCGAGAATAGTCTATAACGGATTTGTGGTATGATGGTTAGATTAGATTGTTTTTCTACTCCACGATCCATCCTATCTCCAATGTAATTAAAAAAAGTTTACGGTCCTTAAGTGAACCTTTTATATCACCACATACTATAAGACCAATAACACTCGAGGGACTTTTGGAAATGCATGTGGGTAACCATCAAGACCTTGGACATTTGTCCATATACTTCAAGGCTAACAATACTTTCTCATTAATTACTCTCTCACACAACTTCGTAGTGTTATTGGAGAAATTATTTTCCAAACAATATTCTTAATGGACTTAAGTGAAGCTTTGCCTTCCTCATTTTTGGTACCAAAGAGATTATTGTGGTATTTCATGAACTCATTAGCGACAAAGTTGTGTTCAGAAACACAAGATCCATCATCTTTCACTATAGTACAAATTCTATTAGAACTCAATCTGCATTTATTATATTTATGGAAAAAATAGAATTTTAATTATTCTTGTATCCAATTCTTGGTTTTTGTTTAAGAATTATTTAATATTCCATGATAGTGTGCTCCAAATCATCAAGAAACTACTTTTAACTTCTCAGTTGAGATGAATTAGGACTGAATTACAAGTTAACACTCTGAACAAAAGCTAACTCAGTTCTCAGTTGCTCGATTTTTACTAGACTTTGAGAAATACTCCTTATTAAATTATTTAAGAGAATTCTTAAGATTTTTCAGCTTAATCATCATTACTCTAAACATAGGTGTACCTTGTACATTAATGCTACAAGCACTTGTAACTACATCATGTTTAAAGGATGTTTAGCCCACACACTAGAAAACCCGAATGGAGAAGCTTTTCTACCTTCATCAGCAGTCAAAGTTATCATTTAGGTGTGGCATTTAAGAACAAATAGGAGAAACTAACACACTAGAGCAAGTAAAATATAACCATTCTTCATCAACAAAAGTTCTATCTATTTTACTCAGGGGCGGAGCCAGGATTAATCACTAGGGGGGGCCAAGGGGGTTCGGGGGCAACGCCCCTGAAATTTTTTTTTTCCGAGTTATGTGCAATATAAGTCCTTATATTAAGTAAAAAAGTAAAATAAGTCCTTATATTTTACAAAATTACACTATAAATCCTATATTAGGTAAATATTGCACTATAAGTCTTATATTAAAGAAACATTGCACTATAAATCTTAATATTAATTTTTTTAAAATAAATTATTCTATAAATAATATAATTATAAGGTTAATAAAATAAATTTTAAAAGTTAAGGGGGGCCAAAAAACGATTTTATAAAATTTTGGGGTAATAAATAACTATAATTAATTTTTTTTTTTTAATTAAGTAGTAAATTTTTTTTTTTAAAAGTTAGGGGGGGCCATGGACCCCCTTGGGGTATGCATGGCTCCGCCCCTGATTTTACTTATTCTTCTCATCACACCCTCATCTTTGTTACTTCGTGTAAAAAGTTCATCCATATAGATATGTTCAGTTAGCTCAATTTGTCCGTACATTCTTGAAAGTTAAAAGAACCACCACCAGTTTTTGAAAATAAACCCTGTCATGAACATCCATCACCTCATCAAAGTCCCCCGCCCACACAACACCATGACTACTTTTGGATCATCACTTTCTATTACTCAAGATTTATCGACGGCCTCCTCTTCTCTCTTACTAGATTGTAAGCATAAACATAAGCACAAATTAGGGCAGCAGACGAACCGAGTCGAACCAAACTTTAACATTTTTGAGTTTGTTTGCTAATATTTTAGTGAGTTTGAGCTTGGTTTGAGTTTGAAACGAATCGAGACGAGCCGAACTTTAGCTTTCTTGAGCTTGGTTCGTTAACTAAACGAGCCGAACTCCAACAAACCCTCAGCGAACTTATTTTTTCCAAGCTTGAGTTCGGCTCAGATTGGTTTATTTAAAACTCGTTTAAGTCTCGTTTATTTTTCTATGATATATATATTTTTGGGATTTTCTGTGATTTAACATGAAGTTAAGTAAAACTAACATACAACACATTACATAATTTGACTTGAAGAAAAAAGTATACTTACTAGATATAGAATATTTTAGTTATGGTCAATTATATATACAAAAATTTTAAGTAGTAATGAGTTATATATATATATATATTGATAATTTTTAGTTGAATATATCTACCAAGTTGAAGAACTCTTATCAACCTCTTCACGAGCTTAACGAGTCGAGTTTATACAAGTCTGAGTTCGTCTCGTTTAGTAAACGAGCCTGGATTTAAAGCTTGAGCTTGGTTTGTTTAACTAACGAACTGAACTCAAACAAATCTTTAACGAACTCAAACTCAAGCCCTTGGCGAGAGTATCGGTTCATTTGCAGCCCTAAGCACAATAAGTTATAAACTCGTTGCTTTTCTTTGTAAGACAACATAGTATGATTTGAACACAACTATCCACAACATTCAAATTCACTTCATTCTTTTTCCAAAACACCAAAATCTTCTAGCCTTATTAGAAGAGTGATTGGAAACAACTTTCCTACCCACATATCTAGATGATTCATATTTTTAACCTTTTGAGTTTTTGTTTTAGACTCAAAACTCATACAATATTAAATTTAGATTTATTTACAGCATTGTGCTCTTCTTTTACACTTATGTTTTTTATTCATCTCCCTTACCTTCTAGCATAATATCTTCATAAAGAGGGTTTATCAGGTGGCTTAGGCACATTTGTACTACTCCAAACTAGGGGTGACCCTTGGGGCTCACCTCATGTTATGTACTAAGCGGTTAAACTCAGGCTAGTTCGGGTCACCTCGGATTAGAATAGATTAATCATGATCAAAGTTAGTCAATATTAAACTTTTTAATTTAAAAATAGAAATTACTAACTTCTAATAAAACCTAAAAATTCAAATAGTTTCCAAAATTGTAAGAAATAACGTCAAATAACAAAAATTGACCTTACATAACAAAATTGCAAGATATAACCCCAAAAATCTTTTGAAAAGATGCCTTATATATGGAAACATATAAAAAAATGGAAAACAACCAGAATATTTTTTTAATGTTAAGAACCTGAGGGTAAGTTGATCGGTGTCTTTTTTAAAACTGAGAGTATAAAGGAACTTATGAGGGTTGGACTTCTTTAATCTTTCAGTTGGGTTCGGATTGGGTCTCAACCTCGGTTCGGGCTCTTTTTTGCTCAACCTTACTCAGAACATTCTGAATTTTACCCTTAACCAACTCTTATTAATTTATCCAACTTCACCTTGGTCAGCAAGTAAATATGGAATAAGTATGCAAGTAACTATTTAGGGGTCACCCTAACATTTCCAAAACACATTTATTCAACAAAAAACAATTGGAGTATATGTATGGATTATTAAATTTGTTAGAAATATATTCCTAACACCTCTTCGACTAATTCTCTTGCTCAAAAAGGTGATTTTTCTTTTGTTTTACGTACTTCTTCTAATAATGAATTATGGATAATTGATTCAGGCGCTAGTGATCACATAACGAGTCTTTCCCATTTATCCTTATCTTACAATCCTTGTCTTGGTAATCTTAGAGATTGTGTCATAGATAAGTCTTTCTCTCAAGTCACAGGAAACGATTCTATTATTCTTTCTATGAATCTAACTTTACACTTTGTCCTTCATATTTCAAAATCATCTTGTAACCTCTTGTCCATTAGCAAACTCACTTGGGGCTCAAATTGTGTATCTAAATTTACTCAATCTTGATGCGAATTTTAGGAAGTTAGTTCGGGAAAGATAATTGGAAGTGTTGGAGAGGTTGATCAACTCTACTACTTTGAAGGAAATATCCCCTTGGTTTGAAGAGCTCAAACTTCAAGTAGTGTATTTTCTTTTTTTTGATAAGGATGAAATAATGTTATGGCACTATGGATTAGTAATATTTTTATATTTGAATAAGTTATATTCATCACTTTTTAAGAATAAAAACTCTTCTCTGCTTCAATGTGAAACGTATCAACTTGTCAAACATCATTGTTCCTTTTTCCTTCTAAACCACACAAACAATATAAACCATTTTCTCTCATACATGGTAGCTCGGGCAATTATGTACCATGGGAATTCCTAAAAAAATTGAGGAGAGGCTATTCTCGCTGCATCATATCTCATCAATCGTATGCCATCTCAGATATGTCAGTTAAAGAAACCTCTTAATATTCTCTTAGATTTTTGCCCTCGTGTCCAAATTTTCAGTAATCTCAACCTAAAGTGTTTGGTTGTGTAGTATTTGTTTAGATTCATAGTCATAATCATAATTAACTTGATCCTAGAGCCGGTAAATGAGTCTTTCTTGGATATTCTCCCACTCAAAAAGGGTACAAGTGTTTTGACCCTACCACCAACCGCTTTTATGTGAGTATGAATGTTACTTTTTTCGAAAATCGATCTTTTTTCCCCAAACTTCTCTTCAAGGGGAGAATCAAAACCAAGTGGATGAAAGAAAGATTGGAAAAAGTTACTCCACTACTTATGACTTTTGTTTCTTCTTATCCATAAATAATCACGCCATCCCAACATAATATTCCCAATGAAGATTTTTTTTCCTAAAAATGAATCTATTAGGCCAAACTTTAGTGTGCATGATGATGAAAATTCAATGCAAAAGAGAAAATAGATTTACCACTAGAGAAAAATAAAGAGTTACTTGTCTATACAAGATGACATAACCGACAAGCTGTGGAGTAACAAACACAACTAGACAGTCAAGATTCAACCCCAACTATATCAGGTAATTCAGATTCTTCTCTATGTCCAATGTCTTATGATTTTCAAGACCTTAATATTCCTATAGATTATATAAAAGGCATTAAATTATGTATCAATCAGCATATATCTCAATATGTCTCAATCCTTTGTTTCTAACCTATCAAGTATAGAAATTCCTAATTCTATACAAGAATCTCTTGTTGTTCCCGAATAGAAAGAGGTGGTTTGTTGTCAATCCGCATATATGGAATTTGACCAAGTGGTACTTCAAAAAACCGACATTCGTTTCCCAACGGATTAGGAATGCTAATCTTGTGCTTTAGATCGGTTAAGAATAGTTTATTATGAGGAAAAACTAAATGAGAAAGGTAGATAAGATTACAATTAAACTACTACAAAAGTAAAGGACTAAAAGTAACAATTAACAAGATTATAATGACTAGATATGAAAAAACTAAGGTTTAAAGGTGAGAAGTTGAGCTTGGGACCATTAAATTCATCTAAGTTTACTAATTGAAACATTGGTGGGGGTAAAGGTGTGATAAATAAATAGATAAATAAAGATAATAATAACGAGTCACACACCCTTGATAACCACGGAACTCACTGCAAGTATCACAGATCGTTTGCAAGTTTTAATGATAAGTCAAGTTCGTTCGCAGGGATTGTATCTGTTAGATCAATTTATGTTTAACAAGCGTAGATGAATTTAGATGTTTGAATAAAATATGAAAAGGTAAATAACTATCTAATGCAAATAAATAAATAAAACAATTAAACAAAACAAATAACTAAATATGAAAGTGAGTCAAATAGATTGGGATTACTACGTCTATTACTAAATTGTTATTCTAACCTGTCACATTAAGCATTATATATTAACCAGGATTGCAACAAACCTTAGTGGCTATCTAGTCACACTAGACGATTATGTGGCGTGTCAATAACTAAGAATAATCCTAAGATTGATCAGATCTAGGAAATAGGTCAAAACACATAATACAATATACGCCAAGCTTAACCAATTAAAATAACAAATAGTATTTAAAGATCAAAATAATAATCCAACAATTAAGAATAAACTTACAGAATAACAGCTTAGAAATATGGTTGAGAATAGATCTATAGCTAATTACTCTAATATAGAGAAGGTGAGATGTAGAAGAGGGGTTGTCAGGCTCCAATCTTCTTCTTCTTGTCTTCTTCTATAGGTCAACTTGCTTCTTGGATGAATAGCTTGATTCTAAGGATGAATATCTAACTAAAGGACTAAGCTATTGTTTAAACTAAGAAAATATAAGTAAAGACTAAGCCTATACTTTGCAATTGAGCAAGGACATGTTTACAATGGTATAAGGGTGTATTTATAGGTGTCTTGGAAGCCCTAATTCGTTTTCTTGAAGGAGAAGTAAGTGGTGGACTCCAAGCCCAACTCAAATTCGTAACCCTAAAAACATGAAATCAGGCCCGTTTTTCTTTTGGCTATAACAGCTTCAATACTCATCCGTTTGACGCGTATGAGTACACCAAATTGATAGTCTCGGAAAGCTCTTCAACTTTGCTCTTGACCGTTTCTCCAAATTCCACACCGTTCTTGAGATATAAGCTGATTTGTGGTCGTAGGTGCAGAAATTCAGGATTAAGGCAGGTTTTCCTTTTCCATATTTTTAGCTTTTATTTCCTTATCTCCAATTACCATGTCTATCTCTTTCCATAAGTTGTAGTCTTTGACTTGGAATCTAATTAATCTCCATAATTATCTTTAAAGCTTCACACTAAATAAATAATTAAACCCAATATGCTCTAAAAATATTATTTTACTAAATCAAGACTCAAAATAGGAAAGTGTAGCATTTCTCAACAAAAATGACTATAATGACTTCTAAAACACTAAAAATGATGTCTCATCCTAATATAAATCTATCACAAATGAGGAGACATCAAGACCCCCAACTCAAAGTTGTATCGTCCCGATACAATAAAGATTAAAACAAAGGGAAGTCTCTAAATACACCCCTAGGTCAATTAAGCACAGAAGACAGAAGATAGAAGAATATGGAGAATAAACTTAAAGCAACTACTCAGAAAATTTCATGTAATAATATTTAAAAACTACATACCTGTACACTTCTCATATCCACAGTCAACACGGTTTGAATTCAAGAGCAGATTAGTTTCGCAATGTAAGAAGGATTGGGACTTTACTCAGTTCCCCAAGGAAGCTATAGATTGTTCATCGAACTTCACTAGTGTCCAAAGATCCATTTAACTACTCTCTATTGGCTCAATCACTTCTCAGTTACATAGCAAAGAATCAAAAGGTCTTTAAGGTTGTAATTTAGGCTTAGGGACGGTATGATAAGTATATTTGGATAATTTAGAGTGGGCTTTTGGCTCTCTCCTCACTAGCCATCAACGAATCGCCCTAGAGCTTGAGTTACTCTCATAAAACGTTTCTCACTCAACCCAATTAATTCTTTGATGCACAATGTAGCATCCCCAATAACCCAAATTAAAGCATAAGATGTTCACATAAAAATTCCACTTTGCCGGTCCGAATATATATATTTTTCTTTTCAAATCAATTTCTTTTTTATAGCTATGACTCTCTTTTTAATGATGAGATATCACGCTATTTCCTCATATATATATTTTTATGCCCTTGTTGGCAAAATTAGCTCGTAGCTTCTTTTTCATTCACTATTACCCCGGCAAAGGGTTACAATAAAAATCTATGAATCATCATCAATATAAATGACAGAGCACAATTAATAAGCTCAAAATCTCATCCCAATAATATTTCCCATAATGGTGGACCCACCACCCCAAACTCAAGCTCTAAAACAACTGTCTATGCATCGCGATTCGAGTGCGGGTCATATGGAAAAGTCCTAAAATCTAAAGGGATATGGCTTATAACGTGGTTAAATAAAAAGGCTTTAGAAAGGCTAGAAGGGGCTGAGAAGGATATAGCATATAAAATCAAAAATCACAAGGTGAGAAGGTATAAAAAGGCTTCAAACGCTTCAAATATGAAAGAACCGCCTTAATCACTTTCTACACTATGTAATTTCGTTATTTTCTTACCTTTAGCACTTTCATCAAATGGTTTTGTCAACTAGCTTGGATCTCACGGCCTACACACTTCTCAAGGTTCCCTGAGATCGAACATACTTTCTATCGCATTGCTCACTAATCTTTTCTTTACTATCAATGTGTGCTTTCCTGCAAATACTCAAAGCATACAAAATAAAATAGCTCATAAACATATTACTTACTATCATTAATCCACTGAGCTTATGCTTTCAAGCTATTAAACACACTCTACATTAATCTAAACCTTCTCAAAAATTTTAATTTTACCTAAAAACAGAAAAATGGAGATGAGAGACAACGAATCCCCACACCCCCAACTCAAAAATGAGCCGTGTCCCCACGACTCGAAAAGACTCAAAAATAAAATAAAAGAAAATTAAAATTTTAGCACATATTGCACATAAAAGAGTTGGTAAGGAAGAAAGAAAACATACTCTTCGAGGCAATTGCCTCGCCTGATCAATACCCAGAGTAGGATGCAGTGCTTTTCATGTATGAAAACTTCTATTATCACCAATTTCGCTTTCCCTTACATCTTCTTATGCTCCATCCTAATCAATCACACTCTAGAATTCTCTTGTTTATCTTTTTCCAACTTTACTCTTTGAATAATCTCTCATGTGACAGTTGTTCATTCAGGAATATGTTTTGAATACAGCTACTAGCGTCCCAGAAGCTTTTGTTCATCTTGGGTTAAAGGACTATCGATTGTAGAGGTTGTGGTGTCTTCCTTATGAAAGTTTAAACCTTTTTGTTCTTTGAATTCACCACAGCTAGCTTTCCTCTATTCTCTTTCCGATTACCTTGTAATTTACTCCCAAACTAGTACCCATCTCAATTGAAATCCTCTAGAGCTTACCCAATACCTTGCTTTGATTCTTCATATCCCATAACACTTGATAATATATCTATTCTCTTTATCATCTCTTTTGACCCCCAACTCAAAGCTTTGAACACTCTTGAAATTTGTAACTTTATGATCATAGGTGGAACAAGCTTTATTTTGGTTAGGAAAGGTGTTAGGATGACAATTCTCCATGTGGGTATGATGGAATCAAGCTTTAATGGTGTGGGTTTAAGGATTTTTAGAAAAAGATGTTGAGATTCATGGCTTTGATTCTCCGTTTCTAGGTATCTTGATATGATTTGGGTGCTTGAATCTTCTTTGTAATGATGTAGGGAAGGATTTGGATGAGAATTCATGGTGATTTGGTGATGTTTGGATGTTAGGTGAAGGTTTGTTGGAGTTTTAATGGAGTTGGGAGAGTTCTGGAGAGGAGAAAGAGGCTTGAGGTTTATGAAATTCGGAATTAATAGCTCTATATCTCTTTTATAAGCTCAACCCGTAACTTTCTCTCTCTGGCGGCGTGGCGCGGTATACCGGGCATATCCTCCGGTATACCGGAACATCTGATGATCAAAAATTTTTAGCTTCTGGATAAAACCCGTGGTAGGACCCCGTGGTACGGGTTTTTGAGCTGCGGACCATGGTCCGGTGCACCGCAGGGGTGCTCCGCGCCTCCTACGTCAAAAAACCCGTGGTAGGACCCCGTGGTACGTGTTTGTGCGGTGCATGGCGCGGTATAGGGTCCGGTATACCGGACCCATCAGCTATATTTTTTTTCGTTTCTGGATAAAACCCGTAGCTCTACCCCGTGGCACGGGTTTTTACCGTGCGGTGCACCGCGGCTGAGGTCCGGTGTACCGCACCTGGCAAAAACCTCCCCATCAGCTAGATCTCGAAAAGTTATGCAGTTTAGGCTCAAAAATCACCTGATTCCGATATCCGAGCGCAAAGATATGACTTGCCGAAGTTTCTCCGTTCGAAAAATTTTGCTCGCTTCCCTAACTCGATTTCTCCAATACCTAAGCATCAAAAACACTAATACCTTTCTCAAATATGCACTATCAACTAAAAATAACTAAATTAAACATAAATTAAAAACGTAAAAGACATGAATATTAAAAAAAAAACTACGGGTTGTCTCCCGTACAACACTTTTGTTTAACGTCTTTCAAAGTTAGACGTGTTACCTCGATTAAGGCTTGCGTACATAACCTCCCCAATAACGGGTTAGGTCATGCTCATCTACTATCCGAAGTTTGTGACCCTTCTTAGCTTGTATCTCAATCCGTTTTGACGAAATAAATCTCGTAACCACAAACGGACCCATCCACGAATCCTTGAATCCCCGTGGTCTATTCTCTTGTTTGGGGGCTTTCCATGCAACCATGTCACCAACCCCAAACTCACTTTTGATTCTCTTTTTCACGGGTTGAATGTGGACTTTCTTTTTAATTTCTTTTGTCACAACTCGGAGTGTCGGGGCTTCTATACGTGATTCCTCATGCTTTTCATCCACCAAGTGGAATATTTTAGATTCTTTTCCCACTTGGAAAGTCACGGTTCCCCTATGCATATCAATTATACTGTGACTTGTCGCCAAGAATGGGCGTTCAAGTATCAATGGAACATGTTGACCTGCAATGCTATCAAGGATAACAAAATCTGTAGGTATAGTTAAAGTACCTACTTGGACAAGCACGTCTTCAATGACTCCCCATGGCTTTATCGTTGAATTATCTAGGAGCAGCAGATCAATATCTTTTCTTTTGGCATCTCCCATGCCTAACTTCTCGAACAAACTCTTGGGCATGATATTCCTTCCTGAGCCCAAGTCACACATCGCTTTAGCTTTGAAATTACCACCTATATTAATGTGGAGATATAAAGCTCCAAGATCTTGCATCTTTTGTGGTAATTTCTTTTGAATGGTCGTCAAGCTTTCTCTAGTATGGTCCCTATTCTCAATTTCAACTTCTACACTTTCACTCTTTTTAGACAGATCTTCCTTGCAGACTATCGGTGGTGTAGGCTCTTTATATGCGATTACGTCCTCTATGCATATCGTGCTTTGTTCTTCTAGCTCATTAAGTGGAACTTGTGATGATTCCACTTCCTCCTCTTCTTGAAGGCTGAACTCTTCAACAACATCGAACCAAACATCGCTATCGATTTCAATGGCATCATCATCAATTTGTTTACCTAGGCCAGTTTGCATGTATGGGACGTCGAGTATAGGAACAATGATTTCTTCTGGGCTTGACGTTTTTGTTTTAGTATCACCACTAGGATAAGTAATTCTTTGTAGATGAAGTGGTGATAGTAACGGATGTGTAGGTGGTGGTTCCACCTTACTTCCTTCTTTTTGCACCTCTTGTGCGGTTGTCTCTTCTTTATTGGTTTCTTTTTCTTCTTCCACATACTTGAATTCTGGTTCAACCTCCTTTGTAATTTGATCTTTAACAATTACTTCTTCTAAGCTAAGCTTGGTTGGTTCTTCTACGGTTGAAATTTCGAACCCAACATTGCTATAACCCAGTTTCTTATGTAATTCTTGTTGTAACTGTTGATTGATCGTAGTGAGGTCCGTTAATCTTTGCTTCATTGCTTGATATTTTTGGTGCATCGAACGTATTAAGGTTGTATTAGCATCTATCTTTGCCGCATGTTGCTTTTCCATACTCTCCAGATAACTTATACTTTCAAAAACTCGGTGAGATGGAAATGCTTGTCGAACCTGTTCTTCTATGATGCTTCGGATTAACGGTGGAGTCTCTTGCTGATATTTTAGAGAAGAATTGGTCACTTGCGTGACTTGTGTCTCCAAGGCCTCCACTTTTGCAGTTTGCTCATTGTGGAGCTGCACAACATTTTGAACCAGATTCACTAAATTACCCATCAGTCCTTCGAGCTTGGTTATAGCTTCTTCTTGTGGATTATGCATGGGTTGTGGTGGAGCTTGCAGTTGATAGCTCGAACCTTCTTGATAAAAATTTTGACTTTGGGCCCCATGCATATTTTGTGCGTAATAATTCTCCATACCTAATAAACCTGAGAAGAGACTAAAAAGAAAACGCGTAAAACTGAAAACAAATAAAAACTTCTACACTAAATAAACACAAAATAGATTTAACTTAAAGATAAATCCCCGGCAGCGGCGCCAAAAACTTGGTGGGGGTAAAGGTGTGATAAATAAATAGATAAATAAAGATAATAATAACGAGTCACACACCCTTGATAACCACGGAACTCACTGCAAGTATCACAGATCGTTTGCAAGTTTTAATGATAAGTCAAGTTCGTTCGCAGGGATTGTATCTGTTAGATCAATTTATGTTTAACAAGCGTAGATGAATTTAGATGTTTGAATAAAATATGAAAAGGTAAATAACTATCTAATGCAAATAAATAAATAAAACAATTAAACAAAACAAATAACTAAATATGAAAGTGAGTCAAATAGATTGGGATTACTACGTCTATTACTAAATTGTTATTCTAACCTGTCACATTAAGCATTATATATTAACCAGGATTGCAACAAACCTTAGTGGCTATCTAGTCACACTAGACGATTATGTGGCGTGTCAATAACTAAGAATAATCCTAAGATTGATCAGATCTAGGAAATAGGTCAAAACACATAATACAATATACGCCAAGCTTAACCAATTAAAATAACAAATAGTATTTAAAGATCAAAATAATAATCCAACAATTAAGAATAAACTTACAGAATAACAGCTTAGAAATATGGTTGAGAATAGATCTATAGCTAATTACTCTAATATAGAGAAGGTGAGATGTAGAAGAGGGGTTGTCAGGCTCCAATCTTCTTCTTCTTGTCTTCTTCTATAGGTCAACTTGCTTCTTGGATGAATAGCTTGATTCTAAGGATGAATATCTAACTAAAGGACTAAGCTATTGTTTAAACTAAGAAAATATAAGTAAAGACTAAGCCTATACTTTGCAATTGAGCAAGGACATGTTTACAATGGTATAAGGGTGTATTTATAGGTGTCTTGGAAGCCCTAATTCGTTTTCTTGAAGGAGAAGTAAGTGGTGGACTCCAAGCCCAACTCAAATTCGTAACCCTAAAAACATGAAATCAGGCCCGTTTTTCTTTTGGCTATAACAGCTTCAATACTCATCCGTTTGACGCGTATGAGTACACCAAATTGATCGTCTCGGAAAGCTCTTCAACTTTGCTCTTGACCGTTTCTCCAAATTCCACACCGTTCTTGAGATATAAGCTGATTTGTGGTCGTAGGTGCAGAAATTCAGGATTAAGGCAGGTTTTCCTTTTCCATATTTTTAGCTTTTATTTCCTTATCTCCAATTACCATGTCTATCTCTTTCCATAAGTTGTAGTCTTTGACTTGGAATCTAATTAATCTCCATAATTATCTTTAAAGCTTCACACTAAATAAATAATTAAACCCAATATGCTCTAAAAATATTATTTTACTAAATCAAGACTCAAAATAGGAAAGTGTAGCATTTCTCAACAAAAATGACTATAATGACTTCTAAAACACTAAAAATGATGTCTCATCCTAATATAAATCTATCACAAATGAGGAGACATCAAACATTCGATCTACTAAGGAAGAGATTGATAAGTACACCTTAACCGGGATTCAAAATTGAAAATAAACCTCTCTCGGGTGATTATGTTCTACTCTCAAGGATATGGAGTACCTCTCGGATGAACCAAGATACCCTATAAAGTACTAAAAACTCATACCTACATTGCGGTTATGCATCATCTAAGATCTTCCAATTCAATAAAATAATACACTCTCAAATTACCTAGATGTACCCTTAACCCCCCCCCCCCCCCCCCCCCACCCCTCTCCGGTGTAATTCAAGGATAAAAGATAATCAATCACTTGGCCATATTAATCAATCACAATTCAATATAAGGTAAAGAGAAACATATCAATATCAATCTCAATTAAGCTAATTTGCTCCTATATACCATAAAATGCTCAAGTAATAGAACTATGGTTGCATCAGTCCTCAAACTCAATTAGGGTTTTAGCTCATACTTCTAGGAAAATAAAACAAAAGAAAATAGGTTAGCATAAATAACTAAAAGAAATAAAGAGAAAAAGAAAATTACAATTTTTTATAAAAATGATGAATGTTTGAAGATTTGAAGATAAAGATGAAATTGAATGTGTTGAAGCCCTTAGCAATTTCCTCCTATAGTCGTTTCTCTCTTTTTATTTTGTGATATGAGTTGTATGTGACAATTGAAGGAAAAAGAGTTTTCAGCCTAATGGGTTGCTCCATGGGCTAAAGGTTCTATAATTGTGGAGCATTCACGTTTATTGGCAGACATTACTTTTGAGTCACTAAAATGAACATAACTCGGCCTTACGAACTCTGAATCCTGCTCAGTTTCTTTCCAAGTGTTTTTCTTTTTGAGAGCTTTCCAACGGTCTGTAAATCAGTTCCAAACTTTTCTCGAATGATCCTAGGTGTCAATGAAAAGCTTTTTTTCTAATCGTAAAACCTTCCTTTCTCGAGCATTAAGTCAATTCTTGACTTCCTGGGTTAATTTTTTTTATCTCTTTTCACCTGTTTGGGGGTTTATATTCACTTTAAAAGTACCTATCAAAACCATTAGTTGTTGGACTCCATGTAATCTTATGAGTTTCACATATAAAGCACAAAACACCTCAAAATGCTCCAACAACGCGATAATTGTTAACATTTGCCTAAAACTCGAAATATATCAAATAAGGGGACAAAATTCCAACTTTAGACTCAAAACCACCTCAATAAAAGATGACCCAAACTATTAAATACCATGCCAAAAGGCGAAAAATCATTGTTCTTGAAGAAATGAAATCTTTGGAGAAAATCAAACTTGGGAACTTGTGTTCCTTCCTAAAGGAAAAACTCCAGTTGATTGTAAATAGGTGTTTACACTGAAATATAATACTCGTGGTACATTAGAGAGGTACAAAGCAAGATTAGTGGCAAAAGGATATACTCAAACATATAGAATTGATTATCAGAAGACTCCGGTTGAAATGAATAGTGTCATAATCTTATAATCTCTCGCAGCTACTAAGGATTGGCCATTGCAACAATTAGATGTCAAAAGTGATTTCCTTAACGGTCAATTGGAAAAGGAAGTGTATATGCACCCACCTCCTGGATTTGGAGTCTTATTTGGTATAAACAAAGTCTATAAACTAAAACGGTCACTTTATGGTCTTAAACAATCTCCTAGAGCGTGGTTTTGATGTTTTACTAAAGTTATAAAGATTTTTGGGTACATACAAAGCGAAGAAGATCACACGGTGTTCTTTAAACACTCTGATGATAAAAAATTCACTTTAATTAGTGCGTATTTAGATGATATTATCTTAACAGGTGATGAGTTGTGGAACAACAAAAACTAAAGACTTTTCTTGCTAAAGAATTTGAAATCAAAGATCTTGGGTCATTGAGATATTTTTTAGGTTCGGAGGTTGCTAGAACTAAAGAAGGAATTTTGATGACACAAAGGGAGTATATTCTAGATCTTCTTAATGAAACGGGAAGTTAGGGTACAAGCCAGCTGAAACAACCACGGATGCTAATAAAAAGTTGAGGTCAAATGTTAGTATGGAGGTTGATTAAGGACAGTATCAACGATTAGTTGGAAGGTTGATTTACTTACCACTTATGTTGTAGATCTCGATTTTGTGGCCTAGGCGGTCGACCGGGGCCTAGCGCCTAGGCGAGATTACACGGTGCCTAGGCGGAATTATACGGTTTTGAATCCCGATATATAATTTTGTATATTTAGTAATATATATGTAGTAATTATAGCAATTTTAACTATTTAAGTCATAAAATTCATCTTATAACACTATAGTAAATATAGGAATACTAAAAATTGAGTTATAATATCAATTAAAAAATTCTCGAGAATAAGAAAATTAACAAGAAGGCCTAGGCGGTCATTTTTTGTCATTAATCAGCGCCTAGACGGGCTAGGCGCCTATTCCATGACGACTAAGGCGCTAGGCAAAAACGTCTAGAATTTTAACTAGGCATAAGCGGTTGAGGGGGGATTTGACGTCTAGGCGACGCCTAGGCGGGGAGATCTACAACATAGCTTACCACATACTCGACTAGATATTGCTTTTACGCTAAATGTCGTGGGTCGATTGTGCACTCACCTCGTGAAGAGCACTTGAATGCAGCCTATAAGTTCTTGGATTCTTTAAAAGAACTCCATGAAATGGATTGTTGTTCAAGAAATGTGATCATTTGTGGATTGAAACATTTATTGACGCTGACTGGGCTGGAAATGTGGATGACAGAAGATTTACATCGGGATATTACACATTTATAGGAGAAAATTTAGTGACTTGGAGAAGCAAAAAATAAAATGTTATGGCCAGAAGCAGAAGCTAAGTTCGAGCTATTACACAAGGAATATTCTAGTTTTTATGGATAAAACGTTATCTAGGTAAAATAAAAATTGTTCACAACCAACCTACGAAGTTATACTCAGATAACAAAGGAGCTACTAAAATTTCTCATAATCGAATATTGCATGACATGCTGAAACGTGTTGAGGTTGACAGACTTTTTAATAAGTAAAAAGTAGATGAAAGAGATTTATAGTCCATATATTCTTACTAAACAACAAGCAACAAATATATTTACAAAGAGTTTTCAAAATCAACAATTTAATTGTTTAATTGGAAAGTTGGGAAGCTCAATATATACGATCCAACTTGAAAGGAAGTGTTAAAATATACTTTAATTTAAGTTTTTTAAATACTATAATTTATACCAAATTAAAATAGATTGTTCTTCAAATAATTTTCTTTTTTACACAAAAATTTGTTTTTTAATTATTTTCTTGCACATAAAGACTTGCTTTCTAAATTTTTAAATATATCAAATAAAGTTATTATTATTATTATTATTATTATTATTATTATTATTATTATTATTATTATTATTATTATTATTATTATTATTATTATTATTATTATTATTATTATTATTATTATTATTATATATATATATTTCCTATTCAACTTCCCAAAATATTAACATGTCATTATACTTAAGGAACATTTACCGAGAAGCGAATACATATACGGGTTAGTTGGTTCATCCTGACCTAGTTATCAATCACACATCGACCCTCAGAAAGAAATTTGAAGTCTACTCATACATGATAAGATAGGTTGAAAATGGTAGTATCATTAGATGATGTTCTAGCTAAGAGTCCCAAAATCCTTGCTTGGATCTCTTTGTAACAAAAAAAATAATCATAATGTACCATTCCAAATTGGCTCTAAGACCTTAGAACTAGCTTCAACATTTTCAATTTTGACCAAAAATAGATCAACACCAATTATGACCTTAATATATTAGTCCGATAAGTTTCTTCTTTCTCATAAACACTTACTGTCCCCGACAGAGGGAGGACGATAAGGTAGCTTCAAATTCTTCTTCAGCTGAGCTCCAAAAAGTGAAACCCAAATCAGATTTTCGTCTATAATTTCATCAATAAGCTAAACTTTAATTTTGTCATGAACTTTGTCAGGTATCATGACTCTCACAAGCTTCCTCAACATTAGAAGTCTTGATGACGATTCAAGATGGGATCTCATCTCGTCACAGGAATTAATGTATTGCAAGAAAAGTGACTCCCTTGTAAAGGTGGAATAATATTGTACAAGCTAAAAGCTCCCTAATTCTCCTAATTGTTACCCTCAAGGTTTAGAACTTACTAAAACTCTCCTAATAGACTTGACTTTGCTTGGACCTAGAGCCACAATTCAACAACAGTAAGGAAGCTAGCATCTATGTGTTTTGACAAAACCAACTTTTAACAGGGTACTAATAATACTTATGAAAGTTACATTCACCCCTGAAAAACAGGCAATGCAAATAACATACAACTCTAACATTCCTCCAAACAATGGGGTGGAGAGTACTAATCATAATAAAAGATGGGCCTCGACATTATACATTTTCGAAATCTATAACATGTATACACAATCATCTAAATTTTTGCTACTTTCTCACATAAACCTTCTAGGGACATACTGATGAATTCTATGAGGAAAATTATAAAATTCCTCGTTTCTGCTATCTCCGTGTCTGTGAAGAAACGGCAAGAACCATGGAAGGCCTCTATCACCATCATTATGTCTTGCATTAAGGGTATTATCGATAATTGTTCCAACTATTAGAGCCACAGTGGGTGATGAAGAGAAAAATGTATTTAATATATCATTGAACTGCATGAGATATAAATAAACTCAGAATAAATTTATATGGAATAAAAAATTAATGATTAGAAAGAATCTTACCCATCCACCACCGGTTTGAACAGGTCCATGACCAGATGGATCAGTGTTCATCACAAAATACTGAGAAATCGATAATCCGAGAAATAACGAGAGACCAAATACATAGATGTTTCTAATAGAATTGCTATTTGCAAATTGAAAGAATGAAACTCCAGTACAAGCTGCAAATATAAATAAACAAATATCAACCATAGGGACCTTACATGGGATTTTTAGAGCACAGGGACTAACTGTGCAATTAGCTCTTTAGTTAATAATATCAGAAGCTCATATTCTTACCAACAATACCGAAAAGGACGCAGTATATAGCACCATATAGTGGCAATGGAATTGACGCAAAAAAGGCTCCAAATTTTCCTGAAACGATAAAATAGTCGTGAAAAATTCCTCCATGGTTTATGTATAAGAAACTGAGAAAGGGTAAAAAGGTAAAAAGGACTAAACCGAATATTGAGAAAAAGATCATAAAACCCGTTGATATCTGCACAACTCTTCTGCTACCTACTCGAGTAAGCCCAAGAAGGCCAACATTTTCACTGTAATAATTTAAGACCAAAAAATACACATCTCTGATTAAAAAAAAAAGGGATAATTTTTTTAAAAATGGGGTCCGCTAGGACTACTTACACAGAAACAGAGCTACCAACTGCAGCACCAAATATCCCTTCAAGTAGCTGACCTATACCCTGTACAAACAAAGGACTCTCCGAATTGAAAATCTGTTGGAAAATCTATAGGGGTATAATTGGAATCTTATAAGAACCTGTAAACCGATACTCCGACTTAGCACATGCGCTGGTGGGAGTGTAGCTCCGGCAAGCCGTGAAGAAGCGTAAATTGTCCCGGCCGACTGTTTAAAAATATATATCGTAATAAAATAAGCATATAATAATATATAACAAATGCATTCATTTGTTGTCACTAGTGTAGAAGACGTGGTGGGCCCGTTTGGAACGTACAAAGTCCCGCTTGACCCACGTCTTAACAAGAAGTAGCACTAACAAACGCACCTCTACTGATGAAACAAGAGCAGCCCCAAACATTCCAAACACATGACTAGCTCTAAATATCGGGGTACCCCATTGGAATGGGTATGGAACTTTAATCCTAATAATAAATTATTCAACACAAAATATATCAGAAAAGAAAATAGGACTGACTTGTAAATGTAAAGAATTAAAATTCACCATGGAGCGGATGACATGAGGAGAGATTTATCGGTACGGCAACTAATCTGAGTTTGATGACGTGTATTGTTGTAAGCACCCGAGACTGTAAGAATAGCGGCAAAAGCCCATATAACTGCAATACACACTAGTAAAGCAAATCTCTCAACATGTGAATGTGCAGCATGGAAAATACGTTGTACATACTGCACACATGAATAATCATAATACACAAGTCAATAATTATTTCAAATATTTTTAAAAAATATAAAAATGATTTTACTTGCTGGACAATAATTAGTAAGAGTAGCAAAGGCAACCCAATCTCCACACAATTTGCAAGCTGCGGAAAGCCCCTAGCAAACAGTCCAAGGCCGACTAAACAAACCACGGGTGCTATAACGATAGGGCTAAATAGTCTGCACAGAAAACGAATAAATCAAATTTAAATTAAATTAAATTAAAAAACAATTGAGAAAGTATATAGGCATACTTTGCAAGTCTTGTCCAGACTCTGCCATATCCGAGTATAATATTAATGAATGAAGAAACAATCAAAGATCCATGAATAGCTCTTATTGTATGAGTAAATCTCTGCAAAAAAAAATATTACATTTTAATATTAACACTTGATGGATTCTTGTGAATATTATATTTTAATAAGATATTAAATTGTATACTTCGTGCTCAGTTGCGAAGGAACTATGTGAAAGATCGTTGATAACTGATATCGCGGATATGAGATAAGCAAATGATGGAGTCATCACAGTTGGAAGTCTTGTACCGAATAGTGTTTGCAAAAGGGTATTTATTCCAGACATAAAAAGCGATGCTTGAATTACCTTAGCTATCTCAGCCTATTGTAAAATCAATTAAATTTAATTTAGCAAAAAAATTAATTAATTTCTCGATTAATCGTGACTTCCTGGAAAGGGATAAACTTACATGACTTCCACCCATTCGAGTTACGAGCATAGTGGAAATCATTACGGTACCTCCAAGCATAACGATGTAGTGCTGGAAAGCAAGTAAAACACTTTGTGCTGCAAATTTGAATCATGTAGATTAAATTAGTCACCAAAATAAAACCCTAGAAATTAAATCAGCTTTCAGAATTACACCCTGAAAAAAAATTGAAATCTCAAAAGGGCCTTTTTGAAGATTCTACACATATGTCATACTGAAAGGACCACTAACTTAGAATAATTATAGATACAACTCAAAAGGCTGGAATTGACTTGAATTATTGCAAGAACTCATATTTAGATTCCAATTATTGTAATTTGAACCAAAATTAATCTAATTTAAAAAAGTTAATTTCTTTCCCACAATTAAACATAAAGATGCTTTTTTTCCATAAAGGGTAAAAGTAAAGTAAAAATACTTTATTCGACCATGAATCCAAAGACCCTTTTAGGAACGATTATATATAAGCTCAAATCAAAAAGAAATTGATAAGAAAAATTAAAGTTTACTCACGCCAAGAAGGATTAGAGTGGATGCAGTAATTGAGCTGAAGTAGTTGTTCAGCTGGTGGATAAGTAGGTCCCTTAGCTGCACCAAGAGGCATATGTATAGGTGGCGGCGCCACCTGTGAAGGCGGTGGTGGGTGGTGATGGTCATGGTTATGGTTGTGATGGCCAGTTTCCCCCATAGTTTTTTTTGGTTGTTGATGTTCAAAGTAACGTTTGAGCTTCCCTAGAATTACTACCGACAAGTAGCTGGCATTAAATAGCAGATATAGATATAGGAGTTATTTTCAATACATAGTATATATTTATGGCAGGTATATTAAATATTTAATATTTATAAGGAAAAGTACTTTCATATTATTTAAAACACATACAAATAAGATCATAATTTAATAATAAAGAAAGTACTCGTATTAATTAAATATTATTTAATCATGGTAGTTTCGGGCATGATGAGAGACGAAGAAAAATTTGGATGGATAGATATTGATACTGTACTTTTGCTACAGATTACGTTACTCGTGGTTTTTGTCTATTTCTAGGAACCGTAACACATGATGCAAGCGAACCCCCGTGGCTTGGGTCCACATCGTATACAAACTACTGGTCAATCCGGATTCCGGAGTAAAAACGAGTTGTACTTCATCAAGTATTATGGAGTACTTCATAAATTTCGAACAAAAAAAAAAAAGTACTTCATAAATATTAAAATTCCCCTTAATTTTTCTTAAATAACTATTTTCGCTTTCTTTTTAAATTTAAACTTCATTACTTTACACATAGTTGTCCTCCATAAAACATTTCAAATTTCAAATTTTGCTTTTGTAACGGTCTTTTAAATTAGTCAACCGTTATCATAAATTTTTATATCTATATAAAAAACAATTTGATCAATGTATTTTCAAAATACCTCCATTGTCTTCATTTCAAATTTCAAACACCTCCAAATCTGTTGGTGTTCCTCTTTTAACTACAGTGACGACATTGTAATCCTACCCATTTTTCTATCTTAGTATTATTTTGTTTCCTTCTTTGATATGTAACTCTAGTTTTGTATGGTTTTTGTGTATTCCCCCTCCATGTATGGATGTTTTAGGTGTGCACTTAAAGATGAATGATAATAATCTGTACCAAGGGTGGACGATCTCAACGATGGTTTTGGGAATATTGATTCTCAAAGTGTTATGCAGGTTGTCATAGTGTTGGATTGTTATTTGTATGATGATTATGGTGCGCCTAGGATGGGAGAGAGTGCAACCTTCTTCATTACCATGCCCCAAATACTGTGCATGTTCAGGTAAAAAATTCTCAAGGTAGTCTAGCTCGTCGACAACCTCTCTCTAGGTCTGGTTTTTTGGAACTGGATTTTTCGGACATATAATTTTTTTCAGTAATATGAGATTCAGGACTTGTTTTATGTATTTGTGCGTCTGATGTCTCCTCATTTGTGATAGATTTATGTTAAGATGAGACATCATTTTTAGTGATTTAGAAGTCATAATAGTCGATTTTCTTGAGAATTAGTGCACTTTCCTATTTTGAGTCTTGATTTAGTGAAATAATATTTTTAGAGCATATTGGATTTAATTGTTTATTCAGTGTGAAGCTTTAAAGATAATTATGGATATTAATTAGAGTCCAAGTCAAAGACTACAACTTATGGAAAGAGATTAGCATGGTAATTGGAGATAAGGAAACAAAGGCTAAAAATATGGAAAAGGAAAAGCTGCCTAAATCTGAATTCTGCAGCACACGCCTAAAGAAGTGGTAATTACTCCAAGAAATAAGCCGATTTTGGTAAATTCCTTTCATAGGGAGGTGGATAATTCTCTGAGGATTCTTTTGGTATATTATGGAGCAAAAACCGACCAATAACGAAGAAGATATGCTCAAAACAAGTCAGCAGAATTTATCTTTATTTCCATACGAATTTGAGTTGGGCTTGGAGTCCACCACTTTGCTTCTCCCTCAAGAAAACGAATTAGGTCTTCTAAACACCTATAAATACACCCTTATATCACTTGTAAATCATCCTTGCTTAGTTCAAAACCTTATAATTAATTTTTAGTCATTGTAGAGAGCAAGATGATGTCTTTTGTAATTTCTTTTAGTTTATTTCCATCAGGTATGAACTAAACCTCCCATAGCTTGGGTTTTGCATCATGTATAAACTATGAATTCTAATTCTTCTATCTAAGTTTCTTTGGGAATTATATGTTTTAATCTGATATTAGCTACTTACCTTTATATTTGTTTATGTGTTTTGATTTATTGTCTTTCCTAGAACTGATCACTTTAGGATTATTTAATAGTAGTTAGATGGTCACCTTAGCTGGGTGTTTAACTATTGAACCACCACATAACGTCTAGTGTCGATATTAGTTCTGACAAAACATGATTCTAACTAGATAGTCATTAAGGTTTGTTTTAATCACAATATCACCAATTGATTGAAGTGTTTGCTTAGGGCCTTGGTAGCGCTTGATAACCCTATTTGAAACCACGTCTTGGTTGTGCCATAGCCCCCTTAGTCGCTCTCAAGGTCTAAGGAATGGGAATTTAGAATCCTAACTAAGTATACAAGAGCTAATATTCTCCCTTCTAAACTAGATCTAATAGAAAGAATTAGAAGGATTAGTGCACACTAGTAAAACCTAAGCTATATCTCTCATCTCATATTCTTAGTATTTTATTTTATTGTCTTTATTTTCTTAGTTTAATTAGCTATTTTCGAATTCAATCTCTATTTATTTTTTGTCTTTAATTATTTACTTCTTACTCGTTATTCCTACCCACATGATTAACACACTTAAGTCCCTGAGAACGAACTCAACTTACTAACTAAAACTTGCATACGTCCTGTAATACTTGCAGTACTGTGCCTGTCTAGGGTGAGAGTGCGTATTTTCGTGACTTATATTTATCTTATTTTTATCACACCCTAGGCGACACCAGGGTCTTCCTTAAAATATGCAGATTCCCTTCTTTTGTTGCATACTTGCATGTATGATATTTTTCATTTTAAATAAGTATAGCGTGGCATGTTTCGGGTATATGTTGTTCAATTGGTAATTATTATGAGCGGGGCATGTTTGGTTACCATCGGGGCCTGAGTGTTATATAAAAATACATTACTAGACAAATTACACCTGATATGTCAACTGATACCCTCAAGTGCACGTTGGTTAATGTCTAATCCACATGGATTAAAACCTAAAATCGATTAGCGTTTATGATAAGATACTTGATATAGACATAGAAAGATAAAGATAAAATAAGGATATAATGATTTGTTTATAGCTACGATAAACTACACCTAAAATAAGTAAACAACTCAAAAGAGCATCTCTTATTATTTTTTCTAGTTTGGGGTGTGATCGATCAACAAATTGATGTACATGTGCTAATGCTAATGACTAAGGGAAAATCGAGTCTTAACGATGCTAAACCAATACTCGAAAGTCCTCTTACTGTGCTCCCATAAACCTACTAGGATACAATACTTGCACCAAGGTCTCTCACAATGAAACCACGAAATAGTAAACTATTAATCATAGTATCATATGGAAGTTATGCTTATGGACCTAACTATTATTAATCCTTAAAAATAAAATTACTAAAATTAAGGCAAATAATACCTAGCACAACTAACTATCAAGGCTCGGTCTTTCATCCCCCACCTCTCGTCCTCATTATGTATATCTACATACTAGTTTAATTCAAAACTATGCATACGAGTGAATTATATGTTCGAGTTGATGAGATTGAGATAGTCATTCAGTAGGTTATGATTAGACGAGTTTTGATAATATTTTACAAGCTATATTGGGTCTTAATTCTCCCGAGTTGTATGATGAATTAAAAGAAACTTTGGTGAGTTTGGTTTTAGAGAATTAAAGATCAAAACTGGAGTGTTATTAGAAAAAGTAAGGGGGTTGTATTCAATTGGGAGTCTGTTGGATTTTTTTGGATTTTAAAAGTCCATGGGTATTTAATCATGATGTTAAAAAGTCTTTTAAAATCTTGAGGTATTCAATTAGGATTTTAAAAACTCTTTTAAAATCGGGAGGTATTCAATCAAGACTTTTTCAATTCCATTAAAATTTTAGGGTATTCAAAAGTCATTAGACTTTCCAAGTCATTGGATTTTATAGAAGTTTAAGGTTTAAGTATAAATAAAAAAGTCTTCTACAAATCTTTCAAAAAAAATAGAGATTTTATAAACTCTAACCAAAACATCGACATAGATAAAAAAAAAAATTATAAGCTATTTTATAATTATCCTAAGAATAATGCTGGGTATCACTCAAAAAGGTATCACCTAAGCATCACCCATGATGTGGCGGTTAGGTGGACCAATCATGGATTTTCTCTTTCCAGATTTACTTTTTTCTCTCTCCTTCATGATTGGTCCACCTAACCGCCACATCATGGGTGATGCTTAGGTGATACCTTTTTGGGTGATACTCAGCATTACTCTTATCCTAATATCTAATAATTCATGGCCCTATTTTTATATATGCATTAGAACTAGACTAGTTAATATACATAATAACCATTTTATTCATTGAAAATTTTTGCTGGAAAGGTGAATATGGGGGATTTTTTTTGTTTTTTATTTTATTGCCAAGGTGAAGAGATGGAATTTTGTTCATATTTTATAATTCATAGTTTATGTTTTTTTTTTTCAAAAAATTTTCAATTTACAGAGATTAATTTTTGTTTTGTTTTCCAATGCGAGTGTGGAAGTGATGAGTTTTAAGATTTATCACTGTATTTTATTTGAACATTTGTTTCTGTTCTGAAAATTTTCAACTCTGCCAATGCGAGTGTAAGATGGGTTTTTAGGTTTTATCATGTTTCATTGTACTCTTTTTGGAACATATAAAAATGTTTTTATTTTTTTATCGTTTACTTTTTTTTCCTGTTCTAAATTTTTTCAATGTTTTCAGATGATTATTTTTTTATATTTTAAAATTGATTATTTATGTAATATTTAGAAAATAAAATCAGAATTACAGATCAAAATAAAAATTAGATCGGCTTGTTTTGGTGGAGGCCATTCTTCGTTGCCGTTAAGCCATCATAGTAGAGAAACACTTTTGTTTTTGAACAGTATATATGAATGTATATTTTATTTTCTAGAAGAAGATTAAAATTCATTAAACTCCATTATAATCCATTAAAAGAATTCGTTAGATTCTATATAGAATTAACAAGAATCTTATAAACTCCATATGGAATTAAAACAATCCGTAGAGTTTGCAGAGTCAATGGATTCTAAAAATCTACAAAATTCCAACAAACTCTTAGTTGAATACACCCCCCTAAGTTGAGTCTCCGACACAAAAAGTCTTCCCACCGCCATTCCCATTAAGAGTCGTGCATGAAGTTAGAACTCCCGTTGAAGATTATCGGGTATTTGAGGAACCAGAAACACATCCGCTATTAAAGACGATCGACAAATGTTTTGAGAACGAGGTGTCATGCCAAGAAAGTAAGGCGACAAGGAAGGGGGACTACCTACCGCCCTCCAAAGATGAACATGTGATCGAATGGAAGAAAGAGTTCATATTGTCAAAGACGGTCATAAATTATCACCCAATGAAGAATGTGTTTTGTTGCAAGACTAAGGTGAAAAAACGGGGAAACGACCCACCCCCTTTTAAAGATCGAATGAAACAAAAATTAGGTGGGAGAGTCCAAAAGCTACTAGGTCGAGGAGGAAGCAATATGAAGTGATGGCGTACCGCAAGGGCCTCAATATAAATTTCGTGAAATTTTTCATGTCGAGCTTGACGACGTGATAAACTAAAGCGCCTTTTAGGAGGTAATCCAAGGTTAAAAGGTAAATTTACTTATTTTACCGTAATTTCATTGATTTAGTTTATAATATTTCGGTACTTTGAAGCTTTATTTAGTGTGCATTACGTGTGAGGAGAAGGGTTTTGTAGTTTCATTAATGTGTAGGTCTAGTTGGTCAAGGATCTGAGTCAAAATAAAGGCTAAAATAGAGAAAAGACTAAATTATGGATATATTGGAGCCCTTAATGGAAATTTTGAGTTGTACAATGGACCGGGAGCATTATTTACAATAATAATGGGCAAATTTTTTTTTTGATTCCGAGTCGCTGGTGCAAAGTTATGGCAAGAAGAAAATTGAAAATAATAATAATTAATTTCTTTGATTTCAAGGTCGCGACCCTGCTTCTCTAGGTCGCGACTTGGGATGTAAACGAATCGAGTCGATCCAAGTACTAGATGTGTAATCTTGTTTGTTAAGATTTTTGAATCGAGCCGAGCTTAAATTTTAACGAGTCGGGCAAGATTTTTAAAAGCTTATTTGTTAACTTACCGAACAAGATCTTTTCGAGGCGAGCTCGAGTTATTAATGAACAATTTGTTTTTTATGGTGAAGCGGGACTTCCATGAAAGATTGATATAAGATAGAGTGTGTGGTATGAAGTATGAAGTGTGATATTAATTTAAAATTTATAGTCTAAAGAAATAAAAAAAATTAAGTCAATATATTAGGTTTAATAATATATTTACTGATAACTAAAATATTAATTTACAGATCATAAATATAAATGGACAGTTAACGAATGAGTTCGAATGAACGAGTCCAAACAATTTTTTTTATTCGTTTGTATAAACGAACGAGTTCGAATAAGGGTTTTACCGAGTCGAGCTCGAACTAATTGCGAGCAGCTTGGTTCGTTTATATCCCTATGTCGCGACGTAGAATTAAAAATAATTTTTTGTCCGAGAGCGTTTAGCAGTCTGGGTCGCGATGCATAGATTCTAGGTCACGGCCTATCCTGATTTATAAAAAAACGTCGATTTCCTAGGTTGCGATTGTGGCTTCTTGATTGTATGAAAAAATCGAAAGGGCATACCTTTGCACTCGGATATCAAAATTTACTTTTTGTCGAGTCTAGACCGCAATTTTTTTTATTTGAGATATTCCCAATTCTTTCAACCACGCTTCATCTGAATCATACGGACAAGTTAAAACAAAAAAGTGGAATATGACACGACCCAAACGAGAAAGTTCTCGATAATTCACGGACCCACTTGATTCCAAAACCACCCGCAAGGCCGACGAACTCCACGCACATCACCAAGGGCCCATAATGGATTGAGAACGCCAACATCTAACTTGGGAATTGAGTGATTCTCGCAAAGGTAAGTACTCTTTACCATCTCGTTAGCTTGTATATTATATGTTTGTGTGTATACTCTTAAAATTATTGTTTTTGGAGTATTTTTCGAGTCATGGGGGCACGACGTAGTTTTGAGTTGGGGATGGGTACCGTTATCTTCATCCCCATTTATGTGCTTACTGCATTTGAAAAATAGAGTAAAAATTTGTTTAAGGAGTAAGGGTAAAACTTAAAGAATTTCCCCGAAAAATATATTTTTAACAACTTAATGGTATAAAATAGTGTGCTTTCGAATTGATTTATAACGCACTTAATGTATTTGCATGAAAACACAAGAAAAGGATGGAAAATATTAGTGAGCAATGTGTATAAGTTTGAACAAAGTGAGAATGGGTGGTGTGTAGAATGAGGTCTGAATTAGTTGAAACCGTTTAATCTATGAACTAAAAGTAAAAAAAATAATTAAACCCTATATTCAGGAAAATGATTGAGGTGTTTATTTGATATCCTCTTATTTCCTTTTAGCTTGCTAATCAAATTTAAATAATATATCCTTTTTAGCCCCTTCTAGCCTTTAGCCTTTTCTTTATACCCGCATTATAAGCCTATAACCCTAAGATTTTAGGACTTATCCATATGACCCGTCCTTGAATCGCAATGCCTTAAGACTAGTCGTCCTTTGAACTTGAGTTTGGGGTGGTGGTTGTTTGTGATGAGATATACATTAGGTGGGTTAAGTTTATGATGCATAATTTTGATTATGCGCCTTGCTGTAATCCCTTGTCGAATTTTGAAAAATTACATATAAAAAAATGAGAGAATAAATACACAAAAAATAAGTCTACCTAACAACTCCCATAAAAAAGAGTGTCACGTTCAACTTGCAAAAAAAGGAAAATAAAAGAACTGGGAAAGGAAAATTCAAAATTTGTTTGGGATAATTGGTGATGCTTATCTAACATATCAAGTGGGTTTAGTGAGCACATATATGAGTGTAAACTCAAGCTCTTGGCAATTTGTTGACGGATAGTGAGGAGAGATCCAAAAGATTACTTCAAACTATCCAAATATATCACTTCCGACCCTAAGCCTACACTAAAACTGAAATACCTCAATATTACTAATTGTGTGGTTGAGTAATGATTGAGAGGATATGGAGGAGTTAAGTAGATATCAGAGACCATGGGAGGAACGAGTAATAATTTATATCCATTGTTTCAAATTAAGTAAAAACGATCTCTTCTTGGATTGTGAAACTACTTTATTATTGATATTATTATTGTGTTGATTATCATATATGTGTCATGTACCTTGCTTAATTAGTTAGACTTAGGCCCCCAAATTTAGTTCTTATTTTGTCGGGCGACAAAACTTTGAGTTAGGGGTCTTAATATCTCGTGTTTTGTGATATATTAGTTGTATCACGAGACATCAATTTGGCGGGGGGAGGGGGAGTGAGCGGTTTATGCACTTATTTGAGGGATTATTCTCCATTATTTGTCATACTGGGAATTCTTGTCTAGTTTCAGATATTTGGTTACTTTTAGAGCTTTTGTGCATTAATTGCGTGTCAAGTGTGAATATCTTAGGTACGCGGATGATACAAGACCCTGAGATGATGATTAGAAGTCAAAAAGTCAGATCTACCCCAAGTCACGACTTAGTACAATCAAAAAGTCACTTTGTACGGTCAAGTGAATTTTTTGGTAAAACTTTAAAGTCAACTTAATAGAGTCACCATGCACATCTAGTGAAGATTATAAGCAAAAACCTGGACATCAAGATAGTACTTTGAGTCGGGACCGCGTGAGAGGTGACATATCATAATTTGGAGTATCATACATGATGCTTACCGACCTTAGAACTTAATTTGTGTCCAATTATTTACATGCACAATATGAAGAAGCATGGGTCTTATTCCTTGGTTGCACACCTATATTGTAAAAGCATGTAGAAATCATCAATAGGACCATCATTCGAGGGTTAGCTTTAAAAACCAATCATCATGAAAAAATGTCCCGAGGTGAGGTGTTGCCTGAGGTATTATGGGGGTATCGAACGAAACTGTACTTGGTTACTTAGAAAACTCCCTACAAATTGGTATATGGGTGTGAAGTTGTATTATCGATAGACATAAATACCCTCAACTCAAAGCTCTCTAAATTCATCTTGAATAGTAATATTGACAATCTCGGAGGAGAATTGTACCTCACAAAGGAAACACGAGAAATAGCCAATCTTTTGTCAAATCTAGCAAATTTAGTCGTAGACCAAGATTTTCGCACAAAAGTTTGGGCAAAAAACATAAAGGCCGGGGACTTGGAATTACAAAACTGAGAGTTCACTACAAATTTTCCGGTATTACACAAAGGTCAAGTGAATTTTCTGGTAAAACTTTGAAGTCGAATTAATAGAGTCATCATGCACATTTGGTGAAGATTCTAAGCAAAACCCTAGACATCAAGATAGTAAGAGCGCGTGAGAGGTGACAAATTACAATTTGGAGTGTCATACATGATAATTACCGACCACGGAATTTAATTTGTGTCCAATTATTATTGTGCACAATGTGAAGAAGTAGGGATCCTATTCCTTGGTTACACATATACAGTGTAACAGACAGGTAGAAGTCATCAATAGGATCATCATTCGAGGGTTAGCTTTAAAAACTAATCATCATAAAAAGAAATGGCATGAGGTGTTGCCTGAGGTATTATGGGGGTATTACACGACAATACACTTGGTTACCAAGGAAACTCCCTACAGTTTGGTCTATGGGTGTGAAGTTGTATTGTCAATACTCAATAGACATAACTACTCTCAACTCAAAGTTCGCTAACTTCAACTTGAATAGTAATAGTGACAATATTCAAGGAGAATTGTACCTCGGAGAGGAAATACGAAAAATAGCCAATCTTCGGCCAAATCTAGCAAATTTAGTCGTAGCTCGGGATTTTCACACAAAAGTTTGGCCAAAAAACATAAAGATCAAGGGATTGGTATTACAAAAGCGAGAGTTCACTAAAAATTCAAAGAAAGGTAAGTTCTTACTCAATAAGGAATGACCTTATGTCGTGATCAATAATACTTATCCATGAACTTATATATTAGCTGAGGAGGACGATATACAACTACCTAACTCTTGGAATGCAGAGCACTTACAAAACTTTATCAGTCCGACAACTTAGCCACGGAAATGACTTTAAGATTCTATTACACTTGATAATCATATCTCACTTCATCAGATTTCTTTTTGTTGTCTCTCGATTACAAGACAACAAAAATATATGTCGAGAAGACATGTCTTTTCAATTTTAAATTTTAAAACTGAAATTAATTGAAAACATTATAATTAATTACAAATTTATTTTATTTATTATTATATAATTAATCATAAAAATTATATAATAAATTAATAAATAATTTTTCGCAAAAAAATTCAATAGTGACGAAGCCATACAACATTAATTCTTCAAACTTTTTTCGATGTGTAACTTTTTTCACAACACGCCAACTAGTTATTTTGAGAGTTTAGTATCTTATTCAGTATTGATTGGTTTTGACTATATGATAATATTTTCTTAATCTCCAATATAAGGGTAACAATTTTTGTTCATATTTTGAGTCTTTCTTAATTAGTGAGGCGTTTCTCATAGGTCGTTTTCTAACATTTGTATGTATATACAAGGGAAAAAGAAGAAGAAGAACGATATCAGAGAAAAAGAAGTTGGGGGTGGTAGAGGGGAAAGGTAGTTGTGAACTTTATAAAATTTTGAGGAGTTGACCTCTAATGTTAGTTTATAAATTTGTTGAAATTAAAAGTTTACTTTATAAATCAGAAATTACACTTTTTGAAATCTTTTACAAACCCCTAAGATCTTAAAATAATTCATAACTCTCCTGCATTAGAAATCGGTACTTAAGCAAAATTACAATGCATTTTATGCGTTAGACCCCATCCAACTACCCCGTCTACACAAGTTGGCCCGAACTGCTCACGTACCAAAAAAAAAAGACCATGTGTTTTTGTCCTTACCTTAGGCATCTGCCTAGGTTTCCCTTTTCACTAAAGTTTACTTTATAAATAAAAAATTTCGCTTTTCGATTTTTTTTACAAACCCCTAAGATCTTAAGATTATTCATAACTCTCCTGCATTAGAAATTGGTACTTACGCAAAATTACAATGCATTTTATGCGTTAGACCCCAACCAACCACCCTGTCTACACAAGTTGGCCCAAACCACTCACGTACCAAAAAAAAAGACTATGTGTTTTTGTCCTTACCTTAGGCATCTGCCTAGGTTTCCCTTTTCACTATAGTTTACTTTATAAATCAGAAATTACACTTTTCGAATTTTTTTACAAACCCCTAAGATCTTAAAATTATTCATAACTCTCCTGCATTAGAAATCGGTACTTAAGCAAAATTACAATGCATTTTATGCGTTAGACCCCAGCCAACTACCCCGTCTACAAAGGTTGGCCCGAATCACTCACGTACCAAAAAAAAATGACTACGTGTTTTTGTCCTTACCTTAGGCATCTGCCTAGGTTTCCCTTTTCACTAGTGTTTGATAATAATAAAGATATTTGATTTTTTTATGGTTTATTACTTTTCAAAAATTTATTAATAATTATAATTTATCAGTTGGTATGGATATTTTAATATCAAAAATCAATTCTGAAACTATTTAGTGATTCTGGTGTGACAGTTGCAGTTAAATCGCCCAAAGTTTAGTTTTTGCATTCCAATTCTTTTAATTTTAACATATTTTTTGAGTTGTTTTTGCATTTTTTCCTTTTTGTTTTGTTCATTAAGATTTTAGAGTAAACCAGTTGGGTTTTTTTTGGTACATGGGCGATCCGAGCTAGCTTGCATGCACCCGACTAATCCTATAGAGATATATATGTCTCCCCATATATATTTTTATGGTAAATCAGAACTAGGTTATCCATGTTCAGGGAGAGGTTCGAGTCTTGTATTTCTCACTTTATACCCGTTAGGGAGAGGATTCGAACTATGAACCTCCCTTTTGAGTGTTGAAGAAATAACAAGGCTCTAGCCAGTTAAAAATCAGTTGGGGCTAGTTGAACTAGCAAGAGCCTCGTTATTCTGCTGTACATGTTAAAATTATGTCAATAATACTGAGTCTAAAAAGTGGTTCTTCCATAATTAAAAAAAAAAAAAAGTTCTAGGAGAAATTTTCCATAATATATCGTTGTAGCTTAATTCAAACGCTTAGTGGTTTACATAGATTACAAGTCTTATATATATAGCTTAGTTTTGCGAATAGTCAAGCACATACAACAATCTAAGCCAGAAAAAAAAAAAAAATCTAAGCCAAAGATGGATTTTTGTGCACACGTGTGCGGACATCTTTTACAGATTGAACTCCAAAAGAATTCAAACAAGAACATTGTGGTGTCTCCGTTATCATTCAATTCGGTATTGAACATGATCGCTGCTGGAGCAACTGGAAACACTTTACAGCAGATGCTTAGTTTTCTTGGATTCAACAACCTTAATGATTTAAAGTCTACTTTTTCTCAAATGATGAATGTTGCCACATGTAAAAGCAATGGTGGTCCTGAGGTGAATCTTGTTAATGGTGTCTGGGTGGATAGAAGGTTTCCATTAACAGATTCTTATCGGTTGTTTGTTCAAAACTTCTGTAAAGGAGAAGCTAGAAACGTTGATTTCGCTAATGAGGTATGATTGTCTATATTCAATAAAGTTTCTTCCATCATTATTATATACTCCATCATTAGTCCTTGAGATATTTAAATATACCCAAGTTTTACAACTTACAAAAAAAACCACCAAAATTAGCAATAACACCACAAAGCGTTAGTATTTTCTGGACAGTACAAATGTCTGTTAAGACTTTAGCTTAGGAGCAGATCTAATTATATTCCAGTTAATAATAGAGATAGATGTTTTATTCTAAATCCCTCTCTAGTATATATTTATTATTTGAGCTCTTCACTTATTTACTAATCAATGTAATAAGTCTTTGTTTAACTATTAACATATTGGATGCAATTGCAGGCTGATCAGGTAGTATTTGAAGCTAACTTGTGGGCTAAAACTGAAACAAGAGGACTTATAACAGATATTCTGAATCGTGGAGATCTTACTCCTGATTTGATATGCCTCCTTGGTAATGCATTATACTTTAAAGGTGCTTGGAGAGATAAATTCGACCCAAATGATACTCAGATATCGATCTTTTACCTTCTCAATGGAGGAAAAATGCCAGCCCCTTTAATGAGACGTTGTTCATATTATCCGTATGGATCGTTTGGTGATCTCCAGGTTGTTAAAATCCCATATCAAGGTGGAGATAATAAAGAATTTGCAATGTATATTTTTCTTCCAAATGAAATTCATGGATTGGGAGATTTATTGCAGAAGGTGAACTCAAACCCTAGTTTCTTTACTCAAAATTTCATGTTACAGAATGTAAAGGTTGATTTATCGATTCCAAAGTTCAAATTCAAGTATATGACTTATCAAGGTCGTGAAATAATGATGAAGACGGGATTAACACTACCTTTTAATGAGCATTGTCAAGAGTTGACAGAAATGGTAGATGTTAATATTCCTTTCTATTTCTCAAAAATTGTTCAAAAAGCTTTTATTGAAGTAGATGAAAAAGGAATAGAAGCTGCAGCTGTGACTATGACTTGTGGTTTTGGTAGATACACACCACCAACACTACCTATAAGGTTCATAGCTGATCATCCATTCATGTTCATGATAAGAGAAGAGAGTTCAGGACTTGTGCTCTTCACCGGAGCTTTAATCAATCCTTGCTTGCAATTTTAGCTAAAATCTTAAGTATTGTAACCTTTTAAACTATCTTATTTTATATATACAAGCGGTGAAAAAGACAGAGTGAGATAAAGTTATTATGCTTTCGAACAACAAAAAAAAAGATTGAGAATTACTTTTAGTTCTTTCACTATTAGCACATCGCTTAGAGGTAGAAAAAAAAACATAATATTTGTGGTATACTTGATTTTGATTGTAATCCTCCTAAGTTCTGAGATTGAATGTTATGGAATGAAATTTTTATTTGAATTATTAGCCATTACACCCCTGTACTATTCGCAATTCACTGAAACAGTCCCTGTACTTTTTTAATAATTTGATACACCCTCGTGGTACTATTGATGTTGATACACCCCGTGGTACTAGTAATGTTGCTGATACACCCCTCCATCCATTTTTCTGTTTATTTTAACAGAGTGGGTCTAATTGACTACTAATGTTGCTCACTCTCTTGGTGTACTTTGGCATTTTGATATTTTACAATGATATAACACCTATAATACCCTCCCCAACCATATCTTTTCCGAGCAAAACATCTAAAGGAATTACGAATCTGCAATAGATTTTTTCAGTTTAAAGGAGAAGCTGGAAACGTTGATTTTGCTACCTAGGTATGTCTATATTTCGCTACAAACTGATTGTTACATAATTAGTCCTTCAGATATTCGAAATAATCATATATGTCCTTTAAATTTTGCTAGATTTTTTGTTTAGGGAAAAAAACCTTTAGCCCCGTGTCTAACTAGCCTCTACCCTGAAAAATTAGCTACCTCTTACATGAATATTAGCCTCCTCAGACTAAAAATCGACCCCAAAAAGTCTTTTCGGGTAGGTGCCCCCAACCCCGGGTATATACCCTTAATAGATACAAGTTTGTTTTATATTTCAGTTAATAAATTAGGTAGTTAATAAAATCGGTTGATATTTTATACTAAATCCCTTCACTCGTTTCAAAAGTAATTGTTTTGTCCTCTACATATTTATTATTTATGTTTTGAACTTCCTAAAAATATGAAGTCATAAGTATTTGTCCTAAAAATATTGTTTTAGGAAAAACGTTATTATAAAAATTACAATAGCTTGCCCCACTAATCCGATATTTACACGCCTACAAAAAAGAAATTGGAGTTTTTTTAGCCTGATTTTTTTCTGTTCAATTCGCTGATCCCACGCATGTGTCTAAATTTTATCCCTCATATAGGAAAATTAATGAATCCGACCATTGTGTTTAACTATTAACAAATTTATATGGATGCCTTTGCAGGCTGATCAGGTTGTATCTGAAGCTAACTTGTGGGCTAAAACTGAATATAGAGGACTTATAACAAATGTTCTGAATCATGAAGATTTTACTCCTGATTCGATGTGCCTACTTGGTAATGCATTATACTTCAAAGGTGCTAGGAAAGAAAAATTCAAGCCATGTAATACACGAAAATTGGACTTTTACCTTCTCAATGGTGGAAGAGTGTCAGTCCCTTTCATGAAACATTGTTCATATTATCTGTATGGCTCGTTTGATGATCTCCAGGTTGTCAGAATCCATTATAAAAGAGGAGCTTTTTATAAGAATTCTAAAGAATTTGCAATGTATATTTTTTTTCCAAATAAAAATCATGGATTGGGAGATCTGTTGCAGAAGGTGAACTCTGACCCTAGTTTCTTTACCCTAAATTTCATGCTACGGAATGAAGAGGTTGATTTATTGATTCCAAAGTTCAAATTCTCATACAAGATTGGTGATGAGATTCATGAAACAATGATGAAATCTGGATTAACACTGCCTTTTGATGAGGATAATCGAGAGTTGACAGAGAGGGTAGACATTAATTATCCTTTCCAATTCCATATCTCGAAAATTATTCAAAAAGCTATTATTGAAGTAGACGAAGAAGGAACAGAAGCTGCAGTTGTGACTTACTCTGTTAGACTAATTCCAACCTATAAAGTTCATAGCTGATCATCCGTTCATGTTCATGATAAGAGAAGACAGTTCAGGAATGGTGCTCTTCACCGGAGCATTAACCAATACTTGCATGAATTAATTAACTTTTTCTGGGATAGATTGATTGAGAATTTCCAATTCCTTCATTATTAGCATAGTGCTTAGGGGAACATAGTATTTGTCTTTATTTTTTGTTCAAATAAAACATAGTGTTTGTCATTTACTTAATTTCGACTGTAATTCTGAGCTTGAATGTTATGAAATGAAATTAAATTAATTCTTCAATACTTTGTGTTTGCTTCTCTTTCTTTCCCTTGAATAGTCTCTTTTAGTTTTAGTTATATTTTCTTGGCAAAATGGCCCCCTGAATTTATCTCTTTAAGGCACGGGAGACTGGTTAAAGGACTTCCGTTTGCATTACATTAAGTATTTTAGGTTCCACTGTGATGCCGTAAGATTAGTTCAAGGACCATTTACGTCATTTTCCTTGTGTTCTTTCATTCTTATAAAGTTTCTACACCTTTTTTGGTCGATCAGAAAATAAAGTGCGGACTAGCAGACTGAATTTAGAGCAATTATCTTACCCATATTGACAAACCAAATGGCTTGTGGTGATAATTAACACAAAACTGATGTGTCTGAACAAGGTCATGAGTGGTTTATTTTTCTCGCTTTGGAGACTTGTAGAAGATTAGATCTCACTGTCCAGTGTCCTCAACATCAGGTATATTAAAACAAAACAAGTGTCAAAAAGCAATTAAGTAAATACGGAATTAAATATTACAAATAATTGAAGTAAGATTGGGGTATTATGATTCGGATGGATCAACATTCTATGGTTTTATACGACAAGTCCACCTCAATCTTACTAAGAAAACGTTACAAACAGATTACATATCTACAACAACACACATTGTTCCTCTCATAACACCATATTGTCAAACTTCACATACAACACGATGTGCACTTCACACAACAAGACCGTGTAAAAAATAAGAAGATCAACTAAGAAAGCAAAGGATTAAGCACTTGACCTAGGAACAACACAACTCCAGTAACGTTTTCTTTAATAACGAAGAGGAATGGATGGTCAGCAACAAAATCTACCTTTTCAACAACTCTTAGCGATGTTGCCATGCAAACTCCTACAGCACTAACAGCTGCAGCTTCTGTGCCTTCCTCATTAACCTCAATAAAAGACTTGTGAAAAATCTCTGAAACATACAATTCTTCTGTGTTTTCTTCCAGAGACTCCACCATCTCAGTAAGATCACCATCACTGAAAAGTGAAACCACCCCTAGTCCTTTAAGAATTTCCTTAGCCTCAAATCCAAAAGTAATTTTAAACTTCGGGATAAGGAAACTACCCACTGCTTGTTGTGAATACACGAGGTGACGATCTAAAAATCCATGTTCAGAGCTTATATTCTTGACCAAATCCGAAAGTCCATCTTTAGCGTTTGGGAGAAAAATGTACATTGAAAACTTACGTTTATCCTCACCTTGTTCATAAGGAAGACTCAACACTTTGAAGGAATCAAATGCGCGGAGGTATTGTCCTCTTTTGCTTGTCATGAATGGTACTTGAATCGAGGTTCCATCCAGAAGATGGAAATCGTGATCCTTCGTCTTTGAGGGATCGAATTTCTGGTCCCAAGCTCCTTTAAAGTATAGTGCATTTGCAAAAGTAAGTCTTGTTGTATCATTTAAGGAGTCCTTTGGAAGAATCTCCTCGATAAGGCCACGTGTTTCAGTTTTCGCCCATAGATTTACTTCTTTAATTATCTCAACATGCTTCAACAACATGTTGCAGAAATCATAAAATTAGTAGATGTATAAATAGTTACACTAATGGTCTTAAGGGTAAGCAAAATAGCCAAACACGCTCATGTTTTTCAAGAAGGATGAAATATACCCTCGGTGTCTCTCCCTCAGTATATTTCCTACTTTCAAATACAAGTTTATTTAACTATTGCGGTTAACAGAGGGACCACTGGTGCGATTAACCCAAATTTACTGTAACATAAACAAGCCTATAAAAAAATCACAGCTCCATTCTTGTTCCTTTTTTCAACTTTTTCGCACATTCTTCGGCTCATTAAGGGATACTAATAATAGATTTTTACACAAAACCATTACTATACCATTAAGTAGATTCAAATTTCAAAATCAATCTTTATTCTAATTTTGATTCAAATTTCCCCACATTTAGTATAATTAATCGAACAGATTAAAAAATTTAAATTTACCCAAGTTTTTTTTTTTGTCAGAACCCAAGGGTAAAAAACATCTATACAAAGCAATATTCTTTAAAAAAAAAAAAAAACTTTGACATTTTTAATTTTTTTACCTTATTTCGGAAGTCAACTTGGTAAGAAGCAGCCCTGTAGACATTATTAAGCACATGTTTGAAAGATGTTTTGAAGGGCATTGTCTGGTCAACCCAAGCGCCGTTAGCGAACGACAACAGTGGACCACCAGCAGAGCTTCCGTCAGAGAAGATGACGTTGACAAGCTGAGAAGTAAGAATGTTGACGTCATCAATGGAGTTGGAGTTGAGGAAGGAAAATAGCTGGTCCAGAGTTGGGCCTGTAGACCCTGCGGCGATAAGGCCCAATATCACTTGAATAGAGACCGGTGAGAAGACGGCGTTAGAGTTTTTGTCCTCCATTGTTGACAGAAGGTGAGTTGCTAACCTTAAGGAAACGTTGGTCTGGTTTGCAATTAAAACGCGTAGGTCCATTGTTCAAGAGGTGAAATGTATTGATGAGGGAAGCTCTTTGCATGCACGACGCTTTATATATAGTTTTCCGACTAGTTGACTTTACAAGGTTGGGAAAACGTTATGGACTACCGAGATTCGAGACAAGAGACGGAGTAAACTTACTTCCTTCGAAAGTAGAAGAAAATTTCCATCTTTTCATTTGACAAATTATAAGGATATATACCATCCACGTTCATACCACCCAAAAAAACACATTTATTATTCCATTCCATGTCGATTTTTAAAAAGTAATGATATATACCACCCAAATTCATATCACCCAAATATCACCCAATGACGTGCCGTGAATTGGTTAGTTACAAATAGGTAATGTATTTATTTTTTTGATTTGATTAAAGATTTGTAACCAACCAATTCACGCCACGTCGTTGAATGGTATTTGGGTGGTATGAATTTGAATGGTATATATCATTACTCATTTTTAAAATAGTAATGCTATATATCTTTCAAACGCTTATATTTTTTTTTTTCATTATTGCACCACTGTTTATTCATAACATTTAATAAGAGAAAAAATTAATAATTCAAAAAAAAAAAACGATTTTATTAACATTTAAATTTTGTACATAGAAATTGATACAAGAGTAAAACAAAGAGGAACAATGTATTATCATTACTCTTTTTAATATCAAGTTATAACCAAGGTTCTTAAAGATATTAGAGACTAGACATCATTGCTTTTGAAAGTAAGAACTTACAAAAGGAACAGAAGCTGCAGTTGTGACTTATTCTTTGGGATTAATTCCAACTTGTGCACCACCAAAACCACCTATAAAGTTCATAGCTGATCATCCATTCATCTTCATGATAAGAGAAGACAGTTCAGGAATGGTGCTCTTCACCAGAGCATTAACCAATTCTTGCATGAATAATCAACTTTTTCTGGAATAGATTGATTGAGAATTTCCAATTCCTTCATTATTAGCATAGTGCTTAGGGGAACATAGTATTTGTTTTTATTTTTTGTTCAAATAAAACATAGTGATTGTCATTTACTTAATTTCGACTGTAATTCTGAGCTTGAATGTTATGAAATGAAATTAAATCTTCAATACTTTGTGTTTGCTTCTCTTTCTTTCCCCTAAATAGTCTCTTTTAGTTATAGTTATATTTTCTTGGCAAAATGGCTAAATTGGTTCCCTGAATTTATTTCTTAAACTAGTTAATGTAAGACATCGGTTCATGAAAACCAAATGGGATTAGCTCACTGGCCAGGGCCTTGTCTACCAATCTAGTGGTGCAGGTTCGAACCGAGTCAATGACTCCGAGTCCAAAGTGGCTCTCCTGTGTAACAAAAAAAAAAAAAAAGACATCGGTTCATGAACTAATGTTAAAGACTCATCTAAGCCTTTGACAAGTTTTCATCCAATTTTACCGTTACTATGAGGTTTTAAGGGGAATTTAGACATTTACCTTTTATAATTTTGTTTAACTCTCCCCTCTTATTCTTCTCTAATCTCAGCTACAGGATAATTAATGGGAACATTCGAGAAATCAACCATCTTTGAATCTCATGTACACAAGAACTAACTCAAAACTTCAAATTTCTTGTTTCTCTGTGTTTGCATGAAGATGATAGTCAATTGTGGGTTTGGTTGTGCGGTGGAGGTTGGGCCGGGGATGGTGATGATTTTCGTCTAAAATGTCGTCAAAAATCTCAAATTGAAAGTAATCTTAGATGGAAACTGGTTAAATGACTTTCGTTTGCATTACATTAAGTATTTTAGGTTCCACCGTGATGCCCGTAAGATTAGTTCAAGTACCCATTTAAGTCATTTTCCCTATGTTCTTTCATTCTTATAAGGTTTCTACACCTTTTTTGGTAGATCAGAAAATAAAGTGCGGACTAGTTGACTGAATTTAGAGCAATTATCTTACCCATATTGACAAACCAAATGGCTTGTGGTGATACGCAGCACAAAACTGATGTGTCTGAACAACGTCATGAGTGGTTTATTTATCTCGCTTTGGAGATTTGTAGAAGATTAGATCTCACTGTCCTCAACATCAGTTATATTAAATAAAAACAAGTGTCAAAAAGTAATTAAGTAAATTTACTGACTTCCAAACTGAAACGAATCTTACAATAATTGAAGTAAGATTGGGATACTATATGATCAGGATGGATCAACCTTCTATGGTTTTATACGATAAGTCCACCTAAATCTTACTAAGAAAACATTACAAACAAATTGCGTATTTTCAAACAACACCATATTGTCAAACTTCACATACAACACGATGTGCACTCCACACAACAAGACCGTGTAAAAAATAAGAACATCAACTAGCTAGGAAAGCAAAGGATTAAGCACTTGACCTAGGAACAACACAACTCCAGTCATGTTTTCTCTAATAACGAAGAGGAATGGATGGTCAGCAACAAAATCTAACTTTTCAACAACTCTTAGAGATGTTGTTCTATAAACTCCTACAGCAGTAACAGCCGCAGCTTCTGTGCCTTCCTCATTAACCTCGATAAAAGATTTGTGCATAATATCCGAAACATACAAATCTTCACTCTCAATAGAGTTCACCATCTCAGTAAGATCACCTTTAGAGAATAGCGAAACCACCCCTAGTCCTTTAAGAACTTCTTTAGCTTCAAATCCAAAAGACATTTTAAATTTTGGGATAAGGAAATTACCCACTGCTTGTTTTGTATACTCGAGGTGATTATCTAAAAATCCTGGTTCGGAGCTTATATTCTTGACCAAATTTGAGAGTCCATCCTTCGCATTCGGGAGAAAAATGTACATTGAAAAGCTTCGTGTATCCTCACCTTGTTCATAAAAAAGGTTCAACACTTTGTAGGAATCAAAGGCGCGTATGTATTGTTTTTTTTTGCTGGTCATGAATGGTACTTGAATCGAGGTTCCATCAAGAAGATGGAAATTGTGATCCTTTGTCTTTGAGGGATCAAATTTCTTGTTCCAGGCTCCTTTAAAGTATAGTGCATTTGCAAAGATGAGTCTTGCTGTATTATCAATGGAGTCTGGTGAAAGAATCTTCTTAATAAGGCCACGTGTTTCAGTTTTCACCCATTGATTTACTTCTTTAATTACCTCGACATGCTTTAACAACATATTGTAGAAATCATAAAATTAGTAGATGTATAGTTGCACCAATTATGGTCCTATGTGTCATACATATTAACATTGCGAACCTCCCCCTGTGTATATATTTCCTACTTGGCACATAACAGAGGGACCAATGGTGCAAATTTACCCAAATTTGCAATACCATAAACAAAAGCTTATTAAAGAATCACTATCAACCTATGTGAAATAGATCATAAATCTCCATTCTTGTTCCTTTTTTCTACTTATTTTCACACATACTTTAGCTAACCGAAGGAATACTAATAAAGATAAGACATTTACACACCCCCATGTAAGAAATTCTTCATAGATTCAAAATCAATATTTATACTAATTTTACTGCAATTGTTTTCGCATATGTAGTATAATTAATCGAAACGTTTAAAAATTATCATATATTTTAACATACCCGTCTTCCATAAACATCTATAAAATGCAAAAGAAACTTACTACAAGATTATGGATTTTTGACCTATTCCATTTTTATTTACCTTGGTTCTAAAGTCAACTTGGTACGAAGCGGCCTTGTAGACATTATTAACCACTTGTTGGAAAGATGTTTTAAAAGGCATGGACTGGTCAACCCAAACGCCATTAGCAAACAACAACCGTGGGCCACCGGAAGAGCTTCCGTCAGAGAAGATGACGTTAACAAGCTGAGAAGTAAGAATGTTGACGTCATCAATGGACTTGGAGTTGAAGAAGGAGAATAACTGGTCCTGAGTTGGGCCTTTAGACCCTGCGATGATCAGGCCCAATATTACTTGAATAGAGACGGGTGAGAAGACGACGTTAGAGTTTTTTGCCTCCGTCGACGTTGACAGAAGGTGAGTTGCTAACTTTAAGGATACATTGGTTTGGTTTGCAATTAAAACGCATAGATCCATTGTTGAAGAGGAGGTGAAGCTCTTTGCGTGCACGACGCTATATATAGTTTTGCGATAACTTGCCTGCACGACGCACGTGTATTATAGATGATATAAGTTGACATTTCAAGTTGAGAAAACGTTAAGGAATAATGAGAAATCCCAAAAATAATATCCTCTTTTTTTTTTTTTTTTTTTTTCGAAATCATAATATTATAGATAAATAAGAAACGGTTACAAAGGTTAGCCTACCCCAGAGGGATCGGCTTCATTACAAATCATAGTAGCTAACTGGGTCGGGATACAAGTATTCCAGTTACCAAACAAAGTGCTTAGAAGCTCCTGTTTGGCAACCCAGTCGGCTGTCCTGTTTCTACCCCTAGTATTAAAAGAAAAGGAAGGGGAAGATTGTTCAGCAAAAAAATAGATATTACAAATAACATTTCTAATCGAATGACTCAAAACAGGACGTTCGGATGCAAGTGGTTTCATAATAGTAGCCGAGTCATTCTCAATTATAACACTACCAAAAGGATAATTTGAAACCAACTCCGTAGCTTTCAAAATGCCCATGGCCTCTGCCTCTAACACCGAATCTGCTCCAATTTTCCAACTATTACCCGTTATAAATTCACCATTAGAGTTTCTTAAGATACAAGCAATTGCAGCTCCTTTATCTGAAAAGGCCGCATCACAGTTAATTTTAAATTTATTAGGTGGCGGTTTTTTCCACTTATCTTTAAATTTACTATTCTGTATAGTATTATCCCTATTTATGTTATTAGGGTTAAAAATGTTGTTATTCCTTCCTTCAATATCAAGGAAATTGAAGTCATTGGGATTTGAAATTTTATAATATTCTTTCCAAGCTTCAATAGCTTTGTTAATTGTGAGTAAAGGGTCACATTTTTTGCCATTAAAGATAAAATTATTTCTATCTTTCCAGATATGCCACATAATCATGCATATAAATTCTAAGATTCTATCATTATTGTTAAAAAAAATTCAATGTTTTTTACTTGACTTAATAACCACTGGTCTAGTTTAAGAGTTAAGTCATTATCTGTTTTAAGATTAAAAGGACTAGTAAACCATACACTTTTAGACCATGGGCATCTAAAAAGCATATTTTCTACTGTTTCAATATTATTATCACAAATTTTACAAATGTTGTTGGCCCTACATTTTCTGTTAAAAAGGTTTTCTTCAGTGGATAGAAGATTTTTAACTGCTCTCCACATGAAATTCCTAATTTTTGGCGGGGATTCCATTTTCCAAATTAATTTCCAGATATTTTTATCCCTCTCAGTTGATGTTGAAGGTTTATTTTTATTTTTAGACATTTGTATGATCCTATCATCTTCTTTCATTCTATGATAGGCTTCTTTGACTGTATAAGTACCATTCCTACGTCAATACTAATTTTGATCTTTACAAAAGATCTTAGGTATTATCATTTTTTCTATTTTTTCCTTGATATCCTTAGGATAAATTTTGCTAAGCAAGTCTATATCCCAGGATTTGTCATTTTTAATAAGTTGTTTAACCCATATTAGGTTTGAGTTTGTAGGCTTAATTAGACTTTTTTCATTACAAATCCAATTATGATCATTAATATTAATGTTATGACCATTACCTAGTTTCCATTTTATGTTATTTTTGAAAGTATCTCTACCTATAAGTATGCTTTTCCATCCCCAAGATGGTGAGCTTCCAATTTTAGCTTCAAGAAAAGAACTGTTTTTGAAATATTTTCCTTTGAGAAGTCTATGAAGTAGGGATTCTTTTTTATTAATAAGGTTCCAAGCTTTTCCAAGCAAAGCTTTATTCATAAGGTGTAGATCTCTAAATCCTAAACCACCCTCGAATTTAGAAATAGTAAGTTGTTCCTAACTTGCCTAGTGTATTCTTTTTTTACCTTTATCTCCCCACCAAAATTTGGCAATAATGGAGTGGATTGTATTAATTATATTCTTAGGAATTATAAAATTTGACATAATGTAATTTGGTAAACTTTGAATGATTGCTTTAATCAAAACTTCTTTTCCTCCTTCAGATAGTAAGAGTGTTTTCCAATTTTCAAATTTTTGTAGGATCCTATCAATTAGAAATTGAAGGTCTTTAGATTTTGATCTACTCCATTCAGTTGGCAAACCTAAGTAGTTTCCTAGGTTATTAGTTCTTTTCATATTTAAACTTTTAGCCATTACTTTTTGGATGAAAGTAGGAGTGTTAGGGCTAAAGATAACCCCACATTTATTTAGGTTAAGGCATAATCCAGTGGCATTTTTATATTTATTTATAATATCATTAAATGATTGTATTTCAATATTATTAGCATTTAAGAAAAAGAGGCTATCATATGCAAAGAGTAGGTGAGTAATATCTGGGCAGCTATTTCCAATTTTAATTCCATTGAGAATGTTATTCTCTTTTTTATCTCTAATCAAGTCGTTTAGAGTTTGTGAGATTAGACAGAAGATTAAGGGTGATAGAGGATCACCTTGTCTAATTCCTCTGGTGGGTTTTTTAATTTGGTGGATGTCCCCATTAATTAGGATTGAGTAGGTTACAGTTGTGATACAAATCATTAGTTTCCTAACCCAATCTTGATTGAAACCTATTTTAATTAGGAGATCTTGTAAGAAGTCTCATTCAATGTATTCATATGCTTTTTTAATATCAGCTTTCACCGCAACCATATATTTTTTGGTTTTTTTCCTTCTTTTGATATGGGTAATTAATTCATGTGCAATCATCGTATTTTCCTGTATCATTCTATCAGGGATGAAAGCACTTTGGTTCTCTCCTACCAGGGAGGTCATGTGAGGTTGTAATCTATTAACCAAAATTCTTGCAATAATTTTATAAATAAAATTTGAGCAACTAATTGGTCTATAGTGTTTAATATTAGTAGGTTTAGCAATTTTTAGTATTGTGCACTTTCAGATGATAGAGTAACACCATTCTTTGCTGCAGGATGGTTTATAGCATATATATTCATTGCACTAGAGGAGTAAATGCCAATGATTAAGGGAGTCTTGAAGACTTTGGAGGGTAGTAATAAATGAACCGAGGGAGAAAAAGAAAGAAAAGGTTTTGAAGGATTTTTGAGGATGTTACTGAAATGGAGTTAAATGGAGATAGGCTGTGAAAAAGGAGGGTCCTCTTTTCTTTTCATACAAATTAAGAAAACACAATTATTATCCTCATTATTAAAATACCCATAATAAAGTGTCTTGATATTTTAAATATTCATTGGAAACATAAATTTAAATATTTTAATAAAGTGTCTTAAAATTCTAAGCGGATATTATTTTTGGGACACCATTTTTAGTAAGGTGGACATTATTTTTGAGACGTAGGGAGTATATTTTAGCCTTAAATTATCAAGTTAGATGTTATGTTTTTTAACCTTAATAAATAATTAATTTAACTTACATAATAAATAAAATTTATTTACCTATTCTTTTTTTAAAAAAATTATATAGCTTATAATAAATAAATAAAAACACTCAAACAAAATTTAAGGTTTCACACTCTTCCCTTCCCTAAAAAAAAATTTGCCCCGAAATTTCTACCTGCCTCTGAATGAACTAGCTCAGGGTAGTCTCTTTGGATCTCATCCTGTCGTTTCCAAGTAGCTTCTTCAAATCCATGGTGACTCCAAAGTACTTTCACTAAGGGGATTTTTTCCGTGCGTAACTCTTGTACCTTGTAATCTAATATTCGGATTGGTTGCTCATCATACTTTCACTAAGGGATCCAATATGTGTGACGGGTCCAGATGATATTTCTTTAACACCGATACATGGAAAACATCATCTATTTTAGCGAGATTAGGTGGCAAGGCTAAACGATAAGCTACCTTTCTAATTCTTTCAGTGATTTCAAATGGCCCAGCGTACCTCGTACTCAGTTTTCCTCCTTTACCATATCGTATGACGCCCCAACGTGGAGACATCTTTAAAAACACAAAATCCCCCGCTGAAAACTCTAGATTCTTTCTACATTTATCTGCATAACATTTTTGTCGACTTTCTACAGTAAGCATTTTTTCTGAATGATGTGCAGTTTTTCTATCTTTTCAAAAACTCTGGCAATATTTCCTGATCGATGATTTTTGTTTCACCAACTCCATCCTAGTACAAAGGAGATTGACATATACGACCATATAGTGCTTCATATGGATCCATCCAATGGTTGATTGGTAGCTGTTGTTGTAAGCATATTCAGGGAACGTTAAATATTTTTCCCAACTCCCTCCAAAATCTAGTATACACGCTCGCAACATATCTTCCAAAATCTGAATAGTTCTTTCGGATTGCCCATCGGTTTGAGGATGTGTCGTTGTGCTGAAATTTAACCGGGTGCCAAGTGATTTTTGTAATCGATTCCAAAACCGAGATGTGAAACTAGGATCTCTATCTGATACAATAGTTGTAGGTATCCCATGAAGCCTTACAATGCTGATTATGTATTTGTCCGCTAATTTTTCGAGAGAATCTTGCTTATTAATCGGTATAAAATTACTTTATTTGGTCAATCTATCCACAACCACCCATATCGCATCAAATCCATGAGGAGTCCTCGACAAATCAGTAAGAAAATCCATGGTGATATGTTCCCACTTCTATTCAGGTATTGGTAAAGGTTGTAGCAATCCAGATGGAAGTTGGTGCTTGATGTCTCCCTATTTTGTTCTAAATATTAGCCCTTAGGAGACATCATTTAGGTGAATATTTGACTTATTTGATAGACTTTTATGCTTATTTAGTCATATTGCACTTTCTCCCCTTGGAATTAGACTATTTGCATTTTTAGAGCTTTTGTGCGTTAATTTGTTTGTTTTTAGTGCAAAGTTAGTAGGTTCATGATTCTATGGAGAACCACTACAAGGAGGAGAAGTGAGAATTAAAGTCTTAGATCGAGTGGAGAAGCTAAAGGCAAGAAAAGACTTTCCAAGAACTTGACTAGAGGAGTTGCAGATCTGGAAGGCTATTACTAATTGCTGTTTTTGGGCTACTTAGGAGCGGATTCAGCCTTGGGCCGTGAAACATGGTTTGATGCCTTATTGAGTTAGGAAGATTCTCCAAGTTGAATAAGACCATTTGGAGTTGATATGCAAAAGTTACATCCGTTTTACTAAGGGTTGTGCACCAGTTACGGGAATTAAAGAAGAAGATGGACTTGGTTTTTTTTATAAGTTGACCTAATGCTCTTAACCTAATTAGCCCCAATCCGATTTTGAGCACTATATAAGCTCCTTTAGACCTCATTATTCAGTACCTCTCATTAAACCTTAAAATTAAATCATCCTTAGAGAGAGCGTCAAGAGGCAAAAGCAAGAGTAGGAACTGGAGAATCCTTTTCCTCCAACAACAGCTCAAGTCAATTCCTCTATCTAGGTTCTTATTTTATTTATGTTATTAGGAACATGTATATTATTAATTTCCTTATTGTTCTTATTTCAATTATGAGCTAAACTTCAATTACTTGAGAATCGCGTAATGGGTTGAACCCTAATTTATTTAATTCATGTATTTCAATTTGGGATTAGTTTCTAGTTTAATTTGAATTGGGTATTTCATATTGCTTATTATTTTATTTTAATTTCACTATCAATGAATTAGCTAATCGGAGATAGGTCATAGTAATTAGGCTATTCACTAGTGGTGGTGATCATCTTGACGGGGGGGGGGGGGGGGGGGGGGCGGGGTTAATTAATGACCTAGATAATAAACGCATGGTGTTCGTCAATGATCCTGACGGGCTTGACTAACCGCGTATCCAATTGGGTAAAGCTCTTAACCATATGAACGTAGCTTATAATCGCCTTGACGGGGTTCGTAATACTGTAGGATAGTTCCTAAGTCTACCCTGACGGGAGTTAGGAAATAGTAGAGTCCCGAATAATATAATAATATCAGTTCTTCCCTTAACGAAAGCATTAATTACGTACGTTTAGGTGATTCCCTAGCGAGACTCAAGTATAGCTCATATTTGCGTCTTAATCGTTTCGTATTTATTTCAGTAATTTGTTTCTTTGAGTCTAGTAGTTTAATAACTCGAAACAAAACAAATATCTTTCATATTTTATTTTCTGTAATTGCAATTACTACTACTTATTTATTGAACACTTGAGTCATACCAGTCCAATCCCTGAGAACGAAACCCGATTTATCGGAGTATTACTTGGAAAAACGTGCACATTCAGTACTTAATTTTATAACACCCCAGGACCCACCAGTGCTCAGCTTTAACCCGTTGGCAATTAAGGCACTTTGACACAAATTCTGCGATCTCTTTCTTCATATTATTCCACCAGGTCGTTTTCTTTAAATCTCTGTACATTTTGTTACCCCCCGGGTGGATGGTATATATAGTGTTGTGTGCTTCCTCAAGAATCTCACTTCTCAACTTAGGATCATCGTGTACACATATTCTATCTCTGAACCAAAATACCCCATCCGCTCCCCATTTAAAATCCAATTTTCCTTCTTCCGAATGGTTTTTCATCTTTTGAATAAACTGATCTCTTTCTTGGGCCTCTCGAATTTGAAATAAGATCGTTGGCTGAACTTGTAAATTCGCAAATAAGATACCAGTTGTAGTCGGCTTAGGTTTCCAACAACTTATTTCCTCAAGTAACTCCCATTCCTTGACGACTAGTTTGGAAATAGTTGCTTTTCGACTTAAGGCATCTGCAAAAACATTAGCCTTCCCAGGAAAATAGTTGATCGTGCAATTATAATCACTTAAAAGTTCCATCCATCGCCTCTGCCTCATGTTCAATTCTTTTTGCGAGAATAAGTATTTCAAACTCTTGTGATCAGTATAAATTTCAAACGTATTTCCACAAAGGTAGTGCCTCCATTTCTTTAGAGCAAACACTATGGCAGCTAATTCCATGTCATGTGTAGGGTAGTTTTGCTCATAAGTTTGCATCAGTACACATCCCACCCCTTCCTTTAATGGCGTCACTATAGACCACAAAATTTTCATTCCTTGTGGCAAAGCAAGAACCAGAGCTGTAGTCAAACGTATCTTCAATTCTTTAAAGCTATCTTCACATTGACCATCCAAAATAAAACTTGTATTCTTTTGAGTGAGTTTCGTGAGAGACTGTGCTATCTTTGAAAAATCCTTCTCAAATCGACGATAATATCCAGCTAATCTGAGGAAGCTACGAACTTCAGTGACATTCTCGGGTTGTTTCCAGGCCAAGATGGAGTCTATTTTTGTAGGATCCACTATTATACCTTGGTGTGAGATTACATGACCCAAGAAATATACTTTGTCTAGCCAAAATTCGCATTTACTAAATTTTGCATATAGTTGATGGTGTCTTAGTAATTTCAAAACTTGATGTAAATATTGTTGATGTTCACTTCGCTTTTCGAATAAACAAGGATATCATCAATAAATATCACAACAAATTGATCAAGATATGGCCGGAATATACGATGCATCAAATCCATGAATGCAGCTGGAGCATTTGTCAACCCAAATGGCATAACCATAAATTTGAAATGTCCATATCGAGTTCTAAAAGCAGTTTTTGAAACATCTTCCTTCCGAATCCGTAGTTGGTGATATCCCTGTCGTAAATCAAACTTAGAATAAACTCGAGCTCCTTGTAGTTGATCATAATTCTTCAATGTGAGGCAAAGGATATTTATTCTTTATTGCCACTTTGTTCAATCCCCGATAATCGATACAAAGTCGCAAGGTCCCATCCTTCTTCTTCACGAACAATACTGGTGCTTCCCACGGAGAAGAACTCGGCTGAATAAAACCCTTTTCTAATAACTCCATTAGTTGCGATTTCAACTCACTAAGTTCAGTAGGATCCATTCGATAAGGTGCTCTAGATACTGGGGTTGTTCCTGGTTGGAACTCAATAATAAAACCAATCTCTCTTTCAGGCGGAAATTACTCAATTCTTCTGGAAATACATCTTGAAATTGGCTAACGATCTGAATTTCCTCTATTTTTAATTTATCTGACGACTTGTTAATTAAATATGCAATATATCTCATACAACCTTGTTGAATTAGCCTTGATGCCTTAGTTGCTGATATAACAATAATTTGAGGCGAATCTTTATTCCCAATCAGTTCGACTACCGGGCCTCCCGAGACACAAAGTCTCACTTTCTTTGAGTAACAATCAACGTATGCATGATTTTTTAAAGACATTCCATCCCTAAAATAACTTCATAATCTTGGATAGGCAGTAGAATGAGATTAACTAGAAATTCTTGATCCCCAATTTTAACCTCACATGCTCTACATACTAAGTCAATAACATAATTAGTACCTATTGGTGTATTAACTTCTACAATATATGGTAATTTATCAACTTTCTTATTAGCATTTTGCACACATTGTGGTTTAATAAATGAATGAGATGCTCCAGGATCAATGAGTACGTTAACTAAATGGTCAAGAATTAGTAGATTACCTTCGATAACCGTGGCTGCTTCAGTTAAGTCATTCTTATCCAAACCATATACCCAAGCTTGAGTACGTTGTGTAGGGGGATTTGGCATTGATTTTCCTTGAGGTACCTGATTCGTGGTTTGGGTATCCTGGGATCTGAATCTGGGGCATTCTCTTGCCTGATGGCTCTCGCTACCACATCCAGTACATTTTCCCGTCTTTCTCCAACAATTAACCTCCAAATGTCCACGTCGATTACAATAGGAGCACTTCATATCTTGTTGATTCTGATTACTCTTGGTTGATGCCTGATTACCAAAAGTTGAGGTACTATTCTGGTTCCCTCTTGGAACATTCGTCTTGTAACGATCTGGTTTGGGTTGCCATTGTGATGAATACGACCTCTTGTTACTCTGTTTACCCAAATCTTTTTCTGATTCTTCCTTTCTGCGTTCGACTCGAGACGCTACCTCAATTGCTTCAGCATAGGTAGTAAAGTGAAGTGATGCTATAATATCTTGAATGTCTGATCGCAAACCTTTAATGAATCTCCTGATCCTTTTTCCTTCGGTCAGGACCATTTCCATAGCACACTGTGATAACTTATTAAAATGGGTTCCATATTGCGCTACTCTCATGCGATGTTGGAGGGAGATAAATTCCTCTTCACGCCTTTCTTAAACAATTAGAGGAATGTATTTATCCTTGAATTCGAGCACAAAGTTAGCCCAAGTAAGTTGAGTATTGTCTCTGTCCCATCTCAGTTTTACTGTCCTCTACCATTGTCATGCAGCATCTTCTAACACAAAAACAACAAATACAATTTTCTTATCATCTGTATAGTTCAAGGTATTATAAATATTTTTGATTTCTTCAAGCCAAGCCTCAGCCTTCTCGTCATCAAGTTCCCCTTTAAATCTTGGCGGCCTATATTTCAAAAAGCGTTCTAACATATTTTTGTCTCTATTTCTTTGACCTTGATGATTATTATCCTCAATACTACTTGGAACATCTCTTGTTTGGCTTTCTAATACTCGAGACATTCAATTCATGGCATCTGCAACACGATCTAGCACGTGCTCTACAATAGGTGGTGGTTCTACTTCACGTGCTTCCTACTGAGATGCATTTCTGTGGGGTCTACCCCTTGGTCTACAAACAAGTTCTGACATCTAAAGAACGATATATTAATGTTCACATATAAGTCTTATGTATATACTCTATTACTAATTAGCAATTTCTGAAATACATGTGTATTCTAAAAGTTTTTATATCATGATAAAGGATATACAATACTCACGTTCATTAGATAAAAAATTAAGAAATTGAATTATCTATAACAAATAAGAAATTGTACAACATCAATCAGCTAATTGGGTTGAGTAAAATAACAAGTTATATTTACATATCTCTCCAAAATACCCTATGTAATTCCCACAAACCGAGGAACCTATCCTGGCTTCTAAGCTCTGATACCACTTATTTGTAACGCCCCAAAAGGATTCAAGAAAGAACTAACAAAAAATTTCTACACATTAGAAAAGTGAGTTTTTTGTTCATTTTCCAAGATGTAATTTCAGCAGCTACTTGATTTAATGATTTCTTTTTGGGTGAATTATATATAGGGTCTTAGAACACTATTTCTTCTCTATAGAGTAGTGTCTTGAAAGTTGTTATTCTTAGGGACCTCATTTTTTACAATAGTCTTTCCTACCCTTACTATCACTAAAAGACAAAAAAATGTGATGTCACTATTTCTCTCTCCTCTACCTACCACTACCCACCTACCTCCAACTTCCCACCACCTACCACCGACCTCCGACCACCGACCCACCGACCACCGTCCACCGACCACCGATCTCCGACCACGGACCTCAGGCCACCAGTCACCCGGAAAAACATAGAGTATCGGAAAAAACTGAGAGTACTCTATGAAATAGAGAGAGTACTCTCAGTTTTTTCCGATACTCTATGAAATAGAGAGAGTACTCCGAGAATTAAAAGAATACTCCAACAATTTTAACGAATACTCTATAAAAATAGTCGGAGTACTCTATAAAATAGAGAGAGTACTCTATGAAATAGAGAGAGTACTCTATAAAATATTAAGAGTACTCTTTGAAATTAAGTAAATACTCAATAAAAATCATGTGTATCTATTTAATAACATTTCTATTCAAAATTTGAACCATTTACAATTGATAAAAAAAAACTAAACTAATTACAAGTTTGACCAGATCTGGAAAAAGAAAAAAAAAACTAAAATACAGCGTACACAGTACGCGAGAAAAGAAAAAAAAACTAAACTAATCGCCGGCAAAATCTCATCGACGAGATGCTAAAGAGGGAAGCTCCATGACTCCTTCGATCTGCGGTAGCTGAAGTTGCAGCAAGCTTCGGTGGTGCTGCCTTGGTCTCAGCCGAGCTTGAAGGAGCGGTGCTATGGTGGAGGTTCGAACAGATCTCGCAGTGAGCAGCCATGGCTTCGAACGACTTCATTGCTGCAAATCGGTGGTGAAGCTTGAACTGTGCTTGAAGCTTCGAACAGATCCCGAACCCTAGCAGCCATGGCGGAACCCTAGGAAGCAGAAATCGGTGGTGAAGCTTGAACGATGGTGACGCTTGAACAATGGTGAAGCTTGAACGGTGCTTGAAGCCTCGAGCTCTCTCGCCGTGGTGGTGCAGCAGCTGGAACTCACGGATCTGTAACGAGCTTTCCATGGTTGCTTCCCTCTCCATTGGTTGTGGTGGCCATGCGTGAGAAGAAGGAGAGTGGTGTTGGTGTGGTGGCGATTTCGGCGGTGGTTGTGGTGGCCATGCGTGAGAAGAAGGAGAGTGGTGTGGTGTCGGTGGCTATTGAGAGGAGAGAGAGAAGCTGATTTGTGATTTAGAAAATGAAATTGTAAATGGGAAATGATTAGTATATATAGGTATTAAAATAACAAAAGAGGGTATAATTGTAAATGGGGTTTTGGGGTTCATGTGTTAAAAAGTTGCTGAACTCTTTAGTAAGAAAAGGCTCTAGGTGGGGGTGCTAACTCGAAGAGGGGTGTGTGGTCAAGACCCTAGGTGTCATTTTCTCTTTCTTTTTCTTATTGCATCTAAACCAATTCAGGCGAGACTCAATAGAAAAGTAACATTTGCTATTGTAAATCATTATAGCTTGGTCTCTAAAAAGATGCGTGTGCAATTGATAATCTAGAGAAATACTTAGCAGGTAATTTCTTCTAATACTAAGTAGCATATTTATTTGACTTTTCATTAGGTGCCATGGAACATAAATGATCATGTAAATGTTTGATTTCTTACACAAATTCATTAATAGACTAACAAACTACCTAGTGCAGATAGGATACAAAAGCTAACATCAAAGTTTTCCAATTCATAACGCTTATACCATTTACGCATGAAAATATATAAGGCGAACGATCTAATAAGGAATAAATACTTCTAATAAGGCCAACAATATGATAAGTAATAAATGCTTCTAACAAGGCCATCGATCTGATAAGTAATAAATGCTTCTAACAAGGTCATCGATTTGATAATTGTTTCTTAAGTACACTTCAGTAAACTCTTATATAGGAACGCTAGCATTTGATGGCCTGAAGTAAAATAATTTGATGCAATCCTAAGTGAACTATCTGCACTTAACTAAAATCTTATCTTTACAACACACAGGTAAAATCTTATCTTTACAACACACAAGGAATTGTAATACACCACAAGGGGAATTCAAGATAAGAAATACACTAACAATCTAACCATATAATATTAGAACTCAAATATTTACACAAAAGACTATTAGCAGATCGTTGATAAGTTATATGTACATGAGTTTTACACAAAATCTTATCCCAGACAACTTGTCTAGACAGGATCACTATGTACAATGCTATTATGAAAAAGGAGCAACAAGCTCTTTCCGTATTATACAATAAGTCCTAACAAAAGTAACACTACAAGGACTTCTAGCACAAATCATGCTAGCTTCTATTCAACACCAAGCTTTAATCATCCCCGCCCCTCGAAGTCTCCACCTGTGACGTTTAAAATAACTTGGAAAGCTATAAAGCTAAGTGAGTACGTGAGAGTGTGTGATTTTTGAAAATAGATCCATTTTAATATAAGGAATATTAATCAGTGTACATCACAGGCATATACGTGCAACATAAGATCACATATAATTCCACACAACTATTACACAGTAAGGATACGATACTCATTTGATGACGCCTTATAACCCCTTCCACGAACAATTCTCCTTATAACACCCACGTCGTTGTATCCCGGAAACACCAAATTCTACGCCCCACTAGCCATGAAGCTCTCCGTCCATGCGCTAGGTGGGAATAGCATATGGTAGTCCATGTCATCACCTGGTGAGCCCGATACTGCCCAGGGTGACATGACTCTCCCATAGTGAAGCAATCACAATAATATATTGTCACAGGAATTATCACAAGCTACTATTAAGCACAAGAACAGGGAGTCTCATAAATTATAGATAAACAACAAAAGTAGGATGTTAATCTTTAATCAACATCCCAATATAACTTTAATTTCCACACAATTGAAATTAATACACAATTTACACATAATTACATTAGCTTATAAAATTTGTACCATTTAAGTATTCACAGACACAAATATAGGCATAAGTAATCAGAGATAACACACACACACACACACACACACACACACACACATATATATATATATATATATATATATATATATATATATATATATATATATATATATATATATATATATATATATATACACATAGAATACTCACCTAAATTTTAAGAAATTAGCTTTCTAACTTTAGGTCTTCTTCTCTCATTTCCTTCTTGTTAAGCCGACTTAAGATTTCTATTTTATTTTCTAAATTGGGTGGATTCAGGATTTGCTTTAACTTGATATATCTCTTAGGGTAATAGTTATAACGTGTCTTTCTTTTTTTATTGCCAACACCAGCTATAGCCTATAAGTTACATTAGTTACATCAGATTTGCTATTAAGTCTCTAAGGTTTATAAAGGCACTTATAAAACTAAAATATTTTTTTTACTCCTAATAAATGATTAATTTAACTTACATAAAAAAAGCACATTACCTATTTTTTTTTTTTAAATTATGTAGCTTATAATAAATAAATAAAAACACACCAACAAAATCTCAAGTTTCACATTTGCTTTCTTTCTTTGGTGCTTTAGGCACCTTCAAATGTCTTAATAGAAAAAGAAAAAAAAAACAAATCTTACAAACAATGAAAGTAAAATTGGGGATATGATTCGGAGGGATCAACGTTCTATGCATGGTTTTATACGAATTCTCCAACTCTCTCTTACTAAAAAATGTTATAAACAAATCGCCCATATTTCAAACTTCACATACAACACGATGTGCATTCCATAACAAGACCGTGTAAAAAATAAGAACATCAACTAGGAACGCAAAGGATTAAGCACTTGACCTAGGAACAACACAACTCCAGTCATGTTTTCTCTGATAAGGAAGAGGAATGGATGGTCAGCAACAAAATCTAGCTTCTCAACAATTCTTAGCGATGCTCTTCTGGAAAATCTTACAGCAGTAACAGCCGCAGCTTCTGTGCCTTCCTCATTAACCTCGATAAAAGATTTGTGCATAATATCCGAAACATACAAATCTTTACTCTCAAGAGAGTCCACCATCTCAGTAAGATCACCGTCAGAGAAAAGCGAAACCACCCCTAGTCCTTTAAGAACTTCTTTAGCTTCAAATCCAAAAGACATTTTAAATTTTGGGATAAGGAAATTACCCACTGCTTGTTTTGTATACTCGAGGTGATTATCTAAAAATCCTGGTTCGGAGCTTATATTCTTGACCAAATCTGAGAGTCCATCCTTCGCATTCGGGAGAAAAATGTACATTGAAAAGCTTCGTGTATCCTCACCTTGTTCATAAAAAAGGTTCAACACTTTGTAGGAATCAAAGGCGCGTATGTATTGTTTTTTTTTGCTGGTCATGAATGGTACTTGAATCGAGGTTCCATCAAGAAGATGGAAATTGTGATCCTTTGTCTTTGAGGGATCAAATTTCTTGTTCCAAGCTCCTTTAAAGTATAGTGCATTTGCAAAGATGAGTCTTGTTGTATTATCAATGGAGTCTGGTGAAAGAATCTTCTTGATAAGGCCACGTGTTTCAGTTTTCACCCATTGATTTACTTCTTTAATTACCTCGACATGCTTCAACAACATATTGAACAAATCATAAAATTAGTAGATGTATAGTTGCACCAATGGTCCATCCTAAATGGTGAACAAAATAACTGAACACACTGTGTGTCATACATATTAACATTGTATATATTTCCTACTTGGCACATAACAGTGGGACCAATGGTGCAAATTTACCCAAATTTGCAATACCATAAACAAAAGCTTATTAAAGAATCACTATCAACCTATGTGAAATAGATCATAAAGCTCCATTCGTGTTCCTTTTTTCTACTTATTTTCACACATACCTTGGCTAACCGAAGGTATACTAATAAAGATAAGATATTTACACACCCCCATGTAAGAAATTCTTCATAGATTCAAAATTAATATTTATACTAATTTTACTGCAATTGTTTTCGCATATGTAGTATAATTAATCGAACCGTTTAAAAATTATCATATATTTTAACATACCCGTCTTCCATAAACATCTATAAAATGCAAAAGAAACTTACTACAAGATTATGGATTTTGACCTATTCCATTTTTATTTACCTTGGTTCTAAAGTCAACTTGGTACGAAGCGGCCTTGTAGACATTATTAACCACTTGTTGGAAAGATGTTTTAAAAGGCATGGACTGGTCAACCCAAACGCCATTAGCGAACGACAACCGTGGGCCACCGGAAGAGCTTCCGTCAGAGAAGATGACGTTAACAAGCTGAGAAGTAAGAATGTTGACGTCATCAATGGACTTGGAGTTGAAGAAGGAGAATAACTGGTCCTGAGTTGGGCCTTTAGACCCTGCGATGATCAGGCCCAATATTACTTGAATAGAGACGGGTGAGAAGACGACGTTAAAGTTTTTTGCCTCCGTCGACGTTGACAGAAGGTGAGTTGCTAACTTTAAGGATACATTGGTTTGGTTTGCAATTAAAACGCGTAGATCCATTGTTGAAGAGGAGGTGAAGCTCTTTGCATGCACGACGCTATATATAGTTTTGCGATAACTTGCCTGCACGACGCACGTGTATTATAGATGATATAAGTTGACATTTCAAGTTGAGAAAACGTTAAGGAATAATGAGAAATCCCAAAAATAATATCCGCTTTTCTTTTCACACAAATTGTTACAGCCTTACTTAATCAGGATCTGTTCTATAGGCTCGTACCAATGTATCCTTGATTTCTAAGGAGAGAGGGAAAAAAAAAAATTAACCTACTATTAAAAAATTTATACAAATAAATTGTATATCAATATTCTTAAACCAACAAAAAAAATTACTAAATCTATAGCATTGATCTACCACTAGAAAGCGATGCGATGAAGAATGGTGTTGGTGGTTTTGATGAAGAGGAGATTGAAAAAAGAGAAGATGGGAAAATAGAGAAGAAAGAATAAATGCTACATGTCTAAACTGTTCTTATAAAACTCAAATTATATAAAAATTGGCCAAAGATCAAGTCCTTAACGACAATTCAGGCACCATTACTTAACATTAACTATTTAAGGGTCTACTTTGATGTCTTAAGATTAGTTCAGGAGTTTGACCATTTTTCCTCTTTTCTTCATTTCTTAATTAGCTGAATTTTGAGCATTTCATCACCACCAGAGTTATTTTACCCACTTTGACCAGCCAAATTGCTTATGGAGATACTTGACACAAGGTCAGACTAATTTATTTTTCCTGCTTGCGGAATTTGTAGGAGAGGAGACTAGCTCTTACTGGACTCAACACTAGTTGTATGAAAAGAATTCAGTATATTTATTGACTCCTAAACTTTAATCCGAACAAATCTTACAGATAACCCAAGTAAAATTGAGAATATGATATAGAGGAATTATTGGTTCAAGGTTTAGCACACTTTGTTGTCGCTTCATTTTTCCTACTAAATACAACATTCGCTATCAAACTTCACATACAACAGTACAACACAATGTGCAGTCCACACCAAGACCTTATTTCAGACATCATCAAAGCCAATCATGTACTATAAGTAGACCTAATAACACAAATTATCACCAATATATACTATATACAAGGATTAACCACTTGACCTAGGAACAACACAACTCCAGTCACGTTTTCTTTGACAAGGAAAAGAAATGGATGGTCAGCAACAAAATCTAACTTCTCAACTATAGCCAATGATTGTATCGACATTACAGCAACAGTAACAGCTGCAGCTTCGGTCCCTTCTTCGTTAACCTCGATAAAAGACTTGTGCGATATACCCGAAACATACAGCTTCTTACTCTCCGGAGAGTCCACCATCTCAGTAAGATCACCGGCAGAGAAAAGCGAAACCACCCCTAGTCCTTTAAGAACTTCACCAGCCTTGAATCCAAAAGATATTTTAAACTTCGGAATAAGGAAAATACCAACTTCTCGTTTTGTATAAACGAGGTGACGATCTAAAAATCCCGGTTCAGAACCGATTTTATTTACCAAATCCGAAAGTCCATGTTTGGCGTTTGGGAGAAAGATGTACATTGAGAAGCTACGTTTATCTTCACCTTGTTCGTAAGGAAGACTTAACACTTTGAAGGAATCAAACACGCGTATGTATTGATCTTCCTTGCTAGTCATGAATGGTGCTTGAACCGAGGTTCCATCGAGAAGATGGAAATCGTGATCCTTTGTCTTTGAGGGATCGAATTTCTTGTTCCAGGCTCCTTTAAAATATAGTGCATTTGCAAAGATGAGTCTTGTTGTATCATCAACGGAGTCCGATGAAAGAATCTTCTCGATAAGGCCACGTGTTTCCTTTTCAACCCATTGATTTACTTCTTCGATTACCTCGACATGCTTTATTAACATCAATGGCAGAAATTATAAGATTAGTAGGTATATTAATAGTTGCATCAATGGTCCCTAATGGTGAGCCAAATAGCCACACACACCCATGTGTTTTAAAAAGGATGAAATATACTGAGATCAGTATATTACCTACTTTGAAACGCAAGTTTATCTGACTATTTAGCAAAACAAAGGGACCAAATGGTGTGATTTACCCAAATGTACAATAACATAAACAAGCTTATTAAAGAATCACTATTAACCTAAGTGAAAAAAGATCATAAAGCTCCATTCTTGTTCCTTTTTTTCACACATTCTTTGGCTAATTAAGGGATACCTATATATATATATATATATATATATATATATATATATATATCAGATTTTTACACAAATCCACTATTATAATATCGAGTAGATTCAAATTTCAAAATCAATCCTTATTCTAATTTAAATTCAATTTTTCCACACATTTAGTATAATTTATCGAACAGATTGAAAAATATCACAAAATTAACATACCCAAGTTCTAAAAATATCTATACAAAGCAAAAAGCTTAAAAAAATAATGAATGTTGACATTTTCCAATTCTTTTACCTTGGTTCGAAAGTCAACTTGGTAAGAAGCAGCCTTGTAGACATTATGAATCACTTGTTTGAAAGATGTTTTGAAAGGCATTGACTGGTCAACCCAAACACCGTTAGCAAACGACAACAACGGACCACCGGCGGAGCTTCCGTCAGAGAAGATGACGTTGACAAGCTGAGAAGTAAGAATGTTGACGTCATCAATGGAGTTGGAGTTGAGGAAGGAGAATAGCTGGGCTTGAGTTGGGCCTTTAGACCCTGCGGCGATCAAGCCCAATATTACTTGAATAGAGACCGGAGAGAAGACGGCGTTAGAGTTTTTGGCCTCCGTTGAGTTTGACAGAAGGTGAGTTGCTAACGTTAAGGAAACGTTAGTCTGGTTTGTAATTAAAACGCGTAGGTCCATTGTTGAAGAGGTGAAGCTCTTGGCAAATGTTGTCGGTGATTGCATGCACGACGCTATATATAGTTTTCAGACAACCTGCCTGCACGACGCGCATGTATTGATACAAGTTGACTTTACAAGCTGAAAAAACGTTTAAGGACAATTGAATTCGTGGTTGGTCTTCCCTACACGCTACACCAGCACACTTAGAAAAAAAATTGGAAGTTAAAAGGATATTATTTAGTAGTGGAAGGGTCGGGAGAGTATTTTGGTTTTGTGGTTTTATTCGAGAAATGCGAGTCACATTTCACACGGGATATCAAGTAAGGAATCTTTTTTTTTACATAAAAAACTTTATGATTTAATTTCGTCGGAAATATTTTATCAAATTTTGGGCGATATTATTTGGGACTCGTGTGAATTTCCAGTACATGCAATTATTGTGTGGACGGCTTTGAGAGAGAGGATTAAAACTAAGGATCGCATTACTTATTTGGAGTTGAATCCTCTTTGTAATTTATTGTGGGGAAGATTTTGAGTCAAACAAGTACTTCTTTTTCGATTGTGCTTATTCGAGGGCTATTTAGGTTGAGATTAAGGGCCCGTTTGGAAGTGCTTATTTTAGAGTAAAAAAGCGCTTTTGGAATAAAATTCAGAATTTTAAAAAATTATTTAAAATAATTTTGAAATCTAAAATTATTGAAAGTGCTTTTTTCAAGAAGCACATATTTGGTGCTTTTAAAAAAAGTGCTTTTCAAAGTTAAAAAAACTTTTAAAATGCTAAAAGCACTTTTAAGTGCTTCTCCAAAAAAGCACTTCCAAACGGGCACTAAGTCTTGGTTAGGATTGGATAATGAGATGAACACGCTTCTAAGTGCTTTGAAATGACTTAAAAAGTTTAAAACTAGAGAAAATTGAAGAAGAAAAGTATGGAGGATTGGATTTGGAGCTACCGTGAATTGTATTTGGAAAGCGAGAAATCACCTAGTTATGAGAGGTGAATCTTCATCTAGAGAAGTGGTTACCAAGGAAATTAAGTGGTACATTTTTTCCATTTTATTTTTCTTTTTCCCTCATCGCTCGTTTATGGATGATAGTGGACGATTAGCTTGTATTAGTATTAGGCAGTCGTATTTGACTTCTTAGTTGCTATCTTTAGCCTTTCGCCTTAGGTGGATAACTTTCTTGTATAGCGTACAGTTATTCTTTTATTAATACAACAGTTTATCTTATTCAACAAAAAAAAATACTAATAATTATTAACTATTTAAATTTTTGGATATGAGAAGATCTTGTGAGCCTAAAGTTAGATGGTAGTATGGTACCAAAAATTGTTTTTTTGGGCGAATTAATTATCGATTTTTTATGGTACCTTAAATTAGATTGTAGTATGGTACCAAACTATATTAATTTGTTTACATTGTTGTGTATTTCTAGCCTACGTCACTTGGAATTTATGAGTTTTGATGTTTTGGATTTTAATGTGATTTGGTTAAAATATATACCCTTAAACCTACCAAACCATGAAACTTTGGCTTTTGAAGTGGTTAGTCATAATAATTTTTTTTGGTCAAATAGTTAGCCATAAGTTAAAGTTGTGTATGTTATGGTTCTAAGGATTTTTGGACACATGTAAGTGTGTTTAGGGTCCCTAACAATAAAAATGTGTTCCTTCCCTCCTAATTAGGGGTAGAAAACGTATAGGAAATTTTCCCTTTCGAGCTAAATTTTTAAAGCTTTAATATTAACATACGAGCCTTTTTTATGTCGGATTAATAAAACGGATCGTTCATGAACGATTGATGTTAGACAAAGTGTGTGATATAACGAAATATGATATTAGTGAAAGAAATAAAAAAACATTCAAATCAACATATTAGGTTTAATGGTATATTTTATTGACAACTAAAACACTAATTTACATTTAGTAACCGAACGAACTCAAACAAACACGTTTTTTGATTTATTTTTTTTCCAAACCAAACTCGAACTGCTCGCGAGGGACTTGGTTCGTTTACGGCCCTATTTCCAACCAAATACAATCATAAATTACAATAGTTTTTTCACATTTTGATTTCTAAATTTCCGATTTCCGATTTAAACTGAAAAATCAAATCGAAATCAAAATTACATATAAAAAATCAGAATTGGTTTTCAACCGATGTTTAATTCGGGGTCAGATTTTTCAATTCTATATCCAATTATTAAAGTTATATATATACCTCACCTGGAATTCCCCAAAAAAATAAAAAAACTAGAGAAATTCTGAAAAAAATTCAAGTATGATAAATTTGCATTTGAATTAACCATTTCGAAAACAACAAAAAAATTCCAAATAACACCTTGTCCATTCTGTTTGATTTCCACCCCTGCTTTTTATTCATGATTTTTCTATCTCCAAGACCCACCGGATTAATTTCCCTTAATTGTTTACCCTTAAAATAATGATCTTTTATATACAAAAAAAAAAAAAATTGTCCACCACTCTGCCCGTCAGATCTCTCCATCTTTAATAGTGTGGATCACAGAATATGAATACATATTTTGGTATCTCTACTAGTGAACACCATGAGGGTGCATTAGTTTGATTTCTCCTTGGCTAAAAGAAATCGAAATATTCCAGTACTATATATTCATACAGAAGCTAGTAAAGAAAACATTTCTTCTAACTAACCAATTCAAGTATATATCATTACATAAAGTACTTCATAACCTTCATAGCTAACAACAATAAATTTTGTTCAAAACAGATTCTTGGATTCGCAAAGCCATTATAATTAACTTTACCTCAAAATCTTCCTGTCTTTTTATTACTCTGACTACTATTCAACAGCCAGAACTAGTCTATAGCCAAAAAAAAAAAAAAAAAAAAAAGAATCCATAACATTTTAGCACACCACTTACAGTGCAAAACTTTTGTCTCTATTCACATTTGTTCACAAAAACCATACTCAATAAAATTAAATTAATAATCAAGAAGTTGCAATAATATTAGCCATGCTTGAGCTGTGTATAGTATCCGATACTCTTGAAGGTGGCCAATATATAAACACTGATCTCGATATTATGTTTTTTATCGGAAGTGGACCCCTAAATATCAACACCAAACATACACAATGTCAGATAATATAAGGACCTATAACGCAATTTTCGCATATTCACTTACCAATTATGTGAGTCGAAACTATGGTTACGATTATCACCAAGCACAAAAACATAACCCTCAGGTATAAGAATTGGCTTCATTTCGTAATTTAATGGCTCTAAAATAAACTCCTCATCTTCAGGGATATCATTCACGTATAATTTACCACCACGTACCTAAGAAATAAATAATACTTTAGCCAAGTCCTTAAAGAAATTAAAAAGTATTCAAACAACCCTTGAATAAGAGAGTTTACTTCAACATAGTCCCCAGCTACAGCTACAACTCGTTTAATAAACACATCATTTGAACTATACCCGATTTGCTGTAAAGTAAAAGGACCAAAATGTTAATTCTATACACAAAAGTAAAAATAAAATAGTCTATAAATTAATATACCTGAAGAATAGGAGGTGCTTTGAATATTACTATATCAGAAACTTCTGGCTTCTTGAACAGATACGAAACCTGAACACCAATAATGCTAAGACGCACTTTTTTAATATATAAGGGACTAAATTGTTAATATCATGATGATTAGAGAACCATTTTACTCCAAAAGTTAGTCCCTTATGTTTCAGTGTGTATCTTTGACTTCTATAAGTTTGCCATTTTGTGATATTCTTGTTCTTTATGTTTCACTTTTGTGACTAATTGATCCCTCGTATTTCCCAAAAATTTCACCATTAGTCCTTTTGACTTTTTTTGTCACAAAATTAAGGTTTCAAGGCGAAACTTTTGACAAATATAAGGGGTCAAGTAGTCACTTTGAAACATAAAGGACCAAGTATTTCACAAATCAGTAAACTTATGGAAGTTAAGGTTACCACTCAAACATAAGGGCAAAATAGTCACAAAGTCCCAAACATAAAGGATTATATGGGTAATTTACTCTATATCCTTTTAACATGACTTAGAAAATAAAATTATAATTCTTTCATACCAATCTCATGCCTTATCAGTACCCTACCAAACATTTCTATATATAATATACAATTATACTAACCATCTATTAAACATGAATAACCTCACATCTATCTAGGTAGACTTAATTGCACAATTGATCCCTGTGTTTATGCAATAGAGCGAAATATACCAGATATATACATTAACACCCCTCCACAAGGGTTCATCTATTTTGATATTTTGAAATCAACCCTTTCACATTAAACAAGAACATAACATATCATTTCAATCTTTAAATAAATATTAAATTCAATAAGATTAAAGAATTGGAATTATACCTTCTCAGCTAAGACACGATCACCAACATCAAGAGTGGGATACATAGAAGCAGAAGGTATGGATCTAGGCTCAGCTAAAGATGACCTGAACAGAAAACTTACACTCATGGCCGTGAAAGCCGCCTTAGTATCATCGGAACATAGCCCCATTAGTTTCGAAATCCAACCATTTTCACTCTTTGAAAGGTTAATTTCAGCACTAATAGTAACAGTTGAATTCTTAGGAGTCTGTGAAGCTCCTTTATTCACCTCACTGCTTGATGCTTCATTACATGGTAACCATTTAGAACCTTGAAGAAAGGGCATGACCATCCATGTTTTCAATGGAGAAATCCCGAAAATACCCTCTGATGAAGGAACCCCAGATGAGGAATTCAATAGTGAAGCTAAGCCCACGACTAACTGCGTCGTTTTACGGTTTCCTCCCAGAATATCAGATGCCAACGTGGAATACATGGCCGATGGGCTTCTGGGGTTAAAATTGGGATTGGAAGGTTCTGGAGGGTGTTGTTGTAAGTAGCGGGCACGTGCAGTGCATTCATGGAAGAAGCGGCAGGTGGTGACTTTAGACGCCGCGGAGGCAGCTAGGTTTTTGGCAATGTAGCCGGAGTAGGTGACTGTAGATCGGATCGCCATAACTGCTAAAATTGAAGAAAATAAAGATTTGGAAAATTAATAGGTCAACGATAAGCGGTAACTTCCGGTGGGGGTCGGCGGAGGACGGCGAGTCAGAAAGAAATGTTAATAAGGGTAGGGTTTGAGGGGCATGAATAAAAGAAATTGGGAAATTTTGGGGGGCTGAATTGGAAGAAATAGGAAAAGCTGGGAGAGCTTCTCCCGGGAATGTGAAGGTATCAAAAATAACGAGATTGTGGTTTTTGGGAATTTATAAGATGGCCGGTTGAAGTGGATGGAGGTTGTTGACGAGAGGCCCCTAATGATTAAGCTAATTACAAAAGCTCCTAAAGTATATATTACTAGTATATGAAAAAATTTATCTAGTGATCTTTGTATTTTTTTTTTTGGACGGGTAAAAAAACAAAGCAAAACTCGTTAAGATACTACTATCGCGTGTTAACCGATATCTAGTTTCGAGAATTTGTTCTGAAGATTGTCTGTAGTCACGTGGTCCTGCAATGTCCTGTGTCTGGCTTCTTTTGCTAGAAGATTTGCTCCGGCGTTGAAACTTCGAAGACTATGCTTGAAGAAAACTGGGTCAGTTTCCCCGTCCAGTTTCTGAATGTGTCTAATCCACGGTCTGAGTTCTCATATAACCGCCGACACTTGTTGGATGCCTTGAATAGAATCAAGGTTATCGGAGATATTCGGCCATTGTCTCCCAATTTCAAGTGTTTTGATGACAGCCTGTGCTTCTCTAATGGTGATGTTATTACAATCAGCTGTCGTCATGTATTTAATTCGAGATCCGTCATCTTTGTTGAGTTGGATAACCCCTATGCCGGTAAGGAGATGCGCTTGTGTAAACGAAGCATTGCAAGTAAAAGCGAGTGCAGTGTTAAAGTCGAGATCGGGGTTCTTGATTGTCAATGTGTTAAGGCGCTCGGGGTATGTGTAACCATTTTCAAACCAGTCATTCCCAAAGTGCTCCTGAATGTTAACGTTTGTGATTCTAATTATCTCACCGGAATCAACTTCGAAGTTTGAATGCCTGCTTTTTTATTTTTCTTTCCAGAGGTTCCAGATCATAAGTAGCAAATAAGATGTTACGGCTTCTTTCTTCCAACCTCTCACAGTATAAAGTTTGACCATGTTCAGAAACCATTCCCCAATGTCTACCTCTATTTGCTAAATGTGTATATGTAATTCCGAGCATGCCCATATAAGTTTTGATAGTCCACGGGTAAATAGTAGATGTTCCACTGTTTCTTGCTCCGCGCAGCACCATTAACAATTACTTTGTGCTTCGCACTTTTTTTTCTAGATTTCTAGGTGCCGGAATAGCATTATTGCAAGCTTTCTAAGTAAACATCCTAACCTTTGTCAGGACGTTTGACCACCAGATTGTCCTTAAGAGTGCATTTCCGGTAGGGATGCTAGTTGATTGATGTGGTGCCTCAAAAACATCATGATCTGTAAGAACCTTGTACCCCGTTTTCGTCACGTAGTCACCTTTGTTTGTGTGTGGCCAAATAAACCTATTTGGGGTGTCAGTCGGAAAGACTATTTCTCTGAGTATAACGGGAATGATCGGGCCAGGAAACAGGCCATTTAACAACTCCGTGTTCCAGTTTCTTGATTCCGTGATCCATAATTCATTCAGAGTTTCGAGTTGACATATGTGTGGTCGTTCAAGTTTCGATTGAGAATCTAACAATTTATCCTTCCAAATATTAATTGATTTACCATTCCCAATCTGGAATTTCCTATATTTTTTCAACATGTTGTGGCCCTCAATTAAACTCGTCCAGGACCATGTTCGAGATTGTCTTAATTTGACATCGAGAAAGGTGGTTTTCGGGAAATAAATACCTTTTAGGAGGCGTGCAGCCAGTGTGTCTGGATTGTTTAAGATTCGTCATGCCTGTTCTGCCAAAAGAGTCGTCTTCATCCGCTTAAAATTCTTAAAACCCATACCCCCTATAAGTTTGCTGACAACTAATTGTTCCCAGGCTAGCCAGTGTATTCTTGATTTTTCACCTGAATTCCACCAAAAAATCGAGATTGTCGAGATTAATTTGTTAAAGAAAGTAATCGAAAATGAGAAGATTGACATAGAGTAAGAGGGTAACGCTTGGAGGACATCTTTAATGAGAACTTCCTTGCCTCCATCGGACAGGAGGTGTGCTTTCCGTGCTTTCGTTTTATCGAAAAGTTTTTGCGCTATCCATTGAAGCATCTCAACCTTTGATTGTTTGTAGCAAAGTGAAATTCTCAAATATTTCCCAGATTTTTGTATCTTTTGAGTCTTGTGAAGTATAATAGGGATGACTATTCTTTATTTTTTCTTTTGTTCGGAATAACTATTCAATAAAACAAATAAAAGTTTTATTATTTAAAAAAAATGTCCAATTAAATCAAGATCAATAAAATCAATTCCAAAAAGTTGACATGTTATTATTTTTTTTTCATTTAAATTATTGTGTTTCCTATTTAAATAAAAAATTCAATACTAATTTACTTTCTTGTACTTTCGAGTCAAAGTAAGCAGCAAGCATTGTTTAATTATTTATTTATTCGTAACCTATTTAAGGTCCTTATTTATTATTTTCATTTACACACTTTATTCATAAACCCTTAATTACACTTGATTCTCTCGCTTTATTAAACCGATTCTTTGCATTTATTACTAGATTTTCTTTCCAACTGAAGCATGAAATAATCAATTACGTTAATTCTTTCCAATCTAATTCTGTCACAGAGGGTGATCATCAAAAGACTGCAATTTTTTCAGATTTTTTGATCCAGTAGTGTTCTTCGTTAATTGTACTAGTTTTTGTTTAGGTTTTTTATATATTACTGGTACTTGTTCCAGTTTTAAGGTGATTTTCACAAAGTGATTGTTCGATCAAAAGTTCCTTTTCTAGCTTCAGTTCTTCAGATTTATTCTTCTCTTACTTCAATTTTTTAGTTTTAAGGTATTATTTTTCCATTTTATATTATATTGGTCTGCAATTGATGTTTTTTATCATTATTTGTTTACTGTATTGATTTTGTCATCTTTGACTTGAATTGTGTGAATTAGTCATGTAGTTCTATATCGTTCATGTTGAGTTGTTGAAATTCTTTATAGATTGGGACAAATTGAGTAGTTTTATAGCTTGCCTGTTGAGTTGTTTAAATTCTTCATAAATGGAATAAATTGGTAGTTCTATATGTTGCATGTTTAGTTGTTGAAATTCTTCATAGATGGGACAAATTGGTAGTTTTATATGTTGCATTTTTAGTTGTTGAAATTCTTCATAGATAGGACAAATTGGTAGTTCTATATCATGCATGTTTATTTGTTGAAATTCTTCATTTATGGGACAAATCGATAGTTCTAAATCTTGCATGTTGAGTTGTTGAAATTCTTCATAGATTTTGCATTTTGAAATATAATTGGGAGTTTAATTGGACATATTGTTGGTTTGATTGGACTATAGCTAAATATGACATTTTTTGTTTTCAGGTTGTGCAATATGGCATCGAAGGCTCTTGTTGAATTTAAATATGGTGATCAGCATTCTTATTATCTATTTGAATATTTTGATTCATTTCATTTGATCAAGAATTATGTTATCGGACGTTGGAAAGATTTGAGTATTTGCTTCTTGGTATATAGATACACTTTTGACAATCAACAAACTTGTTTAATGCCTGGTGAAGCAGATTTTGTTACTCTTGTATGGTTACTTCATCATAATTTGTCAAGTTCTTCAAGTAACCTTCTTATCGGGATTAATGTTGCAACTTGTCCTAGCATGTTATCTTCAAGTTCACAAGCATCTTCTCCTTCAACTTTTGTTGTATCTTTATCTTCGCTAGTATATGCTCCTTCATGTTCTTCAGCTAGTAATCAAATTACTGACCGTCGGAGTATAGATTAGGAACGCCACGTTCTAACTGAAAAGAAACTTTTGAGTGCCAATTAGGATAAGATTTTGAAGCCTGCTGATGAAATATACCGTAGTGTTATTTTCGAGTTAAGGTCTACTGGTGCTAAGTACTCATGTGAAACTGGTTACGATTTTAGTTTCAATCAAAATTGTGCAACTAGGACAAGTTTATATTGCAAGAAGAAGAAAGCTACAGGTTGTCGTTGGTATATATATATGCAACTTCTGATATTTCAAACTTAAACCTTTATGTTTATTCGTTTCCGAAAGAACATCTTGTGGTATACCGGAGAAATCTATGACTTGCGCTCATCTCATTTCTAAAGTCCTTAAGAGCATAATAATGGCTCAAGTCAAGAGTAATCCATGTACTAGACCAAATGATATTGTTATACTTTTAAAACACAATTATGGTCATGAAATATCCAATAAACGTGCATACTTTGCTGTTAACAAAGCAAGGAATGCAATTTTTTGTGATGCTGGTCTATCGTACAAACAAAATTATCCATATTTTCAGAAGTTAAAAGCAGTCGGTTCGTCTACGCGGTTATTTTTACAAGTTCATCCTGAAACCCATGCCTTTGAGAACTGTCACATTGCATTTGGTGCTTGTCTTGCTGGTTATCGGACTTATCGCCCATTTCTCTTTATTGATGCAACTTTTTTGAAGAACAAATACAAAAGGGGTATTACTTCTTGCTATTGCAAAGGATTCAAATGGTGGTATGTATTTTGTTGTTTTTGTGTTTTGTGCATATATGATGTTTAGATGAGATTCAACAAATCTATTTTACAATGCCATCTAATTTTTTTCGGGCTTGTTTCCTGTTATTTTTTCAATTTCATGATCTAAGAATGGTGAGAAGTACAAAAACAATGAAATGATAGTATCACTTAAGAAGTTTTTAAAAAAAAACAGTTTGAGTTATGAAAAAATTCTCAAAACTCAAAAAGTTAAGTTATGTAAAAAATTGAGTTACGGCAAATTCACAAAACTTATAACGAAAAAAGTAATAAGGTAAGAACTGAAAATATAATAAGTTGAATTATGGGAAAATTTCCAAAATTCAAAAAAAATATTGAATAAACATTTTTTTTGTATAATAATTGGTTGGTTGTGTTACATGAATATTATAAAACAAAAACTATATGATAGATAACATATTTAAGATACATATTTCATGAACATAAGTGTTTTATCCTTTACTTGATGAATAATAGGAATTTGAAAAATATATCAAAACTCAAATTATTTTTTAAATCAAAGGTAAAATACATAAAAATATGGTATATCATATTTTATGATATATAATGATTGTTTGTTATTTCACAAACAATAAAGAATAACTAAAATATGATAAAGACTAATGAGTTTTGGAAAACATTCCATAACTCATATATCATATTTTATGATACTCATAAAAACTCTTAACACAGTTATATTTGTTATTTTTGGAATAACACGAGATCAGATTTGCTACATTTGATTTGGAGCACATGGTGTATTTGCTACTTTACGTAGAACAAGAGATAATGTCGAAATTTACCAGTATGAATTTCATGTTCATTTTCACTATTTTTTTCTTATTTTGGAAAATAATGTTTTATATAAAGTATCCATTATCGTTTATGTCTAACATTACACATTATATATTTTATATTAGAAAATTCAATCTTTGTTCTATAGGTCATAATAACATATATTTTTAATAATTTATGGATTACATGTTTTTCCATGGATATATTCGAAGCACTCCTTATATACAATACAAGAGTAGGATTACCCGGTGTATGTATTTTTATAAAATGAATGTTGTATATATACAAATACTTTCCAACAACATAATATGGTAAAAAAAATAAAACATGGAACAAATAAATAGTTGGTGTCTTTTGCAGGGAAGTAAATGGTGCATATGATCTGGAAATAAAAATTAAAATAGAGAGAAATTATTAAAAATTAATCTTTAATTGTAATTGAATAATTTAAAGGTATTGAAACAATATAAAACGGACTTTTATCTCACAAACGCAGAACATTTAAAAAATATACTTTATAATATAGATAATAAATAACCGAGCTACCATGTTCTCTCTTCACATCTCTCTTTTCCTTTAAAAACAAATCCTCCATTGTTATCCTTTTTAAAATTGCCAAAACCTTCACTCTTAGTGCTTTCATCTCACTTCAGTGGCTGTAATCCTTTCCTCCTTCTTCTATCCGGCTCTACTCTCTCTTTTCTGTTTTCAGCCATGGAATTCTTTTCAAAAAATCATCCCAACAAAAAACATGGTAGCTTAGTAAACTTCTAATGAAAACACAATTTATAAAACGCATAAATAGTTTACTCTTACTGCGAAGCTCCTTATCAAGAAAATTTTCAACTACATTTTTATAAACAACCAGCAAACACTGGACTTAAAGCAAGAAGTTACAATGAGCAAAACGGATTTTAATGAGTTCAAGCTTTCCTTTCTCAGTGAAGAAGACAAGACTTCAATTTGGAATCAAAGAACTTGGACACCTATGGGAGAACATTTTGCTTTAAATGATCTCATTATTTCTGGTATGGACAAGATCAAGAGTACTACTTTATAGGTGCAAATCTTTAGTCTTCCTCCACAACTATTAAATAAAGACAACATCAATGACTTTTGCAGCAATATTGAAAAGGTACGGAAAATTATCCTCCCTTCAAGAATAGTAATAAATGAGAACACTTTCACTCGTGTATTCATTTATTGGAGCCCTAATAAACCAATCATACCTGGGTTTAAATACTAGAGTCTGAAACTATTAGCTTCTAGGTTAAATTCAAGTACAAAAGTATGGGTCAAATTTTTTTAGTTGTGGAATTTTTTATGACGAAGAGCACTAATGCAAGAACAAAAAGAAAATATTCGCTAAATTGGGAAGCTGGATAAAGAATTCAACCAGAGGTAAAATTGGAAACATCTTTGATCAGAACAACAATCAGCAAAGCTTTAACCAAATCAAGATTAAAAAAATTTATTAATAAGAAGAAACAAAGGAATGAAGTAAATGCTAATAATCACAGGAAAGATGGAAATCAAGGGTACCAAAGAAACCCTACTAACGGTGTTAAGATAGGGCTAAAAGTATCTTCACATTACCCCTATAAAAGCTGCACAACAACTAGTTTGGATAGCAAGAATTTGATCACTAAATACAAGTATTGCAAAGGTTTTTTCTTTGATATTGGAAAATCGGAAAAACCCAAGTTTGATTCTTTCAATTTCGATGGAATTTGGGCGGGAAAAGATGGGAGAAGGAGACGACTTCATCTTTTTGGCCAAAAGATCTTCTAGTGATTTGATTATGAAAGAAACAACGGTTAATACTCAAAACACGCTAGATATTGAACAGTTATTTGGGGATAAAAGGTATTTAACTTTTTTTCCTCAAGTACTGGTGTAGCCTAAGGTGTGATAAAAGATGTATAAAATAAGTGCAAATAAACACCCTAAGCTGAGCACGGTTCTGCAAGTATACAGATCGTATGTAAGTTTTAATGAATAAGTAGAATTCGTTCCTCAGGGAGTACGAAGGTTAAGAAGAACTTATGCAAATATTCAAGTGCAAATATGAGAGTTAGAATAACAATACGCAAGAGTAAAGAAGAGAAAGATAGATATTTTATTTGGTTTTTAAATAAGAAATCTAAAATAATAAATTAAAAGACAAAAAATAAATAAAAGAAAATAAAAGAAGATAGTATGAAAGTTTAGCTTGAGTAATTAGCAAGTAATCCCCACTAGTTTTGCCGTTCTAAACATGTAAGGGTGAATTATGTAGTATTTCAATAATCGGTTCCAATTGCGCTAGGTAGTTTTAAATAGGGTTTACCTGTGTCAATAAGGAGTCCTAAGCAAACTGTTCCTTCAATTGGTAAAATAGAAATACACTAAACCATGGTGATTATCTAGTTAGGTTGATTTGTCAGATCTAAACCTTATTCTAGACGTTATGTGCTAAACTTGTAATTAAACACCGTTGTCAATGGTGACCTAACTACTAGATGGTAATTCTATATGGCTGCAGTCCACAAGAACACAGAATATAAATCCAAACACATAAACAGAGAATAAAAACAATAATTCAATTTAAAACATAAAATTCCCAAATTAGATAGATGTCAATCAAACCTAGGGTTCATACATATATGCTAAAACTCAAGCTAAATAGAATTTAGTTCATACTAAGAATAGAAAAGAAAAGAAAAGAATTACATAATTGAAGGTTGAAGGAGACATAATTGATGCGCAGCTCCTTCCAGACTTCTCTTCTTGTGTTGTAGCTTCTTCCTGGCCTTAAGGTGTGGTCAAGGATGATTTTATAATGTTAAGAGGCTGTATTTATAGTGTATAGGTTGACCTAATTCGTTTTCTTGAAGGAAAAGGTAAATATTGGACTCCTAGCCCAACTCAAATTCGTAGCCCAAAAACATGGAATCAGCCCCGTTTTTGTTTTGGTCCTAGCAGCTTCAATAATCATCCGTTTGACGCGTATGAGTAGTCGAAATTCATCGTCTCGGAAAGATCTCCAACTTTTCTCTTGACCGTTTCTCCAGATTCCACACCGATTTTGAGATATAAGCTGATTTTTGGTTGTATGTGCTTGAATTCAGATTTAAGGCAGCTTTTTCTTTTCCATATTTTTAGCTTTTACTTCCTTATCTTCAATTTCCATGTTCATCTCTTTCCTTTATATTTTAGACTTTGACTTGGACTCTAATTAATTACCATATATCTCTAAAACTTCACACTAAATAAATAATTAAACCCAATATGCTCTAAAAATAATAAATAATCAATTCAAGACCCAAAATAGGAAAGTGTACTAAATCATGTGAAAATCGACCTATAAACTAATAAATACAACTAAAATGATGTCTCCGAGATATATTAAATCATCACAAATGAGGAGACATCAAGTACCTTCTGAAATATTGGATAGTCTAAAGGGTAATAAGGTACTTTCTAAAGAAATATCTAAAAATATCGGGTATTACCCAAAACCCTCAATTTCTAACCCTACCACGCCCAATTCTTAGCTAATCAGTCTGAATCCTTACAACCGACATACCACCTCTCTTATCCCTATCTCTCCAACCATCTATTCACCCTCATCTTTTACCCAAATCACGCAAAACACCACCCATTCTGACAATCATCCTCAATCCACGCCTCTTTCAACTTTTAAGCCTTCTCCATTTATAATCACATTCCCAAGTCGGCCCGTAAGGAATCTCCGATTGTGAAATACAAAGGTTATCTAAACTTTCTCGATCAACTTATTTCATACCAAGAGAAAGACAGAAAATACGGTATTGATTACAAGGCTAGGTATCAGTTAGCTAAGTCTATTAAGCAAAAAGAATCTGACGAAGTTACTCACCGTCATAAGAAAATGGGTATTTGGTTTCGATCAAAAATTGAAAAGAAAGGGCTGGAATATGAAAAAAACATCCGGACAAAGTTTTACTCAACAATCTTTAATAAACAAGTTATGAATATCATCTTGGCTCAACGAAAGGATAACGTAAGCTCAGTTGCCACTAATCCTAACTTGGTAGCAGCTTACAATGAGATGTTTCATCTGATTAATTCTAGTCGGGTTTGCGGGATTGCCCCTATGGAATCCCTAAACTGTCAATGATGCAAATCAGCTGGAACTGTCAAGGGATTGCAAACCTTTGACGTTCCAGGCCCTTAAGGACTTATGTTCTAAACATAGGCCAGAGGTACTCTTTCTCTCTGATACTAAAAATAACTTGGTTATTATTAACAAACTTGTTGAAGCTTTGAATTTGAATGTAGTGTATATAGTTGACTCAGTAGGATTGGGGGGGAGGTTTAGCCCCTTTAATAAAAGACTCTGTGCAAATGGAAATTAATAATTCAGATGAAAATTTTATGGATACGTTTATTACTGATTGTGTAAAATCCAAATATACCTGTGTCTATGGTTCTCCTAATGAAAATAATAAAAGTGAGGTTTTAAACAAGATAGCTTCTTGCTATGATGAAAAGCACCCTTTTTTATTGATGGGTGACTTTAATATTATTCTAAATTTATCTAGAAAAATCGTTGGGAATAAAATTAATAAAAGGAGTATGATATGTTTTGATAACATTATTAACAGGTTGACCCTTGAACAATTACCTAGGTATGGGTGTACTTACACTTGGTCTAACAAAAGGGTGGGAGATGAAATTGTAAAATCTGTTCTTGATAGAGGTTTAAGTAATAAGAAATGGTATGATATTTATCCAAATGCTTGGATAGCTAATTTTCCTTCAATTGGATCAGACCATTGCCCAATGGTTTTACATTGTGATAAAAAACCTATACTGAACAAAAAAATATTTTACTTCAAGTCATTTTGGGCTTCAAAGTTAAATGTCTTAATATTATTCAGAATGTTTGGAACATTAATCATAACTTGAGAGGCTTTCCTAATAGTGTGATGAAGTTCAAACTGAACATTACAAAAATTATTCTTCTCAAATGGAATAAGGAAACTTTTAATAACAATAGAAAGGATAATGATAAACTTATGGATATATTAAAAGTTTTATCCAATTCTTACACTAATAATGGACTCTGGGATGAGTACAACAATACATTCAAACTTTTAGAAAAAGCTTGGATTAGGGAAGAATTGTTTTAGAAAGACAAGTCTAGATATTTGTGGCTATACAAAGGAGATAAAAATACATCTTATTTCCATGCTTGTACTAAGAGTAGAAGGAAGAGAAATACTATTAAAATATTGAAGAATAACAATGATGAATGGATAGAGAATAAAGATGATATTGTATCCATCTTATTCTGAAGTCTTATCTCTTACTCACCCTGTAGTTACTAGTGATATGAACAATTATTTATTAGCTCCAATAACCCATGATGAAGCAAAACAATCTGTTTGGGAGCTGGGTCTGACTAAGGCTCCAGGGCCTGATGGTTTCACTGGCCTTTTTTACAAAACTTACTGGGATATTATGGATATCATGAGAATCTTTAATGATTTTTGGTTAAATAATGGTAGCCTTGAGTCCATTAATCAAACTTTCATAGCTCTCATACCCAAGATTGAAATACATTCTGAGGTGAGTCAGTTTAGACCTATAAGCTGTACTAATTTTATTTATAAAATTATATCTAGAATACTTGTTAATAGACTTAAAGCCTTAATGCCTCTTCTAGTTGATAAAAACCAGCCTGGTTTCATTTCAGGAAGAAATATTCAAGAGAATATCTTGATATCTCATGAAATGATAAAACATATTAAGAGAAAGAAAACAACTAAACAATATATACTTGCTATGAAAGCTGATGTAAAGAAGGCTTATGAGTTCTTAGAATGGGATTTTCTTGAAAAATTCCTTTGTAAGTTGGGTTTTCATGATCTTTGGGTAAGAAAAATTATGAATTGCATTACTTCAGTTACCTATTCCATTCTCATAAATGGGCAGGATCATCCCCTTAATAAACCTTCCACGGGAATTAGGCAGGGGGATCCCCTACCCCTACATCTTTTGCCTGGTTTCTCAATGTTTAAATTTTATGGTAAAAGACAAAGTGAATAATAACCTCTTCGAGGGCTTTAAAATTGGAAGACATTGTCCTCCAGTTACCCACCTTTTATTTGATGATGATAGCATCTTCTTTCTAAAAGCTAATTACAAGGAAATTGAAACCTCTAATAATCTTATGAAAAGTTATAGTACAGCTATGGGGTTAACTCTTAATAAAGGAAAATGTGGTGTTTTGTTTAGCCCTAATAATCCTCCCCATATTAAATATATAATGTCTACTAGACTTAAAATGCATAAGTTGATAATTTAAGATCCTACTTTGGGCTCCCTACTATGTTGTAGATCTCGGTTTCGCGGCCTAGGTGGTCGACCGGGGCCTAGCGCCTAGGCAGGATTAGGCGGTTTTGAATCTCGCTGTTTAATTTTGTATATTTAATAATATTATACGTAGTACTTATAACAATTTTAATATTTAAGTTATAAGATTCATATAACAACACTATAGCTATATATTAAAATACTAAAATTTGATTTATAATATCAATTGAAGAATTCTCGGGAATAAGAAAAATAAAAATAATGCCTAAGCAGTAATTTTTTGACATTTATCGGCGCCTAGGCGGGTTAGGCGGCTCTTCCATGACGACGAAGGCGCTAGGCAAAAACGCCTAGCATTTTTACTAGGCGTAAGCGACTGAGGGAATTGATGTTTAGGCGGTGTCTAAGCGCGCCTAGGCGGTGATTTCTACAACATAGGCTCCCTACTGAATGGAATAGAAACAGGTTTAAAAATCTTGAATGAATTTTCCAGAGATTTCTTGTAAGATTGAAAATTGGAAGACTATATTCCTTAGTGAAAGGGGAAAGAAATTTTAATAAAGTCAGTTCTTCAAAGCTCACCCAATTACTTAATGTCAAGGTTTTTACTTCCTAAAAATATTTGTACTTCTATTAATACTATAATAGCAGTTTTAGTGGAGAAAAAATAATAAAAAAGACATTCATTACATGGATTGGGACTCCCTGTGTGTCTCCAAATTTTCAGAAGGCCTAGATTTTAGAGATATCAATCTCATGAACAAAGCCTTACTTTGGAAAATGGCTTGGCATGTATTACAAAACCCGGATGCTCTTATATCCAAACTCCAATAAAGGAAAATATTATAATGATTCACACTTCTTAAATGCTAAATTGGGAAGTTCACCTTCTCAAGGCTGGAGAAGTTTACTTGAAGGTAGAAAAATATTTGAAAGGAATTTAATTTGGAAAATTGGTAATGGGATAGATATTAAAGTTCAAGAACATGTTTAAATCAAAAAAGACAACATTATAACTAAACCTAAAGATGAAACTATATTCCCACTTAAGGAATTTTTTAACATTGATGATAAATATTGGAATGTTTCCTTCATCAAGTCTGAGTTTAAGGAAGGAAAGACTAATATTATTGTGAATATGCCAATTCCTTCTTTTAAATGCCAAGATATCTCTATTTGGAGTTGTTCTAAAGATGGTAATTTTAGTGTTAAAACTGCTTATCGAATACTTAAAAAGGAAGAAGAGGTGATCAAAGAAAACCTTGCTTGTTCTAAAGCCTCTTCCTCCTATGTCTATAACCCTAATATTTGGAATACAATATGGAAAATGGACTGTAATCCCAAAATTAGGATTTTTATGTACAATTGTATTAAAGATAAATTGCCCACTAAGGTTAAGTTTAAAAGAAAGTATAGTAAAACAATTATGTGCAAGATTTGTAATACATATGAAGAACAATTGAACACCTTTTATTTGGGTGTTCCTGGGCTAAAGTTGTATGATATTCCTCTCCCTCTTAGAACCATGAATGGAAGTTCATCAAAGATTGGTGAGTGGTTAATGTTGCCTCTTTGAACAAGATTAATAAGAGTGAGAAGGGTTTTGATTCTTTACTTAGTAATATATGTTGGTTTATCTGGAAAGGAAGAAACTAGTTTGTATTTAATGGCATTAAGCCATACCCTACTTTCACTACTTTCACTTGCAAGCAAGCGTTTAAAAATTGGAAGGATTACACTGAAAATGATAAGAATCCTAATGATGTTAATTTTCAAGAACTGAAGGATCCTTCTAAAGATATCAATACAAGCACTAATAACAGTTTACCCAATTCAGTTTCTGTAATAGGTAATAAGGGTGGATAAAGCCCATAGGATAGGCATTTGGTCCTCTCCACCTATTAATTATATAAAAATTAATACATATGCTTCTTTCTTATCTACTGGTGGTGCTATTTCCTATATCATTATGGACTCTTTTGGTAACTTAATTGGATGAGATGCTAAGAATATTGAAGCAAGAAACCCAACAGAAACTGAAGCTATTGGGATATTATGAGGATGTGAGGCTGCTCAAAGATTTCCTGTTGACTTAGTAATTATTGAAAATGACTGCGGAATTATTATTGAATCTTTAGCTTCTTCTCAAATCTTGTCTTTTGTTAGATTGTTGTAATATTTTCAAGACAGATTATGGTACTGTGGAGATTTATAGACTTAGATTTTTCTTTGTTAGACGCAAAGACAATCGAGTGGCTGATTGGGTCGCCAAACACAAGCTCTTAGACACGTTGTTTGACAGTTGGAGCTTTTCTCTTCCTCCCTAATTATCCCAGCTTATCAACTATGACCGCGAGTTGTACGGGATTGACTTACTTTTGTTTCTTATTGTTTCTTTCCTTTAATATAATCGTTTGACAAAAAAAACCGATACCAAAAATAAAGAAACCTGATTAGGTCCAAAAAGAATGCTCGGCCAAACTAGTTTAAAGAGCACCATAAAACAAGAACCAACTAAATCAAGAAAGAAGCCACGTGGGACCAAAAAGGAAAAGGTTTGGCTCATAAGGCTAACTCCAATAGCCACTCTATTATGGCTTTTTGCTACAATTGGGGTTGAATATCTTAAAATTTGACCTCCACTAGCCTCTCTATTCTATGGATCCCAATTCATCATCTTTTTTCTATACATCTCTTGATAAAAACTGTTAGCTATCCATATATTTTCTTTTTTCTTTTCTTTTCTTTTTCTCATATCTTTCTACTAGATTTAATTAATATATCAATTATATATTTACATTTTACATTTTCTTCCAACTAACGAAGAGTGGTAAAAAAAAAAATACATAATTATTTTTAGGTGAGTTGTTTAAAAATTATAATCTATATATTTTAGTTAAATATATTTTTTCTCTTTTTATTTAATATTATTAATTTTACATGTATAAAATAAAAAACATTAAAAAGTATTTAAGGTTGGTCATATATTATTTAATAATATCTAGTTTTTATGGATTTTGAAGAAAGTAGTTGTAAATTGGGGCAACGCCCAATTAATTACGCGGAGAAGGTAAGTATTCCCTATTAATTACAACTTCAACTTAATTCCCAATTAAGCACAAAATATTATCCAATTACCAAAATATCCTTCTACCTATTATTAATTACTTTAATTATATATTTTATTAATTATAGTTTAATATTTATTTATTTTTTTCAGATTTTTTTTTTTAAATATTTTTTTTTCGAAATATTTTTTTTTCAAAAAATATTTTTTTTTCGAAAAATATTTTTTTTTCGAAAAATATTTTTTTTTCAAAAAATATTTTTTTTTCGAAAAATATTTTTTTTTCAAAAAATATTTTTTTTTTCGAAAAATATTTTTTTTTTCGGAAATATTTTTTTTTTTCGGAAATTTTTTTTTCGAATTTTTTTTTTGTCGATTTTTTCCCCCGGAATTTTTTTTCTATGATAATTGTGTGTTAAAGTAACACAAAATCATATGTGTTGTGTGTTGCATGAACACCCAATATGTATAATATTAAGTTGCTTAAACACACATAAATAACAAATTGTGTGATACATGAACACAAAATCAGACAGACAGAATATTTGTACACAAAGTATAGAATAATGTATATGTAGGCTGATTATGTGTTCATGCAACACGCAATTGCTGAAAGTATGTGTTACAGTAACACACAACAGTATGGGTTTTGTGTTGGTAAGACACACAATGCGTTTATCATTTAAAGTATAGAATAATGTATATGTAGGCTGATTATGTGTTCATGCAACACGCAATTGCTGAAAGTATGTGTTACAGTAACACACAACAGTATGGGTTTTGTGTTGGTAAGACACACAATGCGTTTATCATTTACAGTTTTGCGTTGCTTAAACACACACAAATAACAATTGTGTGTTGCAGGAACACAGAATAAGATATACAGAATATTTGTACACATTAATAGATAATAGTGTACAGATAGTCTGAACATCTGATTGTGTGTTAATGTAACACACAATCGCTTGATGTATGAGTTACCGTAACACAAAACAGTATGAACTTGTGTGTTAATGAAAAAATCTTTGAAAATATTTTTCGAAAAAAAAAAAAAATCGAAAAAAAAAAAATATTTTTCGAAAAAAAAAATTTCAAAAAAAAAATTTTCAAAAAAAAAAAAATTTCGAAAAAAAAAAATTCCAAAAAAAAAAAAATTTTGGAAAAAAAAAATTTCGAAAAAAAAAAAAATTCAAAAAAAAAATATTTTTTCGGAAAAAAAAAATTAAAAAAAAAAATTTAAAAAAATGAAAAAATAAATTCAGATATTAAATATATAAATATATAATGAAATAAAAAAACATATAAGGGCAATAATGGAAGGTAAATATGACCATGTGCTTATTTGAGAATTAAGTTGAAAATTTGTGAGTAAGTAGGAAGTAATTTCCTCCTTCCTTTTTTTTGAGAATGAAAAGTGAGGAAGTGTAATTAATTGGGAATTATCTCTTGTAAATTAATTAAAACAATATAAATAATAGTAACATATTTTAATATTATTTAATTTTTTATTTGTTTTAATACTTTATTTAAAGATAAATAATACAAAAATAAGGATTTATTAAAAAAATATAGATATATTTTATTATACATGAAAAAACAAATATATTTCATTTTAAAAAATATTAAAAAAAATAAATAAATAATTTTTATAACAAGTTAGTTTCTAGATATATGAAAAAAAACTCAATAACAATTTAAAATAATTAATAAAATATATAACAGAATTTTTAAAATTAGTTGATAGAATTGGGAAGCTGTTGGAGCAACTCTTATTTAGAGAGTTGTATTTGATAATAAAAAGTCATTTGACCCCCAATTCTAGCAAAAAATGTGATGAGCTGTTGGACTTAGCCTAACATTGGAGGCTCTACCTTCACAAAAATAATACGACTAAAAGTAATTTATTTCTTCTTCTTTTCTATTCAATATATGTTAGAGAAAATAAAATGTAATTTATCCAACCATATCTTCATATCTTTATAGAATAAATACTTTATTTTTAATTTAAATAACGCGATACCTACTATTTATTTGAGATTTTTACATACGAAGTCTTTAAGACATCCCTATTTCTAGGCATGTAAACGAACCGAGTCGAGCCGAATACTAGATGTGCAAGCTTGTTTGATAAGATTTACGAGTCGATCCGAGTCGAACTCAAATTTTAACGAGTCGAGCCGAGCTCACATTTCAAGCTTGTTAACATATCGAACGAGCTTTTTTCGAGCCGATCTCGATTTATTAACGAATAATTTGTTTTTTATAGGTTTAACAATATATTTATTGATAACTAAAGCATTAATGTCCAAATTTAAATTTTTAACGAGTTAACGAACAAGTTCGAACAAAATTTTGTTCGTTTATTCAAACGAGCTTTTTCCTGAGCCGAGCTCGAGCGGCTTGCGAGCGGCTTGGTTCATTTACAGCCTTACCTATTTCCATTCCCAACCCTACTTACATTCTCTTCTTACTAAAGACTTTAAATAAAATCTTACACCATAGTTCAAAAACCCAATTACATTCTTACCCCTTTTTTTCCTATATATCCTTTTTATCAGAATTTATTTAATTATCTCTCTCTCTCTCTCTCTCTCTCTCTCTCTCTCTCTCTCTCTCTCTCTCTCTCTCTCTCTCTCTCTCTCTCTCTCTCTCTCTCTCTCTCTCTCTCTCTCTCTCTCTCTCTCTCTCTCTCTCTCTCTCTCCTCAATATTTTTCCCCGTAAACTTAGCAATCTCTCTATTATCACTCTTTCCTCACACCACTCAAGAAATCCTCACTTCCCTTCATCTCCGGCGAGTCCCCTTCGACGAATCTCCTTCGTAGCTGGCCACGCCTGAGAAGAAACCGCGCCATCTCTATTTTATCGAGCTCGCCGGAGGTCCAACACCTACAGCTTCCGAGAAAACCCTAGCTCGTGAAAAATGGAGTCGTCGTTCCTGACCTCCAAGCTATCGCGCCTCACGACCAAGCCTCGCCGGAAGGAGAAAAATGAAGTTTCCTGGAGGACTCTCGTTCACCTGAGCTCGTCAAAAGAAGCTCGTTCGTCCATGGTGTTGTCTTCTGCTCAGGTAAAAAAGAGGCGCCGCTCGTTACTCTGATGGCTAGATCCGCCGTTCAGACCAGATTTGAGATGGCTAGATCCGCTGTTCAGCTGAAACTTGGTTACTTAACTTCTAAATGGAGCAAATTCGAGATATTCTTCCATTCAAACAGAGCTAAATGGAGCATGACATACTTCAATCCATGCTTCACTGGAGGCTTTACTATGGCTGCGGATCTCGAACGGAGTCATTCACCGGGAAATAGGAGAGAGGCTCAGGGGTGGATCTCGGTGGAACATAGGCTTCGAATTGTTGTTGATGTTATACTAGGGTCACGAAGAAGAAGCAGCCAACACTTCGATCTGCTGTTCTTTTTTATGGTTCTTAAATTCTTGTCAAACCAGTTCGATAAACGTGTAGGTGCATGTATTTAGTTAGTTTTTTTTTTATGTAATTAGATTGTTTAATTTCTTCTTTTTTTGTTATTAGTTTGAAATTGTAATAAAATATAAAGTCAAGGTATTACTCTGTATTTTTTTTATCACTACTCATTAATATTATCGAATACTCATCTCTATTTTTTTTATAGAGTACTCACTGCTTTTTATGGGAGCTTTTATATTAAAAGGCCTTAGAGCCACTAGTAATACTCACAAAAGCCCCTTATTATCTACCTAGTTAGATTCCAACTAAAAGAAAAAAATTGCCTAAATGACCCTTCCTTACCCTCTATTTACTGTAAAAACCTAAAAAAAACACCATAAGGGATCAGATCTATTCTCACATCTCTTTGGTTATCTCTCTTCTCTCTCTCTCTCTCTCTCTCTTACCTTTCTATTCTCTCACGTACTAGGACAAAAAATACGTCGCCTCACCTTCTTCTATCAACACACGAGCCACTCTCCTGCATAAGCAAACCATTGTTGTTCGTGGACCATTCTCCACCACCATCAAGCCTGATTGCAAAGAAAACCGCTGCTCTCCACTGTACAAGAAAATAGCCACTTTCCACCGCTGCTCTCTTTTGCCGCCGTTTGTGGACCATTCTTTTTTTGGAAGGCTTTTACCGTATGAGAAGTGATAAGCACTGAAAATATTGTATATGGGAGGGGATTCCATGTAGTTTTGTGGGTATTGTGTGAAGATAAATCTACAAATAGCGTATAAAGAAGAATATAAAAGCCCTTTGTGTGAAAAAGTTCTGTTTTTTGTTTTTTGTTCCTATACGAGTGTGAAGATATGTCTCAATTTTTTTAATCATAGAGAATGATGTTTCATTGTTTACTTTTTAACACTACAAATGTTTCATTGTTTTTAAACGTTTATATTTTTTGTTTTGAAATTTTTCAACGTTTACAGTAATATGTTTCATTGCTTTCCAAAATTTACTTTTTATTTTCTTTATTTAATATTTAATTTTCTATATTGTTTTAGTTAAAATGAAATTGGGACAACTTCTGGAGATGGTCTAAAAAGAAGAAAAATACCGAATGAAAATTTTTGCACAAATTGGCACAACAGCGGGAGATGGTATATGATCTATTTGGTACGTACCAATCAGATTTGTTTGGTACATACCAATTGAGGTTTTATCGTGAAAATATTATCTTTTTAATTTTGTTCAAATACGAGTGTTCAATGCTTCATTTTTCGAATTATTTTTACGGAAAAAAAATTATGTTTGACACGTACCAATGCTTGGACCTTGACACGATAGGTTTGCTTGGTTTATCTAAATAAGTACGGACATTAACCTTGGATATGGACAAAAACCATTTAAGTTTATAAAAATGCTATTAGGGACACCTATCATGCAATTATAAAAACATTGATTGTATAACAATCGTAAAACGATCATGTTAGAAATGTAATTGGTACGTGCCAAACAGAAAATATTGGTACATACCAAACAGAAATATTGGTACGTACCAAACGGAAAAATATTGGTACGTACCTACGATAAAACTAAATAGAGGTATAAGGGCAAAAAAGCTAACCAGAAAATCAAACTTAGGCCTTTCATAAAAAAAAAAATTTAGTTTGGGACTTTATAAGTAACGTTTGGGATTTTTAGGCTTTTATTAGTAATTTCCTCTTTTTATGGAGGACTCAATTTTTTCCGCAATACTCTATATAATTTTTTTAGATACTCTATATTTTTTTCCGATAATCTATATTTTTTGCGATACTCTATACTTTTTTCGATACTCTATACTTTTTTTCGATACTCTAAACTTTTTTCGACGGTGGGTGGTGGTCGGTGGCCGGAGGCCGGAGATGAACACTGCCAACACTTAACAATTTTTTTTGTCTTTTAGTGTTTTTTGTATTATATAAGAGTATTTTAGTATTTGGTCATACTTGAGGTCTTTTTAAAGAAATAAGATTTCCATTAGTTGTTATAGGACGAAGATCTACTCTCCAAGACTCTATGTCTCATTCACCTTATTTATTTTTATTCAATCATTGGTACATGCCGCTTATTTTACATTTAATGTCTACGTGGTTGATTAAGAAAATAAAATAGACAAGAATATATCCAAAAAAATTGGAAAATGACAAATAAGTACACATACTCTTGCCACGTCAGCACTTAACGACTGAATTAACGATGAATACCAGCATTTGGACCAAAGTTACAATACTGGGTAATTTTTTGTCCAAATTGAAACTATGATAACCCTTTATCAAATTTTGAAACATTGAGTACATTTGGGTCTTTTTACTTATATGTTAAAATTACTTTGCCTTTGAACTATTTTAATTCGAATCACACTTAATTATAAAATCTCTTGATCATAATAAAAAAAATTACCACTAATTAAATTATCGATCTTATATTTATCTTGATTACTTCTTGCAAAGTATTATATTCTTTCAAAGCAACCATTTTTATTTTGTTCTACCATCACATATGTAGTGTTATTCGAAAGTATAAACAATAACAACAAAAAATTACATAAAAGAGAATAAAAGGCAGAAATTACGATACTTGTCTGTTGTAGTGACATGCATACTACTTTTTTCGTATCCTTGGTGCTATATTGTTTCTTACAGTTAGTTTCTCAATACATAACCACTACGTCCATTAATCGCGTACATTCACAACTATCGCGATGGAGTTTGCATAAAAACGTTGCGCTCAAGAATTCAATAAAGAAATATTTTTGTGTAACTTTCATGGTTTGTTTCGGCTTTAATTTCTCAATTAGCTTACATTGTAGGAGAAGAAAAAGTTGATATATATATAGCTAACCGAGTAACAAAAACAGTTTGAGAAGAAATAACGAATTAAAGTAATAAAAATCACATAATTTATCGAATTTGATAGGAGTCTATAGCTTAACCTTTCTTGGAGGCGGAAGAAGAAACGTTCATGAATGGGCCACTAATGTTCCAGTTGAGACGAATGCACACCATCGAACTCTCATTAATAGATACTAAAAACCCTAATGGATTTGCTAGTTCTTGCAGATTGTTTTTGTAATATATTTTTACGGGATTCTACCTATCTAAAGGCACCACAATAATATATATAACCGACCGAAAGTTTGAAAGAAAGGGAAAAATACTAAAAGTTTAGGATCTGTCCTGATGGGTCTACTATAAAATAAGTCGTATAGCACTTTGTGTTTATATTATAAAGCCTCGATGTAACTACCCTTTAGAAAGCCAACTAAAGAAGGTTAAAGACCTAAATTACCCTCCACTCCCTTACTAGTGTACAGTGAAAGTCCAAAATCCAAAACCCAAATCCTATATAGCAACCCAACCTAGATCAAAACCCTCTCCATCACTCTCTCTCTCTCTCTCTCTCTCTCTCTCTCTCTCTCTCTCTCTCTCTCTCTGAACAAGAAAATCGCAGACCTGCTCTCCTCTCTCTACTTACCGTATACATCCTCATGGAGCCACCTTCCATCCCCACCATCACCATCACCTTCTCTCTCTCTCTCTCTCTCTCTCTCTCTCTCTCTCTCTCTCTCTCTCTCTCTCTCTCTCTCTCTCTCTCTCTCTCTCTCTCTCTCTCTCTCTCCTCTGCACAAGAATAACCTCTGCTGCCCCTACTCCACCATTGAAGGCTTTATTAGACCTTCCAACTCCGCCATCACCACCCATATCATCTATGCAATCTAGCATCAGGTCTCACCTTCGTAGCATCCGGTGATGTCGAGCTTCAACAGTCACAGATCGAGCTTCGCACCACCGCGCTGCTTCACAAGATTTGCACCACCACCAATATTCGCACCATCACCATCAAATCTATATTCTCTCCCCCACCACAGCTTTGCTTCACAACACCGACTGAAACTCTACCCATCATGTTAATCAACAAACCCGAAGCCGCTATGCACCACCACTTACCTCGCCGCCTTCCAACACCGGATGAAACCCTAGCCACCATGGGTCCAGCCCAAGGAAAATATCGTCATGGGTCTAATCCAATCGAACGGTTGAGGGTATAGCCCAGACAATGCAATGTGAGATTCGTTGCTTCACCAGAAAACCGTTGAGATTTTTTGGGCCAGATTCGCACCACCACCACCGTATTCGCTCTTCATCGCCATCAAAGGTACAACCCCAGGAATCCCAAATCCGATATGGACCCATCCCCATGAATCCAAAACCCGAGATGGGTCCAGCCCCATAAGCTACCCGCGTATACATGTTGTGATTTTTTTTGATTCGTTGTTTTTCCGTTGCAATTTCCTATTTTTGTGTTTGTTTCAGCAAGTGGATATGTCTTTTTGGTTGTTTGATCAAACAATGTTTTTACCAGTAATACTTGTATAAATGTGTGTATGCAAATTTCTCCAGTTCAAATTATGCAAATTTTCGTGTATACAATGTTTTCAAGAATATATGGAATGATGGTATTACAGTACAAGTATGCAAATTTCTCCAGTTCAAATTATGTAAATTCAGGAAGAGCTATTTTGAAGTTTCAGTTGCTAAACCAACGAGCATATTTCTCATTTGCTTTATTGCAGACCCAATAACATTGATGTGTTGTAAAAAAAGTTGGTTTTGTTTTAGTTCATTAATGGTGCATCCTCACCAGAATTTGGGCTATTTGTTCATGTTGGGTAAAACCCGTTAATCTGATAAACTGCCACGGGTTTGTCCCATCACGGGTTATTTACAAACAAGTGTGACCGTATTCATCGTGGGGCCGTACCCATAGAATAAAAGAGACTGAATGTAGAAGTCGTGATGGGTCCATACATATCAGGAGGAAAGGATATAAAAGTAAAAAACAAACTAAAAAATTAAAAAATAACTTTAAAAAATAACTTTTTATAACTTAAGCTTATAATATAAAAATTTGGATAATTGGGCCTTATTTTATATTTTCCTCCTTTACTGATAGTTACGTTTTTCTTTTTTAAGAATTCTACATGAACCATAGAAAGTAAAACCCAATCTTTTTTTGTCATATTGTTTTTTTTTTTGGGCGGAGTCATATTGTTTTTGTAAAACCCAATTATATACTGTATTGACCAACCATATCTAACATTCACACTGCTATAACGTTTCATCTAACAATTTTTAATGACTCACACGATACCGTAACATTGAGTTTTTATTATCTGTGACCTACTTTTTAAAAATAATTGTAAAAAAAACTTATATGAAAAAATAATTGCAAAACTAACACGAAGGCGCTCTTCGAGGAGCGCCTTTATCATTTACCCAGCCCATTAACTTAATAGTCCATTTATTAACTTAAGTGTAATGCGCTAATCTGAAAAGCGCCTTTACTTATAATAGAAAATGGCTGGCCAACGATCTTCAGCCTTTACTTTTGCAAGAACTGTGTACAGAGTATTTTAATAATACAGAGAAGATGCCTTATCAATTAGGCATAGAATTACCGAAACAAGCAGGATTTTTTATTAAAACGTGATCATGAATATTAAGCTTTTTGCTTACCTGAATAATCTGAATAATCTATCTTCTTTGTAAGAAAAAAGTCTAATAGAATAAAATAAGCATCTGATGCAACACTACAATTCTTAATTAAGTAAAAAATACAATAAAAGATCGTTGGCTAGTCATTTTCTTTTATAAGTGAAAGCGCTCCTATGTTAATTAATGGGGTAAAACGTTAATGGGCTGAGTAACAGATAGAGACGCTCCTCGCTCCTCCGAGGAGCGCCTGCTACTTATGTTAATTAATGGGCTAAAACGTTAATGGGCTGAATAACAGATAGAGGCGCTCCTCCGAGGAGCGCCTGTTAGTTTTACAATTATTTTTTCAAATAAGTTTTTTATACAATTATTTTTTAAAAATAAGTCACAAATAAAAAAAACTCCCGTAACATTACTCCTAAGCTTTTGAGTATTTATACTAACAAACTTTGGTCAGGTTTGCACGTTGTTTTCTGAACCTCATCAGTCATAGTTTTTTTTTGGTCAAATCATCAGTCATAGTCAAGATAGATATTTTTCATGTTTCACTCTAGTCATTAACTCACCTGCAAAGCAAAATCCAATAACCATCACCAGACGATTGGATTATAATTCCGTGAAGATAACACAAACCAACGGTCAAGATCATGTCGTTGCAAACTCTCATATGCTTGGAATATTATGTCAAGCACATTGTATGCCATCATTTCAGTCAGTGTACTAGAAATATTCTCCACTTCTTAGTACAATTCATTCTACCTTCATTTTTTACCGCAAAGTTACCGACAAAAGAATAAAGCATACAAATTAATTTTTTAAGTCACTATTTGTATCATTTGTTAAAAATAATTTTCTTAAATATTCACTTTACAATCTCACAATGTGGATATACTCATTTAGCAAAAAAATTAAAAAGAGTGTAATCAGGTTAATAGAATTTTAGGTTATCTTTTGCTAAAGTATAAGTTTGATTTAACTATATACTCAGTAAGGCCATGGTCAATGGTGAAAATAGTTGTACTACATATTTAATTCAACTATTAGACAAATATTATTGTATATTTTTACAGTAGTAATATGTCAAAAATTGTCAATGAGATGCAATAAGTGTGTGAGTTGTGGATTTGTAAGAGTTATGGTTGTCGTACATGGTTTGAACGTGTTGGGATAGTTCCTTTTCATTGGAGGACAACTCACACCTTGGTGATTGGAGAACTCATTGAAAATAATGAAAGACAAATCTTGGAACTGTGAAAAACTGTATTGAAAATACACAAGTGTGTTTCGATATCTTCACGCCATTTACTTAAGCGTTGAATGACCTTCCCTCTTCTAACTTAAGTCCTATCATTAACAGCAATCAAGATACAGAAGTGATACACTTGGAGAGTGAATTAAAAAGTACAAAAAGAGTGAAATCCGGAGAAGAGTATCCACAAAATCCATTTACAAGAGAATATTGAGAGTCTCGGTTGGATGGTCAAATAAAATTCGATCAAGACAAAATTTTGACACAGTGTTCTTAACACGTCGAAGTTCAGATTTAACCTTGGGATTGTCGTTATAACAGCTGGAACCAAAATTATAGCCTCGTTCCAAGCCTGGTGAGTTCATTCCAATTTCATGTATTCCATTAGTTGATATATTCGATAATCCTGTAGTGTTGTCTATAGGGATGGCAATGGTTCAAAAATTAACCGTAACCGATGGATATCCGATCCGATAAGAATTCCGTTAGTGGAACCGATGGTGCATCCATGAGGGTTTGGTTCTCACAAAAGATAACCGGTGGATTATCCGTTAGGATTTGGTCTTTTACAATAATCCGAAGGATAATCCGAAATCCGAATAAAAAAATAAAAGTTAAAAAATAAAAAATAAAATATTAAAATATATATACTATGTATAAAAATATTCTATATATGCAAATTTCATATATAATATCGATCAAATATAATTATTCCATACATAAACTAGCTAATTGATTATTATCTATTTTATTACTATATTGCCTAATATCATTTTATGGCTTTCTAATAATTTTGTAGTTAATTTTAGAATTTTAAAAATATTTAACAATTTATTTTATTTAAATCATTTTAAATATTGCGGATACGGATTAACCGCGGATAAACCGCATCCGTCGCGGATGCGGATTTGGTAAATAATTCTAAAATCCGATGGTTAATGGATGCGGATTTGGTTATCGTTTTTCTTAATGGATATGGATGTGGTTATGCAATTTTTCGAGGATATCCGATCCGTTGCCATCCCTAGTTGTCTAGAAGAAACTCTTGTAATCTCATTATTATATGTTATAGTGGAGTACTTTGGATCCTTATCCCACCCGGGGTTTTATTTTAGTTTTAGATGGGTTTCAATCTTTGCGTCATTTACTTTCTTTTTTCTTTCCTATTCATATCTCACAAGTGGGGGGGAAACGAGATCAACTTAATTCTGCTACGTTTTAGTGACCTTTCCCAACAAAGTGGTATCAAAGCTTTGGTTATATGAGTATCTTGTGTGATATAATGGTAATGGACGAATCTTCTAATGTTTCAAGCATGATCAAGTTGACGTGTTCGAATTATTCTTTATGGAAATTGAAGATGGAGGATATCTTGTATTGCAATGATTTGTACGAGCCCATTACTAGTGAAGACAAGACGAAAAAGTATAATGGTTCTCAATGGAAAATGTTACATCAAATAGTAATTAGCATGATTTGACAATATATTGACCATAGTGTTATCTAGGATGTGACCGATGAGAGAAACATATTGGAGTTATAGAACAAGCTCAATGCGATGTTTGCTCGGAAAACTGGTGTGAACGAAACCTCTCTTATGAGAAGAATAGAGAAGTTGCAATACAAAGATGGACAATGTGTGGTCGAACACCTTAATAACTTTCAAGGTCTCACGAATCAGCTCAAGGTCGTCAGAATCACCTTGGACGATGGGGTATTAACCTTACTTATGCTTAGTTCTCTTCATGACAGTTAGGAGACATTGTTCATGTCTTTGAGTAACTCCACGCCTAAACTTTCCATAAAAATTGTGAAGAATAGTATTTTGGACGAAGAAGCTCAATGAAAGGATCTTAACTTGCCATCTCACTCATATGCTAATTTGGTAGAGAGTCGAGGAAGAAACAAACCGCAAGACTCGTCGAATCAAGATAAGTCAAAGTTCTGAGGTAGATCCAAATCCAAGACAAGAAAAAATGTTACTTGTTTCTATTGTAAAAAAGATGGTCACAAGAAAAAATGAGTGTTGGAAGTTAAAGCGTGACCAAGGAAATACCAACCTCGATAAGGTCATCAACAAATCAAAACATAAATAAGAAGGCAATACATCGACTATTACAACTACTAACAGTCACCCAAATCTTGCTTGTGAAGAATGTTCGTGGGTTGTTGACTCTGGTGCCTCATTTCATCTTACCTCACATCGTAATTTCTTCTCTTCCTACAATTCTAGTGACTTTGGCCACATAAGAATAGGAAGCGACATTTTTTCTGAAATAATTGGTATTGATAATCTTTATTTAGAGACTAATACTACTTGCAGGTTGACATTACGAGATATGAGATATGTCCTAGATATTCGTCTAAATCTATTATTTGTCAATTAACTAGATGATGAAGGTTATTTGAGCTATTTTGGTGGATTTAAATGGAAATTCACCAATGGATCATTGAGCGTAGCTCGAGGTAATAAATAGAGGACCCTATATATATATGATGCAAGCAAGTATCAAAAATAGATAAGTCAATTCCGTCAAGGGTGATATCGTGTTATGACATAAGCGGCTCAGGCATATAAGTGAAAAAGGTTTGTAAATTCTCCCAAGGAAGAACCTTATCCCAGGTATGAAGAACACTTCGTTAAAACCTTGTGTCAATTGTTTGGCGGGTAAACAACATCGTGAGCATTCCACTGAAGCTCTTCATCGAGATGGAAGAATATCCCCGATCTTGTTCATAGATGTTTGCACCATGACAGAGAGATCACTTGGTGTTGCACAATACTTTGTCACTTTTATCGATGATCATTCCAGGATGGTGTGGGTATTTCCCTTGAAGACCAAGGATCAAGTCCTCGAGACATTCAAGAACTTCCATGCTAAGGTGAAACGAGAAATTGGTAAGAAGTTAAAGGTTTTTTTAGCAGAAAATGGTGGTGAATTTCAAGGACCTATCAAAGAGTACTAACAAGAACACAGAATAAGGATCAAGAAGACTGTCCCGAAGATAGCACAACTGAATGATATAGCCGAAAGAATGAATCAGACCATCTCTGAGCGAATCCGAAGTATGCTTTCTCATGCAAAGTTGTCGAAGTTATTGTGGGAGAGGCTATGAACAGTATATAATCATTCTTTCTTCTTCACTTCTTTTGGACGGAGATATCCTAAAGAGAGTTTGGACAGGAAAGGACATTTCCTACAAACATTTGAAGGTGTTCGCGTTAGAGAATTCGTATATCTTCTGAGGAACGAAAGTCGAAGCTCGACATTGTGGCAAAGAAATGTATAATCCTGGGTTATCCTCAATAAGAGTTTGGAAATAGATATTGGGGTCTTGTTATTGACAAAATTGTCTGAAGCAGAGACATGGTATCCTTTGAAGACTAGTCAAAAGAAGACTTTGACAAACCAGAAAATCCAGAGTCTTCTACTTTTGACATTCCTATAAACTTGGACCCAGTCCTACCTCTATTGATCGATGAAGACGTCAAAGTAATAATGACATTATTCAAACTTGTCTAGATTAACCTATTGAGCAACCATTAAGATGTGGTACTAGAATCTGAAGGCAGATTATTAGATATCTATAAAAACGAGTATGTGACGCTGACAAATCAAGGGTAGCCCCAATGCTTCAAGAAAGCTATGTCAGATCCACAACGTCAAGAGTGGTTACAAGCCATGCAAGAAGAGATCAGTTCCTTGCACGAGAATCACACATTCAAGTTAGTCCCTCTACCAAAAAAGGAGCACTCATTAAAGGACACATGGGTTTATATGTTGAGGATTGAAGAAGGTAATCCACAACCATAATACAACTTTACAAGGCCATACTAGTTGTGAAGGGTTTTAATCAGAAGAAGGAATCGATTTTGATAAAAGGTTTTTTCTAATGGTAAAAATATCTTTTATTCGAGTTATCCTTGCTTTAGCAGCTGACATAGACTTAGAGATTGAACAAATAAATGTCAAGACCGCGTTTCTTTATGGTTACATCGAGGAGGATATTTATATGGATCAACCAGAGGGATTTCAAGTTAAGGGTAAGTAACTTAGTATGCCGACTAAAAAAAGTCTATATGTTTGAAGCAAGCACCTCAATAGTGGTTCAAGAAGATTGAGTCTTTTATGACAGAGCACAAGTTCAATAATACTTTGAATGATCACTGTGTGCTCGTGAAGAGGTATGATAATAATGATTTCACTATTCTTCTCCTTTATGTCGATGATATGTTGATAGTAGGTCGTGACATGACAAAGATAGTTGCTTTGAACAATGCCTTGAACAAATATTTCACTGGGAAAGATTTTTGATCAACTAGACAGATGTTGGGTATGAATATTTCTCGAGATCGTACTAATAAGAAGTTCTGGTTATCATAAGAGAAGTACATCGAAAAAGTGTTGCGAAGCTTCGACTTGTACAAGGCTAAACCAGCTAGCTCTCCACTTGCAGGACATTTTGAATTGAGATCGAAGCAATATGCTACGAGCAAAGAAGATCAAGAAGAGATGAGTATTTTTTTTTATGAATTCGTCGTCGGTAGCTTGATGTATGTGACGGTTTGTACGAGACTTGACTTAACATATGTCGTGGGAGTTGTAAAAGGTTAGCTATCAAATCAAGGAAAAGCACATTGGGTTGAGGTTATATGGATTATTAGGGTATATTTGAGGTAATTCGAAGATGTGTTTATGTTTTGACTCTAGGAACCTGTTTTAGATGTTACACAGATGTAGACATAACTGGTGACGAGGATTCTCGCAAACCCATATAGGGTACATGATGCATGGGGAGCCATATGTGGCAATCAAATATATAGAAGTATGTCGCTTTATCAACTACCAAGGTTGAGTAAATCGATGCAACCGAACTTGCAAAGAGTTACTATGGATGGATTTTTTTCTTAAAACAATTGGGTTCTACACAAGAAGACTTCGTCCTTTACTGCGACAATCAGAGTGCAATTCTCTTAACCAAGAATCCTGCTTATCATTATTGAACCAAGCCTATTGATGTAAGGTATAATTGGATACAATACCAGCTAGAGTCAAAGTTGTTTCAATCAAGAAGATCCACGCTACGATAATGGGTCGGATATGATGACAAAGAATCTATCGTTGAAGAAGTTCGAGATATGTTGTTCGAAGGTTGGGTTTGTCGTTTCTCCCAACTGATTCGGAAGAGGTATATTTGTTAGGTTGTGTCCTCTTCATTGGAGGAAAACTCTCACCTTGGTAGTTTTAGAGCTCGTTGGAAACAATGAAAGTCAAGTCTTGGAATTGTGAGTGTATGGATATACAAGGGTGCTTCTATATCTTCACGCTATTAACTCAAGTGTTGAATGACCTATCCTCTCATCTCTCGAGTCCTATACAAAGAGAACCATTGAATATCATTTTGAGCAAGAAAGATACAAGAGTAATACACTTGGATAGTGAATTATAGAGCACAAAAGAGTGAAATCCAAAATATCCCTACGTGATAGAATATTGAGAGACTCGACTCGATGATCAAATCAAACCCGATCTAGATGAAATTTTGACATAGTGTTCCTAACACATCTAGGTTTAGATCCAACGGTGGATATTATTTCTTCTAAGTAGTAGTATAACATTAAATTCTCGCATGTTGTAAGAAAATGCAACAGTGTTGCTGATCGGGTGGCTAAATAAATGCTACAATGCAATTTGTTTAATATTTGGATATAATCCACCCCCCAATTAGAAAAATTCCTTTTGCTAGACTATGATGTTAAAGGCATTAACTAAGTATTCTAACCGCGTTTTTAATATATGAGAACTTTTTCGACTAAAAAAACGGTAAGATTGTCGTTCTAACAGATGGAACTGAAGTTATAGCCTCGTTCCAGACCTGTAGAGCTCGTTTTGGTTTTGTGTATTCCATTAGTTGATATATTCAGTAATGCTCCAGTATTGTCTAGAGATAACCTCTTGTAATACCACTGTTTACTATTATAGTGGAGTAATTTGGACTCTTGGTTCACCCATGGTTTTACTTTTGGAGGGTTTTCCATGTAAATCTTTGTGTCATTTACTATCTTTCTCTTCCCTAGTCATATCACACAAGTGGGGAGGGGGGGGGGGGGGGGGGGGGAGGAATGAGATCAACTTATTTCTGTTGCGTTTATTAGTGACCTATCCGAACAAAACTTGATGTCGTAGGTTTGGATTTTTGATAGCTCATATCATGTTTTGATGGGTTTGGATCTCTTGAGAAGATTGTTATTCAATTTTCTCTCCAAATTTTGGTTTTTCTAGGGTCCAAACCCATTATTATGAGTATAATGGAAGAATGAGGGTTTTTACAATCATAAATAGGGCTGTAAACGAACCGAGTCGAGCCGAATACTATATGTGTCAGCTTGTTTGATAAGATTTACGAGTCGAGTCGAGCTCAAATTTTAACGAGCCAAGCTCAAATTTTTAAGCTTGTTAACATATCGAACGAGCTTTTTTCGAGCCGATCTCGCGTTATTAACGAATAATTTGTTTTTTATAGGTTTTACAATATATTTATTGATAATTATAACATTAATTTACCGATTATAAATATTTACCGAGCTAACGAACGAACTCGAACAAACTCGTTGTTTTAACGAACGAGTTCGAACAAACTTTTTTGTTCGTCTATATAAACGAACGAGTTCGAACGAGCTTTTTCCCGAGCCGAACTCGAGCGGCTCGCGAGCGGCTTGGTTCATTTACAGCCTAATCATAAATATCTAAAAGCATGCGTCAAATTTGATATTAACATCTTTCGTATTGGTCATGCATTGATGTAAGAAATAAAAATAAAAAAATCGGATAATAATATTTTAAAAAATATATATTTGAAACTTACCTTAAAAGGGGTGATAAATTTTTATATTAACGAGGTCAAAGAGCGTTATGAAAGAAGCTCAAAATCGACTAGATACCCTCGAGCGAAGTACTATATACTATCCTAGTTGTCGTCCATCCACATATGTCTCCATTATGTAATGCCATAGCCCTTCTGGTGCTTCATCATAGATCCCAGGGGTGTGCATGGTTCCAAAATCCGCGGGTTAACGCAAGGTTCAACCCAGGTCCTAGTGATGGACTTATTTTTTTAAGACCTGGTCTAGTGGCAATTTGGCGGGTATAACCGGCGAACTTTTGGCGGACTCTCAGCGGGGTCTTGGCGGGTTTAGGTTTTGAGCGAGCCTTTATTCATGTATTTTTTATATCTACAAATTTGTTATTAATTAAGTTTATTTTTGTATTAGAAATCTTTTTATAGTGTAGTTTGATTCTCTAATTTTCTTTTGTCAAATCATGATATGACACCAGATTCATTTAGAAACTATTTATATAAATTATTAGTGTTAAATATTTATCTTTATCGCAAAAGAATTTCTAATGCCTTAATTTATTTATTATATCACCAAATAGACACATTGGAATAATATTATTTATCATGTAAAAGTGATATTAGTTCAAATATGACACAAATATAATAATAGATTCTAATATAGGTAAACATTATATTAGTGACCGTGGAACAATTATACAAAAAATATTATTAATGACACTATTTTAGTTATACAAATCTTATATAATTAGAATAATCCTGCAAAATCCAAGAAATTACTTTAAGTAATTAAATGATAATATAAATATTCTAAAGATTATATAGTATACATAATAAAAATGAATATATTTATATGAATGACGGGGTAGGTTGGATCAAACGGGTTTTGCTACATGAAAGTCCAATATAGTTCTGAACCCGTGAGTTTTTCTAAGACTAAGGTTTGATATAGACCGAAACCCGTAGTTACGGGCCATACGGTTGGAATATGGCGGATCAAGCAGTCCGAACGGTCCAAGCAGATCATTTGCTCACCCTAATAGATCCTACTCTAGTTCGGTTGAGATGCTCCTAACTTAGCCAGCCAGTTCACACCACGAATTCACCTCCCTATATATATGCTCACCATTTCAAATAGCGGGTTTTGGTTCAACATGTCTTAGATACCATTTACAACTGACTTTCCCTGCACTTATTAGCGAAATCATTATTAACTAGATATAACGGTTTCGAAGATTCCACCTCGACAATTAACGTTTTAATTCCTAATTGTTCTTCCCATACCAACTGCTCGTGAAGCGCAACCATCTCAACGAGTGTTGGTAATACATAACCCATGCTTCTTGAGAAACCGCCAACCCATTTCTTATCTCGATCTCGTATTAAACCTCTTGCCCCACCTTCGACTTGGATTAACGCTTCCATCTATAGTTAATTTTAAACCCTCTTGGGTTTCTTCTACCCACTAGATCTACCACGTTGTCTTACGACCCTAACCCTCCATAATCTCCATTCCAGGCTCGTAGTGAGTCCTTGGATTTTTTTTGCTTTCGTTATAATATTAGTCACATCCGGTTGATATATACACATTACTTATTTTTTATGAATTTTAGTTCTTAAGTTTTAATTTTCAAACCAAAATATCATTTTTTTTACTCAAGATTTACCCCGATTCCACCAAAATTCCACTAGCACAGGACAACCACCATTTGACCATAACTACCTTACTACCATGAGAGATGTGCTATAACTTGAGGCGGGATGTAGGGCGTGTCGATGGGTTGTAGTCTCCTGGAGTAGGGGTATTGCACGTGTTTTTAAGGGAAACAATAGTAAAAAAATTCATTTACCCACCTCCTCATACCCAAAAATTAGCCCTCCCCGAATGAAATATTTACCCTTGCACCATTTTAAGACTTTTAACCTTCCTCTCGAATTAGAAACTAACCTCAATTTTTCATTCTAAATTTACCCCTCGAAAAAAATCTACCTCCATCCCCGACCATAACCTAAGTACCCCTCACTCCACCCAAACAAGGTTGACAACTAAAGCACTACCTCTCTTACCACCAACCAACCACTACCACATTACCAAATTAAGTGTTTTCCATTCCTACAATTAAAATAGTCAACTAAAGTCCATCATACAACCCATACTAAATAACAATTATTAAAGTAATCTATCAACGCACTCGTGGGAAAAGTAAAAATGCATAGAAACAAAATAGTACTATTGGATATCACCTAAAATACATCACCTTTTTATCACCACTTAGGTGGATTTTAAGTGGACCAATCATATAATTTCTCTTTCACGATTTATCAAATTCTCTCTTTTATATTTTTTGTTGGGTAGATAAATATATTAAACTTGAATTGTAATGGTACAGTATACTTCCGGTATCCCGGGTCAAAATTGTTAGCCTGACAAAATGCTAAAGGTAATCCTACTCTTCTTAGACCCTATACAAAGAGATAATGCACTCCAAAAGTGGTAAGATAGTGGTATACCACAAACAAAGACATGAATGTACAAGTTTGACTTTAAGAATGATTAGGAAGAGAAACCACTTCTTTAAAAGTTAACTTGTTATAGGCCTGCCAAATAGAATAAACCTTAGATGCAGACGCAATACACCACATTTTCTTTCTCCAAACTACTCTCTTTGATGCCTTTAGAGCCATTGAGGGCACTAGATATAGTAGTCATCTCCTTCAAATTGTCAAGCCAACCCCTCATATCCCTCCAAATACCTTTAAAGAAACACACTCAAATAATAAATGCTTAACCGTATTGAAGTCCCTTTTGCAAAGGGCACAAAGTGGGTTCTACTCTATATGCTTGATTCAATCATTAATACATCAAAAATGTAATTAAATAATGATGTAATTTAGAGTGATATCTAATCTTACTCAAAATATAATCAAATTTGTTGTAAAATTGTTACTTTTTACCAACATAATATTGTTCAAGTTTCTAGATAATATAAGAACACAAAAAACAATATAGTAAACTGCTGAAAATAAAAGATACATGAAATTATCTTGGTTCAGCTATGCGACAACGTTTTGAGATGTATTGGTCCAATTAGTATGCAAAATATTAGCCTTAAAAATGATCATAATCAACCAAAATCATCACACTTCTCAATATATAACAAAAAAAACAATATAAAAAGATCAGGGGCGGATCCATGATGGATTAGTGGGGAGGGGGGGGGGGGGGGGTGGGACAAAAAGTAGCGGGATTTGAGGTGATCGTCCCGTTTTTTTAGGATAATTGTAGCCTTGGGGGCGAACTTTTGGCTTAGGGGGGCAAATTTTTTACTCGGGGATGGGCGGAAAGCTTCTTTTATTCAACACTTTTTCGCTAAAAAATATTCTGGCCATTTTATCACTGTGTTCCGGGACCGGGGAGCAGCCACCCCCTCTCCCACAAACGCTCATCCACCCTTGACCAAGATTATCAAATCCATTCTACAAATTAAATCCATAAAATAAGAAACTATTGATATATGAGTACTTTTCACCTTATAAAGAATTTATTACTTTATGTCTCATTTTCTTTGGACGAGTAGCAATACACTAACTTTCTGTTGTTATCCGATGCCAAGTTTGTGAAATGGGTCCGGATCTGGAGACGGTGAAAATCCCTCATAGTCTTCCGTCTAGTTTTGCGTGCAGTCTTGTCAGCCAAGCTATTGTATCGCCTAGGTAGATATTTGAAACTCACGTTGTAAATACTTTTCAGCTATCCCGTTAATCCAAACGATTAACGACTTTATTTTCTCCCTCATTTAAAGTGTCTATTTTGTTTTTTGTTTTTTTAATGCCAATAAATCACGACTCTCTATGCCTTACCAATGACAATACTGAAGTAGAGTAGTAGTTTTTATATCTCCATAACTCTTACTCTAAAAAATTAGTCTCACTTTTTTAATAAGAAGACTATTTCACCTTTTCCCAGAACAAGCACTACGTATACAAGAAACTTTTTTTTTTTTTTTTGTCGGAGTATACAAGAAACCTATCTCATTGGTATTATTATTACTATTTTTTACAAGACTTCCGCATAAGAAGTCACACTAGCTCAGTCACTAACATTTTCCTCAAAAAGAGAGTCAGAGTTGAATGATTATGGAGGAGAGACCAGAGACTGAGCTAATATCAATACCAGCAACACCACGTGATACAACGACACCGGAGATACTAACTCCGTCAGGTCTAAGGTCGCCGAGAGGAGTGACGTCAGGGACATCTCGAGAAGCAAAATCATGGACACCAACTTCTTTCATATCACCGAGGTTCTTGAGTCCCATCGGTACACCGATGAAGAGAGTATTAGTGAACATGAAAGGTTACTTAGAAGAAGTAGGACACTTGACTAAGCTTAACCCACAAGATGCTTGGCTTCCAATCACTGAATCTCGTAATGGGAATGCTCATTATGCTGCTTTTCATAATCTTAATGCTGGTATTGGATTTCAGGCTTTGCTTTTGCCTGTTGCTTTCTCTTTTCTTGGATGGTATGCTTAAACCTTTTTTAATTAATTCATCTTTGACTTTTCTGCTTGTTGTTTTGATTATGTATTTTAAAAAATGTGTTAAATGGATACCCTAACGGTTACCCTAGCAGTTAGATGTGCGTTAGAAATACATTATATTCTTGGTTAATTATTTGCAATTTGTCATGTTCTTAGCATATTTTATACATCTACTCCCTAAAAGTTGCAAAATTTACATTCTAGACCTATAGTGCACCCCTCAAGAAAAGTGGTCCATTAGCATGCACATAAAACTAAACTCTTGTATGCAAGTAAATAATTATAGGGGTAAAAAGTAAATTTTATAAACTTAAAAGGGGTAAAATGCACAAAACTCTGTTCTTAGCCTATGTATATATTTTCCAAACGATTATAAAAATCAATACTATTTTCTCTTGTTACTGACACTTTGTTTGACTATTGAAGATTTCAAGACATCTTTTTTGTTTTGTTGGACTACAATTTGATGATTCCTGGTCCAGAGGGAGTTGTTTCTCTTTCTCTTTCTTTTCCTCTATTTGTTGCTTTTTCGTGGTCCATCATGGATTTGATTTAAAATGAGATCATAAAGATCCTTTAGGCAATTTTTGCTATACTCTTCAATTCTTGCTTTTCATAAAGAAGCTTCACTGGGCCCTTTCCATTTTTGATTTATGATGATAAAGACACTGGATCAATGCTTTAGACATAAATATAGTTCTCTTACCTGCTTTAAAGCATGAATAAGGTTCTATTTTATCTCTCTCTTATATGATGCCTAATTATATTTATGTGTCACAATTTGTGAAAAAAATCTGGTGTGGTTTAAAATCACGGGACCCATCTGTATTCCTTGTTGACGTTATCTTGAAGTGTATTCTCTTATTTATTTCTCCTTTGGGCCCACTCAGGGCGGATGTAGGATCAATTGCACTATAGACTCCTATATTATGACAAAATTGCACTATATATCTTGATATTTTATGTCCCTATATTATACAAAATGGGTATGTTTAATTGCACAGTGAAAAATGTATGATTCTTTTTTTTAAAATTCCGTGGAGCTTTTCCCCAAGAAATGTTTTCCTTGAGAATTAACTATACGGTGTTTCATATCATTTTGTTTTCGGAAAATCAAATATTTTCCATGTAAACGACAATAAAAGTTCACATGTGAACAAATATACGTGAAAATAAGTTTTAGCTTTTATAGAATAAATGTCTTCTTAGTTTATGGAAAATTCCATGCATCAATGATCAATTGAGTAAATAATTTCCATGGGAAAAAAAGTTATCAAACATCACTTGTATGGAATCGTATGAAAAAAAAATTCATAGTAAAGTTCTCCAAGAGAAATTTAGGCTATCAAATGCATCCTTAATTTATCATACTGTGATGTGCGATGCAGGAGTTGGGGAATAATTTCGTTAATAATAGCCTACGCTTGGCAGCTTTACACTCTATGGATTCTGGTTCAATTACACGAAGCAGTCCCCGGAAAACGATACAATCGATATGTTGAACTTGCACAAGCAGCATTTGGTAAATTACTCTTCTTTATACTAACCAAATCTTACAACTACTTACTACAAATCCTTGCCAATAATTAACTCTTGCGCATTTTAGGTGAAAGACTCGGTGTCTGGCTAGCTCTCTTCCCAACAGTTTACTTATCAGCTGGAACAGCTACAGCTTTAATTCTAGTCGGAGGCGAAACGATGAAACTCTTCTTTCAAATCTTGTGTGGCCCGTTATGCTCGTCAAATCCACTTACAACGGTTGAATGGTATCTGGTTTTCACTTCTCTCTGCATCGTGCTTTCTCAGTTACCGAACCTTAACTCAATCGCGGGGTTATCTCTTGTTGGAGCGGTTACAGCTATTACTTATACGACCATGTCATGGGTACTCTCTGTTAGTCAAGTGAGACCGGCTACTATTACTTATCAACCGATTTCAATGCCTTCGGTTACGGCTTCTCTTTTCTCGGTTTTGAATGCGCTAGGTATTATTGCTTTTGCTTTTCGAGGACACAATCTTGTACTAGAAATTCAGGTACTTCCTCTAAATTGACGTGTTTGATTAGCGATAGTTAAGTCGAGATGAGGAATTTGATTGGAAATGTTTGGGGCTTTATTGTAGTCAACGATGCCATCGACTTTTAAGCACCCTGCTCATGTGCCGATGTGGAGAGGAGCTAAAGTTGCATATTGTTTCATAGCGATGTGCATTTTCCCGGTTGCTATTGGGGGCTTTTGGGCTTATGGAAACCTAGTAAGTTTCTTGACTACACTACTTTCTTATTTGGTTTTATCAGAGGCTGATCCAGGTGGATAATATTCACCCAAAAATATCCCATAGGGCTGTAACTATAAGCCGGAGGGCTAATATTGTTAGCTGGGTTGGGCTATAATTTCTTTTTACTCATGTAGTCTGGTGGGCATGGTCCCCCTAAGCTCCAAAAAATAACAATAAAATTGACCCTATAGTTTTTTTTTTAATATATAAATACTTTATGGTTTCTCAAATTTTCGAATCGTCACTTGACCCCCATTTAAATATTATCTTTTTTAGCTTTGATTAATTTAGTATGGTTACTTTGTTGTTTCTGTGATTAAGTTATTTTGCAAATTATAGGAACTTATAATGCAATTAGTACAAGAAACATTAATATATGGACCTTTAGTGCAATTAACTCACAAATTAAAATTGTGGCATTGCCCTCGAATCATTTTGGCCTCAAAGGGCGAGACCAGGAAATTTTGTTGGGGGCTGGGGGAGCAAGGCCCCGAATTTATAGAGGCGATTGCAATATAGGTCCCTACTCCCTGTATTATGCGAAATTGAACTATAATCCGTATATTTTGAAAATGTTGTACTATACTCGCTATTTTAACCAATTAATTGCACTAGAAGTTCATATATTATATAAACTCATATCACTGTACTGGTGTTTTGTTCTAATTCACCAAATTTTATTTTACTTGCAGATGCCTTCCGGAGGAATGCTAGGTGCAATGTTTGCGTTTCATATCCATGACATTCAAAGAGGATTACTCGCCATGACATTTCTTCTAGTCGTGTTCAACTGTTTAAGTAGTTTCCAGATCTATTCAATGCCAGCTTTTGATAGTTTTGAAGCCGGTTACACTAGCCGTACTAACCGACCTTGCTCGATCTGGGTCCGGTCCGGTTTCCGAGTCTTTTTCGGCTTAATCTCTTTTTTTATCGGCGTCGCGCTACCTTTCCTGTCGAGCCTCGCCGGTTTATTAGGAGGACTTACACTTCCAGTCACATTTGCTTACCCATGCTTTATGTGGGTTTTGATTAAGAGGCCAACAAAGTATAGTTTCAACTGGTATTTTAACTGGATTCTTGGTTGGTTGGGGATTGCTTTCAGTTTGGCTATTTCATTCGGAGGGGTTTGGAGTATGGTTAATAGTGGACTCAAGCTCAAATTTTTTAAGCCTTGAATAAGATTTTTGCATATTGTTAGCTATTATGGGATGTTTTGTGAATGATTTATATGAATTTGTATTGCAGTTTTGAAATTTGTTTATCATATTTATTGTCTTGGTGAAGGCAGAATGTAAAATTAGTTACTCTTCATTAGAAGAGTAATGTATCTCACATGTTATATTTTGGTCACAAAATCAGGTTTTAGTGGGATCGAAACATAATCCTTACCGCGACAAGGACAATGGTATAGTAGGAGTTCTTAATTTTTTAATGGTGTGTATGAAAGAAAATATCATAGATCTAGGCCGAGTCTCACATTTGTGTAGAAAATGACTTATGTTTCGATACGATCCTACTTATCAGTCAGTGACAGATTCAGATTTTTTTTGTGAAGGCCTTAATAGGATTATTAAAGTAAACGATATATCATATATCTGTCTTAACATTTTCTGACATTTAGCCTATCTTTGTAACTACTCGAGTGAATTAGTCATATGATAAGCTTAAAGCTTTTAGATTTTAGGACTAGTCTGTATGACCCGCACTCGAATCGTAATGCCTTGAAACTAGTCGTTCTTTGAGTTTGAGTATGGGTTGGTGGGCGTTAATTATGGGATAAATATTAAGTTGGTTGTAGATTTGTATGTGTTATGTTGATGACGCGCTTTGTTGTAATTCTTTGCCGGTTTTTTATTGAATTTCTTTGTATAAATTGAGTAAAAGAAAAAAAGAAGAGTAAAAATAAGTTAGAATGACATCTCGCATCAAAACGAGTTTCATGTTTAACTTACCAAAAAAAGATAAAATAGATATGGGAATAAAAAAAACCAGAAAAGAAAAATGTTATGTAATCATCGAGAATTGTTTTGGAATACCTGGGGATGCTTATCTAGTGCATCAAGTAGGTTGAGTGAGTACACCGTAAACCTGTGAGTGTAAATTCAAACTCCAGGCGATTCGTTGACGGCTAGTGAGCGAAGAGGCAAAAGTTGATTTCAAACTATCCAGGTTCGTATCGTACCATCCATAAGCTTGCGCTAAAAATCGAAAGACCTCAGGATTCCGAGAAATGTGGTTAAGTAACATTTGAGCGGATAGGGAGTAATTGAGTGGAATTTTGGATACTATGTGAGGATAGGGAGGGGACCAACCTATAGCCACCATTTCGAATTAAGTAGCAAAAAGCCGATCCTTCTTGTGTTACGTAGCTAATCTAATCTTGTATTTATAACGTGTTAATTGTTTGTATGATAAGTGTATGTGTAAATTGGTTATTAAGTTTTATTACACGAGACTTGTTAAGATAGTGTTTCGAGATCATTCTTTATATTTTCTTCTCCCATATTTATCAACTCAAACCCCTAAGTTAATCCTTATTTTGTTGGGACAACAAAATTTTGAGTCGAGGGTCTTGATATTTGATTTTCCGTTTTTTGTTCCATTCTCAAGTACCTAAACTTATGAAGTCTTGTTTCTATAGTGGACCAATTCGTTAACATACCGCCCAACCATTTTTTATTAACATAATGACACCGAACCCTTATTGCAGCCCATTTGATCTGGGCACTATACTAGGTTTGGTATGTTCATAGTACGTTCGGCTTATCATCTAGCTATGTCAATCAAGACAAGGAATTCGGATGAGATAAATCAATCGTATCACAAGATATATTTTTAGGGGTTATTTGAACTTATTTGAGGGATTATACCCTATTATTTGACAAATTCTCATATCTTGTCTAGTTTTAGATAATTATTACTCTTAGAGTTTTTTGTGCGTTTATTGTGTGTTAAAAGTGTAACTTTTAGGTAATCGGATATACGAGACCCCGATATAAGAATTTGAGAAAGTAAGGTCAAACCCAAGTCATGGCGTTGAATGACCACAAATCTACGTTTGGTCAACTAAAGCATCACAACATGCACTCGACTAATATTCAGAGCGATCCTTTTGGTTTTATAGTAGCAATTGATGTCAGGAGCGTGTGAGAGGCGAGAGTTCACGATTTAGAGTTAGGATGAAAGAGTTATTGAGATTGCAGTTCTCGTCGCTCGAACCAAACCACTTCCCCTTTAAACGTTTTTTAGTTGACTTGAGCGATTTAAAATGGGCCCACAACTCCAAAAATATTTTGAGACTTTAATATATCAGTAATTACAATTTTAGAACGGAAGTTACACAATAAGGGAGGAAAAGATTCTAGAGAGAAAAAAAGACGCGCCTTAAGAAGAAGCTAGCCATATTCCATCATTCCCTCACCTAAATCATTTCACCATTAGAGTAACTTGTATTCTCTAGTTTTTATTATTTTATTATGAGCTAAACCTTTAGTAGATTGAGTTTTGCTTTAATGTATAAACCGTAGTTGATTAATAATTGTTTTTAATATTATTTGAGATTATTTACATTTAAATGAATTTGGTAATGCATTTATGTTGTGTATAAATTGATTTTATTATGTCTTTTCCTAATCAAATATAGCGTTCTTGATTTCGTTCGGAAAATGGGTCAGGAGCATAGAAGGAATTCATATACGTCCGGTGTGCGTTAGTTAGTGTTCCTGTTAGACTTGACTGATCGGATAGTCTATATGGAAACCACCTTAAGTGTCAAGTATTCATTAATAGCTCACTCGAAAGAAGTCATAGCGGTGTTTGGTATCTTCCTAATCTACCCGAAAGGGAGTTAGGAAAAAGTTTAAATCCCGATTACCTTGAATTTACCAATTCACCCTTATAACTAAAACCATCGAATCGTCACGATATGGAATTACTAGCAAAATTCGAACGATACTTTGTGAGTGAAAATATCACCGTTTAAAGCAAAGTGGAAGAAACGATTTGAAAGAGATAAAAGTAAAATCGATTTAAATGTAAACTAACTATTACAAGAATTGAAATTACAACTGAAAATCAACTTACACGGAAAGCGAAACACTAATACACGGAAAAACAGTAATCCTAGCGTTAAAAAATATTTTCCGGCGTACCGGTATCTTCTAACAGAAAGACGACTATTACAGCTTTATCTCAGAGAAAGGGAGAAGTGTTTTTTGCTTTGTTGATTTTCGGTAAGATTACAAGTGAGGAGTGAGCTCTATATATAGGGGAGGGGAAGTTCTGAAAAGCTTTGTCAATTGTAACAGACCAATCACGTCCGTGATTTCCTCCAGTAACTGATTGACTGTTTTGGATTTGATTTGATTCCACACGTTTCTGCTGACTTTTAATTCCCCCACGTTTTGAATGCAAGTGTAACCGCTGGTTGACTTGTCTTTCAATCCACACGTTTTGATTGAGGAGTTGACCTGCTAATGGAATAATCATCTTGATGGGAGCGTGATTGGTGGAGCCTTGTCTTCCGTTTTCCTTTTGATTGCTTGCCAGCTTCACTACTTCACTATAAGAGCTGGACCAAAACTTGTTTCATTTTTCATTTTTTGACTCCCCAAACTCCCCAAACTCCCCAAACTCCCCACGAGCCACGAGCCACGAACCACGAACCACGACCCACGACCCACGTCCCCACGCTCCCACGCCGCCGCCGGTGCCGGTGCCGGGCCGGGCCGGGCGGGTGGGTGGTGGTGGTGGTGCGTGCGTGTGGGTTAGATCATTGCTTTGCCATGTGCATGGGTGTTGGCTTTTGAACATTGTTGAAATTACCAAGTATAAAAATTGTTTTATACTCCCTCCACCCACCGATGTGGGAAGTAAACTTTTGTTTACTTTCAAATATTTCAACAATCCCCCACATATTTGAAGGTCAACAAACAGTTTGAAGGGAAGGTGATCAGGTTTCCACGACTTTCAGCGTTTGGGTGAATTGTACTTAAGTGCCAATATCTTTCGATTTGAATTGTCACGTAGTGAAGTGAGGCAACCACCGAATTCCGTTTAAAGTGAACCTAGTCTTGAACTTTAACGGTTTCCGATAGAGGCCCTCACAACACATACTCTACCCTGCTGAAGGTTATGGTCTCCTCGAACCTCACCTTTTCGTTGGGTTCATCAAGTCCTTCTCTAAGAACCACCCTTGTGGGCTATGAACTTTGTGGATACCTTTATTTACATTTGTTCAAGGACGTCTCCTTGACATTTTGTTTATAAAGGTTTGGGGTTTTGCTACTACCCTTGAATTCATCAAGTCCTTCTCAAAAGGACCACCATATAGGCTATGAATTATGATTCATCAAGTCCTTCTCGAAAGGACCACCACAAGTGGCTATTAATCCATATTGCTTTAGTTTTATGCCATAGGGATGAATGGAGATCATCTTGACTCAAGAGTCACATGTTCCCCATTAATGGGTCTCAACCCCATCCCCCTCGACGTATCCAGAACTACTCTCCTGGGTAGGCCTTTGGTAAAAGGATCAGCGAGATTTTCTTCTGATCGTACATACTCCAAGGCTATCACACCATTCTTCAGTAACTGTTTTACTGAGCCATGTCTGATGCGTATATGTCTCTTCTTTCCATTGTAAGCACTTTGATGAGCGATTGCAATGGCTGCTTGTGAATCACAATGGATACACACAGGTGTGGCCTTACCTTCCTAAAGGGGCACATCTGCTAAGAGACTTCTCAACCACTCAGCTTCTTGTCCAGCCATCTCTAGTGCTAGAAACTCAGACTCCATGGTGGAGCGTGCTATACAAGTCTGTTTAGAGGACTTCCACGATATAGCACCTCCTCCTAAGGAGAAAACATAACCACTGGTGGAGTTAACTTCGTCATTGTCAGAGATCCAGTTTGCATCACAGAATCCCTCAAGAACTGCAGGGAAAGAGCTGTAATGCAGTCCTAGGTCCATAGTACCTCGCAGGTACTTTAGAAGACGACGAAGTGCAACCCAGTGGTCATTACTCGGGTTATGAGTATAGCGACTAAGTCTACTGACGGCGTAGGCAATATCGGGTCGAGTGTAGTTCATTAAGAACATCACACTACCTATGATTTTGGCATATTCATTTTGGGATACAGCATCTCCAGAATTTTTAGATAAATGAATACTAGAATCATAGGGAGTATTTACAGGTGTCACCTCAAAGGAGTCGAATTTCTTCAACATCCTTTCTACGTAATGAGACTGACTCAGGGAAATACCATTACTGCTCCTAATGATTTTTACCCCAAGAATTACATCTGCTTCTCCCATGTCTTTCATGTCAAACTCAGAAGACAAGAAGCGTTTGGTCTCATTTATGGTATGAAGAGAAGTGCCGAAGATGAGCATGTCATCTACATACAGGCAGATGATAGTACACTCTGATCCTCTTACTTTGGAGTAAACACATGAGTCAGAAGTGTTGACCACAAACCCATTGGAGATAAGGGTACTATCGAGTTTTTCATACCATTTTTTGGGTGCCTGTTTTAAGCCATACAAAGACTTCTTTAACTTGCACACCTTATCCCATTGACCAGGAACCACACACCCTTCAGGCTGGGCCATATAGATCTCTTCATCTAGGTCCCCATTCAGAAACGCAGTCTTAACATCCATCTGATGTATGACAAGTTTGTGAATGACCGCAAGAGCGATGAGGGTCCTAATGGTGGCGATTTTGGTCACAGGGGAATAAGTGTCGAAGTAATCAAGGCCTTTCTTTTGGGTGAAACCCTTAATGACAAGCCTAGCTTTGAATTTTTCTATTGAGCCATCAGGTCTCAACTTTTTCTTAAAAATCCATTTGCTGTTTATGGGTTTGCTGCCTTTGGGTAAGTCAGTTAATTCCCACGTATGATTACTTCTAATAGACTCAAGTTCGCTATTGATAGCTTCTTTCCAAAAACTAGCATCTACCGATCTCAAAGCATCGGTATAAGTTTTTGGGTCTTCCTCCATGAGGAGACAGGTGACAACCTGTTCACTTATCAGGTCAATGTGAAAACCTTCGGTTAAGAAGGCTGTGATAAAATCAGGTCCGAAACTGGTCTCGGTCCTATGCCTCTTACTCCTCCTAAGTTCTTCCTCAGGAATACTACTAGGCACATAGGAGGTAGAGGGGCCAGGGGCACTATCACATAAAGGAACATTAACCTCATCAGATAAGTTACTAGAAGACAAAGGAGCATCAACACTATGCAAAGTTTTCAAAGGGAAGATGTTTTCAAAAAATTCAGCATCTCTAGATTCAAAAACGGAGTTATCATCTAATGATAGGAATCTATAGGCTGCACTATTCTGAGCATACCCTATGAAAACGGAGTCTATGGTTTTGGGTCCAACAGTGACTGTTTTAAAATCGGGTAGTTTGACTTTAGCCAGACACCCCCACACTTTTAAAAATTTCAGGTTAGGTGGAAACCCTTTCCACATCTCGTAGGGGGTCTTATCTAGGGATTTATGGGGTACCCTATTAAGGACATAACATGCTGATAGAACAGCTTCCCCCCACATGTTGGTTGGTAAACCTGAAATTATTAACATAGCATTCATAGTCTCTTTAAGGGATCTATTTTTCCTCTCAGCTATGCCATTTTGTTGGGGTGTATAGGGGGCACTAAGTTCGTGGATTATCCCATTTATTTCACAAAACTCTTTAAGTGAATTAGAACTATATTCGCCTCCTCTATCTGACCTAAGTCTTTTGATTTTACAGTCTAGTTGATTTTCTACTTCAGCTTTGTATTTTAAAAACGCGTTTTCCGCCTCGTCTTTAGTTTTAAGAAGATACACTTTAGTGAACCTAGAGTAGTCATCTACAAAGGTTATATAGTAAAGTTTTCCTCCTCTACTAGCGGAGTTTTTAAAATCAGCTAAGTCAGAATGCACTAATTCAAGGAGACTAGTCTTTCTAGTGGTCACGGTGATATTTTCACTCACAATTTAAAAAAGATTTTCCGGCGTACCGGTATCTTCTAACAGAAAGACGACTATTACAGCTTTATCTCAGAGAAAGGGAGAAGTGTTTTTTGCTTTGTTGATTTTCGGTAAGATTACAAGTGAGGAGTGAGCTCTATATATAGGGGAGGGGAAGTTCTGAAAAGCTTTGTCAATTGTAACGAACCAATCACGTCCGTGATTTCCTCCAGTAACTGATTGACTGTTTTGGATTTGATTTGATTCCACACGTTTCTGCTGACTTTTAATTCCCCCACGTTTTGAATGCGTCTTTCAATCCATACGTTTTGATTGAGGAGTTGACCTGCTAATGGAATAATCATCTTGATGGGAGCGTGATTGGTTGAGCCTTGTCTTCCGTTTTCCTTTTGATTGCTTCACTACTTCACTATAAGTGGAATAATCATCTTGATGGGAGCGTGATTGGTGGAGCCTTGTCTTCCGTTTTCCTTTTGATTGCTTCACTACTTCACTATAAGAGCTGGACCTGGACCAAAACTTGTTTCATTTTTCATTTTTTGACTCCCCAAACTCCCCAAACTCCCCACGCCGCCGCCGGGCCGGGTGGGTGGGTGGTGGTGGTGCGCGCGTGTGGGTTAGATCATTGCTTTGCCATGTGCATGGGTGTTGGCTTTTGAACATTGTTGAAATTACCAAGTATAAAAATTGTTTTATACTCCCTCCACCCACCGATGTGGGAAGCAAACTTTTGTTTACTTTCAAATATTCCAACATACTTCTCATCTCGTATCCATTCATTATTTGCATTTAGTTAATTATAATTAGTTTGCTTTTATTACGTTTTAGTTCCTTAATCTTCAAAACCAAAACAAATATATCTCTTACTTTCTGTTAATTGCAATTGAAACCCCTCTCACTTTATAAAATAGGATCGTAATTAATTTCATAGCTCCTATAAAGAACGATATCTCTTACTTTCTGTTAATTGCAATTGAAACCCCTCTCACTTTATAAAATAGGATCGTAATTAATTTCATGGCTCCTATAAAGAACGATAAATTTATACTTGCAAACAACTTCTGAAAATCGTCTTGATGGGACACTAACGGAATGTAAAGAGATTCTAGGACATGGAATTTAAAACACTATTATTCAGACTTTGAATGGTGGTTGAAATAGGGCATGAGGCACTACATTGTGAGATAGATTCACAGAAGTTAGATGTTGCCCTAGTAAAAAGTGGCAGAAACTCCAAAAATTGTCTTGATAGGGCATCAATGTAAAGAGATTTTAGCGATTTTTGCGAAATAAATTACATCTACAGAGAGACAAATATGTGCATATGTGCATATTGGATGTAAATTGGACACAAAATCGTTAGAACCACGCGTTTATCAGGATCTAAGAATGATGCGATTAACTACTCATGATAGATTAGAAGTAGATGGATGATCCATTATCCAGAATAGTTTTGTGTAATGATTAGGAGTAATAGGACTATGTAAGTTTTAAATTATCGAACTTTGACCTTAGACGTATGGAAAAAATTATAAAACATTTGACAACTTTTAAAGTTTGCATCTAATAAACTTTCTAAATCTTCTCTCTTGATAATTTTTCGATATATTACCCAACTCTCAAGGAAAAAAGTAGTAATGGGTAAAAGAAAGCTTAAGTGAAAGGCAAAACGAATTACAACCAACCTTATTATGCAATCTGACTTTAGTAATATATTATGCCAATTTAATATGTTAAAATATAAACACATTTAGCAAGATTGTATACCATAATGTAAATTAGTTAAGAGAAGGAAGAACTTCCTATGAAGTGAACAAATTCACAAAATTGAGAAGATAAGTGAATGATTGTGAATAAACACTAACACTATACTGGATTTAGCGTAGCTCCTTTTCTTTTGTCACTAAAACCTATAAACAAGTGCACAACAGCTACAAGCTATAAATTAAAATTCTCGATATACCATTGTACACCATCTCTATCAATTTCCTATATATTTGTTTTGTTTTCCTTACAACATATAATGGATACGTTAACTTATCATATTTCTGGATCGAATCAGACAATTTCAGCTCATTGTGAATTGCTATCAATGAGAGTACTGAGAAGTTCCTTCAATTAATTAGGACCCCAACAACTCAAATACATGACTTTCCTTAGAGATTCCTCGGACTGTTTCAATTTTTCTTGTTTTACTTTGTTTGAAACCATGGTTGATGTTTGGTCAGAAAGCTTCTTAGCCTGATTGATAGACCTGATATTGTTTTTGGCATGTTGGTGTAGTGATCTGATGGTGTAATTCCATCTACAGAATCCTTGATCTTTAAGTGCCTCCACTGCTCCTACAGATGCTGCTACTATCCACGCCATTCTACTTGAACTCATGATATTGAATACTTAGTAAAAAGTTTAATTACTTTTCTGATGATCGATGATTTTTTTGTTGAGTTTCTTGAATGGGAAAGGCTTTATATACATTGCAATTGAGATGAAATGATGACTATTAATTATTAAATCAAGATCAGTTGTTGGTTTTCTTCAGCCGTGGTTTTGGTAGATGGTTTGCAAATTAATATAATGGGCGATTAATTAATCAACAATGTCTTTTGTCACTACGTATATGGATTTCTGTTTAGTTTTTTATATGTATACGTGTTAAATGAAGCAACTAGGAGAGTGTACACCTATAACTGGAGGCTCCAAAAAAATGCCAAAAGAGTGGAAGGGATAAGAAAACCTTGGGATGGTAGCAGCTAGTAATTTAATATCTTCTGAGCACATGGTTTAAAGAAGGGGTTATTGTTGAAAACATCCTCCTTAAACTCTCTAATTGTTTTTTTATGCCTTCAATAATCTTATTTATAAAAAAATGCCTAATGAAATAATTATTTATAGAAAACATCCCCTTTATATTTTCTATACCTTTATTAATTCCATCACATGCGCGCGTCCGTGAAATTTTTTTAAAATCGTCATAACTAATTCAAAAAAAATCAGAAAATTAAAAAAAAAATATTTTTGAATAAATCTAATTAATATTTACGTCTATGATTTTTTTTGATTTTTTTTGAATTTTTTGAATTTTTTGAATTTTTTCGAATTTTTTTAATTTCTTTTTTCGCAGACACGGAATTCCATGTTTTAAACCGTGAAATAAACATGAAATTCCATGTTTTAAACATAAAATTCCATGTTTCAAACATGAAATTCCATGTTTTAAACATGGAATTTCGTGTCTGCGAAAAAAAAATTAAAAAAATAAAAAAAAATCGAAAAATTCAGAAAATTCCGAAAAAAATCATAGACGTAAATATTAATTTGATTTATCCAAATATAATTTTTTTTTGATTTTTTTGATTTTTTTTGAATTAGTTATGACGATTTTAAAAAAATTTCACGGACGCGCGTGTGTTTATTAGTTTTTTTCTTATTTTTTAATTGTTAATTATAAGGGGGCTGTTTTCAATAAATATTTTTTCCTAGGCACCTTTTTCTAAATAAGTTTTTTAATAGGCATCAATCAACAATTGGCTCTTTAAAGAATTCCATATCATTTCATTCATGCACATGAATTAAGAGTTTTTACTAGATCCAGAAACGACGAAAACATCCAAACGAATCTATCTTAACCGGTATAGCCTCCGTATTTGGGATCTAAATCTTAAACGAGTGTATTCAGTTGAGAAGTTGATAGATTTTTCTAAACTTTAAAAATCTATAACTTTTACAGATTTTATAAAGTATTTAAAATTTAAACAGATTTTAGCAATTATTTTTGAAATTGTATATAGAATTGAATGAACTTTTGTAATTTTTTTTATAGATTTGATATATATTGACACACAATCATTTTTTTATAAGAATAAAAAATATTCTATTCTTAAATAAATTAAATTTCGGATCTATATCTTTTTATACATATTATAAAAAATTAAATTATTATATTTCCAGGTTTATTATCTTAAAGAGCTAATTACAATAAAATATGGTGGATAGCAATTAAAGTCATTTATAATAAATTACGAAAGACCAGTAGTTATTTTTTATTATCTTTTTTATTTTGTTTGAAAATAGACTAAATAAGAAATTTATTAAAATTTCTAGGTAAAATGATAGATTTCAAAACAAGAAATTATTCTTTAAAATTCTATAATTAATAAAATCCAAAAAAATTTATAAATTTTTGAATATCATAAGATTTTATAAGATCGTTTAAAATCTAGATTGAATACAAAATTATTTTAAAAGACACTTTAGAGTCTTAATTGAATATACCAGTATTTTAAAAGTCTCTTTAGACTATTAATTGAATACCTCTCAAATTTTAAAGTAAGACTTTCAATTGAATATACCCTCCCAAAATAGAATCTAAGAATACAAAAAAAAAAGCACTCACATCCACTCGAGAGAGTTTTTTTTTACTAAAATTCTTTAAAAGTTGCGACTTGATTAGATTTTTTTCATAATTATTTTATTACTTAGCTTAAAGCAGTAAAACAATATATATAAAGAATACAAAAATAAAATAAAACGTAAATAAATAAATATTTTTACATGTAGAGTATCAGATTGGATATAATATCTTGAATGTATTTAGACCATGTACCAGTTTGACCTCAATTTACAGACTACAACGACAAAACTATTCAGAAGAAACATATACACGAATTATTTAGAATTTCAACGAACTTAATAAAATTATTTCTTTTCTATTTTTTTAATGCTTAATGCTTTTAAAAAAAATTAAATGAATCAAATGTTTGAGTTGACCAATTATTTATAGAAAATAAATAGGTGACTAGCCATCCTTTAGAAAGGATTGTGACTTTTAAAATTTAGAGTTGTGTTTTTTAAATAAAAGACATGTTATATAGTAAAAGATATAATTATTAAGTCTGTCTCAATGCTAATGGATATTTAGTATTTATTACACATTAACTATTGGGTCTGACCCAATGTTAATCCTAAAGAGTTACACATGAAACAATTGAACTATTAGGCTAGTTCTAATAGTAAAAAATTATTTTTTTCATTTTCTTTCTTACACCTTTACTACATATATAAACATTGAATAAATAAAAATTATTCATTTATTTATTTTCTCCAAAATTGCATAACTCAATTTATCATCCAACTTCAAATGATTTTTAAACAAGTGAATATATTACATTAGTCTTTACAATTAGATAACGTATCAATATCCAAATCCTTTAATTAAATTAAGTCAGAACGTGGTATGCAATTGGTCCCAAGTAGTGATTTTATCATTAGGTTGTTGATCGTACAACTCACTCGCTCATTCGAAGAGAAAAAATGAGAACATGACGAAGTACATTTGTTCTTGAGTAACACCTTGAGTGATGTATGCATCACAAATTTGTATAAACTTTTGCATAGCTCTAACGGGGTCGTCATGGACAACCCCACTATAATGGTCGTAACTAGCAAATTAATTGATCATACCCGCGTCAGGCTTGAATCCCACGACTTGAATAACGGGTGGACAAATCCTAAGTGATGGCAAATTGAATGGTTGTTTCTCATGAGGTTGGTGGGACTTGTGCACCTTGATTATTATTCAAAGGTGGTTGCTCTCTAGGAGGGACTTGATTTCGATTAATAGCATTATACTACGGTAGGACAACCCCATGTGGTAGGATGTTTGGGTTCCCATTCTCATCTAAGTTTACTTGATCATTCACATTCATGTCCGACATTTCTTCTTGTGCCCCTCTCTCTCTCTCTCTCTCTCTCTCTCTCTCTCTCTCTCTCTTTGAGCTCGAAGCTATCTCTTAGAGTTCGAGAGCATGTAACAAAATTAATAAGTTGTAGAGAGACAAAAATAAAACACGAGTAAAATCAAAAGCAACGAAACACTACTATACTACTAAAATCACAAAAATATAACAAAATAGTCCCCGGAAGCGGCGCCAAAAACTTTCCATCTCCCAAAGTGTGATAATAAATTAACACAACTGAAAGGCGTTTCCCGCAAGTGTACGGGGCGTTGAAAAGTAATAAAAAGGTAGTACAAAAGGTTATCATTTCCACAAGGACTAACAAAGGTATAACAATTGTGTTTGCGAGTATAGTAGATTGAGTTGTGAATACAAGAAATTAAATTGAAAATATGTGTTGGGTTTTTGGTAATCAAAACTAAAGTGCGGTAAATAAAGATGAAATAATAAAGTAAATAAATAAAAATGGAAATTAAAATTAACCAACGAAAGATTTAAATATGATAGAAGTATGCTTGAGTCTTGCTAGTAATTCCCAAAGTCAACTAATTTGATGTTTCCAGATATAAAGGCAAATTGGTCATTTCATATTAGTCGGAATTCAAGGTTTTTCCTAATCTCTCCCGAGCAAATAAGAAGCTATCCTACGACACTAGAGACCTCTCCCGAGTGACACTACAATACTTTCATATGTTATTTGGTTCAAACCTTAATGACTACTTGACTAGTCAAGACCTCCCAACTCACTAATGCACACCAAGCGTCTATATACTATGTATGTAATTCGACCCCTCCCGGACAATAGTTTAATTGCTAATACTACACAATACTTGATCAAGGCACGATTAGAAAACAATCACAAGCATATGTTCAATGGAAATAAACTCATTTCACTTAAATAATATAATCCCAAAATCCAAACACATCAAAGTGAATCATCTAAGGTTCCTATATAAGCAATCCTCAAGCAAAGTAGGATTTATTGCATATTCAAATAATGTAAAACATTTTTAGATAATGCAAAAATCATGTTTAAAATACAAAATATAATTAACTTACTCTAAGGATCGATGGAAAACAGATTCCGAATGATGAAGAATGGTAGAACTGGGTGTAGAATCTCTTCTCCTCTTTTTCTTCTCTGGCTCCAGTCGCCCAACTCTTAAAAATGGGTGTAATATTTCAACTGTTCTAAATTATGAGCTGCTAAAATGATTATATACAAGGGATAAAACGTTTTGGGTCCTGATGGGCTCACTTAGCTGGGTTAAAAATAACCTAACCCGTTGTTAGCTAGTGTTGGACAAGTTCGAGTCACGCTGGAGGCAAATGACACAACTTCTTCATCTAAACTCCGAATTGACTTCCGTCACTTCTCACGTGTCACTGAACTCAAGATCCATCTAAATCAAAAGGAAATTTTTCCAAATCTCTGACCAATTATTTGTGGTGACTAAATCAATCAACATCAATATTTCGCTGATAAATGCATAACTTCTCCATGTGACTAAATCAATCGACATCAAGATTTTTCCGATAAATGCATAACTTCTCCAAAGTGACTTTTTGTTCTTTCTACGCTTTGGCTTGGGTTTGGAATTGACTTCTTGACTTCTAGTCATCATCTTGGCATCTTAAGTTAACCATGTACCTACAAACTACACACTTAACACACAGTTGAGGCACAAAAGCTCTATAATAGCAATATATCTAAAAATAGATGGAAAAGCAAAATATGTTGAACATTAGGGAATAATATCTCACCTAGGTCCACTAAACATCAAAAAATATGTCTCGAGATAATATTAATAACAAAATATGATATATCAATAATGCTTCGTCTAATTTGGCCTCACACAAGGTGCTTGATAAGTCTCATAAACTAGACTTATCAGGTGCACCTAGGGTGCTTGTTGTATTTCTTATACCAACCCCAAATGAGACTATGATGATTGAAATTGATTAACCTTGCAAATAAAAGAATGTGATCGGATTGGGACATGAGACAATCATCCAAGACACCATGAACATGGTCATTCACGGATATGGAAAGGTAAGGGTTAGACTAGAAGTAAGGGAGGAAAGGAGTAAAGGGATTTCTAGAGTTTGTTGATGAATAATTGGAAGGCTTCAATTGGAATGAAATTGAAATATTATAAGCCTATTGAAAGTAAAATGTTGGAACTTCTTCCAAGTGATTCTTAAACACTTGAATACTCTTTTGGATATTATCTCATGGGGTATGTGGTCGTGAAAACGGCAGATTTGGAATAGGTTATCAATAATTGGTGAGTGAAGTGTGATTTGAGGAAATGCCTGAGTGGTTGGCTTATGTTCAGATTTTAAATGTGATGAGGAGCGACATTTAGTGCTCTAAAAATTCCCTTGGAAGACCATTTTTGTTTGACATAATCTTGTAATTTTCCAACTTCAGAGATTTCAAGACTACGAAGGTTCCCACTTGGATAATTATAAGGAACCTCCCATAAAGCAAGAACAAAAATTATCATAGCTAAAAAAAATTTACAAGTGGGAAGACCGGTAAATACAGATGGAATACCAAGGATTAGTGAACATTTATGCCTTGTGCATATACTTGTGGAGGCTGACCTTCATGAGAAACGAAAATATGTGGTATAACTCGAAGAATCGAGATATAAGCTTCACGTATTTAGGATAGATTATGAGAAGTTGTCAATTTGTTTTGTTATGTGTAAGTGATTACTATATTGCAAATAATATTTTTTATTATAAAGATGAAGTTGGAAGGGTAAGAAGAAATATACGGAAAGAGGCTTGGAGTAAGAATGAAGAAAAAAGGGTCCCATATATTTGGAAGGCACCTAAGGCAAACAAAGAGACATGGTAACTTGAAAGGTCGGGTAGGACTTATCGAGTAATGGATGTTGCATATAAAAGACCCATTAATGTGCAAGAAAAGTAAATTATTCCAAAAAATTTATATGGACGAGCAAATACTAATGTGAAACTTGAAGTAGCTTGTGAGGAGATGCAATTTAAGCACGTAGCTGAAGTAGAGAGGCGGTTGTTACAGCTTGGTCAGTGGGCAAAATAGTACGCAAAGGGTATGGTGAAAAACTATTGTTGCAACCGAAGAAAGCAACAACATAAGCTCTCTAAGAAAAGCATGAAAAATGTACAAAAATAAGTCTCTGAATCTAGCGTAATGGGGTCTAAAAATGGAAGAATAAAGTTATTTCTAAGCTTCAAAATGATAAGGGAAATAAGGTGCGAAATGTTAAGCAATAGGAGATGGAAAATGGCTTCGGAGTGGAAAATAAATGCTACTATAAGCAAGCCCAGTTTGCATTTAATTCTTCCGAGGAAATTATTACGGGTTACACTCTAGTGGATAAGAATACGCATATCAATAATAAGAGTTTACTACGGGTGTGTTGTCTCTCAAGGTGTGATAAAAGAATCTATTAATCCATACTTCGAGAGAGCAAACTAAACTAAGTGTACGGATAGTTGACAAGTAATAAATCACGTATGTAAAGAGTATCGTCTCCACATGGATTTTGATTGTTAATTCTTTAGACGTGTTCTTAGGAAGTGTCGTAGAATTAATTGCTTAACTAACACGAAAAAAGAATTATTTGTTTTGTTTTTTTATTAAGACTAAGGATCAAATAAGTATATTTAAACTAGGGTAATCATTAACTAAATACTTAATGTAAATAACTAAAGAGATGAGGTGAGTATATAGATCGAAAACTCGTAAGGATGAATTGGCAATTATGAAATAGTCGGGATTCTAACTTCTTCCTAACTCCCGTCAGGGTAGCTTAGGAAGCTACTTCAACACTACTAGGGTACTCGAGTGAGGTGATCCTATGCAATGCTCAGTGCTAAAAGTCTCTAAAACTATTACCTATCCAGTTAGTCAATCCCATCAAGATCACTAAGCACACTAGACCTTTATGTATTGTTTTAGTAACCGAAACCCCCGTCAGGATGACAGACCTAATTAATAAGGGAAATCCTATACTTGGCCTGAGAAAGGGCTTAATTATATGACAAATACATAAGAAATTCAATTAAAATAACAATTCCATTAAAGATGCATTCTCCCAAATTCAGTAAATGCAGTAAAATAATTATAGGGTTCATACATTATTGTTGTTCTCAAGATAAAAATCAACTAGTTGATAACAAAATAAAACTACACTACTGCTTCCAATTTTCTTCTCCTCTCTTATGCTCTACTCCAAGAGCATATGAATGGGGACCATTTTGGTGTTGTGGACCCCTTTTAGATGGCCCAAATCAGCCCAATAATGTTTTAATAAATGAGTGGACTCGTTTGAACCACGACAACGACAATTTTAATAACTTCTTCAATTCAGCTCCACATCACGAACCGCCAGTTCATACACGCTCTTAACTTCAATTGATACCATGAAATACAAGGGATCATCCAAAATCCTAACCAATTTTACGTAGTGACTCTAACAAGTCAATTTCCAATTATAGCTAGTAGCGCTCTCATTTTACAAAAGTGGTCGAATCATCCTCTAACTCCATGACTTTTGGGTACTCTCATTTTCTTGTCTTCTCATCACCATAGGGGTATCTAAGCATCCAAGTACCTAAGAATTGCACGCTTAAACACAAATTAAGCACAAAATTTCTAAAAGTAACCAAAAAGCCGAAACTAGACAAGAAAGTGTACAAAGTCAAATAATAGAGAAAATACCTCAACTAAGTCTTGAATACCCCTAAAAAGATGTCACACGACTAGACTAGTCTATCTCATAAAAGGAGACATCAAGGTGTTAGTAGAAGAACTAAGAAGAGCGAAACAAGTTTACGTTATAGATACAGTTGTTAGTAGAAGAACTAAGAAGCGTGAGTCAAGTTTACGTTATAAATAGAGACGCTAATAAGTTGGAGTACCATGGAGGAGGGGACAATCGAAAGTGAACTAAATTGATTTAGATGGAAATGTAAAAGAGGGGAGGCCCCTATGACCATTCCATGTTATCACAACTTGGAATACGAGGGGATTCATGTCACACATACAAATGGGGTTGTCAACCTCATTTAGCACAAACAAATAAATATTTTTTGTAATTTGGATACTAAGAGTAACCGGCTAAATGTAGAAGGTATTATGAAGACCGTGCTTCTAGGACAGAATAATGTTGACAATTTTCATCTAAATATCCATTAGTGAATCTGATTAGTGTGAGACCCAAAAAGGTGGATATGAAGGTCCTTTCAATAACACCGTAAGCGATCCATTGAGAAGTTGTGTGTAAGGTAATATCTATTAGCCTTTATACCTCTTCTGTATATGGATCGAACGATAAGGGTGAAAGAAAAGCATTGTGAAGCAATTTACTAGATTCTTATTATAATGAGCCTTGGTTGCTCTTTGGTGATTTTAATAAAATTTTGGCATATAATGAGAGAAAGCTTGGAAAGAAAATAACAGTGAGTAATTTCAATGAATTTGTGAATTGCTGTAATGCACCCATAATGGACAATTTGCGATATACAAGACAATTATTTAAATGGAATAACAATCACATCTTGAGGCATATAGATAGGGCCATGGGAACTCAAAGATTGGACGCCTAGGTCACTAGATACATGTGGAGTTTTTAATAAAAATTTACATGTTGTATCTTTCACCTTGTGCAGTTTTGTTGTTCCTATAAATGTAAGAAGGGTAACCCCCTTTAGATGCTTTAATATGTGGGCGGAACATGAGGATTTATATGAGGCATTATGGAATAAAGAGTATACTAAAAGGGACAATAAAAATGTAGTTTGCAAGAAATTTATAAGCTTGAAGCTTGAGTTGAGAGGATTAAAAAGAAACACTTCTCCTACATTTTTGCAAGAGCCAAAAGGAAGAATGAGGCTTTATAAGAAGCCAAGATTAAAATTTAATAAGATGTAGGTAATACTACAATATTTGAGGAAATTGTGGAGTTCTGGAAGCAATCTATGAGATTAGGGAATGCATAGTTTAGATTCTTTCGACAAAAGGCTATATGTGGATATGCTCTCAAAGTGATCGATGCTAAAAAAATTCATATTTTATGAGAAGCAAAGAAAATAGGAAGTATATATCCAAGGAAAATCTTCCTAATTGATCTGATTCAACATTTAATAGTCAAGTTCATAATAAACTTGTAAATCATTGTAAGGAATTGTTGGGGACTAGGGTAGACACGAAGTGGGTTAAGGAGGGGTTGTTTGATTGGGGCTCGGTTTTGACTAGAGAACAAGGTTTAGAGTTTCGTGCCAAGATCACTTATTAAGAGATTAAAGAGGTTATTATTAGAATTGCACATGATAAAGCCCCAAAACTTTATGGGTATTCTTTAAAAAGTCATGGAGTGTGGTGGGTAAAGAGGATATAGCAACAATTCAAGAATTTTTTGGTTTGGGATTCTTATGCAAGCAAATAAATAGAACCATCATTTCTCTCATACCGGAAAAAGACAAGCCTTTGAAGGTGGAAGACTATCGTCCAATATAATGTTGTAATATCTTCTAAAATGGATATAACAGACCAATCCTTGATGGGTTAGAGGACAAAGCAAAAAGTAAATTTGTATCAGGGGGGATAATGTCCATAACATCCACTTGATGCAAAAGATTTTAAGGGGATAGAAACAAGAGTATTTCACCCAGATGTATGATCAAGATAGGTCTATGCAAAGTGTATGACTCGACTTCATGGGAATTCCTTTTAGAGTTTCTTTACAGACTTAACTTTTTGGAAAGGTATGTCAAATATATTATGGCTTGTTCACCACCCACTCATAGGTAGTGATAAACGGAGAAACAAATTGGTACTTCAAGGGATGAAAAAGCTTAAGGCAAGGTGACCCACTCTCACTGTATCTCTTTAATTTTATGTCTTGAGTACTTGTCTAGACTTTTTAAGACGGAAATAGATGTGGGGTTTAACTACCATCCCAAATATGGTAAGCTCAAAGTTACTTATCTAGCATTTTCCAACTACTTGAAACTTGTAGCAAAAGGGGACTTCAGTCCATTAAGGTGCTTATGGAATGTTTGTCAAATTTTCCAAAAAGGTTTGGGTCATTGGCTGAATGTACTTAAGTCAAATATCTATACTATGTGGGGGGAAAAGAGGACACACTTGAGGAGATCTTGGATATTTCGCAACTCAATAGAGAATAAATATCGTTTCAATATCTTGGGGTTCTGCTTGGTGCTTTAGTTTTGTTCTCAATGGACTATAAACCACTTATAGACAGATCGGAAGGGTATGCAAGATCATGGAATGTGATTTCATTGTCATATACATGTCATCTGACCTTGTTAGATCGATCTTACAAGGGGTTATTTCTTTTGGTTATACATTTCCACTTCTGACCAGATGAGAGATGGAATTCATAGTATTTGTCGATATTTCTATCGGGGTAGCAAGTCACCACAAATTAAATAGAAAAAAATATATACCCAATAAGACAAAGAAGAATCGGGTTGAAGGACTTATGTGTTTGGAACAAGGCATTACTTATGAAAATATTGGGGGGAAATGTGTGTAAGAAGGACTCATTGTGGATCAAATGTGTTCACAGGGACTACTTAAAAGATCAAGATGTATGTAAGTGAAATGTGACTAAATTAGACTCGTCGTTGATGAAAATTATTTGTAATCAAAAGGATGGAAAACTCTCGTGGAGTTGAGAAAGGTGAAAAAATATTGCCGAAATAGTTTAGGAAAAAGGAGTTGCATATGGATGAAATACTGCCACTTTTAATAAATATTAATAATATTAGTATTAATAATGAGGAAAGTGATTTAATTTTGTCTAACTTAGACAATTATAGTAGGCTCCATGGAAATTGTCATATGGTTGGGGGAGATATGGGCCACGTGAGAACCTGACCACTCGACAACATGGGTGAAAGGACTAGAATCCTCTCCTAACCTGACTTTCCTCCTACCCTTCTAACTTTGATTTACAACCAATCAATTCTTAATTTTATTAACTTTTCGATTAATAAGTACAATATTAATTATAACATATAAAACAATTACCCATTACCCATCATCAACGTAACTTTCTTTTTCTTCAACCATTAGTAGATTCCCCGTTAAAAAAACATCGACCAATATTATTTTTGTTTTATATAAAATAGCTATAATTCAATAAAAAAATATAAACTTTATCGAAAAACTAGCACAAATTAGGAAAAAAAAGTCATTCCACATCAAATTCTTTTCAGATTCTTTCTTTATTTTCTTCTTTTTTCATAATGTATTTTTGCAGAAGAAATATACACAAAGTTCAAATTCTTATAGTTTTCCTAGCTACTGCATCCATGGTTATTTGTGTTATGCAACTCTTTTTTTTATTTAAGGCTGAAAATCATTAAGTATGGAGAAGATAAAGAATACCTTATGAAGAAGGAAAAAAGTTGAAAAAAGAGAGTGTAAAATATGATGATAAATTGATAATTCCTACTAAAATATTCTATTCCTAATTCAGAATAGAACATGTTGGAATTATTCCCTAGCCCCGATTGTCTTGTAATGAATTGAACACAAGTTTTTATTGTACACAATAATAGTTATCCCTACAATATTGATAAAAGAATTGTTTCCTTGAATCTGTGGTAAGCTTTTATGATTATGGTATTCATCTACATTATATAACGGCAGATCCTCGCTTAAGTTATGAACTAGATATCATGAGGTGTTATGTTAATGAGAATCTAGCTCATAGGACTTAAACTAAACTTGTTCTTAATCGTAGGAATCATCGAGTTAGGACCGCGATGATCGGGTAGATTAATATGTAGCTAACGAGTATTTATTGGATAATTATTGGTAGTTCTCATTTACCAAGTTAGGTGCATAGATAATGCACATAGAGATGTGATTATCTAACCGACTAAAGTTAGAGATTCCTAATGGTTAATTACCTTGAACTGTTGAGTGGGTTAATCTATATAAGGAACTTTATGCTTGTAATCCTTTGACCTGAGATCATCACTACAATTGTGTATGTGCTTGTTGTGCTTTGATATTGGACTACTAGTGTGTCATAATGCTATTCGAAAGGATATTGGACATAACTAAGTATATATGCTACTAGGGATGAGTCAAGATGGAATCTATCAACTCTAGGTAAAGAGTTTGACCGTTACGATGTCATAAGATTATACCGCTTGTATCAAATCCTTGGACAAGGTGATATAATGTATGAAGAAAGAAGTTTCTTAGGTCATTCGTCAATCTTTGATAATCGACGTGTAACGTAGTTGATTGTCTAAATGGGATTGACAGTTGTACCATATCCCAGGATGATCCATAGTTGTAAAGATAGAGGGAACACGTGTATGATCCTTTACCGGGTTCTTTGTACTGAGTTACTTCACGTTATCCGGTCGTTGGGAGTGTTGTTAGATGCCAACCTCGATGAGTCGTTAATTAAGTTGACTACTACCGTTTTAATGATGAACCCACATAGTCGCACACTAATGAGTGCATTGATCTTGCTTCATGTTGTTAATTAATTTTATCATTAGATAACAAATATTAATTAATTATATACTTGGAATATTGGTATATTTATTTGCTAGCACAAATTAATATTCTAATATATGACCGAACTAAGACAAAAGAAAAAATGACAGATTTATGGATCGAACCATGTACCTCCAATAGTGGAAAATGTATCACTAACTGTTGGGCTAATCCAAGTCATTTGAATAACGTTAAAGGTTCAAGTCCACTTTACAAGTGGGTAGTGGACCTGATTATTAGGATAATCAGTTTTCTTTATACGTTCCCTGACTTTTTATTTTTCTGACTGTTCATTTTTCTCTCTCTAGAGTTATTATATAATAATGAGGTTTCATTACACAGTGATAACTTTTATCTGTTTTTTTTTTCTTGAATGAAAAACATATAATGCACAAAGTCTCTTAGTCTTCAAGTCAGAATTTGATACTGAAAGCAAAAATAAAGCTCGGTGTGCAAAGCGTGGAGGCTTCATTTTTTAAAGTTAGGTTAGTCTTTTGATTCTCATATAAATACAAAATGTACGAAATCTAAATTCATTTTTAAATTCTAATCGCACTAGATTGGTTATAAGATTGCAATATATTTTCCCGCTGCGTATATTTAATATAACAGGTTTTATGATTCCTTCAGAACAAATATTCATAAATAGGGGAACTTACATTGATCAGGGGTAATGGGTTGGAGTGAGAAATTGTCTTTCTATGTTATGATTAATATTATATTTATTAATCGAAAAGTTAACAAAATTAAGAATTGATTGGGTGTAAATCAAAGTTAGAACGGTAGGAGGACAGCCAGGTTAGGAGAGGATCCTAATCCTTGGTGAAAGGGAGAGTGGGGTGTGTGACACGCCTCAGGATCAGTTACGGAAGCCATGCACATCTCATGTGCTTGCGATTTTTAGTCAATGGTGAACCAGACCACGCCTATGTAATTCCTCACCAGTAATAAGTACTTTTGGCTATATATAAATCTCCATACGATGTCTTTTTATTCTATTCTTTAATGAGGCCTTGGGCGAACATAGTGTGGGACCCATGCATAACATGCAATTATAGTGTGGATGACACTACAAGAAAAAATTCATACAAAAAGAACAAAAATAGTATATGGAATTGGACCCAATCTGTGGTGGCTGTGGAGGAGATTTTAAGACAACTAAACACTTGATTTTTGAATGTGGTGTATTGAAGGTGGTTTGATACGAGGTTAGAAAATGGCTTGGCATTAAAAAATTAAATGAGCACCTTCTCGAATTCCTTTAAATGACTCGAAAAGATTAAAATGATCATTTGGAGTTAAAAAACTAAGAAAGATTGCTTTACATTTGGATAGCGAGAGCAACCTTGTTTTTTAGGGTGTGACTCCATCACATGAGGTCATCCGGTCTTAAACAAGTGAAGACTTGTACTTTTCGATTTTTTGTACACCATGAACCTTCATCAATCCTTTTTGAGTGATAATGTTTTTTTAACTCGATGTGTACTCATCTTTCTTAAATCCTTGTGAAGGTGGAATTACTCTATGCTTCTTAATTAAATAATGGCTTTTATTTTAAGTGTAATTCTTTTTTTATCATTTATAAAACCGGCTACTTAAAGAAAGAACATTCCACTGAAATACAAAAACATATAGTGTATTTTGTATAACACATAAACTAACAATATTTAACTTGAGTAGTGATATATACCACCCAAAATCATATCACCCAAGTACCATCCAGTGACGTAGCGTAAATTGGTTGGTTATAAATCGTTAATTAGATCAGGAAAATAAATAGACTAACGATTTATAATCAACCAATTCACGCTACGTCATTAGGTGGTAGTTGGGTGGTATGATTTTGAGTGGTATATAGCATTACTCATTTAACTTATACTTAATAGATGTATTTTTTTTGGACTAAAAAAAATAAGATATAGCAAGTCCCAAAAATTAACCTATCCTAATTCTCAAGAACGGATCCCCTACCGGCTTGGGACCTAGTAGATGTGTTTAAACTCTCAAAACGATCATCCGTATCTACAGATTCAGGGCTGGTCTTGACATTTTGGGGGCTCAAAACAAACTTTAAAATATGAGCTCCTAAAAAAATCTTAGGTGTATTACAAATAATTTTTTTTTACTTAATTTAATTATAATTTTTTTTAATAAAAAAGACAGACTAGCATTTTTGTTTTGAATTGGACTAAAATTAGATTTTTTTTAAATAAAAAAAAATTATACTATACATGCTAAAAGAACATTTAAACTCTAAAAGTGATACAAATGCGGAAGATCGAATTTTAAACATAAATGCGGAAGAACAAGAGCAGCACGTTTCCTTATTTTGTGATGCTTCTTTTACTAACAAATGGGAACCCACTGGAATAGCAATCGTTGGAATCCAAGAAGAGAGTGGAATTAACTTCAGAGGAAGCACCACAATCAGTTGCAACTCGGCTGTGGAGGGAGAAGCAGAGGCTGTTCTTAGAGCTACTCAGATTGGAGCTCTCTTTCCAGGGAAAGATACCGTAATCCTTTCAGATAACCTTGAAGTGATTCAAGGTATAAAGCAGGTGTCAGCGGCTAGGTGGAACATCCAACCTACCCTTCAGAAGATTATCCATAAAGCTGAAGAGCTTGGGCGAATCTCGTTCAAACACATCAAAAGAAAGCTCAACAGGAATGCGGATAAGTTAGCGAAGGAAGCTAGGCACGCAGCAAGTTTTAAAGATCGAAATTCAATTAGTATTTTCGATCTTTCTTCGGCTTTTAGTAAACTAGGAATAGGCTAATTTGTTTCCTTTTGTTTCGGGTGCTTTTGCACCCTTGTAATGTCCAAAAAAAAAAAAAAAAAAAAAAAGTGATACAAATTGAGAGGAGCCAAGAAGATGGCCTCCTTAGCCTCCTTTCAAAACCGGCTCTATACAGATTTTATCCTTGTGGAAGTTGACCACTGCTCCACTTAATTCCTATCCCAGCAAGTAGGTTGGACAAGCTTTAAGCATAAACAGGAGCATGCATTTCAAAGGGCAGTAGGTAGGTATCAGATTCGACACTTAAATAAGAAGTAAGAACGAGTTGTAAAATCATTAATTGTACGAGAATAGTTGTAACGTTGACAATGTGAATGCAGAAGGCCTATTAGCTACAGAGACAGACAGAAATCGAATGCCCAAGCAATCTCTATATACATGTATTCTCTATTAACCTAATCATTATTTAACATCTATATATAATTTGGACTGAATTTTTTTTAAAGTTTAAAAGTAATTATATACTTTTAGATTCCCGCATCATACATTATGTCATCAACTTGATATGCGGACGGATTCAGTTTTTTTTAATACAACTAAAAATAGAATTTTTTTTTTTTTTGTCCGTTTGAAAAGAAGATTAGTTGTTACATTTATACACCAAATAAGATGGAGCTATATATACTACTATTAGCAAATTCTAAATTCAAATGGTCTAATACTCCTCTCTTTCTAGTCTCCTTAGAAGCTCTGTCCGCCAGTTTGTTTTGATCCCTTGTGATATGATTAATTCTTCAATCCGGATTTTTTTTTATCCAATTCCAAATAACTTCAATTAAAGGTTGGTATCTCCAATCTGCTCTTCTTATTTTGTAAATTTCTTGCACTGATTCCAAATTGTCCGTGTAAAAATTAACTCTTCTATAATTATGTTCTTCTGAATATTTCATTGCTTGTATTAGAGACCAAACTTCTCCTTCTTTTGCATTTCTTACTGTTTTCCTTGTTCCTATTGAATGAACGATTTTTCCTTCTTTATTGAATCCTATCGAAGCTAAATCTGCAGGTTCACTTACGCTTGTGAAGGATGTGTCATTAAACCAATTAAATTCGGCTGGAATAATATTGTTGTAGTTTCTGTTATTTCTATGCTTGTTATTCATTTGTGCCCTCCAAAGTACCGCGATCAAAGTGCTTGTAAATTTCTTTTTATCCCAACCATTTGATGTATAAACCTCAATTGTAGTAGTAAACCACTCCGTAAATGTTAATTTCTCTTCTAAATTAATCTTCAGTTGTATGGATGATTCCGCCCAAACAGCCGCGCTAAAAGGACATTGCAAAAATAAATGTTTAATCGATTCTTCGTCATTTTCACACCATTCACATGTTACACTTTGAATACATTTTTTCTTTTTCAAGTTTTTCTTAGTGGGAATTGCATTTCTGATTATTTTCCAAGTAAAATTTTTCATCCTAGTAGGCACATTGGTTGACCAGACCATATCCCATAAAGTTGATTTTTCTTCTTCAGTGGTTTTGGTGGAAGAATTAGCTTCATTGCTAACCTCTTCATTAACCAACATGTGATACCCCGATTTAGTATAATACCCTCCGTCTTTCGTATGAGGCCAAATAATTCTATCATTTTTTTGGATATTTATTAGCTGATTGTTATTGATTTCGGTTAACTCTCTTTCATTGCAAATTAGATTTAGTAAATTATTATTCCATCCCGTATAGCCGTTGTTAAATAATTCCGCTACTTTATTTATTGGAATCCAGTCACATTTGTCTAGTTTCATTCTCGGTCCAATCCAATTATCTTCCCATACATTTGCTGAAAGCCCGTTACCAATCTGCCAGTAGCATTCTTTTTTCAATAAGGATAACCCTTTCATTATACTCGTCCAACTCCACGAACGTTTTTGTTTGAGTTTTGCATTCCACATATCTTCTTTTGGATGGTAAATACCCTTATATACCTGTGCTATTAAAGAATCAGGGTTGTTAATTAACCTCCAAGCTTGCTTCGCTAACATTGCTAAATTCATTTTATGGAAATCACGAAAACCAAGACCCCCAATTTTCTTCGATTTGGCGATACTCTTCCAAGAGACCCAGTGTATTCTCTTCTTATCCTTTAGATCCCAATAAAAATTTGATGTGATACTTGAAAGTTTTTTACAAAGTGTTTTAGGAAATTCGAATATCGACATTGCATAGTTAGGTATAGATTGGAGAACAACCTTTATAAGAACTTCCTTGCCGCCTTCTGAGAGATATTTTGATGTTCAGCTGGAAGCTTTATTTATTAACTTATCTTTGATATAATTTAAATTCTCAGTTTTAGACCTTTTTAGTGTTAGAGGAATACCTAAGTATTTGCCCAAAGAATTTGTACTCGAGATTCCTAATTTGTTTTCTAGTTTGGTCTTCAAACTTTCATCAATACCCTTACTGAATAAAATCGAAGATTTGCTGTAGTTAACAGCTTGTCCTGAGGCATCACAATATTTATTCATAATTTCCTTGAATTTGTCCATATTTTCTGATGTAGCTTCCATGAAGAATAGTGCATCATCGGCAAAAAGAAGGTGAGTCAACATTGGACAATTCCTAGTTATTTTTAGGCCTTTGAAATTTTCATTCTCAATATATTCATTGATGAGATAAATAAGAGATTCCGTCATTATAGAAAATAGAAGAGGCGATAAAGGATCACCTTGTCTTAGTCCTCTTTCCGTTGTAAATTTTTCAAGCCTTTCCCCGTTGATTTTGATCTGCATATGAACTGTTGATATACATAAGAAAACCATCTTTCTCCATTCCTCGCAAAACTCCATTTTATCCAATACCCTAATGAGGAAATCCCAGTCTACTCTATCGTAAGCCTTGGCCATATCGATTTTTATCGCCGCATATTTTTTTTGAACTATTTTTGTTATTCAAGAAGTATGACACCTCTTGAGCTATTAAGATGTTGTCCTGGATGCATCTTCCTTTAATGAAAGCCGATTGTGTCAGTGATATAATAGTGTCCATATATGGTTGGAGCCTATTTGCCAGAATTTTAACAATAATTTTAAATATAAAGTTGATGCAGGCTATAGGTCGATAATGTTTCAGTTCTTCTTGAAATTCACCTTTCGGAATTAGGGTTATAAGCGTATCATTGATCTCCTCCACTTTGCATTTGAAATTGAAAAAGTCCCAAACAATTTTTATCACATCATTTTTAACTATTTCCTAAAATTCTTGGTAGAATTTTCCAGTGAGCCCGTCTGGGCCCGGTGCTTTTGCTCCCGACATACTGAAAACCGCTTCTTTTATTTCCTCTTCAAGTGGCATTTTGATCAATTCTTTATTCATTTCCTCTGTGACTTTAGATGGTATGAGTTCCGTAATACCCTCCTCCGATCTTTTTTCTTTTCCTTCTTTTTTAAAAAGATTGACGTAGTATTTTTGAAAGATTCCTTTGACTTCTTCTAATTCTTCAATCCAATAACCATTTTCGTCCTTAATAGCTATAATTCTGTTAATGCTTCTTCTTATTTTAGTACTATTGTGAAAATATGTAGTGTTTTTATCTCCACATTGGATATGCAAGTCTCTCGCTCTATCGGTCCAATATATTTCCTCTTTATTCCATAAATTATCCATCTCATTTTTAATATTCTTTAATTTATCCTGTTGATATTCTTCGCTATTTTTATCTTGTAAGATTTCTAATTCTTGTTGTAATTCAGTAATTCTTTTTTTCGAATTTGGGAATGTAGTTTTGCTCCACCTTGTTAGCGCAATGCATGTCTTCTCCTTCTTGTTTTGGAATTTCGTGATCGAGTTTCCTTCCTCCTTTGATTCCCATGAATTTTTAATTATATCATAACAATTTTCATTATCTAACCACCTTGAATTAAAGATGAAGTGTTGTTTCTTTGGCGCATTCTTAATTTCTCGTTGAAGGATTAATGGTGAATGGTCCGAACCCACCGCTGGGGGCACTTTGATGAGAGTGTTAGGATATAAATCCATAAATTTTAAGTTACATAATCCTCTATCAAGCTTTTCTCTTACATTTTCTTTTCCCTCCCTATTATTGTTCCAAGTATAAAAGCATCCTTTTGATTCGATTTCTATTAGGCTATTGTCTCTAAAGAAATTATTGAAGTTGATTATTCTGTTCAAGTTTGCTTGATTTTTACCTTCTTTCTCCGTGAATCTTGCTACTTCATTGAAATCACCGAGCAAAACCACAACTTCATTATGTTTGTTGTTCCAGATTGTTAATTCTTCCCACAGATTTAATCTCATGTTTTCATCACAATGAGCATACACAAACACTAGGAACCAGGTCCTATCACATGGTTCATTCATTTTGCAAATTACATAGAAAGGACTCGAGAAACAGATAGATAATTTAACATTTTATTTCCATGCCACTAAGACTCCACCTGACTTAAAATGAGAGCCAGTGGGGTTAACACAGTGGATGTACTTGAAAGACTCTAACACCTTGATAGAACTAACATCATTACATCTTAACTTCGACTCAATTAAACATAACACAGATATATTAAACCTAGACATTAGGGACTTTAGACTGCGTTGAGTCAAGGTTGCCCTCGCACCTTGGCAGTTCCATACCATGCAATTATCCATAGAATAAGGTCATTCCAGTAGTTTCTCCATTCTCTAAAGCATTTCCAATGTTGCCTCTTCTCACAGGTGGAACCTCGGAAGTAGCAGCATCGTTTGAGTCACTTGCACTTTCCCAATCTTTGTCAAAGTGTCCATCACACGAAATTCCATCACAGTAAAAATCTTATTGGTGTTGCTCTTGTTGTTCACCATTGTACCCTTAGGCTGTGGATAAAGACCCTCTTTAAGCATGAATTGGTGCTTAACGTCACTTAAGCAATCATATAAGTCGTCCATGAAAAGTTGTATCTCCCCAATCTTCTTCCCCATCATCTCGAATTCTTCTTGCTTCCTTCTTTTACTTGCGAATAGTTCATCATTCACGCTCTCTGGCATCTTCCTTTTCTGAGTATTGTCATTGTTTAAATCAATAAGGCCTTGTGCTGCCTGAACTACTTGTCCAACCCTTCCATTTGCTTTATTCTCGGTTGTATTCCCCATATTCCAAGGATTGATATTCAGCAAATTATTCAATCCCATCTGTGCTCCAAAATTGATATCTGGAACAATAGCAACGTCATTATTCACGTTATTATTTATACCTGCTCTACCATCGAACTTATATTTTGTCCTCCTCTCCCTATCTTCGGCTGTAGCAATTACAATTGCTTTTCCTTTATTATTCATCTCGTTAATCTAGTCTTTCCTCGCTAAATAATTCTCCTTGTCTCCATGCAGAAATTCCTTTTACAGTTCTTCAATGGTATTGTATTTTTTATTCATAATCTCTTTTACACTATCACCATTAACAATCAAGCTTTTCCCTATGTCTTTCCATTCATTTTGGAAAGCTCTATAAAGACCAGGGAATTGTGTTGCTGAGATTTCGAAAGGCTCCTCAGGAAGCTCCAATCCGTTAGTAATATCTCCTAGTAGTCCCGTGTTTTCCCTCTTTCTTTTACTTGATTATGCACCTTCATTTTTCTTTTCCTTATTTGAGTTGTCTGCTGTGTTTTGAACTGGTACCTGAATATCTCCCACCTTGAAAGACGAGATATTACGAGTAGCATCGCCTTGTCTGGATTCTTTGTCTGTATCTTCGTCATCTCCTTCAAACCTTCGATAAGGATAAAATCTTATTATTTCGTCGAAGACCCCCCATCTGTCGCGTTTCCTAATCACATAAAGTGGCTTGTCTTCACTCTTCACAGTAAGATCCTTACTCCAGTTAGTGTACTTAAAAGCATTATCATTCCACCTTGGTTTTGTAATGCATGTGGAGCAAGCATTCTTGTTATGACTAAGTACCCCACAGTTATAACAGAACATTCCAATATTTTCATAAATGAAGGCTACCCATGCTGGACCTTCAAATTGTTCAATATATACCCCTGTCTTTAACGCCTTTCTCGTGTCAAATTTCACCCTAAACCTTATCAGCTCCTGATCATCTTTGTCCACCACTGGATGGTCGATTTCAGTAACCTCTCCAATGAAATTCCCCAAAGTCTCTATTGTGTCAATGTTACACTGAAAGCCAGCTAACCCATAAACACGGATCCATGCTGATGAGTTGATAAGATCCAAGTCCTTTATTTTCTCCCCTTCGTTTAACTTCGCTATCACCACATGCATCGACTGAACAACGCATGGGCGAATGAAATAAAGCCTATTTGCTTCTTCTTCGTCATCAAGCGTTAGTTTAAAGACATTTGGTGACTCTTCTTCAAATATGATTTTGCATCTCACATTCCAGTTATCAAGAACAGCTTTCCTGAAAACTGGAAGAGGAATGATTCTTTCAGAGATAAATCTAGCAGCGAGAATGATTTCAATGGTTTTTGGTTTGATTGAAGCAGCTTTCGTCGAAAAGAGAGTATGACAAACTTTTCAAGGTTCTCCTCTGAGATTCTCACAATAGGAAGTGAATGGTTTGTTTTACTGGCCATGGTTTGAGTAAGCTCTGTATTGGTGGAGTAATGTTGAAGAATATCTGTGCTGCAGAGAGTAATAAGTCTCCTCATATATAGGAGGCGAAAGGTCTCATTAACTTTGCAATTTTCGCCTTTATTGCATGTCCAGCAGAGATCACTTGACACACGTTCGTTTGAGACATCGAGATTCGTAATATAGGGCGTGCACGACATCATAAATATCCTAATATAGGTTAATTATCTAATTTTTTTAAATTTTTAAGCTGTAAGAGCCACAAACACCCCCAAAAAGTATACTCCTTACCCTACATAATGTATCATATCTAGGTATATTCTTCTTGGATATTGTATCATATTTTTTTGGGGCTAGCATAATACCACGCTCGATGCATACATAGCTAGTTGTAATAAGAGATATGATGGAATATGAAGCGTCTTGTAGTTTAATAAGTAAATCCGAGTAATTACTAGCATATGTTACTTCTATGTGATTAGCCCAAAACATTTTAAAGCCCACTAAAATAGCAATGATCCAGTTAATTACCTCAAAGGACCAGATAGCCACTGTATTGATCTGAAGCCCAAGAAGTAGTAATCCATTTGTTGAAAATACCAATCTCCTACTTATCTTGTTCGATTCTTTGATCCAAAGTAGTTGCATGTCTCTGCATGTTCCTTGATCTTCCATTCTCTTCAAACAGCTTATCCAATTTTTAGTTACTCCATAATTGGTAAAACCGTGAACAAGATAAACATAATTGATGAACAGATTATGATGATTGATGATGAAATAGCAAAAAATCCCCAATTCCTTAGGACTGATCGCCTTAATTGCTGCTTCCAAAGAGATCGATCCTTGTAATAGCGAGATTGTACATAAACAGAGTAAGGGTAGTAAGTAGAGATAGCTAAAGAACTGCGTGTTTGGTCGGATTATAGACAAAAGGAGTGAATTAAGTGGATTTTGGAAGAAAGCTTTTTTTGGCATTTTTAGTATTTTTTGGATTATAATTTGTACAGTACATGTTATGGTTGAGAGCGTTTTTTTGTTTCCATCCCGCATTAAAAAATAGAAATATGAGTTAAATTGATTTGTCTTTCTTCATACTATAAGTATTTCTTTCATACGGAATTTTATTTTGAATTATGTTTTTTTACTCTTACTTTTTTGTTAATAATTTACTCTACACCTAATGCAATACCAATACCAATTATTCCCACGGCCGGCCCTAGCTATATAGATCAAGGAAGCCATCGTTTTCCGCATGCAAAATTTTGACCTTCTTTAGAATCTATTTTCGTGAATTGAACATTATTAATGTATATCTAGGTATATATTTGAGATTAGTAATATAACATAAATTATAATTTTATTTGGGGCAATACCCAATTAATTACATGTAGAGTGTAAAACTTTTTAATTAATAACAACTTCAACTTAATTTCTATTTAAGCACAAAAAAAATAGAAGATTACAAAAATACCCATAGATAAACAAAATCAAGTTTTGTGTATTCTAGAAATACATAAATTCGATTTTTATGTGTTATATGAATACACAAATTTGAGATTTGTGTACTCCATGAATACACAAATCTTATATTTGTGCGTTCTAAGAACACACAATCCTGAGATTTGTGTGTTTCAGGAATACACGGAATTAGAATAAACAAAATCAAGTTTTGTGTGTCTGGAACACACATAACCCTAAAACATAAACACACAAAAAATAACAAAGAAGTGTTGGAATATATCAAGATAGTTAAAGACGAATAAAAATAGTGTATATGCGATTAATAAATAGAAAAAAATAATTTTGTTAAAAAAGAGAATCCTTTAGATCGATTTTATGACTTTGTGTGTTACAGGAACACATAAATCTATATTTGTGTGTTACATCAACATATAACAACAATTTTCGATTTAAAAAAATGGGAAAAAAATTTAGAAAATCGAAAAAAAATTTAAAAAAAAATTTAAAAAAATCAAGAAAAAAATGGAAAAAAGAATCTGAAAAAAAAAATTTAAAAATAAATATTTAAAAAATTAAAAAAATCACATAAGGGTAACATTGGAAGGTAAATATGACAATGTGTTTAACTGGGATTTAAGTTGAAAATTTGTGAGTAAGTAGGAAGTAATTTTCTCCTTCCTTTTTTTTGGGAAGGAAAAGTGAGGAATTGTAATTAATCCCAATTATCTCTTTACTTATTAGTAAAGTAGTGTATTTCTTTTGAGTAATGCTAGATATCACCCCATATCGCATCACCTTTTTATCATCTCCTATGTGGATTTTAAATAGACCAATCATATAATTTCTCTTTCCTGATTTATCATTCTCTCTCTCTCTCTCTCTCTCTCTCTCTCTCTCTCTCTCTCTCTCTCTCTCTCTCTCTCTCTCTCTCTCTCTCTCTCTCTCTCTCTCTCTCTCTCTCTCTCTCTCTCTTATATGATTGGTCCACATAAGAGGCGATAAAATAGTGATGTGATTTGAGGTGATATCCAGCATTACTCATTTCTTTTTTAAAAGGTACGAAATTTGAATCCTATATCAAATGATAAATTGTTATTATAAGTAAAAAAAAGAAATCTAATTTTTGTTATCTAATGAATTTCGGAAGCCCAATTCTGAATTTTCGATTCGCTTCCTAAATATATCAGATCGATCCTGATTACCAAGACACATGTATGTCTTAATCACAAGAGCCGACTAAAATATTCATAAGATCAAATTATAAGAATTATATAATGTAATAATTAAACAATTATTAGTAAAGAAAATCATAATTTTTTTAATATTTACTAAACATATATATATTAATAAAAATAATAATTCAAAAGTTAAAAAGAACACTTTGATATTTTTAAATAAATAATCTTTTTAGAATTAATTAACTTTTTGTTATATTTGGAACACATTTTAAGGAACGAATGAAATATTTAATACATTATGATTATATAAAATTTAAAGTTAAACGTCTTATCTCTTTTTTCTACTGGTTTAATAATAGAAATTATGGACGGTAAAATACTTGACCATTTAGGAATTTCTAACTTAAATCACATTGATCAGAGCCGTTTCGAGCGTCTCGCGTATTTAAGACGGAAAATATAAGATTTTTTACGGTTTAAATAAAATTATATATGAAAGTATTGAATATAATTAATTATATAAAAAATAGAAAAACAATCTTACTTTTCAATGCTTTTGTTTTTTTTAATGAGGTTGTTGTTTGTTACTTTTCTATGTTTATTTTTATGATACTTTTGCATGTAGGGTTGTAAACGAGTCAAGTCGAGCTGAATAGTAGATGTATAAGCTTCTTTATTTAGTTATAAATTTGAACGAGTCAAGCTTGAGCTCAAGCTAAGCTGTTAAGTTAGTGTTTGAGCTCGCCTCGTGAGAATATAACAAAGCTCGAGCTCGAGCTCGGAATCTCGTTTAAAAGTGTTTTGAGCTCGAGCTCAAGCTCAAACCCTTGTTTAAATCTATTTTGAGTTCGAAACTTTTTTTTTTATCTCAGACTTACTTGGATTAATTATAAGATATATTGTTGCAAACCTTTTAATTTATAGATTTTCAATAAAAAGATAATTGACTAATGTAAACAATCATTAAACACAATCACATGCTCTATCTTTGGATTGTTGAATTTTGAAAGGTCTTGTAGAATTGGGTAGAGGGGGAGAGTGAAAGGTAAGTGTTGGGATAAGATAGGTTTTTGAATATAGTACTTTGTTTTAAATTTTTGAATTGTCAAATATTGGAAAAATATTCAATAAATATTTATAACTTGATTTTATTTTTCACGTGTTTTTTTTTAAAAAGCTCGCGAGCAGGCTCGGCTCGGCTCGTTTAACAAACGAACTCTTTTTGGGACTCGAGCTCCACTCGATTAATTTAATGAACAATCTCGAGCCGAGTTCGAAATGCTCGCGAACGGCTTGCTTCATTTACAACCTTAGCTGCATAGGTTGCCATTCATCAAAAAACAAAACAAAATGCAGGAGTGTTGAACTCATGACTTAGTATATGGATCATCAAAAAACAAAATGAAATGCAAAAGTTTCAAACTCATGACTTACCATATGAATGCCATTTCATTTTTTGAGTAAGTTAATTGTTGTATTTTGTTAATTTTTAAATTAAAAGATACATAAACCTAATATTATATATACATATTATTTTTTGGGACCCTAAAAAATTTAGGGCCCAAACCTGAGTTGGCTCTCAATTGATCAATATATATTTTTAACTTGGGTAATGATAAATGTCATTCTTTCCGTATTATTCGTTTATCATTTCTTAGGTGTAAATCTACATGTATTAATGAATTGATATCTCTATTCTAGTTAATTTTTCTATATCTTTTATTTAAAGAATTCAAAGCATATATATATATATATATATATATATATATATATATATATATATATATATATATATATATATATAATGAAAATAAAAGGAAACATGAATAGGAGTGTCATCTATTATTAATCTTTTAACTTACATCGGTGGTAAAAAAACTAGTAATACTAGTTTACTAAACCCTGTTGAATGCTTAAAACTACACATTTTTTTTTTTTTTTGTCAAGAAAACATAAATTATGATCGTTTATACAATGACTTAAGATAAGTATAATAATCACTAAGAGTTCCGTTCTTCCATTTAGACGTATCCAAGTTCCGTCTAGCTGTTTTTGCTGCAAGGTCTGTCACGCTATTAAGTCTCCGTTTGACGAAGTTGATTCTCCAATTGGGAAATCTCTTTAACCAGCTCTTCATTTCGGCAATGAAAGGGGAAATCTGCCATCGAAGACCTGTATCTTTATCAATACCTTGAACAAGTTCGAGGTTATCGGAGTAAAAGGAAACACTCCGGAGATTACAACTAGCAGCCCTTCTCATAGCAAGAAGAACTGCCCATCCTTCACCTTCAATAGGGCTCCTAACTAGCTGTCTGGAGGTAATCTTATGAACTACCATGCCTTCTTTATTAATCGCAGTAGCTGCTAGTCCTGCTGGTTCATAATCCTTTTTGAAAGATGCGTCACTCATGAAAATAATCTCTGCATCATCTTTAAGAATTGGATTGCTTTCGATAATATCTTCGTTATTGTTCTCGCAATTAAGAATACTTCCTTTATTATTATCTTTATCTTTAGTCTCTCTGCTTTTGAAAAGATCGTTCATAGCTGAATTAATTCTGATAAGAATGTCCTTGATTACCCATGGAGTTTTGTCATGAAAGCCTCTCATCTTTGTCTTCCAAATATTCCATAATGTGAGAAGAAAATATGCCGTAAATTCACTTTGATCCCAACCATTTTTGCTATATTTCTTTCTCAACTCAATGAACCACTCCCCAATTTCATACTTTCTTTCTTTTTCTATCATAATTTGCAATCTAGAGTTTGCCCAAACCGCCATGCTAAGAGGACATTTTATGAGTAAATGTTCAATATCTTCTTTGTCCAGCTCGCACCATTCACACGTCGCATCCTTAATTATTTTTCTAGTCTTCAGGTTACGTTTAGTAGGGATAGCTCCATTGCATACTTTCCATCCAAAAGATCTGACTTTATTCATGACATTTGATTTCCATATAATATCCCAGAGATTGCTATTTTCCTTCATACCTTGAGAAGATGTTTGAGCTTCATTTTGCACTTCCAATTCAACCAATTTATGATATCCCGACTTGGTGCTATATTCACCGTCCTTTGAGAATGGCCAAATTAATTTATCCTCCTCTTTATTAATGATTACCGGTATCTTGCATATGTCATTGATTTGATTTGGGGGAAATAATTGTCTAAGTAGATCCATATTCCAACCTGACATATCTTGATTAAAGAGCTGTGCTACATATTCTATTGTACATCCCGCAGGCCTATCCAAAGATACCTTATTATTCACCCATTTTTGATCCCAAATATTGATGTTAATTCCATTTCCAATCCTCCATATCGTATGTTGTTTGATAAATTGCATTCCTTTATATATACTAGCCCAACTCCACGATCTTTTATTTGCTAATTTTACATTGATAATATTATCCCACGGGGAGTATATACCTTTCAACACTTTAGCAACAAGTGAATTCGGGTTACTCATTATTCTCCAGGCTTGTTTAGCTAATAAAGCTAGATTCATTTTTTGAAAATCCCTGAATCCTATACCTCCAATATTTTTCGCTCTAGTGATCCTTTTCCATTTAACCCAATGAATTCTTTTCTTATTGTTTGAATCCCACCAGAAATTAGCTATGATTCCAGAAAGCTTCTTACAAAGTGTTTTAGGGAATTCGAAGATGGACATGGCGTAATTGGGTATTGCTTGCAAAACTGCCTTAATAAGAACTTCCTTATATATACTAGCCCAACTACACATATATACGAGAGTAGGACCAACTTTATTTGAAGTGATCTCAACCCCTAATCTCAACCTCAGATGTTTATTCTTTATTTTTGAAATATTGTCCATTTTGTTTTTATTGAGATTAAAAAAATTATAATAATTGAATATTTCTTTACTAAAATATTATGTATAAAATAGCTTTCTTAATATCTATTGAAAATATGAATACTATTAATAGTTTAAATATTAATAAGGAAAAATATGTTGATTTTTAAGCAGGGGCGGACCTACATAGGGTCTAGGGGGACTAAGCCCCCCCTGAACCCGTAAATTTTAGGATATGCAAGTGTATTTTTCGACCGAAAAATAATTTTTCCCCTATAAACATTTATATTATACATTCGTACTTTGAAAGTACACATAAGATAATGTAGCCTAGTGGAATGCTATGGTTGATTTTAAGATTTAAAATAGAGGTTGTGTGTTTGAATCATAGCAATTGTTTTATACTTTTCTTAAATGGACATGGAATGTAAAATAATTTTTACTTAAATAGATTTAACATAGAAACTCTCATATTTTGCATAACTATTTAATAAAAGAGTAATGCTGGGTATCACCCAAATATCACCTTCTTAGGTGGTCCAATTAAACTGTTTCTCTTTCCTGATTTTTTTTTTCTATCTCTTATATGAAACAGTTTAATTAGACCACCTATGAAGGTGATATTTGGGTGATACCCAACATTACTCTTAATAAAATTTCATAACTATTTTCTATGACTTTTTTTTTATTCTTATATTTTAACATTTTCAATTTTTTATTAATATACCAAATTTAAGTCATAACTTTGTCAAATTTAATCGACTTATAAGAATATTATAATCCATTACACCAGTCTTTATTTTGAATTCTAAGCTGACATTGTTTTTATACATTACTTAATAAAGTTATAATATTTATCTTTATAGATAATTAAAAATTAATATAAAATAATAATATAATAATATAATTTTAGCAATACTATGTAATATAGGTGTGATGATGTTTTTTACTCAAAATTAGCGTTAATGGTGTTATTTTGCATCATATTTAGGTAAGTGCTAACTTATAAATTCACTTGTTGAACGAACGATAATCACAATAGTGTTGCATATCCATATTTTAACATTGGTAATTATAAATTTATACTTTCTATATTTACCTTAAAAAAATTAGAAACAATAACCCCGAAACCTCACATATATCAAGCCCTCCCTCATTTTATTTTCTGGATCCGCCCCTGTTTTTAAGTGAATAAATTATTTAAAATTATATATTAATAAGTTCATAGCTCCATTAAAACTGGATAAGGTAGCATTAGATAACGTGGAAGCAATTGAAATTTCAAAATGAACAATTCTAGTATATCATATGGTACACAAGGGCTATAAATGAACCAAGCTGTTCGAGAGTAGTTTGAACTCGGCTAGAAAAAAGTTCGGCTTAAGATCGTTCGTTAAATTAATATTTGACAATTCAAAAATTTAAAACTAATCACTATATTAAAAAATATATAGTTTTTATCCCAACACTTACCTTTCAGTCTCCTCTTCAACCTACTTAATTATACAAGACCGTCTAAAATTCAACAATCCAAAAAAAGAGTATGTGATTGTATTTAATGGTAGTTTACAATAGTTAATTATGTTCCAATTGAAAATCTAAAATGTTTGCAACAATTTGTCTTATAATTAAACCAAATAAGCCTGAAATAAAATAAAAAAAGACTTTCGAGCTCGAGCTCGAAATAAATTTAACAAGATTTTGATCTCGAGTTAGAGCCCGAATCACAGTTTAACGAGCTTCCGAGCTCGAGCTCGAGTTTTGATATATTCTCACGAGGCGAACTCGAACACTAACTTCACAGTTCAGCTCGAGTTCGATCTCGCCTTGTTTAAATCTATAAATAAATAAATATATTTGTATATTTTTTGCTCGGCTTGACTCAGACTCGTTTACCCTATGATACACCAAAATAAATCAATTTTACCGAAATCAATATATATACATAGTCTTTCTTTTCTTTTTGGTCGAATTTACGTAGTCAGAAAGCACAAAGGAGAAGCATGCATAGTTATCCATTTACGAATTATGTTTCGAAAAAAGAAAAACGAATGATGGGCACATGGTGATTACATATCTGGGCCAGTGGACGGCGTTGTGTCCAATCCATCACCAAATGTCAACATACTTCATTTCAACTTCAAAAGAATCTTACATCATCGAAATAAAATGGAGATGATAAGATGATACAAGCCCATAAAAGGGTAGAAATTAAATATTGAAAGGGTAGATCTATGGTTTGTTTTGATATTTTAGGGGTTAAAACAAATTTTAAAAATAGGATTTTTAAATATTTTTTATTATAAATTTAATAGTTTAGAAAATATAAAATAATTAAATAAATATATTTAAACACATATAAAATGAATAAAATAATATCATAATAAATTAAAAAATAATTGAGAAAAAAACAAAAATATATCTATACTATGATATTTCTGACCGATATATAAAAGAACAAGATATATCTAGTATTTATATGTTCTGGATTGGATTAAAACTAAAAAAATTCAAATAAAATATTATACCTATATATATATATAAAAAATATAAAGGCCCTAAAATAATAAGAATTCGAAAAGGACCCAAAGCCATGGCCTCCTTAACTTTTTTCCAAGACCGATCTTAAGTATATCTAAAATGCAGATAAGAAAGAATGAGAGTTTTGATCTACGACATAGATGTATATACGTGATATAAAAAGAGTTTAAACCAGATGAGATTAGCTCACTGGCCAGGGCCTTGGTCTACCAATCTAGTGGTGCAGGTTCGAATCGAGTCAATGACTCCGAGTCCAAAGTGGCTCTCCTATGTAACAAAAAAAAAAAAAGAGTTTAGAACGTAATATTAATTTTAATAGTTATTGAGTTAAAGATCGTTTCATGACTATTTATTATTGAACCAGGTATTTTTTTTGGGGTTATTGTTGAAAACATCCTCATTAAACACTCTAATTGTTTTTTTGTGCCTTCAATAATCTTATTTATAAAAAAATGCCTAATGAAGTAATTATTTATAAAAAACATCCCCTTTATATTTTCTATACCTTTACTACCCTTATTATTAAATATATTATTTTATTTTAATACAATATTAATTTTTAAATATTAAACAAATAATAGGGTACTTCTTTTTCCTCCTCCTCCACCACCACCACCACCACCACCACCACCACCACCACAACCACCATGTATGTAACCACTACTACATCCACCACAACCACCACCACCTCCACCACAACCACCACCACCACCACCACCTACTACTACTAATTGCATCGCACGCGCGCGTCCGTGAATTTTTTTTAAAAATCGTCATAACTAATTCAAAAAAAATCAGAAAATTAAAAAAATTGTATTTTTGAATAAAGCAAATTAATATTTACGTCTATGAATTTTTTTGATTTTTTTTGAATTTTTTGATTTTTTTGAATTTTTTTGATTTTTTTTTCGCAGACACGGATTTTCATGTTTTAAACATGGAATTCCATGTTTTAAACATGAAATTCCATGTTTTAAACCGTGAAATAAACATGAAATTTCATGTTTAAAACATGTAATTTCGTGTCTGCGAAAAAAAAAATTAAAAAAAATCAAAAAAAATCAAAAAAATCAAAAAAATCAGAAAATTCCGAAAAAAATCAGAAAATTCCGAAAAAAATCATAGACGTAAATATTAATTTGATTTATCCAAATATAATTTTTTTTGATTTTTTTGATTTTTTTTGAATTAGTTATGACGATTTTAAAAAAATTTCACGGACGCGCGCGTGTGATTATTAGTTTTTTTCTTATTTTTTAATTGTTAATTATAAGGGTAATTTTGGGATGGGGCTGTTTTCAATAAATATTTTTTCCTAGGCACCTTTTTCTAAATAAGTTTTTTAATAGGCATCAATCAACAATTGGCTCTTTTTTTTTTCCATAAAACACAAGGAATCAGAGGCTCAGATTTGTATATTTGTATATTGCGAGATCGATAGTTGACCTAGTGGTTAGGCTACTCCGCAGAGACCAAGAGGTCCTGGGATCGAATCTCATTGGAGTCAAAATGACTCCGAGTCCAAAGTGGCTTTCTCATGTACTAAAAAAAGAAAATTACATTCCTTACATTAGATCTTAATTTCGTTTCATACCAACAAAATCAAAGTACTTTTGATTATAAACCAAGTAAAATTTAAATTTTAAATTCACTTGCTTTTGCTTTGATGATTTAAATAGAAACTCCTTTTTTCTATTTTTTCTTTTTAAGGCTTGTAAATATTTAAGAAAATCTACTAATTTACTCTCTCCACCGTATCATATTGCCTCATTATCCCAGCCGCCTTCAACTTCCACATGCCGCCACAATTTTCATTTTGTGTAGCTCGGTTTTGAAGATATTTTGGAGTTTCCTAAATTAGAAGGAGAATTTAATTTTGGTATTGAATAATAATTTTGGTTGATTAGTTAGAATATTAATAAGCTGAAAAGATGTTTTTATATATGTCGTCAATTAACGCAAAGCTGAAAGATTAGTGGTGTTTGAGAATTTGCGCAGTTAACTTCTCCAACTTTGTGGTTGGTTTTTTTTCTTTGGTTTTGTTAAATATTAACATTGGATTGTGAGTAAATCACATTGGTTTTCTAACTAAATTTCATATAATTTGTGAAATTCATCTAACTTCTACAAATTTGTGAGTTGAAGATTTTCATTTTTTCTAAACTAAATTGCTTTGTTACTTTCGTGTTGGAATCCTTGCTAGGATGGCTATACGATGACACCAAGGAAAAAAATCTATCTTCAGGTGGTGAAGGAGACAAAAATGGCCGAATGATACTTTACAAGGTTACTTGAGTGGCCGAGTGAACAGTAGTTCGATACACCCAGAGTACTTCCAGCAGGGGAAACGGGAGAGGGCATCCATTGGTGGGTTTCTTAGCCATTTATTGTATCTATGTGTCTATTTCTCTACAGTTGTGCTACCGACGAGAATTAAGACGTATTCGATGTTGGTGCATTGATCTCGGAGATACTCGACATCAGATTGTAGGATATGGTCGTAATGGTAGGCGGGACTCCAAAAAGGCATACAATATTTTTCCGTCCAGTGAGGTTGTTGATGGTGATTGCTACCTTGGATTCTATCATATATGTAAAATTATTGGTTGCAACATAAATGCGCTTACAAAGATCTTCGCTAGTCGGGAATGTCTGATGATGTGCAGACCCTATTGGCACTGTACACAAGCTACTCTTAGGTATCATCGAATTGTATGACTTTTGTGATTCATTGGAGAAGTTCATGTAGGTCTTGCACCTTGATCCTAGCTTGGCAACATTGGTGAGTAATTTGGGTAGTAATACCTATGTCGAAGTATCCTATTGACTAGCGCTCGGTAACTGAAGTGACTGCCATAGATTCCATCATGCATTTCTTATAGTATTTGTCTTTCTTTTTCCTTCTCGACATATCTAAGTAGTGAGTCATCATATGATCTTAGGTACATTTTGTTAGCTTGAAGTATTGATCACTCGTCTTGGCTAACAATGCTTGAAACTCCCTTTTGTCTTCAAGGATGGTAATTTCAGTGAGATGGGCGCACAATGAGGTGATCTAGTCGAGTTCCATCTCAATTAAGTTAGTCTCCTTTTCTAATCTTCAACACTACGTTGGTCGAGATTCGGAAGGACGTTCCCCCCGCGTGATTGGTTAAGGACTTCTAATTGAGTCAAACAATCCCTCTTAGTTGTTATGTTCTCGAGAGACATGCACGACACTAAACCTTTTTAGCGCTACTCTAACATTGTTGACCAACGTGCAATAAGCTACCATTGTAGGGTCTTGGCTACACACTCTAGGCTACCTTTTTGGTAACTAACTAGAACGGTGATGACCTTCACAGAGAGGTCCCTAGCTTGATGGATGCTTGTAATCCTACTGTTAGTGTTTCGTATTCAGGTCTATTGGTGGAAGACTTAAAGCTGAGGTGAATCGCAAATTGGTGTATAATCCTTTCGGGTTAATTAATACCAGACCAGCTTCATTTCTCTCGAGTCAAGATGTTCCGTCAACTTCGATTCTCCATTTTAGTTTATCATCCTCAACTTCTTTTTTTACTTCTATCTTGGTGTGCCAGGAACATTACACAATAGAATATGCTAAGGCATGTGCCTTTATTGTGTTTATTCCTTCATATGTTATCTTGTAAGCTCCTCGCTTGATGTTCCATTATAGTTAGGTCAATTTTTTTGAAAAGGAAAGTCGGTAAGTAGCCGGACGATGTATGCCTCAAGTATCTTTGGAGCTTCTGAGAAGTATGAAATAGGTAAAGCGTGGTTTTCTCGAGCAAGGAATACCATGCTTTGGCTCTATATAGTCAATTGTTGACATAGTAGACCAAGTGTTGCTTTCCTTTTACATCTTTGATCAAAACAACAACTACGAACTAAACTGGTTGATGAGTGTGGATCCAGTCAAGGTACGACCAATCATTTTCAATTTGGTGATTTTGTTGTAGATTCTTCGTATAATTATGCAGATAAAATGGAACAGAGTAAGGTTGACAACAAATCTCAAACGTGTTTAACTTCATTTGAAAGTTGTGCTAAAGAATCTTTGCAACTCGACTATCATGAACCTATATTTCATGATGGCAAGAAAATCGTTAAGCCATCTCCTCACGTGCTTAAAGAAGGAGCAAAAATTTGGGTAAATTATTTGGTTCGACAATTTATAGATAACCCTCCGCCATTTTATACTAGAACTAACTTTGTTAAGTTTCAATGGAACAAGTTTGGTAAGGTTGAAATAATTTCTAGTAATAACGGTATTTTCATCTTCAAGTTTGATAACAAGCAGTATTATACTCATGCTTTGGAACAGATATGGCACGTGAATGGTAAACTGCTACTCCTACATCCATGGAAACCTAATATGCAGTTTGAGAAAGTTGATTTTACCAAGATTCCTCTATGGACTAAGCTCCGTAATATACCTATAGATCTTTGGACTAAAGCTAGATTTGGATATGTTACAAGTGGTATAGGTATTCCTCTGCCAATGGACTCGATCACTGAATCAAAATCTTGATTAGGTTATGCTAGAGTCTGGGTTGACATTGATACAAAAGAGGTTTTGCCTGACAAAGGTTATGCTGACATAGATCAAAACGATCTTCAATAAGTAATAGTAGAGTATGATTGTAAGTCTATAGTGTGTTTCAAATGTAATCAGTTTGTCACTTAGAAACAAAGTGTAAGAATATAGTTCAAGTCTGGAAAAAAAAGATAATGGTGCCAAATCATACAGAGTAACAAGCCTCAACAATATACTTCACACAATCAAAGATGTGATCACTCTATTCTTAGTAAGAACTTTTTTGATAATTTACAGGACACTAATCTAATTTTTTTGGAACAAGATGTCTTAAAGTTTATCAATGATAATGGTGATCAAGAGATTACCAGACCTCCCAATTTATGAATATAGCTGCCTAGAATGTCAGAGACTTCAACAAGCTTCTAAGACAGCTGGATGTTACAATTTTTTTATTAATGTTAATGATATCAAACTACTCGGACTCTTGGAAACTAAGTCTGAGAAATAAATAGTTTGAGTATAATGAAAAATCATTTTTCTCATATGGAAATGATTAACAACTATAGTTATGATGATTCATAGTGCATTTGGATTTTGTAGGACAAGAATCATATTGATATTAGCCTCATTAATGCTACTATTCAATCTATGCTGGTGGAAGTTCATATCAAATCTAGTTGTTGCTCTTTTATAGCTTGTTTTATCTATGCAATTAACAATTATGAGGAGATAATCAGTCTTTGGAAGAATATTGTTAATTGGAGTTATATATATATGTATATATATTAAGGAGAAGATGATCTTTCTTGGAGAATTTAATGATATATTAAAAATTGAAGATAGATTATAGTGTGATGCTCTCTTAAATAACTCTATCTTGTTTAATGAGTATATTGATGATGCCAATCTTCATGAAAATCACTATGGAGGCAAATTCTTTACCTGGACTTATAAAAACACTTCAGTTCAACTTAGCGCAAGCAAAATTGACAGAGTTTTATTAATTCTAAGTGGTTGGATTCTTATCAATCTCGTGTGCTCATTGTTCCTCCTTTTACATCAGATCGTTGTGCCTTGAAGATCACAATTGGTGAGTATAAAAGAACTAATCCTTGCTATTTCAGGTTTTTTAATGTAGTCAACACATAAGATTATCTTGATATCATTAAAAAGTCTGGAGTATTTAAGTTAGTGGAAATTATATGTTTCAGTTTTGTATGAAACAAAAGGAGGTAAAAAAAGCTCTAAAATAATTGAATAAAAAAACACTTCAAGAAGAAGTCTCATCATATTAATGAGATTAAAAAGAATCTTGATACTATTTAGATGAATATTATAAAAGGTTCTCATGATATTGCCACTTTTATTGAGGAGAATTATTAGTCAAATTTCTTGAGGATGCTATCTTAGTTGAGCATGATGTGTTAAAGCAAAAATCAAAGACTATATTCTTTAATAATTTAGACCGTAGCTCTCTTTATTTCTACAAGATGATCAAGGGAAGAATTGCCAGAAATAATGTCTCTACTATCATTAAGCAAGATGGAAGTGTGATAAATGATCTAGATCTTATTTGCAATGAATTTGTCATTTTCTATAAAGAGATTCTTGATTTTGCTGATCCTCATCAAGAATACTATTCAAGTGATATCATTAAGAGTATTATCAAAAATAAATATTTCTAATACTAAAAAATCTAGTCTAATTGCTCCTTTCTCCAAAGAAGAAATTAAAAGTGCTTTTTTCTCTATTAATGCTCACAAGAGTCTTGGTCCAGATAAAATGAATTTACGCTTCTACAAAAATACCTGGAACATTATAGGGGCTGATTCATGTAAAGCTATCAATCAATGCCTTGATACAGGAGAATTACTGAGTCAAGTCAATGCTACAAATATTGTATTGATTCCTAAAGAAAAAATCCTTCAAATTATAAGAAATTCAAACCAATTGCTTATGTGAATACTATTTGCAAAGTTTCATCTAAGCTTTTATCTGATATGTTTGAAGATTGTTCTTAACTTTATCATATTTATTAATCAGTTTGCATATGTTGGTGGTAGGTTTTTGTGTGATAATACTCTTTTGGCTCAAGATTTGATGCTAGGCTATAACAAAAAAAATATTTCTCCAAGATGCACTATCAATCTTGACTTACAAAAAGCATTTGATAGTGTAAAATCGGACTTTTTGATCAACTCTCTTAGACCTTTTAAATTTCCTGACATATATATATCAACTGGATCAAAATGTGCAGGTATAATCCTCAATACTCTATATGTATAAATGGAAGAATTTGTGGATACTTCAAAAGAGGAAGACGTCTCAAACAAGGAGACCCTCATTCTTCCTATCCTTTCACAATTTATATGCAAGTTTTTACTGGAATCTTTCAATATATATCCACCAACAAAAACTTCAAATTTCATCCTAAATGTAAGCTTCTGAGCATCAACCATATGATATTTTATGATGATATACTTATATTCCTCAAAGCTGATATGAAATCTACTCAAATTCTCAAGGAAGGACTTGATCTTTTCTCTTGGATCTCATGTTTAAATATTAACTATCACAAAAGTAAGTTATACTTTGGTGGTACTTCACTTCTTGAACACTCTAATATTTCATCTATTCTTAATATTAAGATTGGTTCTATGCCAGTTAGCTCTCAACTCAAAGAAACTTTGTGTATCTGATGACCATTGATTTTTTTCCCAAAGTGTTAATATTTGGAATTCAAAGTTAATCTCATTTGCAAGAAGAGATGAGTTGATCAAAGTGGTTCTAATTATCAAGATTATGTTTTGGTGTAGAGGTTTTTGACTGCCTAAACAAGTCATCTATAAACTCAATCAAAATCTATCTATTTATATTTGGAAGGGTAATTTGGATGGTGCACAAGGAGCAAAGATTTCTTGGACAACTGTGTGTACAAAAAAAGAGTATGGAGGTCTTAATATTCTAAACATATAAAATAATATTATTGTTTTTCTCTTGTTCACTTTTTGGGAGAATGTATTCACATGATGATAACCTATGGAGTGAGTGGGCTCATAGCAACTTAATTCAAAATAGTTGTACATGGAATTTAGATCAAAAATAATGTCACACTTGGATATGGAAACAGTTATTTAAAAATCAGAAAAACTGCATTCAATTTCATTCATCATAAAGTCAACAATGATAGTAATACATTCATTTTATGGGATAAACGGATCAACATGAAATATATCTCTACTATACTTAACAAGTATATTTACAAAGTAGGACAAAATTGTAACAAAACAGTATTTGATTGTTATGGTCATGGTAGATGGAGACTTCCTCCAGTCACTGGTGACCTTCTTCCTTATCTGCGGAATATTAATCACTCCAATCATTAAGATAAAGTCTATAGGAGTGAATCAACAAAAACAAAATTCCCTTTCACCAAAACTCTTAAGAAAATTAGTGGAGATAAAGTGTATGTTGACTAGAGCAAATTTGTCTAGGAAAAAAGTTGTATACTGGGTACTAGAGACATATTCTTTAAATACTCTCAACATGGGCTTGAAATTGGTGTGTTCTGGTAGATCCATATTCTTTCTTAGGATTTTGACCCATGTCACGCTTTTTGTGTACTTGGACATGAATTGGTTGAAGGCAGACACTGGTGACGCTAAAGGTTGTACTTCATTATGAATGTGTGGAAGGGCCATGTCAAGTATGGAGGATGATTTATATTAGTTAGTTTCCATCCCTCAGTGACTAATACAGTGCAAATTGTCTTTTCCAAACAGATTGACGGATGTCTAGATTGTATGGTTTAAAAGTATCCTAGTATTCTTTTACGTATCATGTAAAATAATTAGGAATGTTGTAGCATTGAGGAGCAAAGCTCACGTTGTCACTTAGATACTCAATTTAGTGGTAGTAGTCTAAAAGCAATCCTTTAGGAATGACATGAAGAAAGAAGATAAAGAGCATGATATCTAAATATGCATATGAGAATCATCTTCCTCGATAAGGTAAATATAGTCATGTGCATATATTGTTCTAGAGAGATTCAGACATATATGTTACAAGTTTACAGGGATCACATGTGAATTATTTGTTGATTATGACATTTTTAATCATGCACAACCTACACTCGCAAATTGAGGGTTGGTAAAAATGTAACGATTCTCCTTCATACTTCACTATTTGACCACTTATAGAACACACTTACCATCATTTTTATGATATTACATAGTAGAATGTCATTGTACCACGTCAATTTTATATTAAACATGCCTGAGATTTACTTGAACTCGTATTCAAGGTGCATATAAATGTTATCAGACCTGAAATTATGGAACATCCCGCTACCTACGAAGATTAGTTATTTATTTTAATGTACACCCATATATTCAATACAATTCTATCACTCATAAATTGGTTAATTTTAACAAAATAAATCATACACTTTATAACTAGTGAAAAGATTCTTTATTTTCTGATTTTTTTTTTGTTTTTTGTGATTTTTTTTGTTTTTCACGATTTATTTTTCTCTGTAAAAATAATTTCCTCCTCTCTGAAAAGAAAATCTTTTCTTATATTTTTCTTATATCAAAACACTATGCTAAACCTAGGGTTTTGAGAACCACTTTCTCTCTTGGTCGTGTCTAGAATCTTTGTGTGGTATTTTGTTTAACAAAATCGACGTCCTATCATAAAAATAGATAACTTATAGATCTATACATGTTTTTTAAAATTTACAAATTTTTGTTAAGATTTGAATAAATACATATATAAAAAATTATTTACATTTGGATCAGGTTTTGCCTTGTGAATGTAAGTTTGACTAACATGTTTTTTTTATTATCGGGCATTTGACCTTGTCCATGGGTTGGAACAAATGTAAAAAAGACTTAGATTTATTTTTTGGTTTACCCAGATAGAAATTCAAACGAGACTTCTCACCCCTATATGCTCCAAAAAGAAAATAACATGTACCTGAAAATGTTACATTTACTTATATCTAGTATTAGTTGCAGGCATGAGCCATCAAAGAATTTAGATGATTTATAGTGAGGATACCGCGTCGTAAAGGTTGGAGTGTATTGCGAATTCGCCCGAAAAAAAGACATGTAATTGCTTAAATTCTCACCTGAAAAATATCGATCCTGTTTTGAAAGTATATATATAATCTCATGGGAAAAGCGTTGAAAAGTGAAAACATGTTGTGCATGTTATTTATCTATTCTATGTACTTGGAATGTTATTTAGCACTTGAGATTCCTCTAAAAATATGAATTTTTTCCTAAATAGCGTGTAATAATTCTCTTGCTATTAAGCCAAACAAATACAAGAGAAAATGTGCGAAAGATTTGATCATTTGATATATAGTACTTCGAATGATGAGTATGAAATTATGTGAAGCTTACGATCAGTATTAGTAGGCATGTTTGGAGAAATATAAATGATTTCTTTTATTTAATTAGATCAATATTGATTCGGGTTTTACGGTCTAAAAAACTAATCGGGTCTATGACGAGTTTAAAAATGATTGATATATAAAATCTAATGATAATACCCTTACTTTTGGAAGCAATCATACTTAAAAGGTCAAAATAAATTATCTTACTACTATCGATAATTGTATATTTAAAATGTAAAATATCTATCACACTAATGTGTATAGTAACGTGTAATAATAATACGTGTAATAATGATTATGATAATATTATTAACAATAATGGTTGTTATTGTTATAGATTATCATAAACTTCTTGTAGAATGGTAATGCCTTAAATTTCATGATGGATTCTCTTATAAAAGTAAAAGTGAATGACATATATAGCGGTATGTTTTTTTAGCTAAAAGCTACCCTGGTCTTAAATTATTTTAAAAAATAACTGTAAAATTTTGATAAAGGTTTTCTATAGCAAGACCTCATGTTCATATTATAAACTCTGTAAATTTATTTTGAACATTTAAACTTCTAAGGAAAAACTGTAATATTGTTTCGGTTGATTTAGTCACTAACAATATTTGTATAGATTGTTGTTTGGTGATTGGAGGATACGTCGTTTTCCACTTAACCTCTTTGCTTAGGATTGATAAGGTATCTCAAAGTATAGGTTGATTTTTGACTATTGCGAATGTCTATAAATTCTAGAATCTGTTTTGAAATGAATATGTCTCGAAATTAAGGTTGGGTAGAGAAGGGTAAAATCGGAGTCCCGACTCAACCTGAAACACAATCCGAAGGTATAAAGGTCCAACCTATGTTACTTTTGATTGTACCATGTAGTAATAGGATTCAAAATTTTTGATCGGGATCGATTTTTTTAAAACACATCTCTTTTATCTAGCCTAAGATAAAACCAAACCCTCGATTAATATTACCCAAAGGCTTACCAAGACCATTTACAAATCCGAATACCTTACTAACCGATTACCAAATTTTCAAACTTGTGATAAAATCGGCTCATGCTCAACTCTGCTCGAAATAGTGTGCTATAAATTCTATTAAATTTTTATAGGTCACTTAAAAAATAATATGATAAACCCTCCCGACACAACTACACAAATGCCCCTTAAATTCCTTGTCTCACGTCATTAATTACCTACTCTGCCATTAGTAGGGCAAAAACCTAACATCACATTAATTAAACTTAGTATCTAGGTAGCGTTTTGCTGCTCCACTAATAATATACATGCATTATGCATATTAATTAATTTGAAGGCAGGAGGCCCCGGAATGACTATTTCTCATCATCATTCTCCTCTAAATCCCCATGCGCGCTCACTTGAATATCAAATAGTTAAAACTTAAAATCGTTTAAACCTATGATGAATTCTATATTATTTGTACCCCCCACTCATTTTGAAACATCATGGCTTTAGTTTGCCTCCAAAACATATTCCTTCCACCTAAGTTCATATCAAATACTGAGTATATCTTTTTAATTTCTTTTACTATCTCTAATCATATTTAATATTTATTTTATGTTCTATGAAACTGAATTATAATAAGGGGGAATATTTATTTAAAGCCCCACAACCTTGAATTACCAAATTAAAGCCCAACCCCAAACCATCAGTTACAACTCAACTATTATATAGGAAAATACTCAAAAACCCCTACCCTTTCTATATACTACTCTAATCCATACAGTGAAAAACAAAAACAAAAAACAAAAGACCCCTATAGGGTTTCGATCAAAACCCTCGATGCCCTCCTTCCCCTTCACTGTGCTGCAGAAATGACGAAGCCACCACCGAGCACAGCTACGCGCCACCACCCTTCGACGAAGCCACCACCGAGCACTGCTTCCACTACCACTGCGCTGCAGGGCTCCACCACCACCACTAACCCTACCTTTCCCGGCCTTCCTTCCCACCACCACGCCGTGAATCTGAGCCACCGAGCCACCATCCAACCTTCTTTCTCTCTCGCCGCCCCTGCAGAACCGTTGTCGTTGTGAAGAAGAAGAAGCGCCTCCAGCCCACCCTTCCACCGAGCCACCTTCCAGATCTGAGCTTCCACCACCACCACCACCACTGTGTTGCAGATCTGACAAAGCCACCCAACGCTGCACTACCACGGCGAATCCGCCATAACAGCACCCTCCTCGACGAAGCCACCAGATCCACCCTCATCCCTCCTCGACGAAGCCACCAGAACAACCATTCGCTCGACGCCGTCGCGCCTCCTAAAGTTCCTCGAAGCAACCACGGCACTACACAATATAACCGGCGAAGCCACCACGCCGCTGCAATCGATCCAACCATTCACCACCCTCGTCTCAACAAGATTCACCCCCACCATCTCCAGCGCATCCCTCCTTCTCTGCTTCCCACAACCTCCACCCCGATCTCTTCCCCGTTCGCGAGCCCAGATGTGTTTCTTTTTCTTTCTTTTTTTTAGCCGTGTGTGAGTGTCCAGACATAATGGGCTGAAGGTCCATTCGTTTTTTTCCCAACTAACTTGATTTTGGTTCAGCATAGGTCTAGCCCTAGGTCCAGCCATGGGTCTAGCCCATTCGATGGTGTGACGGGGTTGATTTCTAGTTGGTTCAATATTCTGTTGTGTTGTGTCCACCCTGTCTTTGGTCCAGCCCATAATGGACTAGCTTCTTTTGGTTTTTTTAAAACATAACTATGTAAAACATTTTTGGGCTTGGGTACAGCCCTAGAACATTGAATGTGTGAGAGTAGAATAAATTGGGCTTTGGGTACAACCCTAATAGTATAGACATGGATAATCCTTGACTTTATTGTATATGAATTTTAGAGAGAACGGGCCTAGGTACAACCCTATGGATACATACTTGGACAGCCTTTGACAAAAATCGGTTTGGGTACAGCCCTAGTGTACAACATTTGACATGATGGACATGGATATATACAAAAAACGAAAATTATGTACAGCCCTAAGTGTATTTAGACTATATAAAAAAGATTTAAAAACCTTCAAAAAAACAAAAAAACAATAAAAAGTCCGTACCTATGTGTATGGATCTATCCGCTAAGTATAAATAATAAAAAACAAAGTGCTGAAAAAAAAAGGGTAGAATTGACAAAAATCCAACCAAATTTTGAAACTAGGCTTTATTTAGAACAAAATTCTAACTAGGCTTTAAAATGGGGTTGGGGATGGATTTGGACTCTATTTTGAAGTTTCCTCTTATAATAAATGTTCTTGTAACTTATAAATAAATAAAAGTATTTTTATTATCATAAGAAATTTTATTAGTATTCTTACTCTATATATCACTTGTAAGAAAAAAATCCGCATACATAAAAAAATATCAACATATAAATTTGGACGAAGAAAGGACAACCTAGTTAATTATGTTTAAGGTGAGAAAAGCATTTTCTTTTTTACCATAACGGTAAAAAATACAACTTAAATGGATCGATGGTTACTAATAAAAGAACACTGGTTCTTCTGTCTTTCTTTGAATAACCCGGACAAGAAATAGGTGTCTTGTCCTTTCGAGAACTTTTGACTATCCCACTAGAGATGCATTTCTTAATACATCTTTGTCAGAGGTTTCTTTTAAGATATTTACAAGAAAAACGATAGTGGTAAAATAATTGCAAAAGAAATTATTTAATGTAATTCATAATTAGAAAGGTGCTCCTTTGAAAAGCGTCTCCCTTAAACAAATATGAACAGGTTAGAAGGCGCTTTTTCGATGAGCATCTTCCGTATATATATAATATATACTCATAATTGGATTCAAGAACTCTTAATCCCCTCCTATCATTTTTCTTCTCTATTTTGCCAAAAATCTAAAAAAAAAAAAAACTATCAATCACAATCCATTCATCTTATTCCTCTTAATAGGTAATCATTCAATCGATTACGCTTATTATTTTTATCTATTGCAAATTTAATATGTTTATATGTTTTAATTTAATATTTATTTTTATGAATGTGATATAACTGGTAGTACTTTTAGCTATATTTGTATAACCAATACATATTTGTCTTATGTTATATTAGTTTAAATTGTTTGATATAATAATTTTTTTGTTGAAAATTATGGTAGCTTATTAAAGATTTTTTTTCATTTTTAGGTTTAGGTAATATGGATTATACATGGCTATATTGTTGTGGTGGTAAAATATTAAATGGTAGCAATGGTGTGGTAGATTATATCGGCTGAGACAGCGGTGTTTTTACAACCAAAGAAAACACAGCACTTTGTGAACTTAAACATAAGCTATGTGCAAATTACAATTGGATCGAAAATTATGTTAGTTTCGATTTATTTTGACGTTGTCCGATTTCCTCAAACCCTCCATGTTTTCATATTTTAGTTATAAAAGAAGAGATGTTCAAATCAATGAGTAATGGTGTAAAGAAAAGACATTATTATTGTATTGAGGTTTATGTCGCTGGTAAAGAGAAAAGTAAAGTTACGGTTAATTCTTGACCCTATACAAATTTCTATTGAGTCAACTATTTCATCTACCGCTTATTTGACTGTGTGTAAATGATTAGTGATAGTGATAATGACGATGATAATGTCAGATATAGTTATTTTGATATTGACTCTTTGGCATCCGAAGAAGAATGCTTAGATTTTAGTGTTTCTAGCTCAGACGAAGAAGTACACATCGACGATGATAATTTTAATCCAGATTTTGGTATTCCACATTTTGAAGATGTTAGTATGGTTCATATGAAAAAACCTACTGATTGGTCAACATGTCAACCAAAATCATGTGAGAGAGAAGACGGGATTATGTTAAATGTGTTGTATGCATCGAAAAAAGAACTTTTGATGGAGGAGGATAGGTGGCATATTAAGAAGGGTAAAGAATATAAGTCTGATCGAACCACCAGTATTTTGGTGACACGTAAATATTGATCATTTGAAGATGGGTGTTCGTGGCATTTTGTGGAGAATTTATTTCAAGAAGTAAAATATGGGAGATTAGAATACTAGACAAACATACTTGTCTAGTCGAATTCTTTTAAAAAAACCATCGTCAACTCACTTCGAAATACATGTCCAGACATGTCTATAGTATGGTGTTAGCCGACATAGACACCAAAATCGAGTTGATTCAAACTCAGATACATTCAGATACTAGACATTATATTTCATATGGGAAGGCATGGCGTGCTAAGCAAAAAAATACTTGAACAAATTATATGTAACCCATGAGTCTGCATTCACCTCTTTGCTGAGACTTTTTGGTGTGTTGTATTAAACATACCAGGGAATCATTGATGAGTATGAATACAAGTCATTTGTGGACAACAAAACAACTTTCAATATGGTTTTTGGGGGCATTTAGGACTTGTATAGAAGGGTTCAAACATGTAACGCCTGTTGTTAGTATTGATATGACCCATTTATATGGTAAGTATGACGGAAAGTTACTAACTTTGGTTGCGTATGTTGGGAATGATCAATTGTTTTTGTTATTTTATGCCTTTCCTGATTGTGAATCAACACATACGTGGAGTTTTTCTGTGACGCCTAAAAAAGTACGTTATAATGCAACAGAATATATATACTCTCTGACTGACATAAAGTTATCTTGGCAACGGTTGCAGTAGTATATCCAGAGCCTATGGGAGTCTGTCGATTTTGCGTTCGTCGCTTGGCGAGTAATCTAAATCACAAGTTCAAAAACGTACAAGAAAAGAACGATCTCAAAACCATCGCGTACAAGGTCTTAACTCTTAGTCAACTACTTCTGCCATCCGAAAATAAACTCTAAATGGTCCGGACACGCGAGAGCCCAGCCCGAGAGGAATGCATGGTTCCCTGGCGCTTCATGGGACGGAAGTTCGCAGTCCTCCTCCCTCTAATCTAACCTTACCTCCCTCTCCCAGGCCTTTAGGCCTAACCTTTCGATAGATACACAGTTGAGAAGGCCGATCACGAATAAAAAGGGTAACTTTGATATATATATATATATATATATATATATATATATTACGAAATATTTTGTGATTTAAGTGATGGTAAATATAAATATTGGATCAGATCCGTTCTCTTGGAAACTTGGGACCTTGCATACGATGGAGGATATCAGTATGGTAACATGACTACTAATTTATGAAGGTATTTGATTACATGTTAAAAGGGGTGAGAGGGTTGTCTGTCACGGTCATTGTGATGTTAACCTTTAATAAAAAAAGTTGCCTAATTTATAAATAGGATACAACAAGGAGCTAAAGAACTAGCACTTAACAGTCTCTGGCAACCAAAAGTGACGATCGAGATGAACAAATATGAAGAAAGAGCTAAAAAGTATACTTGTGAACTTTACGATTCGACGGATGGATGGTGTCTCCTGGTGTGTTATAAAGTAACACCCCTAAACAGGAAATACAAGTACCGCAAGTGTACGGATTGTCCAAGTAATATCCGGTAAATGGGAATTCGATCTCAGGGACGGTTTGGATATGACTTTAAATGTTATGCAATAAGCGTAGATAGTTGTTTATATGATGCGGAAAGTAAAGTAGATGAATATTTGTTTTAGTTTTGCTTAAGGACTGAAGTGAGATTAATGTAAAATACTAAATTAACTAATGCAAATAAATTAGACGCAAGTAAATAAAATATGAGTAGACGCAAGGATGAGAAGTAGTACTTGAGTTTCGCAAGAGTTTCGCCTAAATCTATTCAATTAATACTTACGTTTAAGGGTCGAATTGGTAATAAATATTAGTCGGGATTCTAGTTTCTCCTAACCCCCGTCAAGATGGACTTAGGAGTTATCCTAGGGTATTACAAACCCCGTCAAGGTTTGTAAGATTAACTAAGTCCGTCAGGATCAATAATTTATATCTTACATCTATCACCTAGTTCAGTTACTAAACCCGCCGTCAAGGTGATCATTACGCCACTATAATGAATAGCTTAATTACTAATTCCTATTTTTTATTCATGACTTCAAAGACAGTAAATAAATTCACGATAATAGAAAATACTAAATTTTCCATTTCAAATTTAATCTTTCAATTCCAAATTCGAAAACACTAATTAAATAAATTGGGGCTTAACCCATTAAAGCGATTCTCAAGCACAATGAAATTAGTTCATAACTGAATGAAGAACTAAAGAAAATAAATAAAAACAACTCATTATCAATTACAGAAATAAAAGATAGAACCTAATTAAAGGGTTGTTGAATTGACTGTTGATGGGAGAATTGCTTCTCCAGCTTCAGTTTCTTCTCTCCTCTTGCTTCTGACTTTTCTCTCTGATGTCCTGAATTTTGTAAATTGAGTTGTATGTAAAATAAGAGTCAAACGGTCTATTTATAATGATAAATTCGGACTTGGGCTTTACTTAAGTGAATTAGTGAAATATTAAAAAGCCCAAGTCCATTCTTTAATTACAAATCCCGTAACTGGTGTACACTCTTCACTAAAACGGCTGTAACTTTCTCAAATCAACTCCGAATTGACCCGTTCAACTTGCTAAATCTTTGTAACTCGATAAGGAACACATATTCTTTACAATGCAGAGGTTGAATCCACGTTTAAGTAGCTCGAAATCAGAATTTACCATCAGCCTTTTAGATTTGCAGCTTCAACTTTTCGGGATATTTCTTCTCGCCTTTGACTTCTTTACACGATCTAAGACTTTAAATCTTGATTCCTCTCCTTGCTAGCATTATGGACCTACAAACTTTACACTAAAACAACCCATTTAACGTGCAAAAGCTTAATACATGAAAAATATTAAAATCCAAGGAGGGAAAATAAAATATAATGAATTAACACTAAAAGTCTTATTAATTATTCAGATAATAACCTAAAATAATGTCTCCTAAGGTAATATAATTAGAGCAAAAGAGGAGACATCAATGGCATATTCCATGTTCAGTATATACGTGGGAGGACGTCACGTGCTACTAGGATCACATTCATAGTAAATATAGAGGAAAAAACATGTTCATGTGGGAAACGACAAATGTTCATCGTCCTTGTGCCCATTTAATTTGTATTTATCAATCGCTCGGAGAACCACATGCACCCTATGTTTCTCTGTATCTAACTCTCATAAAATACATATTATCGTATGCTGGCAAGTTTAGACCACTCATGGATGAACTAAACTACCTAAAATACGAGAGTTTATAAGTTGTGAATAGGGCTGCAAACGTGTCGAGTCGAGCCGAATACTAGATGTACAAGCTTGTTTTTTTAATTTATCGAACCGAGTCGAGCTCAAATTTAAACGAGCCGGGCCGAGCCGAGCTCAAATTTAAACGAGCCGAGCCCGAGCTTCCAATGATCCAAATCAGAATTGTTAGAATTTGTTTGTTTAACTTATAGAACAATCTTTTGAGAGTCGAGCACGAATTGCTCACGAACAATTTGTTTTTTATGGTTGAAATTGAACTTTTACGAGTGTGTGGTATGAAAATATGAAACGTAACAATAATAAAGAAATAAATTTCTAAAGAAATTAAAAATATCCAATTTGATATTAAAGGTTTAATAGTATATTTATAAGTAGATAATATATTCATTTATAATCCATAATTTTAAACGAGCTCACGAGCCGAGCTCGAGCAGGCTCGTTTACGTATCGAGCTTAAAATGGAGCTTGAGTTTGAGCTTGTTTACATTCGAGCCGATCTCGAACGAGCTTTTTTCCGAGTCGAGCTCGAGCTGCTCGCGAGCGGCTTGGTTCATTTACAGCCCTAGTTGTGGTGTTCAAACAAAGCATATTCACATAAAGTGGGAGGAGAAGATCATCACGCATACACAATGAGACGGATGCTAGATAAATCTGTGGTAAAAACAAATATGGTAAATGTCATAAATATGGTCACAATCGTACAACTTGTAAGGCATGAATCAGTAGATGTAGTTTTTCTATAACAATCGTAAACAATGTACGGTTTCTGTTATTTGTAATAATTATCAAACTTATGTATTAAAATTTACACATTTCATGTTGTTTGTAATGTATAATGAAGTGATCTTTAGTGTATTTTTTATAAAATTTATAGGTTTTGTTCTCTACGGATTTATTAATATTAATAAAAATGTTTGGGACAATGAGGCGTTTCTCAGAGAAGCGCCTCTTGAAGGCGATACTAGGAGAAGCGCCTCGTTGTCCGAAACATTTTTATTTATATTAAAAATATGAGAGCCGCTTCCCAGAGAAGCTCTTTCAATTAATAGGCGCTTCCCGAAGAAGTGCCTCATTGTCCATAACATTTTTATTGTTTTGCTAATTGGATATTTGTATTTAATTGAATTATGTTTCTAATTATATTTCCATTTTTTGTATATGTGTTTTAATTACTCATGTGCTCTGGCCAAAGTAGCAGAATTCGTCGTAATTTGCCTAACACCCGTGTGAGAGGAAAGATTGCAGGCCTTGTATACAAGCTCTTAGTACCTTTTATCGGATGATAGCACGCTAGGTACTCAATAGGGTAAACAGTGACTTAAGACGGCCCGAAAGCCAAGAGACGAATAAAGTAGATAGTTAGGTTTTCCCTTATGGGACTTAATTAACTTAGAATCCTGACTATTGTGAACAATAAAACCCATTCACCCTTATTCATAGAAACACATATCAGTAGGATAGATTCTTACTAGCATCCTTAGCTTTATTATTTTTTGCATAAATAGTTTAGTTACTATAGGAAAAACAAACATACATTGAATTCACTTGCTTTTAATTTGAACACTTAAAACCACTGAAACTGATATTGGACACGAATTAGAGTAACTACCTAAATCCTTGAGAACAAACACGTATTATTTACTTTTTCCTTGTAACGATATGTACACTTGTGGAGAGTTTATCGTGGTTCCCGAGGTATGTGTGTGTTTGCTTTTCACAATTATTATTTTATCACGTGCCCGGGCCCAACACCTATCCGGCGGTACCACTCGGTTTTAGCAAAACACATCAAAGGTACAAACCTCAAGTAGATGTCCCCACCTTCCATGCAAATTGTCGTTGTATTAACTAGTCGAGCCTCGCCATATTGTGTCAAATTAACTTACCACAAGAATACTACATTAAAATTTAATACTAATTTGCTGAAAGTGAATATTTAGTCTACATTATCTATCTCTGTTCCAATTGATCCAATTCATCCCGATAGAATGGAAGACAATTTATTGATATATCTTTTTCACGATTTAGGACTCTTCCAACTACAAACCAAATCAATCATTAGTATAATTGCAAAAGAATAATTTAGTAGAGATAATAGTATTCTTGTACTTACTATGCAGACAAGGGAGTATTCATAATCATTTGAGGTTGACTTCTCAACAGTGGTCGCAAATGTAAATGCTCCCAACACCAAATCTGTATCAAAGTATTTATAATTAGGGCCTGAGGTTTCAACAAAAAAAAGATAATAATTTAGGATATTGTAATATTTGTAGAAGTTGAACACACCTCGATAAATTGGTATTTTCCATGGTTTCGACACAATGCCACAAGCCACTGTACAAATGCGCCAAAATTGCCGACCCAAACTATAAGTACGGGTCATGAGAAAATCTTCCACAAATTGAAAATATAAGGCAGATACCTCATTCTTCTTTGTAGTTGTGAGGAGATAACCGCTAATAAAAAGTAGAATGTACGCCCTTTCATACTGCCGTAGTGTCTCATCATCGGCATTTTCAGCCAGTGATCCTAAAAGAAAAACCAATAAATAAACAAATATAAAAAATTAACAATTTTATACACTCACAAGTGCCAAAATTATCCTTAAGCCACTTCAGTAATAAAACATTATCATTCCCCCACGGTAAGTCCTTTCCTTCCGATCTAGGACTCTGGCTAAGAAGTCGCCTACACTTCAAATCTATGTCTATTGGGGTGTCATTGCATAGAACAAGTTCACCATCAATGGGTAACCCTAGGTTCATGGAGACATCCTGTAATGTCACCGTCATGTCATCGACTAGCAAGTTAAATTTGTAGGTCTCTCACCTCTATCTTTCTACCAAAGAGGTGCACAAGGCTCGGTCGTTCGTTACTTTGGGTATTTTTGGAATAAACCCCAAATCGGCCTTCCAAAGAGTGCATTGTATAGGACTAACTTCCTAATCTTCCTATTCACAAACAAATAAAAGTTTAATAGTAAAATAAAAACAAATAAAACATGGAAATAATATAAGAAATAACCTACGTCGCCTTTCCATATTTTTTGACTCCGATGAAACTTTTGAAGAACAAGGACGGGAGGCGCAAACTCATGGTCGTAGTCTATTGCGCTTATTCCGGCCATTGTTCAGTCCTATAAAAAAATTAAAGGGACCATAATGCAATAATAAAAAGTATAAGGGACCAATAATGTAATATGGTCTAATTAAGTTTCAAATTCATACTACACATTAAAGGACCTACAGTGCAATAACATAATTTAAAGGGACCATTGGTGCAATAATGAAAAAGGTGAAAGGACCAACAATGCAAATTCATCAATATAAGGGACCAATAGTGCAACATTAACTAGCAAAATGACCAATAGTGCAATCACCTATATTTGAGGGACCAATGGTGCAAAATAACCCGACAATTATGCTAAAATCCTATTTCAAAATTATTATTTGTAGTTCAAATTCATGAATAATAAGAAAACAACAACAATATAGCTTAGAATAATACACAGTTATAACATTTATATATATATATATATGTGTGTGTGTAATTATAATAGATGGAAATGAGGGCGAGGTATACCTATATTAGAAAACCTAGAAGATAATTAGGTTAGTGATAGTGGAGGTCGGGGTGAGGGGCGACGTAGTAACTCGGAGGGGAGCTTTTTGGCTTCTTTCTTCATTTAGGGTAAATAAATGAAGATGTTCTGTTTTAATAAACGAATGCCGCTTCTCCGAGGAGCGCCTCTGAACCCAGTTAGAGATATAAAGAAGACGCTCCTTTGGGGAGCGCTTCTACTTAATTAACGTTAATTTTTTATTATTTTAGTATGAGTAACGATATTTATCACCCCTTTTTGATTCACCCTTGTATCACCACTTATGTGTCACCTTATGTGGTATTAAATCAAAGAGAGAGAAAAAGTATTTAGGAAAAAGAAACACCTGGATTGGTGTTTAAAACCTCCACGCATGAGGTTATATAAGGGTGAACCAAAAAGGGGTGATAAATATTATTAAACGTTCCTCGAAGTTGCGCCTATGTGTTTCCTTCGTAATTATTTTCTCTCGTACGTTTTTTTGCAATTATTTTGTTTTAAACGTTAAAAATAAAAACAGACTCTCTCTTTGGCATGGATAAATATCCTTAAAAGATGAACAATTTTCTTATAATTTGTAACTGACAGTAACCATTAAGATATTTTTTTTTCAAATGAATCTTTATATTGATCTCCTCTTATTTTTTAATTGCTAACAATAAAAGAAATAGTGAATCAAGATCTAGATGGAACCCTATATTTATTTTATGTTTTTACCCACAAAAATACTTATCAATTTGGAGAGAGTATATCTACGACTCCTTCAAGATTAACCTCTAACCGGATAGGTATGTCTCGATGGGTGACTATGCATATATTATGGCCATGTTAGTTTCCCTTTAGAAAAAAAGGCTCGGCTCTTTAGATATTATACCGGGAGGGAATTTGGCTTATGTTAGGCCAATAATATACTTCATTTTTTAACATTTATAATTCAACTGTGTATTCTAACCTTTTACAAATGAAGAAACATAAGATATCAATGCAATAGGTACAGAGGGGAAATAAACATTTTTCATTTGGTTAAGCAAGAGAAAGCTGACTAGAGAAGAAGAAAGTAAGCGATCGAATGGAAGTCCAGTTCACTGGGCCTGTCTTTTGCCTAGAGGCTTCGAGTTTAAATCGCGAAAAAGCCTTTTTGGTTGTTATGTAAAGTCATATCAACTCTATTTTCTCCTTAAACACTGTTTTGCTTGGGTGTTAGGTCACCCTCGCGGTCCCCGGTCCTTTTCTGTTTATGGTTGCCGATGAGTCTCCTCGATTTTAGCCAATTTCACATTATCCCAGAATCAGATTAGGCCTCCCCCCCTCCCCGAAATTCTCAATACGAGGATCTACCCGATGACCAATATAGATGTGTCGATGATTAGGATATCAACGGTTCGATTAACTGCAAAAAATAAAAACCATAACCATTTAGTTTATTTAAAACCATAATCTAACTGTTTTAACCATCATTTAGATTATACAAAACCATATCTGCACCATTCGATTTCGGGTTTTAAAACGATTTGTCGGTTGTTAACCATGATCAAACTATGACTATAGATATATTGAAAATTCCTTAATCAAAATTGCTCATATAATAAAATTTTCCAAAGTATATAAAAGATTGTTTTGGATTTTTAATAAATTGTGTATCTGTTAATTAGTAATCTAAATGTAACATTTAGGTTGTGGTTTTGGATTACTATACCTACCTTTCTACTTAGATTATTATAAATATTAAAATTATATGATAATAAATAGTATTTACTTATTTCAGTTTACTTTATATGTATAATCACTGACGATTTTAATTACCGATTACACTTTTTAAAAATCAATTCTTAAAGAACTTTAACCATGGTTATATAATTAGTTTTTATCGATTCAATTATCCATATAACCAATTTTTTATAATTCAGTTATCTATCAGTTTCGATTTTACGCCGTATTGTATTGTCATCGTCAGAAAATATTATAATAGTTGAGCTACTGTGATAATTTTTCTAAAGAACTACTCGTACAATTTCTTGCTAATTTGAATTTTAAATGTCCTGAAAAAGTATAACGGAGCGAACACACATTAACATTAAATGACAAATTTTGGGCCAAAATATAAGTGATTTTTATTTTACTATAGGTGACAATATTATAAGGCATCCATGAACTCTGAGCATATTAATTCTTTTTAATTAATTCAATCTTAGTGAATGACCCATGAACTTCTCTATATGTAGCATCGTTAATTACTTCATTTTATTTGAATAGCGTAACAAAGTTTGAGAAAGTGAAATTTACATACAAAACACTAGAAAATGCTTTCTTTCTTTCATTCGATTCAACGGATCACAAAAGAGACCCAAAAAAGAACATTTACAAACGACCATATCTCTTGTAATATCTTACCTATCGGAAATCCTTAATAACTATATCCTAATTTCTGAGTAGTAGCCTAATGCATTTTAAGTACCAATCGGGAAAACCCTATTGAACCAGTAATTACAACTACATACTACTACAATATTAATATTAAACAAAAGTGACTCAATACAAAACAAAACGTCACAAAATAACATAAAAAAAATAAAATTAATAAAATAGTATATAGGTTTCCATTTTCTTGAAAAGCCCAAAAGGTTGCTTCATTTAAGACCTTTGCCTGGTGTGGAAATAGCAAGATCAGGCCAACCAAAGATATCACTATCATCAACTCCACCCATTTGCCACGTGTTGCAACCTGGAACATTCCCTCCACCTCCACCACCAGAAGCGGTTGCGCCACCACCATGGACTGGGCCGATTGACTGCATAGGCCAATCCAACATACCGAGCCCAAATCCCATACCATGCAAACCTGGCCCAATCCCATACCCTTGTTGTAAACTGCTCATAAACCCATTCCCTAGCAAAGAACTGAAACTTCCTGTCTCTGGTAAAGCCTCGTTGAGATTAACATCACAAACCATTAAAGGACCAGAAACTCCAGGCCCATGACCCATTTCGGATATCATTGAAACGGGTACAGAGTCCAAGACTTCATGGATGTTTACATGAGAGGAGGAATTAGCTGAACTGGTAGGAGTACTAGTGGCGGTGGTGTTGATGCGGGGACGTTTGTGAGAGGAGGATTTGCGGGTGCCGCCACCGACGGGGACGTTACGGAGGGTCCCACCTTGAGTCCAATAACGTCGACAAGATTTGCAAAAGTGACGTGGCTGAGAGAGGTTGTAGTTGTTGTAGTAACAGAACTTTGTGTTTGTGGAATCACAGCGTGGACATGGGAGTTGCTCTGGCTCCGTTGGTTTTGTTCCGTTGCCTACCGTTCTCATCGGTTTCCGATCACCACTTTCCGACGACATTTCTTTTTTGTTTTATTTTGTTTTGGGTGTGGTGTAAGTTGAGAAGTAAAGTGATAAGTTATGTAAGAGAGAGGGAGAAAATGGAAGTGTAAAGTAGGTATACTTACATGCTAAGCTATATAGAGTGTGGAGAGAGAGAGAGAGAGAGAGAGAGAGAGAGAGAGAGAGAGAGAGAAAGCGAGTCTGGTAAGGTTCTTTTGTATTTCTTCCAATACAGCTTTAATACAAGTGTATAGAATAAAATGAAGACAAATCTGAACTGCGATAGACTTTTGTTGTTGGGTTTATATAGTTTTGTCACATCGATAGTAGAACTTTTAGGTATGGATTTTCGTTGATCGAAATGTTTAGTATGAGGTTTTAATGTTTATTATATGGTTTATTCGGATCTTATAAATCTGGCGTGGCTTAGAACAAAAGAAAAAAGTCTGGTTGGTCGATCGATGGTTAAGAAAGGAGATTAAGAAATTATCAAATTCATTTAAAAAGAAAAAATAGGCAAACAATTCATTACAAATTACAAAGGCATCCATTACAAATTTGGTTTGTTTCAATTACTTATATACCCTTGATTAATATAATATTTTGTTCATTTTGAGTTCTAGACCCGTCTTTAGTACGTACCAATGTTAGTACGTACCAATCTCGAAACCACTACAGCGTGTTATAATTCATGTTATAAGGTCTACTTGGTACGTACAAGGGTCGGTACATACCCATCTCCAAACAACTGCAAGGAGCAAGGGTGTTTATTATAGGCCTTTACATTTAGGTCTAAGTCTAGTCATTTTTTTTCAAAGTATAGGTAGGGAATGCAAACGTTAAGAAAATCAAAATCCAATTCAAATTGTGGCATCTCCGGCAGTTATTTGGATCCAAGTGGGTATGTTCTAGGGGTGTGCATCGGGTTAGGAAACCCGCATAACCTGATCAACCCGATCACACTAACCCGAAATTATACGGGTTAGTTTTTAATTGGGTGGGTTGCGGTTTACAGTTTTGAAAAAATATAAACTTTTTGTGGGTTGTGGATTTTAAACTTGAAACCCGCAAAACCGCATACCCGATTACCTTGTAGTATAAAAAATTAGAAAAATTTGTATTGCTCATTTTATTCAAATAAAATAGTAGGGGTCATGTGTTTTTCACTCTACATTATTCTTTTTCCTTTCATTTTTTTAAAAGTATTTTGAAATCCCTTAATATTTTAATAATATTTTATCTAATGAATATGTTTTTTATTTCAATTATATTATAATCTATAATCTTTGTTTAATTCATATATTTAATTTCATAAAATCTCAATTTATATCTTTATATCATAGATGATTTTAAATGCATATGAGAATTCTAAACAATATTTTTCATTACAATTTTCATTTGTAATATAAATTTGACTTGCCAAATGAAAATGAATACAAATTCGCCTTCTTTATCGAACTAAATCACCCACAATGCACCCGCAACCCGCCCAACCCGAAACTCCATGGTTTAAGTAATGTATTGGGCGGGTGCGGGTCTCACTTTTCAAAACCCGTACAAGAATGGGCGGTTTGTGGGTTGAGCATTTTTCATACAAAACCGACCCGTGCACACCCCTAGTATGTTCCCATTGGTACGTACATGTTGGTACGTACCAATTTCTTTATTGAACCATCTCTGGTAGTATAGATAGAGATCTCTTCACACTCGGTGGATAAAAAATAAGTAGAAATCTCTTTACACTCGCATTAGACCATCTCCACCAGCTGTATAAGAAAAACAATAAAATAAAATAAGTATACAAATAAAATAAAAATAAAAAAGTAATTCTCTTCACCCTCGTCGGTGCAATAGTCGACGAAACAAAAAAGAAAGTGAAATCTCTTCATACTTGCTGCAACAAAAACCAAAAAGTAATATGTTGCAACAAAAACCAAAAAGAAATCTGTTGCAACAAAAACAAAAAAGAAATATCTTCACACTTGTGCAGTAGAGTACCGGCTGCAAGGTGAGCCCTGAGATAGTGGAGAAGATGAGCCATGAGCACCGGCGGGATGGTGAGCCATGAGCCTCGGCGGGTTTTTTGTGCATCAGATGGTGGAGATGGTCCACGACTGTTGGTGGAGAAGGTGGAACCTAAAGAGGTTTTTTTTATCCTCTCCAGTTCCTGAGCTCCGGTGGGAAGGTGAGCCATGAGCGCCGGTGATTTTTTGTGCATCAGGTGGCGGAGATGGTTCACGGCCGTTGGTGGAGAAGGTGGGATCAGAAGAGATTTCTTTTTGTTTTTGATCCTCTTCAGTTTGATGATGATGGAGACGGTTTTTTTAGCCCTGAGCGCCAGCGGTTGATGGTGCTGACCAATGGTCCAAGGCGGTGGTTGGTGGTGGTGACAAATGGTCCCAGGCAGCAGCAAGTTCCTTGTGAAGAGAGAGAGTATTGAAAGAGAGGAGAGAGAACATGCTGGAGAAGGGGAATGGGCAAATGGGTTTCGTAACCTATACGGTGTTTTGTTTTGGGTTTTTTGTTTTCACTGTAATAAATGGGTAGAGGGAGGGTTTTTGGCCTGATTTTGTTTGTTTTGGGTTTATAATGGGTAGTTAGGGGTTGAGATCTTGTTAGTAAATTTCATGTTGCCCACGCCTCTTTTAATAATTGCCCCGAAAAAACAAACTAGTTAAAAATTTGAATGACTCTTGATGTGAAGTATGTGTAGTTTATAACTTTGAACAAAAAGAAATATTATGGATAGCTTATCATTTGGTGCTTAATAAGAGGGTTTTGGACTAAACAAGCAAATAGATACTATAGGAAATAAATAATAATTAGGCGGTATGCCATATACTTGCAAAGATCAACAATGACATATTTTCGATTCTCGAGATTTATGATTGGATAAATTCAAGGAGAAGATCAATTGTATTTTAGATTATCGATAAAAAAAAGAGCTTGGAACTAAATGATATTTATCAGAAGTTCATTTTTTTTTCTTTTAAAGGTAGAATCCATATGTAATTTCTTATTTGTAAATTTCCAGGTAAAATCCGTGTATGAGTATACTCAAAAAAAATTCCGGTTTATGAGAATTAAATCCAAGTTCCTTGGGTGAAATTTAAGGTTATTGGGTGAAATTTAAGGTTAAGGTTGAGATTCAGGTTAAGGTTAAGAGTAGGGTTAAGGTTACGTTCAAGGTTTAGGTTAAGTTAAAGGTTAAGATTAAGGTTAAAGTTAATATTCAAGGTTAAAGTTGATGTTAATTCTAACCATATACTTGTAGAGATTAACAATGACATATTTTCGATTCTAGAGATTTAGGATTGGATAAATTCAAGGAGAAGATCAATTGTATTTTAGATTATTGATAAAAAAATAGTTTGGAACGAAATGATATTTATCTTAATTTAATTTTTTTTCTTTTAAAGGTAGAATCTAGATGTAATTTCTTATTTGTAAATTTTCTAGGTAAAACCCGTGTATGAATACACTCAAAAAAATTGTTCGGTTTATGAGAATTCAATCCAAGTTCCTTGGGTGAAAGTTAAGGTAAGGTTATGGGTAAGGTTTAGGTTATGTTCAGGGTTTAGGTTAAGTTCAAGTTAAGATTGAGGTTAAAGTTTTAATGTTTAGGTTTAGGTTAAGGTTAAGGTTAAGGTGTAATTAGAGTTAAAGTTTGAGGTCGAATATTAGCGTGATGAATCTTTATTTGGTGAAGGTTAGAATTAAGGTTTATACCTTAAGGTTAAGGATAAAATTATAGCTAAGGTTAAGGTTAAGGTTATAAGATTTAAGGTTTGAGGTCGAACATCAACAGGAGAATCTTCATTTGGTTAAGGTTAGAATTGAGGTTTAAACATTAAGCTTAAAGTTAGGGTTAAAATTAAGGTTAAGGTTAAGAAGAAAGTTAAGGTTCAAGTTTAAGGTTTAAGGTTTAAGGTAAAGTTCACAGCTTAGTGTTATGGTTAAGGTTTATGGTTCAAGGTTACGATGAAGTTTAATTTTATGGTTAAGGATAAGGTTAATGTATACGTTGAGATTAAGGTTATGGTTAAGGTTAAGGTAATTTTTCAATATATTAACACATATCCAAACAAGTTTTAATATATGTTTCATGATTTCTAATTATTTGTACATATTTGTCTTATACTTATAATACATTTGTTGTATATTTCAAGCATTTTAACCAAATAGTTCATGGTTAAAAATATAAGGTTCAAACTGAATTGTTCGTGGTTTAAGATTTAATATTAAGGTTCATGGTTTATGGTTCATAAAAAGATGAAATTTTTTGTTACTTTAATGGAATAGAACACAAGTCCCCTCCCTTGGGTGAGCACTTAGAGAAAGTTTTGTTCCATTGAAAGGGATCGATCCCTGGTTTCGTGGGTAAAAGTCATATGTCCAAACCGCCGGGACAACAAAAATTTAAGGGATTATGGCCAGCATGGATCGAACACAGAACTTTTAGATATCTAATGGAGTGTGATAAGGAATAATTAAGTTATTAATTAGTAAAAAATAATTAATGCAATTACCACAAATAAGTGAATTAAAGTGGCATAGGCGATCCTGACTGTCTTTTATGTAGAGTTCTAGGTCGTTTAAAAAGGATATAGAGATATAGTATCACATAACTTTTGAAAAAATTTAAATTTAAGGTAAAAAAAATTAGTGAATATATATATATATATTATAAAGTAAAGTTTTTACATAAGTGGTGGCCAAGATTGATTCTAGCTGAACATAAGTGGTGGCCAGGATCGTTTCTGGCCCCACTAATCATAAAAAAGACCAATGTGATACAATTAAACCTAATCCATCACTTTACACTCTCATTTCCACCAAGCGCTCTCCTGCACAAGAAAGTCACCGCTTGAGTACGACTCACCTTTCCATGAAGCCGCTCTCCTGCAAAAGAAAACTGCCGCTGCTTGAGGACCATTCTCCACCATTTTCACACTCATCTTTCCATCTTTTCAAACTCACCTCTCCAACAAACCGACCGTTCTCCACCATAGTAAAACCAGCTTGGTCACGCCATCAATAATAGAAGAACCCAAATTAAGGTATGAGAAGGTGAACTCTCATTCTCTCTCTACACACGCGTGCACACACTCACACACAAATGTGTTTGTGTGAATATACATATATTAATGGATCTGTGTGTGTGAACTAATTGCAGGGTAGGACCTAGGCAGATGCTGAAGCATCCAAGACGAATGATTAAGAGTATGTACGATAAGGTTTGCATTGTTGTTGCCTTATTCTTGATTGGTACAGACTAGATTTTCACTATCGATACATCAACATCTGAGGTATATTCTCTTTTTCCTTATTTTTTACTTTTAATGGTAATTACATTTATCTTTCTAAAGTTTTGAAATTTGTACAATTTGATCCTTTGTTAGTCTATTAATCTCTGTAATTAGTCTCCTTCGGTAGATAGCGTGGTCGTGCAGGTTCAACTATTGTCATTTGTCTACCAATAAAATGGACCATTTTGTACAACAAAATGGTCTTCTATGAGGATGTTAGTGTGGAAGTTCCCTCAGTCGAGGAACAAGTTGAGGGTCTTTCGCTACTCGGGAGGCATTTGGTCATACGTGTAACGGATATGCGATATCCTTGATACATGTGTGTATGGTTAGTATTATATATTGGTTTGGTTATATGAAGTGTGAATGTGCTATACCCCAGTGGTTAGGTATGGCCTTTTCCCAAATCTCCAAGGAGTAGAGTGCGGGACAGAGTCTGAAATGCCAGTCAGTCTCATTTTCCTCTAAAATTAACTTATAAAAAACTATTAAGCTGGAATTGAATTTCTTATATGTTTAAATACCCCTTAAGTATGATGATATTACCAAAAAAAATATAACTTAAGTTTTAAAAAAGTATACCCAAAAGTTCAAAATATTACTACAAATACCCTTCTACCTTGTTTCTTCTTCATCATCACTCCAGTTTTTTACTATTCTTCTTCCCCAACAACAATGAAAATTGAATCCCAAAAGGCTTTTTTAAGCTTGAGACCCCACCCACCCATGTTCTTCAACTCCAATAATAGCTCATCCCAGACAACAAGCCAATCGAATCAAATAGGTAAATGGCACTAATATAAGAAGAATTAATGGCCCAATAATGCTTTTAGCTACTAAAGCAACAAGTATTTAGTAAGTAAAAGCACTTCTAGACACCGTGAGCATACTCATGTACTATCCAGGTCTTCTACCACGATTTGATTCCTACACTCGGTGATGCATTTTGATATTGGTTCCAAATGGGTAATATTAGTCATTGTTGAGATATATTATGTATTTAAGAGTTATTTTGATGAGAAAAAATTCATAGTAATCCAGCCTATCAATTTTTCACTTTGTTATGCCATCATAAATTAGTTATTTATCATTCTCTCTAATATTTGAATTAGTTGTAAATGTAGATATGGACGGATTTGGGATCTACACCCCCACAGACCCTGGGAGGCAATGCAAATTTATCCCGATATTTTTGTAAAACGCAAACAAAGAATATATATAATTCTCCATGATACATAAATTTAGCCCTTATACATATAGGGGGACGTGATGTGATTTTTAATCCCCATGAACTTAATTCATGGGTTTGCCCCCAATTATATATATATATATATATATATATATATATATATGTGTGTGTGTGTGTGTGTGTGTGGCGGGGGGTGGGTGTGTGTGTGTTTAGTGTTAAAATCTAATTTGACCATCATTTTAGTTGAAACCCTAACACATTTGTCGATCCATGTGATTAAACTTCCAAAATAGATGGAGGTACTAACGACATATAAAAAAAAAATTAAATTTGGATACCTCAAAACACATACTTTGTATACCCAAAAGTATCGTGGTGCATTCTTTCGATATAGTGGAGATTGTATACCCAATGTTTCCATTTTTTATTAAAGAAAATGACTTTTCCACTATACAATTTCACTCATACCTAATATAGATATAACAAGAATTTAGTGGAGATTGTCCACTTGGTTTTCTTGTGCTGGTGATATCACAAGGGTTCCTTAGAAGGGTTATTTCAAAGAGGTTGTAAAGGATTATATGCTCACCTTTATGAGACACAGGTGTTCTAGTGGAGGAGTTTGAAATCTTAAAGTTTCCTAGACCTTAGGTGGTGGACTAAGCGTACGGGAGTTGAACCACCTAAAATCATGTGTTTGTCTTATTCTCTTACTCATTTTCGTGCATGCTATGTGTTTTATATATTCTCTTACTCATTAATTATATTGTCTCTTAGATATTTTGCATGAAGCCAACCAACTAGCAGATCAGACAAGCTTCACATCTTTATTGCATGATAAGTATTTGATATATTGTCTCTTTATTGTAATTATATACCAAAAACCAAAAAATATTGCATTTTAACCCTTTTGAGAGACATTATTAGTTAATTAGTTTTCAAGTGAGAATAATTCCTATTCACTCCCCTGGACTATTTATTAGGTTTCAAACAATAACCACATCCACATTATGAACGCAACCTATAAAAATCCAACAACAAACAATCAAAAAGTAGTAATTGTCATATATATATGTACATATAATAATTATTAAAAACATACACATACACACACACATACACACACACACACACACACACACACACACACATATATATATATATATATATATATATATAATCACCGTATTGTTTCAATCAATACAAACAATTTGTAAAGTCTAACTGAACTCACAAACTATATAATATTTTTAGAAGATTTTGACCGAAATGGTTTAAAATCCCCTTCGATTGTATTCTTGTTAGATTCCAAGCTATACGATTTAATTCTTACTTCATCTTTTCAATCTTTAAAATACCTCCCAATAATCCCATATATAGTCTGTTATAATATATTCTCAACTTTAAATCTAAAAAAACACACAAACACACTAAATTTTTACACTGAAAACCCTTATATCCCCCAAGGAAATTCTCTAGGCAAGGAAAATCTCAAAGCTGTGATGGTGGTGATATTGGAGCCTTTTTTAAGACATACTTCATGGTATATGTAAAGCTTGTCTGATCTGCTAGTTGGTTGGCTTCTTATGCGAGATTTTGCAAAGAGAATGAGTCTCAGTGTTGTGCCTAATGATTTGTGAGAAGGTTGTGGTGGTTGCCATGGTTGTTCGAAGTGGTTCAAAGCTTCACTTGATGGTTCTGGTCTGTGGTGGTCGTGGTGTTGGTAAGGAAGGGAAGATCAGAGTTGTTAGATCCCTAGAATTTTGTTAGATCTGAGTTTTTGAAGAAGATCCGTAGGAGCTCTTCAAACCTAATTTGTTAAAGAAGACCAATAGAAGCTCGTCAGACACGAGTTGTTGATATCACCATGCAAACGTCATCTTTATGTTATTTTTTCTGTATTTGTGTGTGATTGTTAAGTTATTGTTTTTAAAATGTATGAAATTTACGTGTGATATGTTTTTTTATTGTAATGTATATAATTTTTAGTCCATTAATTTTTTTAGAAAAAGTGTAACTCCTTTGCTTAATGTTTTATATTATATGTTTTCAATGACAAAATGCTCAGTGTTCAAAATAATAAGCTCATTATCCAACAGGGAGTATACTTAGTGATAAAACTATACTTAGCACCGAACACATCATGCTCGGTACAAAATTCATGTTCATTGTTGAACATTTAGCATGCTCGGTGTCAAAATTATACTCAGTTTAAAAATCACGTTCAATGTCAAATTCACACTAAGTGTAAAAAACGATCTTAATGTAAAAATCACGCTCAGTATCACCATATACCATCGCGTGATGATACTTAGTCACCCCGGGAGATACTTATTGTCGACGTTGGAGATGTTAAGTGTTACCACCGATGTTGGCATAATGAGAATGATACGCCGGTGCTCGGTGTATGTCGTAGATGTTCAATGTTACTGGCGAGATACTTAATGACAATACCAGAGATGTTTAATGATAATGTTTATTCTTAGATTTTTTTTTCTTTATTCGAATTTGATAATGATCTTATTTGAAGTATATTGTTTTTATTGACAAATGAAATCTACCACAAAATCCAATAATGGAACCAGGGGAGGATGTAGGGGTGGGCTGAGGTGGGCTGCAGCCCAGCCCAACTTACCCAACCCACTATAATTTAATCTACTTTTTTTTTTAAAATAGATAAAAATATAACTAAAAAAAATTATAGCATAAAATTAGCCCTCCCTAACTTAAAATTTAGAGATTAATTCTATCAAATAATAAAATTTATTAACGAAATTGGAACGTAAATATCATTAAATATTCAATTTCTTGGTTCGTTTTAATTTTTATTTTCATAGATTTTTTGTAATTAACTCTTAAATGTTTTAAAAAAATTCATTTGGGCCACCTAAATTTTAAAATTTATTTTATTAGACTTTAAATGATTTTATTTATAGGATTTTTTGTTTTTTTACAACAAAATGTATTTTATTTTGAATAAAAAAAGAAAATTTTCGAATGATTTATTTAAAAAAATAATATTCAGACTTATAGTGCAATCTTTACACAATATAGGGATTTACAGTGCATTTTAGCATTATATAAGAATCTATCTAGCAATTTTTGTATAATATGTAGACTTATCGTGCAAATACGGTAAAATAATTTTTTCCCCCGAACCCCCTTAACCCCCATAACAAAAAATCCTGGCTCCGCCCCTGAATGGAACCATATCTTTAGGTCTCAATTTTTTTTTTTTGGACGTTTATAGGTCTCAATTTTATTTTATTTTTAGGTCTCAATTTTAGTATTGCTTTTGGTTACTTTTATTTGAATGCTAACATATATACTAGTTTATTTTGAGAAAGAGAAGGTAAAATTATGATAAGTCATTGTTAGTCGATTGTGTGACATTTGATCTATTCATTGAGTTGAGTCATTCTGTTGAAAAAAAAAAAAAAAAAAAAAGAGTTGAGTCATTCGTGGTCTCTCATTGTAATATATAATCCACACCATAATTAGTGGAAAACAAACCTTAACTGGGGATCAATTTAATATACGCTGCAATTTGACTTTTGTTTATCTAGTGAAATAATGCATGCTAGTACTAATTAGTGGTCCGAGTAATACTACTTATGACCTAATCTTTTTTACATCGAAAAAAAATTACATTAACATAGTACTACAACATCGAGTAAGAAAATTAAACGAACTAATAATTGAAAAATCTTTCTATCCAGATAAGTCCACATTCCTTCTTATACATTTAGCTAAGGCATCAGCAATTATGTTATGTTCTCTACTGATGTCTGAAATTTTCCATAGCGGAAAAATGTCTATTCATTATTTGATTTCTTCGACTATTGGATTGAGACTCCAATGTAATCTAACCTGTTTATAAATATCTTGAATTAATTCAAGATTATCAGAGTAAAAAGAGCTACTCTAAATGTTCTTTAATCCAGCTGATCTAAGAGCCAAAAAAAGGGCCCATGTTTCTCCTTCCAAGATGTTCTTAAATTTACAGCGATTAGCTTTTCTTTGACAGATTTTACCTTGAGGGTTAACACCAATGGCAGAGATAGCAGCTGGTTCCCATTCGCTTATGAAAGATACATCGCTGAACCATACCATTTCGGCCACATCATCAATAACCGGGTTATTCTTCTTGTCAACATTATTTTTCTTAACATTAGGCCGTTTTATTTGGTTATTCTCCTTGTCTCGTCAAATAATCGTGAAATTATATCTTTTGTATTTTGCGTTATGTTGACCACCGACTATTTTTCTTATCAAAAAATCTTTCATCCTTTCCTTCCGACCTATCTAAATTATTTATTTATCAAGTAAGGCTTTACATTGGTGTAAAATGCGTCGTTATTTATTCATTTTCTAATTGGAAAGTGATAATTATTTACTTATGTTCTAAAATATTATAAATATGCCCTTATGTTATGAAATTATTTAAAATAAATAATGATTGTTAAATTTATGTCACATTTTTTTTATATTAATTTTCTTGAATAGAAGATAAACAAAGAATTAAGAAATAAAAAAACAAAGTATTAAATAATATCGTAATAAAAAGATGATTTAAAAAATTATATATGTACAGTTCTTATTTTAAAAAATTTATAAGTCTTATATTTTAAATTGGAAATTTCATTCTTTTTTTTTTTGGTCGACGAAAATTTCATTCAGATAGTTTTTAAAATCCTCCATTAATACCAATAGATATCTCATTCGAATTTGTTCTTATTCGATCGCTATGATTAAAAGTTAAATAATTAATACATATCCTAAATATCTTTATATATAACCAATTGGGGTTAGCTCAATTGGCCATGACCTTGGTTCTCCTTCTAGGTGGTAAAGGTTCGAACCGAGTCAATGACTTCGAGTTCAAAGTGACTCTAAAAAAATCCTTATATATACCATTTAACACACACAAAATCTAAACCTAAATGGTGGTGAATCGGTGGCTGGGTAGCACGATGACCAGCGACTAGGCGGAGTTGATGGTGGCGAGGTGCTCTTATCTTGTTAAGGCATAACTCAGGCATGGTGGTCTTGTGTTTAGGGAATGTGTGGAGGCTCAGTGTCGTGGTGGTGGCCTATTCTCTCGTGGATCAAAGCTTGCATATCTTCTAGCTTTAATGCTAGTTCAAATCTAACATGTCAGGGGTGGTAAGAGGGAGATGTCGTGGTCCTAGATTTGCTTCATGATATGGTTTTCCGTGATCCATGGCGACATGATAGTGGTTGGAGAAAGGTGATAGGTGGAGGTCGTGCCTTTGGTTGTTTAGTTGAAGGCTGTGGCTTAGGTGACTATGGAGAGGCGCACCGAATATGTTCCATGGTTCTGGTTAACGTGTTAGAGAAGTCAGCTGACATCGTTAAGTTGATGTCAGTCTCACTGCGTTTTCTGTAATATATCTTACTTTACATTAAAGTTTGTTATTTCTATTTTTTTTCTTTCTTTCAAAACATTATTTTCTTGTAATATAAACAAGTTGTAATGTAAAAGTACATAGATTACTTAGTTTTTTCAGTAAAACATTTTAATAATGACATTCATTATTATTTTTACCTTAATTAATGTATTTTTTAGTTGTTATGTGTTAAAAATATACGTTAAGTGTAGATTATTGAGTATATGCTCAATCCTGAACACTAGGCATGCTCAATCATAAAATATGCTCAAAGTCATAAATTGAGCATGCCTGAAGTTAAACTTATGCTTAGTGTCAAACACTGAGTATTTAGTGTTGTATACTGAATACGCTTAGTGATAAAATTTCTCTTAGTGTTAAAAATATGATCATTGACAAAAACTGAGCACACTTAGTGTTGAATACTAAGCGTGTTCAGTGTCACCACGACGGTGGCATATATGTGACCGAACACTAAATATGCTCGATGTCACTTTCTAAAATTCTTAGTGATCACTTTGCCACACTTTTTTTTCTTTATGAGAATTTAATTTTAATTTTAAAATAATATAGTAATTTACAAAATATGCGCCCTCTTTAAAAAAATCTCCTTATAGACAAAAAAAATTCTCAAAGATCTTATCAATAAAAAACTCTTTTAAATTTTAAACAATACAATAATTCATTTTGAAGAATTGTTTAATTTCTTTTTTTAAAATTTATCTTTCTTTTTCATCGTACTATTGCTCAATAGTCTAAAAGACGTTAGGCGGGCGGTTAGTTATCTTCAAGTGTCTAGGAGTTTGGACGGTATATACAAGGCGTAGACGTTTTTGTATTCGAATTTAAAGTTTATTTTTATAAAAAATATAATTTACCAATTCATTAAAAAGATATAATGGATCGTTTAATTTAAAAAGAATATTCAAAATTCAAATCAATTCATAATTTTGTATGAATTTTGTGTTAATTTTATTGATATTTTCCATTTATATTTTTATAACTCTTTTTCTTTTTTCTTTTTTCCAGGGTCGGTCGGGAGACCAAGGAGGTCATGGCCTTGGGCCCCCCCTCAATTCCTATAATTTTTAGGGCACCAATTTTCTTTTTATATAAAAAACCCAATTTTAATCCAATTCAAAGTAAAAATACTAGTCCATCTTGTTATTTTATATAACAAATTGTTTAATTAACTTAAGTAAAAAAAATTAATTATCTCTAAACACATAAGATTTTTTAAGGGGTCCACTTTTAAAAGTTCGTCTTAGGCCCCAAAAATGTCCGGCCTTGATTTTTTCATTCTTTTTATATTAGTTAATTTTTTTTATGGATTTATTATAATAATTTGAATTTACAAAAATTGTTTATTATAGTCATTTTGATTTGTCCTTACACTTTTTTTGAGTCAATCTAAACATTGTAAAAATAAACTAATAGACTGCCTTAGGCAAAAAATTTAAACACTGCTATTTTTTTTCTTTTTTTATGTATGGGTGTCCGGGCCAGAACACGTGTACCATGACTATTCCCATAGAAAATATATACGCCTCCTCGTGCATACTCCCACTTAATCAGAATTAGGTTACCCATGTTTACGGAGGGATCTCGAACCTCTTGCTTACCCCCTTTAAGAGCTTAAGAAATAACAAGACTGAGAGGATTCAAACCTTGTACCTTCTAGATGAGAGACAAGGTCCTGACCATTGAGCTAGTCCCAATGGTTTAAACACTGTTATTACTTGTGCTCGTTGCGATAATATTTTACTTATTTATTATTAATTCCAAATATCAAAAGAAAACAAAAATACCCGTCCAAAAAAAAAAGAAAACAAAAATATATTAAACATTGGGACTAGCTCAATGGCCAGGATGCCTGTCTCTCATCTATGTGATACAGGGTTCGAATCCCCCCAGCCTTGTTATTTCTTGAGCCCTTAAAGGGGGTAAGCAAGAGGTGCAAGGTTTGAGTCCCCTCCCTATGAGAATAGTCGTGGTGCGCGTTAGCTAGCCCGGACACCCATACATCTTTAAAATATATATATATATATATATATTAGTATAATATTAGAAGTAATTATACAATAAGGTATTAGAACACACAAAAAAAAGTAATCATACATTTTTTTTGGTCGAGTAATCATACATTTTTTTTTGGACGTTTAATACATTTCAAACCCTATCCCTTCTAATATCTATTATCCGATCCCTAGTCGAGAAAATCGAGATGTTAAAAGATCACAATTGTTTCCTCGTTCTTGCTGCGCCCTGTGCCTGGCTTGTTTTGCTAGATTATCCGCACGACCGTTGAATTTCCTTGGGATGTGCTTAACAAAGACCGGGGCTACCATTGCTGCCAGTCTTTTGATCTGCCGAATCCACGGCCGAAGCTTCCAATTAGCAGCCGACACCTGCTGAATACCTCGAACCAAGTCGAGGTTATCCGAGAAGATCGTGATCCCCTCGTTCTTATCTTGAATTGCTGTTTTCAAAGCGACAATTACTGCCTGAGCCTCCCCTTCTAAACTCGTATTACACATAGCAGTTTCCAAATGATCCTTTTTGTAACCCGTTTCCTTTACTATTTGCACTACTCCAATTCCAGTTGGACAGTGTGGTGCCTCGAATGATGTATGACGCTATCTGCGTATCGTAACTTAGATCGGTATCAATGTTTCCACCTGTTTCCGTAGTCTGAATTACTGGTGTTTGACTTGCCGTCCAATCTCTACCAAACCATTTGTCCATATGTTTGTTGGCTGATCTAATGATGTCGTCAGTGTGTATAGTATAATTATGATGCCGACTCCTCATTTTTTATTTTCAAATGTTCCAGATCAAAACCAACACATACGATATAACCACCTCCCGTCTCCATCCTCTATTAGCATAAGTTTCTATAATCGCAATTACCCACTTTCCTAAATGCTCAACCTCTTGTCCAATATAAATTTGAAGTGCCGAACCCGACCAAACGAGCTTTGCTATATTACATGACAATAGTAATCATACATTTTAAACTTATAAACTATAATGCGAATACTTTGGCACTTCGTTCTCTCTCTCTTTTTTTTTTTCCTCCAAACACTTCGTTCTCAAATATTCTAGAATACAATTCTCTTATTGTTATCCTTTTTTTTCCTACAAATTACTTTTTATTTATTTTTATATATGGAACTCAAGAAATATTAAGATTAAGAGAATTTAAACTTATACTAGTTAGATATGAGACAAGATTTTGTCCATTAAATTACTTTTATCTCACAATTAGAGCTACTGGTGTTGCTTAAAAAATTAAAATTACAGCATGACTAATTTTTTTTTTTTGGACGCCACTAATTCGTCCCACTAGATAATGGTTGTACCCGTCCAAAAGAAAAAAAAAAAAAAAAGATAATGGTTGTACGATTCAACATTGCCTTGGTTACATAATCATTCATGTACGGTAAGAATATGAAGTAATGATTATAATGATACAAGGACTAAGTAAGAATTAATTTCATTTATTAAGAATAACTAAATTACTTACATATAAATTATCTAAAATAAAAATTTAAAGAAAGCACTTTTAAGAATATATATACTCCAATAATGATATATTTTAAAGATATAATCTAAAAATAATTTCAATTGATAGATAATGGTCTAATTTTTTACATTTACTTTTTAAAATATATAAAAAACACTTTCTAAAATACAACATCAATTAGATATACCAATAAAATCAAAATTGTATATTGTACAAGTCACATCTTACTACTTAAATCGATAGTTTAAATTAGTTTTCACAATCTTATTAACCAAAGGCACTTTGTGCACAAAGCGAATAAAACCGCTATCATTCCTAAAGAAAAGATGAAGATACATACCATACAAAATATGAAAAATAAGAAAATTCATTTTTTTGAGTATGCCTTCATGATATGGGCAAAAATTTAGCTTGTTCCCCGCTTTTCATATAATTTACGCCGTTGTCTAAAAAATGATACAAATCGCTTTCCTTTGTCAAGTTTTTCCGTCTTTTATCTTCTCTAGCCATTGCTCAAAATAAAACTCATATCTTTAGTGATACAAAACCACTTTCGGACATTCATACATGATATTTCACACTCAAAGAATAAGTGATCGTTGGATTCAAAATTATCACCACAAATACTACAAAACTGATCCAAATTCATGTAAACCATTTAATCTTTAACTCGTAGCTTTTGTTTATGTTCTATCTATTCAATGGTCGCATTTTTGGGTGTTAAACATTAATCCCAAACTATATTTGTCCATAGACTAATCAAAGATCGGCGACAAACGATAAAGTCATATTTTTTGGAACTTGCACCATTATTTTACGAATTATTGACGATAAACATAACATCAATTATTTTCCTAAGAGATATAATGTATAGTGTGATAATAGTAAAAAAAAATTATGATCCCTTTAATCTCATAATTTTCTCGGAACCCATTTTATGAATATTTTATAGTGAGTAGTAAGTTGGAGGATTTGATTCCAACTCAAAATAATTCCAATCAACTAATAGAAATTACAAAAAAAATCAAAAAAACAAGTTATCTGAAGATCTAATCCCTTCTCTTTTCAATAAACCAACCCTGTAAATGAATCCTCGCGGAGTAACTTCTCACATCCCCATCTCCCTCCCGCCCTCTTTCATGGTAAGCATTATCTTCTTTTTTCTTTTAGATGGTAATAAAGTTCTAGGCCATTTTCTATAGGGGTCCTAGTTTTAGGTATCACTTTCTTGTCAACCTATTCTCCGTTGGTATTATCTTCCTTGGTTACTAAAGAAACACTACTAGTTTGGAACATTATATCTAAAATTTTCATAATGAGGAGGTGTTTTCAACCCTTTCATTGTAAAATATTTCATGTGTTTCTTTACTTTGTTTATTTTATGCTCTGGTGGTTACCAGTGACTTTGGGTGGTCGGTTGTGATTGTGACCAAATATTTATAGAAGGTCATATGTGTGGTTTTTTTTCTTGTATCTTTGAACCTGGATATAACACCCTTATTGTTTTATTTTTATGGCCTTGGATGAGATTTTGGTTAACTTTTTGTGGTTGGCTTCAACAGTGATGGTGTAGAAACGGGGTATTCCTATGTATTTGAATATTGCAATTTTTGTGTTGTTTTTCCTCTTTTTTATTTTTCTTATCTCAAGAGCAATAATTCATTGTATTAGTTTTTTTGTCTAAATGTTTTTTTTATAGATTTCTATGGGTTACTAACTGTTGTGACCTTTGTTGGATGGTACTGACTTGTTGATGGGTAGGGGTTGTTCGACTTGGTTCTCCAATCTCGTCGAAGTTATTCAACCACTATCAATTTACACTAATTGTGTGATGATGTCTCCCTATTTGTGATAATTTAATCTTAGTTGGAGACATCATTTTTAGTGTTTTAGGATTAGTGCATTTTCCTATTTCTTGTCTTGATTTCATGATTTATTATTTTTAGAGCATATTGGGTTTAATTTATTTATTTAGTGTGAAACTTAAAATTTATATAGAAATTAATTAGATGTCAAATCAAGTCAAAGAGATAAAGGAAAGAAGTCATGCATGGAAATTGGAGATAAAGGAAAGAAAAGACAGATATGGAAAGGTAAAGTTGCCAAGTAAATCTGAATTTCAGCAGTCATGTTAATAAAAGTGATCATAACTCAAGATTGACTAGGAATTTGAAAGAATGGTTTGAAGCAAAAGTATAGAGATTTCTGAGACGATCAGTTTCGATATATAAAATGCGTCAATCGGAGTTGAAACGAAGAAGTTACGGCCAAAACAAAACAGCGGCAGATTATTACCTTTTCTATATTTTAGGGTTACGAATTTGAGTTGGGCTTGGAGTCCAAGTTACTTGTCTTCCACTCCAAGAAAACAAATTAGGTCTTCTAAACACCTATAAATACACCCTTTAACCTTTGTAAAATATCCTTGCTCAATTCCAAGGCATAGGTTTAATCCTTGCTTCACATAACTTAGTCCTTATGTTTTATATCATTAGAGTTATTGCAGAGAGCAAGATGACAATCATGTATCCTTCTTTTAGTTTATTTCCTTCAGGTATGAACTAATTTTCCCATAGCTTGGGTTTCGCATTATGTATAATCTATGAATTCTATTTTCTTTCTATCTAAGTTTCTCTGGGAATTATATGTTTTAAATTGATTCTAGCTGCTTAACCATATATTTAATTTAAGTGCTTTGATTTATTGTTTGTCTTAAACCTGATCAGTTTAGGGCTTTGCTAATAGTAGTTAGATGGTCACCCGGAAGGGGTGTCTGATTATTGAAACACTACATAAACGTCTAGTACATGGAGTTAGCCCTGACAACACCAGCCTAACTAGATAGTCACTAAGGTTTATTTTAATCACCAACCATCATTAGTAGGCCAGACTGCACCTAGGACCCTAGTAGCGCAGGATAACCCTATTTGAGTCCCCTCGTGATTGTGAGGTTGACACCCTAGTTCGCTCTCCGGGGATAGGGGGAATTTAGAATCCTGACTATTTATCTAAGAGCTTTTATCACCCTTATAAACTGAAATCGATAGAAAGAATTAGAAGAATTAGTGCATACTAGCAAAACCTGAGCTATATTTCTCTCATATTTAATTATTTATCTTTTAATTTATATAGTTGTTAATCTCATTTCTCAATCAATCGTATTTATTTTCTGTCTTTCTAATTATTAATTGCTACTCTGATTTGTTTGCCCATTTGTATAACACACTAAGTCCCTGAGAATGAATCTGACTTATCATTAAAACTTTCATCTGTCTTGTAATACTTGCAGTACTGTGCTAGTCTAGGGTTCTTATTTGCGTTATTTATTCTATATTTTTATCACACCCTAGGCGACACCAAGTTTTTGGCGCCGCTGCTGGGGACTTGTGTCTCGTTAGCGTGTGAGTTATTTAATTTTAGTAGTAGTAGTTTTTAGTTAAATTTTTATTTTTCAGTTTTACTTTCATTTTTCCAGATTTACGCTTGTTGGCTTGCTTTAGTCCTTTTCAGGTTTTAGCAGTGCATCCTTAGCCTCCTCTTGCGGAGCCCGAAATGAGCTTCATAGCTTATAATAAACGTATCAGAGAGGAGAGAAACCAAAGAAGAGCTATGGCAGAAAATCAGGAAGTATTAGATCCACCAATACTGGATCCACCACTTGGTCCCTCGGGACCTGTACCACCACCACCATCAGGGATAACAAAAACAACAACAGAATTGAACAAGATCTCCCAGGCTTGGGAGCACCTTTTCGAGTTCAACCATTAGGTTATCATCCTCCATAGCTCCAGAATATCAAGTTCAGGCCCGATCCGGGCATGCTCAGTCAATTCCAGAATTTTGGACTCTATAGTGGTGCAACAGTTCAAGATCCAGTAAGAGCGATTCAGAAGTTCATGCAGATTTGTGATGCCTATGTTACTCCAGGCATTACACACGAGCAACTGTATTGTCACATGTTTTCTTTCTTTTTGACAGGCAAAGCTGGTGATTGGCTAGATAGACAACCACCAGATCACAAATGGAATTTCTAGGTACCCAAGATATCAAAATGTATTTTGCGGTACCCTGTCTTTCAAAAATTGCTTTTTCAAAAATGGATTTCATTGGTTCTTTTGTCGAATCTTGACGTAGTATGTCTATTGTTTGGCACCTTCCAACCTCTCCTTACATTTGGAATGGCAAAATAGGTACCGCAAAATAACTATAATAATAAATACACATAAAAAAAAAAATCTCCATAAAGTTTAATTACTAAACATCCTATTACTAGAAAATATATTGAACACCTTCCACCGTCCCCGACCCCAATCCACCCATACACACACTTCTTCTTTTTTGTCAGTCACTGTGATCACCACAAAACCATCCCCATCTGCATATTCCACCACACACCTCATTGTATTGTAATCACCACCACATCGTAAAACCATTTCCATTGCCACCACATCGTAATATCATGTCTATTAAAACCATTTCCATATATGCATATACATATATACGAGACTGGAGAATGTGTTTCTTAACCATAACCATGCTCCCAAACTCCTAGAGACGACTCGTCTGGATCCAAGGATATGGAGATTTAAACGACAAAGCAATTTCTCTATAGGTGAGAATCTTTGACACATCAAATAATTTTTGTGAAAATTGAAAATATACAGTGGATTTGATTATAATTGTTTATCAAATTTGAACACTTTCATTAACCAAGAAACCCCACGCTGCTAGAAAATCTTAACTTTATGTATATCAATTAGTAGATGTGAAACTTATTTTTCATAGCTTAGAACTCATGATTTTTCTCAGTTTCTAAGATTGATAGAAATACTTATCGGGCAATTAAAAAACAAATCTGGGATGGATTTTATTCTCGTATCAAAACAACGTTAAACTTCATCTGAAAATATACTTATGTATATATGTCTATGATGATGGCGATTTACAATGTCTATGATGATAGTTGTGGTGTGATTGAGGTTTGGTCGAGTGTGATGTGCATGAATTGGGTTGATTTAGGTGTTGGTGTGGCGTGAATTGGGTTATGTTTGGTATGCGTGTTGGAGAAGAAAATGTGTGTATATGTAGGTGGGTGGAAGGAAAAAGGTTCGATATATTTTTAAAATTTAAGAGTTAGAATTGTAATGTTTTTAAATTTAAGGGGTTTATTTCTATAAATAATAAGGTTTAATGTCAAAAGTTTTTAGAGAAATTTATACATATGCTCGTGCACTTAAAGTCCAAAATAAACTAAAATAATAAAGGAATATTTTTCTAAGAGTTTAGGTATTCTAAATATATTATAATAATATTGTAGATATACAAAAATCCATTTGTAATTCCTTGAACACCTAGCTTGACCTTTTTCCTTTGAAATAAATTTAATGATTATTTGGCCAATTTTTGTCCCAAACTAAAAATGATTATGTATGAATCTGAAAACTACACAATGGATTAATAAAGAAAAGAAATGAAATAAAATGAGAATGAGTTGGGTAGGTACCGTAGTACTAGGATTGAGCGGATAGGAAGAAAAGGGAATAGAATTGAATTGAGATTCCGATCAAAAATAAATAAATATACTTAGAATATAATTGAGATGTGTGAGAGAGAGAGGCGACAATACTATGACTATTGTCGGGCAGCGTGGGAGCAATTATTGGGTATCCTATTCTATTCGTACCTCTCTCTGAACTTGCCGGATTTCTCGGCGTAAGCGTTATTTGATTCTCCTGTTGCATCCTCTCCTACCCCATTGCTAATTCTCAGAGTACTGACCAAAAGAAAAACGGTTATAGCTACATTTTTTTTTTTTTTTCAAAAGTATACTACATCAATATTAAAGTTAAAGATTTCTCTCCATCTCCAACTTCTTGAGTAGCAACTAAAAAAACTTAGGGTTAGGTAAGAGAGCTCCTCTCCTAAATCTACTTGATCTAGCGCCTAATTCTCGATTTCTCCTCGGATCTTCACCAACATGACGGACCCAACTCATAAGTCACAAGATCGAAGAACCCTCCCGTCCGATTCTGACCCGGGAGAGAGTAGTACGCTTCACCATGCCTCTTCCGCCAAAGAGCCACCGGACCCAACAGACCTCTCACCGTTGGCAAACCCGAAGTTCCGGCCCCCTCGGGCATACCTAACCTCACGTTAGGTCATAACCCACCGGAAATTGGTCTCTATGGTGATTCACTAGAGGGTGGTGCTCGGCCGAGCTCCCCTCCTTCTCCGGGGGATGCTCCGACGAATTTTGCCGGTGATTCACGAAGTGTTGGTAACCTTCCTCTACTCTCGGATACATCTCTAGAGGCTAAAGTTAAATTCTTGAAAGTGTGTGGGCATTTGGACACACAAATAGTAGAGAAAGTATGGGAAGAATTAGTGGCACACCATGTGTTTGAGAAATTGGCTAAGTCACATGCTAGAGAAAATGAAGAGCCTTTTGAAGTTGATGTTGAAGGTACTTTAGCATTAAAGAAAGTAGTTAATTTTGGGCGTGAAACAACTACCAAGGAACCCGTTACAACCGGGAAGCTTGACGCCAATGCAAAGTACCCGGAATTAAAGGAGAAGAAGACGGGCTATAAGGACATACTATTGAATAATAGGAAAGCTTCGGTTGGGAAAGAATTAGCGTATGAACCCGTGGAGGGAGAGATGCTTCAACTTCTTGAAACCGATGTGTTAACGATAGAGCAAGCTTTCAGCTTCTCATTAATTGGATATGTAGTCGGTAAGAAATCGCCGGATATGGAAGATATAAGGAGAATAGCGAAGGCATGGAAAGTGGAATGTAAGGTTAGAAAGCACCCCTCCGGTTGGTTAATTTTTAAATTCGAGAATGAAATGGATAAGAAGAACGTTATATCTAAAGGGCCCTATCTATCGTATGGAAAACTCTTATTACTTACGGAAATTCCGGATTTTTTTGATTTTGGGAATCTAGAGATTAAGAAGATCCCTACTTGGATTATCTTGAGAAAACTTCCGGTACAAGCACGTACGGACGAGGGATTGGCGAAAATTGCTTCTCAAGTTGGTAAACCTATTCGAACGGATGGGTTCACGGTTATTAGCGAGGATATTAGTTATGCTAGGGTACTAATCGAATTAGATTTAAGTAAGGAGAAAAAGAAAAGTATTGAATTTGGCTCTCATAAAGGGTATAAACATAGTGTAGAAGTGGAATATGAAAACCTACCCTCGTGTTGTGTAAAGTGTCAAGCTTTTGGACACGAAGGTAATAGATGCTTTTATGCTAATTTAGTAGAGAAGAAAGTAGAGGGGTTTCGAGGCAATAAAGGAGTTAGGGGCCATGAACTAATACCGAAATATAGGGGAGACAATATAGCTGCAGCTCCCTCTAAATTGGCGCAACAGTATGTTGCTAAATCCTACCATATAGCCTCAGATGCGGGTCCCTCAAGGATGCTTAAGGGTGCTATGTTTCGACCAAAAGAAAATAGTGCACACCACGCAGCAGCTTTTCCTAGGAAGAATCAGGACATTGCTTTATCCCACCATGTAGTCTCGGCGGGTCCCTCAAGGATGCATAAGGAAGCTAAATTTCGGCAAGAAGGAAATGGTGCACAACAAGATAATGCTGTCCACGCAGCAGCTATTCTCCCTAGGCAGCTACCGCAACAGCATGTTGCAAATAAAGAAGTCCACGCAACAGCATGGGGTGAATTTAATTTTACAAATGGGACAACTATAGTAGATACTAGTAATATTAAAAATGCTACTGTAGAATTTCCAACTATTGAGCAGAGAAATATGAGACAGTTTTCAACTCCACCAAAGACCAAAAGAGCGAAATCGCTTGATTTAAATTTTATTCTGGAAAGTGATAGTAGTTGCGAGATTCGCGCTATCCGAGTAGGGTGAAACTCACGCTCCGCCGCCAAGGTAATTTTCTCGGATTTACCCGCTATCAAGTAAATCACTCTAATAGGTCTCTAAAACAAGAAATTGGTGCTAGTAGGACACATTGGTACATAGGGAAGGACGAAATTGGGGAAAAGAAATCATTATCTAGACATAAGCTGAGTTGGGTAAACCCTAATCTGAACGCTATTAAGAGCAATCATCACTCTCTATTTGGAAAACCGATTCACAAGGTAAGTAACCTATATCCGCTATTTTGTTTTTTATGATGTCGTTTATGAGATGCAGAGTGGCGTGGAGGAGGAGAAGTGGGTTTTGAGTGTTATGATTAAGGGAAAAGAGGACAGCGTGCTAATTACCTATCAATTAACCAATGCGGTTAGTTTGACGCGGTTAACAAAGCTTCTTCAGAAACTTTTTGAAGTTCACGAGGATATTGAGTTAACCAAGATGAAAATGGAGAGTCTCTTCTACAGAGCTGCAATAGTCATCATTATTTTTCTTGTAACGAAGAGTCTCGACCTATTAGAGAATAGCACGACTAACTCTCCCATGTTTACACTACAGTATACAATCCTCTTTTTCGAGCCAGGTAATTCTCATTCATCTTCATCTATCAGCTTACTTTGCACTACTCTCAGTTTCTGTTTCCCTCCCTTTAAACTATTTTCTCAATTAGCCCAACTTACTTATTTCTTTTCTCCATTTATCAACATCTGCTGCTATTTATCTAACTGTGTGTTTTGCAAGAATTGCAACATGGCCTCTAGAGATTTTCACTCGCTTCCTATCATACCACTCACAGAGCATAAGTTTAGGAAACTTGGTGTTATAGACATTGGCATTAAAGCTAGGCTAGCAGAGAGTATGAAGGAAGAAAAAGCTATCATACTCAAAGTGATAGGTGATACTACGGTGTATACAGTACAAATGAGAAAGTTCATTGAAGAAAGGTGGGGGATTCAAGGTCACTTCAGAGTATCGGAGGTCAAAATCAACACTTTCAAGCTAAAAAAATTTAACGAGAGAGAATTTAAAAGAGTGTGGGAGCTGCACCCAAGTATAATACAAAAAATGCATATGAGCATGACAATCTGGCCCCAGGTAATTGAATATACTGAACTATCTACTGATTATTCTTCCATATGGGTTCAGGTCAGAGGATTAGCATTTAAGCAAAACAACATTACCACAGTCAAAGCTCTAGAATCTTGCTTTATCAGAGTAGAAGCAGTTGACTATCCAACTATCACGAACTGTTATATCAAAGTCTTTCGCTTCAGGGTCAAATTCAACATAAAGTATCCTCTACCTCCAGAGACTTACTTACTACAAGAGGAAGGAGAAGCTTGGGTGGTTTTCCAGTACGAAGATACGGGTACACTGTGCTTCAAATGTGGGAGGATTGGCCACCAATATGGGGAGTGTCCAGTTAAGGTTGTTAAACAAGTTGAAGATATCAATGAGCGCCGAAAGTGACATGGAGCATAGATAACATTGCGAAGTTCCCACCTTTCAATCCCATTTATGGACTTCATTTGAAAATTGATGGTGAGTTTGTTCATTTTACGTATAATGAAAAGAATGTTAGGAGCACAAGGGAAAACTTGGAGATCCGCTATCCAACAAGAGGAATAGTGATCAGAGAAGGTAGGGATAACGAGTTGAGCAAATACAACTACATGAAAAACGCAAGTTCAAGCAGAGTAGGAGCACAAAAACAAATAGAGGAAGAGAAAGAAGGAGAAGACAGAGATTGTAACAGCTGGAATAAACAAATGCACGATTTGAGGATTAAAATTCATGAATCTGCTCAGAAGATTGAAGATTTTAAACAAACTTATGGAATTGTTGATGACGGTGATAATGAAAATTCTGGTAATAACGCTAGTAGAAGAGGTTAGGAAGATTAAAGGTAAGCAGGTGGTGACGCACAACGCTAGTAGTTCAGCTAATCAAAAGGGTGTATTGGTGGGCAAACAAAACATTAAACGTAGAAGAGATGCTAGAGTTAATAACCTTGAAACAGAGTACAACAAGAAAACTCAAATTACTGGCAGTTTTAAAAAACTCAGAGTGGTGGACCTTATTGAAGATTTTGTGAACAACAACAAATACATCTTGTTAGAAGATGAGAACGAAGATGATGTTTCAGCTCATAAGGGCCACGAGAACAAGAAGAGTTTGGAAGACATCTCAAGGAAAATTGATGATTATGACTCACAATTTGAGCTTGAGGAAGAGAAAGAGGGAAGCTACGAGAACATCGAGAATTATTTTGAGAAAGATTACGACGGGGTGGCGAAGACAACGACATGAATTTCAGGTACGAAGATGCTGAAGAAGATGAGTCATCTCAGATCGTGAAGGAGAAAGGAGGCGGCTACTCTAGTAAAGCCGCGAGCTATATATGACGACCCTATTTTTGGAATATCCAGGGAGTACAATCTCCCTTGACATTGACTCGAATTTGCTCGTTGCTGGCACAGTATCGTCCTGGGGTGGTGGTTTTTTGTGAAACAATGTTAAGAGAGGTTGATTCTCTTGACATTGTTAGAAAATTTGGTTTTGAAAATTCATTTTTTGTTGATCTTATTGGAATTTCTTTTCATTCTGGTGGGTCTATGGTTTTGTGGCACGTTGGTGTGCACTTAGAAGTTGTTATTTCCAATACGTATTTTGTAATAGTTAGGATTAATGAACTTTATTTCTCGTACTTCATGGTTTTCATACATGCACCTCATGATTTTAACAATAGGAAAAACATATGGAACGATATATCACAATGGAGTAACGAATTTAAAGATCCCTGGATGATACTTGGGGACTTTAACGATATTCTTAACACCAATGAAAAGCTTAGCAGGAATCCAGAAAATCTTAATCATATTAACGAGTTCTTAAATTTTACTTCTCATAATTCCCTTTGTGAAATTAAATCTAATGGGTGTCTTTTTACGTGGTCTAACATGATGGAAGGTGATAAACATGTCAAGACCAAAATTGATCGTGGCCTTGCTACTTATGAATGGATCAACAAATTTCCACGAGCCCAACTATACATCCCTCAGGCTATTGGGTAGGATCACTCTCCCCTTATACTTCACCATAACATTGATATGAAAATTGGTATTAAGTACTTTAAGTTTGAAACCCGTTGGCTTGATAACAATGAATGTCGAGAGATAGTGGATAATAGTTGGAAAAAAATTAATAATAGTATTCCGGTTAAGAATTTTATAAAAAAAAAAGAGAAAATACCAAAAAAGAACTAGTTAAATGGCATATTATAACATTTAAAAATCACGATATTTCTATAAAAAACCTTTAGAAAAGCCTAATAAAGTTATGTAATAAGAATAGTGATACGAATTCCCTCAACGAGGAACGAATGATTAAAGACAAACTAAAAATTGAATATGAAAATGAAGAGAAGTATTGGTGTGATAGAGCTAGACAAAACTGGCTCATGTTCGGGGACAAAAACACTAAATTTTTTCACCTAGCAACTATTCAAAGAAGGAAAATTAATAGAATAACGAGAATCGGGGACATAAATGGAAATTGGATAGAAGAAGATAGTGAAATAAAGAATTATTTTCAGAATTACTATAGTACTTTATTCAAAGAAGTGGAAACCACGAATGATGATATGGAAAAAAGCCACAAAATTTATTAAGCCATGTATTACGGAAGAAATGAATAAAGAACTCACAAAAAAACCAAACCTAGACGAAGTAGAGGAAGCGGTTAAAGAACTCTCAGCCTCAAAGACTCCGGCCCCGGACGGGCTCAACGGTAAGTTTTACAAAGAATTTTGGGAAATCATTAAGGTAGATGTGTTTAATCTCATTTCGGATTTCTTTGAAAATAACTGCTCTGTCGATAAGATTAATGATACTTTAATAACACTGATCCCGAAAGGGACCACTTTGGAGAATCTCGGTGATTTTAGACCTATTTCATGCGTTAACTTCATTTACAAGATTATTGCAAAAAATCTTTCTAATAGACTTATAAAGTACATGAATAATATTATTTCTCCCACACAATCAACGTTTATTAAAGACAGGGTAATTCAAGATAATATTATCATCGCGCAAGAAATTTCTTTTTTTATGAATAGGAAAAGAAAGAATACGAAGCATATGGTAGCAATAAAAATTGATATGGCAAAAGCTTATGACCAGGTACGCTGGGAGTTTATTCTTTTAGTTCTTAAGAAACATGGATTTTGTGAGAAATGGATATTATGGATTAAAAATTGCATCACCACGACATCCTATAATATTAATCTTAATGGCGAAAGGTTAGACAAATTTGAAGCTGGTAGAGGTATAAGACAAGGGGACCCCTATTCCCGTACCTCTTTACTATCATGACCAAATCCCTTATTAGTATTATTGATTAGAATATTCAGGTAGGAAACATCAGCGGGATTAAGATTAACCATAATTGCCCTATTATCTCACATCTCCTTTTTGCAGATGATTCTCTTTTCTTTATTAATATTGATGATACTAACTTAGAAACTTTTAAGCAGTGTCTGAACACTTATTGCCTGGGATCAGGACAAAATATTAACCTCCGTAAATCTGCCATATACTTTAGTAAGGAGACACCAGTAGAGAAAAGAAACAGAACAACTAATATTACGTAGCTTAAAGAAACAGAGGACCTAGGATATTACCTGGGTATCCCTCTATGTCATAAAAGATCTAAAATTGAATCTCTGGATTTGATTGAGAAGAAGTTGTTCAAGAATACAGAAGGTTGGAAAGCAAAACTACTATCCGAAGGGGGCAAAGAAGTGCTTATAAAGGCGGTCCTCCAGGCGATCCCCAATTATTATATGTCCATTTTCTCTTTTCCAATCTCCTTCTGTTATAAACTTATATCGGCTATACCTAATTTTTTGTGGAAAGCAGGTGAAAAAGATAGAATACACTGGCTCGCGCGGGGAAAAATTGTGATAGGGAAACTCATAGGAGGACTAGGCTTCAAGGACTTTAAAAAATGAACACGACTCTCCTAGCAAAACAGGCTTGGAGAATACTGCACAAAAAAGAGAATTTAGCAACGAAACTACTAAAAGGTATATGCTTCCCTCGAACCAATTTCTTGATTGTAAATTAAGAAAAAACGGGACATGGAGTTGGGCTAGTCTGATCGATGGCAGAGATTTTCTTGTCAAACATAGAATATACATTATTGGGAATGGAGAGAATACTGATATTTGGAACAACAAATGGATAGACATGACATGGAAACTAGAAAAGGCCTAGAAACTTTGAAATCAGGAAAGTGAAAGAATTATTTATTAATGGTACAAAAGATTGGAACTCAGAGATTCTCGACAATATTTTCCTGAACCAATTATACCCCTAATAAAGAGAATTAAGATTCCCAATCAGGTAGAGAAGGATAAGTTTATATGGACTTTATCAAAAGATGGTACCTATGATACGAAATCAGGATACATGAAACTTACGGAAGAACAGATTGTCAATAACCCAACGAACTCCACCATACTTCACAACCACAATTCCCCAATATGGAAATTTATATGGAAATCTAATGTCCCGAGGAATATCAAACTCTTCTGTTGGAGAGCTATCAACAATACATTCCCTACTAAAATGAACTTATATAAGAGGAAATGCGCTTCATCTACAAGGTGTATTTGGTGCAACAAAGAAGGAGAAACGGTGGAACATCTATTGTTAAACTGCAATATGTGTAAAGATATTTGGGCAAGAACATTCATCCAGATTAGGATCGAGGACCAATGTAATGATTCTCTGGAAGAATGGTTTATAAAAATAGTTAAAAGTTTCGAAGAAGCAGGATGGGATGAGCAATTAATTAGGGATATGATCATGATCGATCTCTGGAATATATGGAAAGGGAAAATGAAAGGCCTACACGAAGATTGTGCAGTAAACGGAACCACAATTATTCAAAACACAAACAGGCTTATGGCAGAGTTACACGGGATTGACTGGAATAAAGTGAAAGGGATAAAGAAAACAAACAATATAATGGTGGATAATTCTTCAACTTCAGGGAATGCTGCGGAGCCTGAAATCTCTTACTACTGCGATGCCGCGTTCAACAATAAATTCAAACCAACTGGATTGGTAGTCGTCGAAGTTCATTCTCAAACTAAAACAATCACTAATCATACATTCATAATGGATTGTGATTCGGTTGTTGAAGGAGAAGCGTATGCAGTTCTTAAAGCAGTTGAACTAGGTAAGCTCAAGCCTCATGCTCGGAAGGCTGTGTTTTCGGACAACCTTGAGGTTATTCAAGGTATAAAGTCTATTCAACCCATCCTTCGTAATATTATTTTCAACTCTGATGAGAACGGGCCTCAATTTCAACACATCAAGAGGAATCTCAACAAGCTTGCGGATAAGCTTGCAAAGGAAAGTAGGCACAGGGCAACGGAAGAACGTAATAAGGCTATTTGTCCTTTTTCATTTAGCCAACTTGTTTTGTAAACTTGGCATTAGTTAAGGAGTGAACCTTTTGTTTCGGGTGCATTGCACCCTTTTATTGATCAAATAGAAAAACACCACTACCCCACCACCCACCACCCCCACAACAACCACCACCCCCACAACAACCACCACCACCCTACCACCACAAACATCACCATCACCCTATTACTACTACCACCACAACCACCACCACCACCACCACCATATTTTAAAAATAATTTTTAGACGCGTACGTGTGTGATAGAATCAGTAGTAGTAGGCGATGATGATGGTGGTTATGGTTAAATACATGTTGGTAGTTGTGGTGGTGGTGGGGGAAGTACCTTATTATTTGTTTAATATTAAAAAATAAATATTGTATTAAAAATAAAATAATATATTTAATAATAAAAATAATAAATGTATAAATGTATAAAAAAAATAAAATGGATATTTTTTATAAATAATTATTTCTTAAGATATTTTTTTATAAAATAAATTATTAAATGCTAAATTTCAGTTAGATACTTCATTAAACTTTATTTAACAAATACCAAAAAAATTCTATAATCCTTCATTTTGTATGAATCTCTATTTATACAATGCCCGAAGGTCATTACAAAAATTATAAAAAATGAGTATACAGTCTATTACAACAAGTTTCAAATTTTTAACATGGAGATATTTAATGTTACAACAAGTCATAATTAAAAACATCAAATTAACAAGTAAATTAAAAAACAAATTAGAAGAAACATAGTACAAATATATTAGCGTACAAAGAAACCAGAAAAAATAAAATAAAAACTGCACCAAACTGAACAGGATGAACCAAAAAAATATGGGTTCTGATTATTGAATCAGTCTGGATGATCTTTTATATAAATTTTAGACTAATTCGAAATCATTCTAATTTATAGTTGAATTTGGTTCGATCTGTATCAAAATTGATTATAATTCTATCTATACTTGTTCGACTGGATGATACCTAGCTAAGTAATATCCACAAAATCATATATCGGAGTTAAGGGTACCCTAAGTACAAAATTTAGTTTTTACGGTCTCAAAGTTGTATATAAGTTATTTTATGCAAAACAAATGGGTTGTAATATCCATCTAAAATGAAGGGGCAAAACAAATAATTAGTTATAAAAAAACAAGAACATTAAACACTTCTCCCATTCACACCCCTCATTTCACCCATACTTCATCTTCTTATCACTTCCATTCACACTTCATCTTCTTCTTCCCCTCTCACCCCACTCCCACTTCATCTTCACCGCACCCTACTCACCCCACCCTTACTTATACATACCCCTCTGGTGGTCCTTTGTGTGTTCTAAAAATTAAATGCAAATGCTAATCGAACCACAACCGCAAGTGTACGGTTGTCCCAAGTAGTATGTATGATAATACAGATTCGTTCCAAGGACGGATGGTTGATCACAATGTTTAGCAAGTAGTGATTGATGCACTTATGAAAATAAAAGACAATAAATTGTTTGTTTGGTTTTGTTTATTAATTCTAAATAAATGAAAGACAAATATTAAAATGCAAATAAAAGCTAAAACGCAAGTAGAATGGTTTAAAACGCAATATGAGATATAGTACTTGAGAACGCAAGGATCCTCCCTATCCTATTTCTTAACTTATGTTGTTTAAGGGCTAAATTAGTCAATTACAATGGTCGGGATTCTAAATTCCTTATACCCCCGTCAGGGTGGACTATAAGGCGATCCTAAAGTGTCACTAGTCCCGTCAGGGTAAATATGATCCACCTTCGGATGTTTAAGTTTTATTACCTCATTGGCCCTAGAATTAGCTAAGTTCGTCAGAATCAATAGCTTCTATCCTAGATTCGAATAAATGGTTCTGTATTTAAACCCTCCGTCAGGATGATCCAATTGCCACTAATTGGAATAGCCTAAATACTAACACCTGTTCTTAGTTAGCTACTCTAAAAACAGTAAAATAATCTCAATTTATTGAAAAGAGTAAAAGCCCTAATTTAGTTTAATTCAATAAAAACCCAAATTCAACATTCGTAAATTATAAGATTGGGATTCACCCATTGTTTGTTCTCAAGCACTATGAAAAGCTTAGCTCATATTAAAATTAAAAACTAAAATAACAATAAAGGAATTCATATTTGATTACAAAATTAAAATTGAAAGAACCTAATTTCCGGAATTGGAATGACTACGAACGGAGCTATAGACCCACTCCAGCTCTTGTAGCTTCTTCCCTCTTCCTTCTGTTGCTTCTCTCTGGTGTTTAATCTTGTGGAATGTGAATTGTGTTGACACTCTCTTCTAAGGATGAGAAGATTTGAAGAACAAATTGAGAGGTGAGAAATACTGAGGTCAAAATATCCTTTTATAAGGTTAAAAACGGATTAGGGCTTGGACCTAATAATAAAACACTAATTAAATGTCCAAGCCCAATTTCTAAGCCCAAAATCCCGTAACTGCTGATACACCTTCACTAAAACGGCTTTTCCCGATGCGTTACAACTCCGATTGACCTCATTCCAGTTGCTAAAGTTCCGTAACTCGATAAGGAATGATTTCTCTTCAAAGGTCAACAGCTAAATCATCGCTCAATCACCTCGAAATCAGCAATCTATGGCCTGGAAAATGGATTTTCAGCTCTAAAAATAATATCTTCGGGATTTATCTTCGAGTTTTGACTCTATCTCTTGATCTTTGACTTTCTCCTCGGATTCCTCTTCTAGCTAACATCTAAAACCTGTAAACTTTACACTAAAAATACCAATATTACGCGCAAAAGTTTAATAAATTAAAAATGCTAGAAATAAAAAGGGAATTCCGGATTATTGCATATTTAGTCCAAAAGTCTATCAAATTAATTAAATAAACACAAAAAATGATGTCTCCCAAGGGTCGAAAATAAGAACAATTAGGGAGACATCACCCTCCCATATATATATATATATATATATATATATATATATATATATATATATATATATATATATATATATATATATAAGGGGAGGGGCTTAACCGAAGTCGTATTGGAATTGGTTTGTGATCTCAATCATGATTGATTTGTGATTCGAATATGATACGACAAATTTTACCAGTTAAGATTTTGTTGAGTTGAAAATGTATCATCGTGATTCGTGAGGAATTGAAGTGTTTGGGAAGAACGACGAAGTGTAGATAATAACGTAAAGAAACAAAAAAAAGTAATTTAGAGAACATATAGTCACTGTTGATGATATGGCTTGAATTTTGTTGTGATTACATGATTTTCTCAATTATCAACAATTATACTTATACTACTAATCCATAAAATAACACGTTCACTCCTCCTCCCCATTATTCTCACAACTTGAAGCTAACCGACCTATACTTCAGGGCCTATTACTTAACATAATGAACATCGCGTATTCTTAATGGACACGTCTGTTAATAGCCACAAGGGTTACTGGATAATCCTAGTTCCATATCCTTGAAATGGTATGGTGGAAGTTGTCGAGCGTCCTATCACGTGTAGTTACATTCTTCTTACCTCGTTGTCTTCGGAGGTCTTTGGCATCTTCTTGCCCTTTTAGGAGAATAGGTTGCGTGATGAGCACATGAGGTATCACTATCAATCAATATAAATTTATTTTTTGATTTAAATCATGTGTTATAGATTTTGCAGTGTTAGAGGGAAGTAAGAAATGACACCTGAATAATCAACTTAAGGCACAGAGAAGCATCATTCTCATCACCAAATCATCAGCGACGGAATCTATCCCAGCTTCAATGATCAAAACACCTTTTTAACTCTAATTAATCTCCCAATATGCCATTATTTTCTTGTGTTATTCGACATTATATCAACTAAATAATATTAAACAATATTTCTTAAGATACCTCATATTGTTAGCTTGATACGTGAAACTTATGATTTAAAAACGCTCCATAGATTTCGGAAGAACAAAAAACAACTCTTAACGTTCAAAAATGGCCACCCCTCCGCCGCCAATGGCCGGCGATTCAAGGGCGGAAAAACCACCGGAGAACAACCCAATAACACCGGGAGAGATAGCATCACAATAAGGGCACCAAAATGAAAAATCTCTTGATCAAGATCAACAGATGATGGAATATCCTGATTTGGCTATGGCAAATTCGAATGGAAGAGTAGGTAAACGACAAAGAGCAAATGGGGAAGGAATTATCATCTCTGCTGCATTGGAAACGCAAGATCGACAGCCGACTGTGATGCAAAACCCAAAAGAAAATGCGCCTACTATGATACAAGGTAACACCTCTGGAAATTTTTTGAAGCCTAAATTAATGGGATGGAAAGATATGGTTACGGGTAACAATGTAGTAATCCCAATAATAGAGGATAGTGAAGAAAGTAAAACTAATCGCATTAGGGATGAGGAGGAATTTTTTGAAATAGAAGAACTTGTTGAAGATGATGAGGAATTGGAAATTAATGATTCAATTCCTACTGTTATACGGACTAGGGAAGAAATTCAAGAGGGTATCCGTTTGTGGCGCAATACGGCGGTGATTAGGCTTCTTGGTAGGGAGGTCGGATTTAACTATCTGTCATCCAAACTAAAACAAATCTGGGCACCAGCGGGTCAATTCGAACTAGTAGATGTCGGATACGGTTACTATATGGTAAAGTTTGGAAATAGGGATGATTTTGATTTCGCAATATCTGGGGGTCCGTGGATGGTCCTTGATCACTACCTTATTGTAAGAGAATGGACTCCAAATTTTAATGCGATAACTAATTCGATCACAACGACTACTGCTTGGGTAAGAATATCCAATGTTGGAATGCATAACTACACGGCTCGGATCTTAAGAAAGATTGGGAACAAGCTTGGACGAACAATTAAAATTGATCCAATGACTAAGGGAAGACTAAGGGGAAACTATGCAAGATTAGCTATCGAACTTGATCTGAGCAAACCATTAGAACCTGAAGTGAGAATCGGGCCAGACATATGCAAAGTGGAATATGAAGGACTCCACTTGATATGCTATGAGTGTGGAAAATTCGGATACAAAAGTGAAAATTGTCCGTCTAATATTGTAGATAAAATGGAAGAAGAGAGGCGAAACGATAAAGGCAAGGGAATAATGGTGGAGGAAGTAGAGGTAGCTCCGTGTACGAAGGCAAAATATGGGGAGTGGATGACGGTACGGCGTGGAAATAGAGGGAACGGGAGAGGTAACTCAGGTAGTGTTGCTAATACTCATTCAAAAAATAATTTGGGAACCAGATTCGAGGTGTTACGGATGGAGGATAATGATAATGAAGTAAGACAGGGGATTCAAGAGGTGATCAATAGAGGCCAATCATCTGGAGTAAAGTCAATCTCAAGCAAAAGTAAAAATGCTCCAGGCCTTGTTCAAAATAATAGAAGGACTAGAGGTGTGAAGGGACATAGCATTATTGCTACCCCGAACTTCGAGCAAAGGCGGGTTTTAGAAGATGTGGTGGAAGTAATTTTTGCAGCCTCGGATGAGCAACAAGATGGAGCTAGAGCTGGTGCAAAAAAAACCGGAAAAAAGGGACTGAAAAATCGAACAGCAGCTGGTGTAGGTCCGAGCTCGGCAGGAACTGATGTAACTGAGGTGATCTCGGCTGGAACAGGTGTAGGACCTGTGATGGGCGGTAATGGTGGTATTATACAGGAGCAACACAGGGGCGGACTTAGCATAATAAATAACAAAGAACTAGTGGAAATTAAAGTTACAGAAGGGGCAAAAAATGGCAGGGACCAAAATGCAATAAAAACTAAAATATTAAACTTTGATATGGGACCTCCAACTCCGCAACACAGTCCTCCTATTGAAACAGCTACTACCGAGACTAACCTCACCAGTCCAGGTGGCGCGGCTGAGACTATGGGAGGGGTGAGAAAACCTCCTGATCCGGTATGGGAGTTAGGCTCGCAAGACGATGAGGATGATTCTATGTGGATAGAGAGCCAGGTCCGGGAAACCGCAACACCACAAGTTGAGGGCGATGGACAGCCGGCAAGAGACAAGGACGATGATGTCGATATGGCTACTCGCGCCTGAAGCGCCATTGGGTAATCCTAGTCAATTATTTTTGTTTACTAATGAATTGTGATAGTTTTACAGATATGTCTTGGGAGATGACTAAATCTCCTATTAATATTTTGATCTGGAATTGCTATGGGGCAGCCAAACCAAGATTTAGAAGAGTGGTTCGCGAAATGATGACCAATAATAATATATGGCTAACGGTAATCGTGGAACCTCGTGTAAGTGGCATAACAGCTAATAAAATCATCAATTCTTTACAAAAGGGCAATTCCGTAAGAGTAGATTCGGAAGGCTATAGTGGAGGTATTTGGTTGATTTGGAACGATTCAGACATAGGTGTCAGAGTGTTATCGGCGGGTCGCCAAGTGGTAAACATTGAAGTTAGTCAAAAAGGTTGTGAATCATGGATTTTTTCGGCCGTGTATGCGAGCCCGGATTACAAACAAAGAGATGTCTTATGGGAGGCACTTTTCCAAGCCTTCCATACCATAAAAACTCCTTGGTTAGTAGCGGGTGACTTCAATCAAATAGGTAAAGAAATCGATAAGAAAGGAGGGGTACCTGGAATTTCTAGAAGAATGGAAAAATTTGAAGAGTGGAGGCAAAGTTGCGGATTGATTGACTTAGGTTTCGAGGGTCCTCGTTATACATGGTGTGATTCATGGAATACAGGCCAAAAGATAATGGAGCGGTTAGACAGAGCATATGGGAATGCGGAGTGGAAACTTTTATTTCCGAATACAAGGGTTATCCATTTGGCTAGGGTCCATTCAGATCATATGCCAATTTTAATCCAAGTATGTCCGAACGTGAGAGCAAAACAAAATCCTCGCCGATTCAGATTTGAAAATGCCTGGTGCCTTCATAAGGGCTTCCAGGAATTTATAACAAAGAGTTGGGAAGGGGATAAACTAGGACTAGGCGAAGGCTTAACTGCGATTCAGGCTCGTATTAATGAATGGAAAGTTGAAGTCTTCGGTGATTTACATAGGAAAAAGAGAAAATTAGTTGCAAGAATTAGAGGGATTCAAAAATCATTACAAAATTCATATAATTCATCACTTAGGGTGTTGGAGGTGCAATTAAAGAAAGAATTTGAGAGTGTTTTAGAACAAGAGGAGGTTGTGTATTTCCAGAAAACGAAGAACACATGGATTGAGTCAGGTGAAAGGAATACCAGGTTTTACCACCTTGCTGCAACAATCCAGAAAAGAAAAGCTAGATGTACTAGACTGTTAAATGATCAAGACAATTGGGTGGAAGATAAAGAGGATATAAAGCAATTAGTGCGTGAATACTTTGAAAGGCTATATGAGAAACCAAATGACCAAATGGAAGATCTGACTCTACCTCATATTGGACCTATTGACATGGAAATCACAAAGGATCTTGAGCAGCCGTTTTCGGATGAAGAAATACGAATAGTGGTGTTCCAATCAAATCCAAACAAAGCGCCGGGACCGGATGGAATATCTGCTGCGTTCTATCAAAAGTGTTGGTCTACGGTGGGACCATCAATTTGCAAGATGGTGAGGGAAGCTTTTGATACAGGTTTGCTACCCACGGGTCTGAACGGTACTCTCATTCACCTTATCCCAAAGGTTCCAGACCCGTCCCGGGTACGTTTCTTTCGACCTATTAGTCTTATAAATTCTCCTGTTAAATTTATTATGAAGGCAATGGTCAATAGACTAAGGCCTATTTTATCTAATATTGTTGGCCCGTGCCAAAGTAGTTTTTTGCCAGGTCGTTCTACAATTGATAATGTGGGGTTAGTTCGAGAAATGGATCACAAGATGCGTCACCAACAAGGGAAAAAAGGAATTATGGCGGTTAAAATTGATTTAGCAAAGGCCTATGATAAAATTAGGTGGGAATTTATTGAAGAGACGATAAAGCATTTTGGGTTTCCGGAAAGGTGGACTAAGCTAGTAATGGCTAGTATGAGAGATAATGAAATGAGGGTTTTATGGAATGGAGAACCTCTTCAACCTTTTTCTCCTTTCCGTGGAATTCGTCAAGGGGATCCCCTCTCACCTTATATATTCGTAATGTGTATGGAAAGACTCTCGCTATTAATTCAGGAGCATTGTAATTCGGGAAAGTGGAAAGAGGTTCAAGTAGGGCGTGGGGGGTCCAAAGTTATCTCATCTATTTTTCGCGGATGATTTAATATTATTTGGTGAAGCTTCTTCGGCACAAGTAATCTTAATGCAAGAGACAATGGAACTATTTTGTAAAGGGGCTGGTCAGACAATTAGTGCGGAAAAATCACTAATATATTTCTCACCTAATGTATCGGAACAAGTGCAAGTAGAACTAGCGTATAGAAGTGGTTTTTGTCTCAGCAAATCATTTGGTATGTACTTGGGAGTGCCTATTCTCTCGGGAAGATTACCGCCTGGTTTCTACAAGGGTATAATTGATAAAATGAGAGGGAAATTTGCATCGTGGAAAACAAAGACTCTCTCGTTTGCGGGTCGTGCTACATTAGCTCAGTCGGTTTTGAACGCGATTCCGGTGTACCAAATGCAAGTCATGAAGCTACCAAAATACGTCTGTAACGAGATTGATAGAGTAGTTAGAGATTTCATCTGGGGTTCTTCGGTTTCGGAAAGAAAATTGCATTGGGTAGCTTGGGAACAAATTTGCAAATCAAAGAAGAACGGTGGGCTTGGGATTAGGAGCGCGGAAAGATATAATTTAGCTTTATTGGCGAAGTTAGGATGGAAGATTCTAGAGGATAGGCGTAATGTAGCATGGGTTGATGTTCTTAAAAATAAATATTTCAAGAATGGGCTATTAAATCGACTTCAAAAGGGGAATGAGTCAAGCGTTTGCAAAGCTATTCTAGCCGGGGTCAATGCCCTTCGAAGTGGTTTAGTTGAGATGGATGGGATAGAGGGTAAGAAGCATGTTTGGAAATTGGAAACCTCGGGTGTCTTTACGGTGAAATCGGTCTATGAGAATATGGGAATGGAAGAGATGGATGGGTCTTTCAACTGGGAATTGATATGGAGGATGAAATGCTCACAAAAAGCTCGGCTATTCCTATGGAGACTTGTCCAAAACAAAATAGCTACGGTGGACAATCTGTACAATAGAAATATTGTGGAGTCACGCGAATGTGGAATTTGTGGTGCCCAAAGGGAAGATATCCTCCACATTTTTTTAAATTGTAAAATAGCCCTTTTGGTCTGGAATTCACTTGGTTTAAATGTAGGAAATCTTGGAATAACAGCTGCTGCGGTTGGAGCTGATAGGCGTGTACCTGCTGCTGATATTTCCTTGGGGCGAGCTGCTGGAATAAGTGTGAAACCTGCTGAGAATTTGGAGGGGACGGAGCTGGAACCAGCTGCTGCAGATTCGTGGGGAACAGGTGCGAGACCTGCTGTGACCGCGAGGCTGATGGAGCTGGAACCTAATGCTGCAGAACTGGATGGGGCTGCTACTGGAATCGGTCTTCATTGGGAGGCTATGGAAAATTCAGCTAGGTGGCCTGTATTTGAAACTTTGAAGCATAGTGATTGTGCTACTCTCCAGGCCTTTAATCTGAAATGGGAAAATAGTCGATATAGAACAAATCTGAGCCACCCCAACTCTACTACAATTGGTCCGAGTTTAAGGGAGCATCAGAATAACAATAAAATAGTGGATACAGGTGCAATTAAGGCTTGGATCGAAAATCATCTTCAGGCTAAGATAAGATTATTCGGATTAGATTGGTCGTATATTTTTGTTGCTATTATCTGGACGATATGGACTAAAAGAAACGAGCTACTATTTAATGAAAGATCGAAGATTCCACATGCTAGTGAACTTAAAAAGGAAATTTTCTACCTTGCTAATAACTTTGTATTAGCTTGGGGTAAGAGCATCGAGGGCGGTATAGTCAAGCTTGGCAAGAATATCATGGTAAGTTGGGTTAAACCAAATGCCGGATTTAAAATGAATATTGATGGTAGTTTTTTTGCTACGGAAAATAAAGCCGGAATTGGTGGTTTAGTGAGAGACAAGCATGGTATGTACATATCTGGCTTCCTTGGCTCTTGCTTGTGCGATTCTCCTTTTATTTCGGAATTGTTTGCTTTACATTTTGGGCTTAGATGGGCTATTGATAATGGCTATACTGAAATATCTATTGAGACAGATTCAGAGGAGCTCCATGCGCTAGTGAAGGGCGGTGGGAGCTCTACTCGCCATGAGGTAGACTCGGGGAAGTTCCATGCGCTACTAAAGGGCGGTGGGAACTTAGGTAGTCATTGTGTCTCAATAGTAAATGATTGTTGTTCGTGGTTAGAGAACTTTCCGATGATTGAGCTAAATCATATATTCCGAGAAGCTAACCAATGTGCAGATAAACTAGCAAAAGAAGGAGCTCTTATAAATGTGCAACCTATGATCATCTCCGAACCTCCTGAGTACCTGTGGAAACTAATCACTAGAGATAGAAGCGAATATGCGACTCCTAGAGTAGTTCTAGATTATGAATAAAAACATGTGTTTAAGTTGTAATCATTGTTCTTAACGGCTTTAATAGCCTCCTATGTATGAAAAAAAAAAGATACCTCATATTGTTGACGTTTCATATGAATGATTAAATGAATTTTTTTGAGGGAGATGGAATCATTAGAGATGTAATACTAAATTTTAGAAGGATTATATTTTACGTATGAGTAATATATTGAAGGGGAGAAGTCTACGATGGGGTTTCCAGCATGAATTAGGCTATTCAAAAATTTGTTTTTAGCCTTACGCGAAGCAAATTTTCTTATGGTTTCTTATGTAAAATTTATATGTATTGAAATCAACCATAAAAGCATTCAAGAAACCTTAGTTAAGGTTTGGAGATTCAATTTTATAATATATATTCAGATGATCAATGTTTTGAAAGAATATATGGGTTTGACGCTTCCAAAATGTTTCCGTTTTGTTAATTATACGTAAAATATCCTAATTGGCAGATATAATTGTTTACAGGCTAGTGTCAATTTCATTAAGAATTTAATTAAAACAAGTGTAGAACTTTTTGGAAAATCCATTTGCACCGAGTACATTCTTAGGCAATCCATTTGCACCGAGAACCTCTTTGGTAATCACCCTTCATTTAATAGGTTAATGAGCAATACACTCGTTCAACATGTTTTGTAAATAGAATATAATGATAAATTAGGTAATAAAATCATCTTCTTTTTTTTCGAATGGTAGTATATATAAATGGAAAATGATACATAAGCGGCGAAAGGAAAACCCAAAACTGGACAAGAACAAACCATTAGCCTATTTCAAGTTTAAAGAATCTCTCGGAAACAAGTAGTAGTGGGGAAATCTTAATTTCAAGTAACTTGGTGGTCCTAGCAATGGAGTCAACCAAACCGTATGTGCTTCTAAAAATATGGTAGAAAGTAACCATTTCATCACGTTCCACCAAAGTACACATTTTCTTGAAAATTGGACTGATCATCAAGTTAGATTTTGACAACTTCTTGATACCTTGAATGGCTTCAAGGTTTTCTGAGTAATTGCCTTTATTCTTCCTATAATACTTGTCTCACATCATTGTTGCTTGTAAAACTGCCATTGCTTCACCTTCAACAACCGTCTAGCATTGAAAAATCTTTCCGTGCTTGATACAACTAGTGCTTGAATTGTGTTTTTCAATGAATCGAACACCAATGTGTTGCTATCTAGTCGTGAATAAAGTATCACATAAAATGAGATATCTAAATCATTCCCGTACTCACTAACTTGAAAATCTGAACCTTTTTGTTGTTGATGTTAAAACAATCTTCACCCATTTGTTTCCAAATATCTCCTTCATACAATATTCTGTTTTGCGAACAACTTTGTCGGCATCAAAGTCGTTGATCCATGCAACCCGCTCATTTTCATTGTCCAAATATTCCATAAGGTAATTAGAACATATGACTTGACTACGTGTTTACACATTTATCTTGCTCATATTCTTGTGTAACTTTAACTACCGAATTCCCCAATTTAGCATATTAATCTCTCCATCTACACGCCTCTCCCAAATATTTAGAATTAGATATATTAAAAATATAGGACAAGAGGTATTAACCAAATACTCCATATTTCCTCCAATCCAATCACAAGGTAATGCCTGTTCCTTTCCTTCCAAATTTCTTAAACCAAACAAACTCTAAGATTACCATTTCCATCGAGTTTAAACATCCTATTCATCTTCTATAATACAAACAAAATCCTTACACCTTACTGTTGATGTTTAAAGAGCATCAAACATGATCACATGTGGGATCGTGGTCTTATTCTAGGTTAGAATATTATGTTATATATCAATTTAGAAGGTGATAGTTCAAAAGAATCTTTCAAGATTACAATGGAAAGTGGACATTAGATTCATGGGAAAGAATACTTTGCTACATGTTCTATAGTTCCTTCAAATACATAAGAATGTTGGTACACCTTAGGGTAAAGCTCCCAAATCAAATCAAATACTTGAGTCAGTCGGGTCTTATGATTGAAGCCCCTAAAATATAAATATGAAGGAGAACACTAAGGATAACATGTAAGTATTACAAAGTAAATTTGATGAAGTGTACGTCGTCAACTATTTATAAATGGTAGTGAATGATTTGAATCATGTGCACGTCGTAATTCGGTAATTGGAACTTGCAAAAAACATGTGACACGTGATATGAAAAATAATATGTAACCATGGTCGAATGTTACGGGTTGGAGGCAACATAATCAAAACCTCATACTGAATCTTACAATTTTGATAGGTGTTTGCCCACGAACGTGTAATTAGATAAGATCACTTGGGATCATCTAATCAAACCATCGTTTTATAACGAACACATCAGAGATCATGAAAATGCACTTAAGGCACCCATGGATATTATCATACGAGATTATTTGTTAAAGCGAATGAAGGTAGAATTTTTAAATCTTTATCGATTCAGTAAAAGATAAGGAAAAAATTGATGTGTGGTATAATTTCATAACTTAAAAATCTATGAAGTATTCAAATTATGAAATTTCATATTTGTTACAGTTTCCAACACAATTATCTAACCTAACATCTTCTTTATAATTTTGAATATCAATCTTATCAGATATAACCATTTATTTCAAATAATTTCTTTAGTTTGTCATATTAGTCTCTACTAATCAAGTTCTAGAAAAAAGTCTACATAGATGTCTAAAATCCCCTAAAGTCAACTTTAAATTCCAGACAAACATGATTAATATATTTTTAGGGTTCAGAAACATGTAATCATTAGAAAATACTAACATCCACTCCATAATATCGACAACAATCCTTAAAAAATGCAATAATTACTTGAAAATATGAAGGGAAATTTTTTAAATTGTGGACTTATCTTTGATTTTCTTTTTGAAGTTTTTTGTATTTCATTTGCAACAAAATTTGTTTTTTTTTTAAAATTTAGTGTGATTTGCTAGTGTGTGATATTGTTATACCTTTTCAATTGATTTGTTATCAGCAAAGAGAGATTGCAAAAAAAGTTGAAGAACAATCTTTATCAAAATTGATTTTTAAGGGAAGGAGGAGGGTGATGGAGTTAGGGGGTTTGTTGTGTTTTTTATCCAATAACTGTAAATATATATATTTGTCCATTGTTTATGTAAAGAAACATAATACTTAAATGATATTTTTATCAATAAATTCTATAGACAATTTTCTTGATAATTAATTTTTCATGTAATTTCCACTGAAATTCTTTCCAATTTAAATAAAGAATATCCTCTCAAAATCCCTCCATCCAAACAAACTCTTAAATATAATCAAAGGGCACTGAATCGCTCAAAACCTGTGAATCTTTTTATATCAATCTCATTACCTTGGCGAGTTCGTTTATACCATTAATGGATGCTTGCAAGACTTTGATGGATAGAAATGTTGGATGTTTGTTGAGTTAGTGTTCAGAGAAGCTTACAAGTGCATATGTTATATTGTATATATAGGGCTTCCACACCAACCTGGCATTACACGTCCTTTTTTTTTTGTTAGTAAATGGTTGTATAAATAGGATAAAAAATATACATTGTACAAGTCAAAATTTACTACCCAAGCCAAAAGTTTAAAGTAGTGTTTCTAATATTATCACCTACACAACTTTAGTGCATATCGCGGATAAATCCACTCTCATCCCGATAAAATGATGAGAGCACAAATAAATAAACTACAAAAGGTACAAAACTTTACATATTTGAGTATACCTTCATGAGATGGGACCATACCCTCTATAGTTAGAAGCGTTGGCACAAAAGTGATACACCTCACTTTCTTTCTCTAAGTCTTTTCATCTTTCATTTTCTTTATCTATTTAAAATAATTCAAAATAAAACTCATTTATTTAGTGATGCCACGTAATTTTTGAACATCCCTCCAAACCATACACGAGACTTCACAACAATAGAATAGGTGTTTGTTGGTTTCAAAATCATCGCCACACATATCTCATAACATGTCCAATTCCATGTACACCATGCGACTTTTAGTCCATAACTTTTCTTGTAGGGTCATCTCCACAATAACTATATTATGTATAAGGCTTAGACAAAGATCGACGATAGTACACATCAAAGTATTCTCCACTTGTTAAAATTTTCAAAATGATGCCACCGTTGGACAAAGATGATGTCATACTCTCACTATTATTAGTATTATCAACAAAGTGGGTTTATTTCTCGCAACTTGCACCTCCATCTCAACAAACCATATCGATAAGATATTGGTCTTTCTCAATTTTGAGAATTTTATCTTTTAAATTACAAATTTCCTTCAATAACCATTTCCCATTCTCACATTTCGATTTTTCAAATACTTATCATGTACCCACTTAATCCACAATGAATTGTTTTTACCCATAATTTTCCGCAACATTTCATGAGTAAGATTTTATTCTAAATTCTCAAGTCCTTCAATTTGAGGCCTCCTTCACTTATTGGAGTATAACTTTTTTTGTTTACTTTGTGGAATTTTACCATACCAATAGAAATCTCGACATATACAAGGTCATGTTTAGTTCGTGAAAATAATGGCTATTTTATGTTTTCATCTCTATATTTTTCAAAACACTAATAAAAACGTGTTTGGTTAGAGAAAAAGAAAACATTTTTCTAGAATATTAAATGAAAACACTACTATATCGGAAAATTTGAAATTGACGTTTTTCATATTTTCTAAAAATATTAAAAAAGAAAATGAAAATCATTTTTTGAAAATATATTCTGAAAAACGAAAATAGAAAATGTTGTCACAAACCAAACAAGACCCTATATATTCGATTTTCACACTATTCAGAAGCGAAAAGATAACCCACCAAATGAATAACTAGAGATTAAGGGGCAATGACAAAGTAAGGCCCCATTACTTGTGGGTTAGTAAAATAAGGCTTGTCCCTAATCAACTAGTAGAAACCCAACTAAAAAAATGAAAAAAACCCAAATAACCCTCCCCCCTCTTATTCATACGGTCTATGCTGTAGATCTCCCCGTCTAGGTGCGCCTAAGCGCCCTTAGGCGTCAACTCCCCCCTCAACCGCTTACGCCTAGTTAAAACTCTAGCATTTTTTCCTAGCGCCGATCAAAAAAATGGTCGCCTAGGCGCCGATTAATGGCAAAAAAATGGCCGCCTAGGCGCCGATTAATGGCAAAACATGTCCGCATAGGCCTTCTTGTTATTTTTCTTATTCTCAAGAATTCTTTAATTGATATTATAACTTAACTTTTAGTATTGGTATATTTACTATAGTGTTGTTAGATGAATTTTATGACTTAAATAGTTAAAATTGATATAATTACTTCATATATATTACTGAATATACAAAATTACACAACGGGATTTTAAAACCGCATAATTCCGCCTAGGCCCCGTGTAATCCTTCCTAGGTGCTAAACCCGGGTCGACCGCCTTGGCCGCAAAGCCGAGATCTACAACTTAGCATACAGTAGAAACAAAAAACTAAAACAAAAACCCAATTAGGGTTCTGAAATCAAAACCCTCATCTACTCACTGTTTTCTCTCTACCCTCCCTCTCTCTACACTCCATATCTCTCTCCTCTCGAAAACAGCAGCACCATTACTACTTCGTCGATCCACCTTTGCTGCTCCGTCCAGCACCTTCGCTGCTCCCTCTCGCACAAGCAAAATGCCACCATGAAACACGACGCCACCATCATCTCCGCCCATATCATCTTGAACACCATCACCTCGGGTCTCACCTCCCCGTCGAATCTCTACTGCAGAAGAAAACCGCCACCACAGTGGATCTGAACTAGGCTCCGCCGTACAAGACAACCGCCCCCTGGTCTCACCTTCCCGCTGTCGTGGTGGATCTGAAAACCCTAAGCGCCACATTTCTTCTGCTCACGAAACCCGACTCAGCTTCATCTTCACTCCACCATTCAATCTGGAACACTACACTCGATTTCCAACCATTCCGGCACAAGAACGACACACAACCTCCACACCGACGTGGAGCAGGGAATAGATCTCAGATCTGTTCAAATGTAATTTTTTTGTCACCGAGAGGGTATAATGGGTCTTGTCTTGTGACTTTTTGCAGGTAAACAAAGTGGTACATCCCTTGGGTCGGACCCCTTGTTCAGATCTGCAAATTTTTATAAATTTGCTTGTTCGAGTATGACTGTCCTATGCGAGATGGGATATTTTTTTTTTTTTTTTTTTGGTCCTATTCGAGTGTGAAGGTTTATAGAGTGGTCTGTAACTGGTAAGGTACAACCCATTATGTCTGGTAATTTGTTACTGTTTTTTTGTTCCTACACTGTTTTGGGTTTTAGGTACAGACACTTTGGGCCATCAATTTTTTTTATTGTTTTTTTCGTACCTATGCTTTTAATAGAGGGGGGGGGGGGGGGGGGGGGGGGGTTACAACCACTAGGGTACAACAATTGAACATGGACAAAAATGCTTTTTCCCAACCTTTGACATGGAAATTAATATAAAAAAAAGCGTTATAAAATTCAAAACCGATATAGGTATGTACCTCGTGAACATACCTTCATAAGATTAAAAAAAAAGGTATAGAGTACTAAGGTACGAATAACAAGGGTATTAATTTTAATAATAATAATTGAAAAGGGTATAAGAAAAATTTAACCAGAAATTTTAAATAGATTTTAGAAGGTTTTTTCAATTAAACTTTAAACAGAAGGTTTTAAGATTATTTGAGTTGGTATTTGTAATTTTCTCATATTAAATTTAATAGGGCAACTTTGAGAGCGTGACAAGAGAGGTTTTGCAACCCTTCAAGTTGTGCGTTTAATTTATTATTCCATTTATTTCGGTATAGAATGTCTTATACCTTTTTTTTTTTTTTTTTTTGTCAAAATACTTAAATTAAATAGAAATATTCATTACAGACCAGCAGTGCTCACCTAATCCCTCTAGAGGGTTGAGTGTTAAACAAAAACTTTGCGAGTTGGTGAGGAGGGTTAGACACCCAAACCAGAATGTCTTATACCGAACTATGGGAAGATTGGTATGTTTAATTAATAATATGTTCTAATTATCTTAGATTAATTATAAAAAATCCAAATGATTTGCCATGTGAGGCATAAGATAGTCGGTGCTATTAGACCAAGTTCCGTATCCTTTGTCCTGCTTTTATATTGGGCGGTTTGACTAATGCATTTTTGCCATCATTGAACATTACATATAAAGAGGAGAACCCGTACAATTCAGGCAACAAAATTAATCACCAAATCCCATCATATTATCAACATCAACGGTCAAAAGAGAGCTAACATCCAAGGGACATTGCTTAACACTCCTATAATTTTTTTTCCATATGAATTATTCGATATTGTTGGCTTATGTACCAACTACCAAGTTGAACTTTCGAAACAAAAAAACAAATTAAAAAAAAACCAGTTGAACTTTTTTTTTTTGTCGAAAACATAATTTAATAAAAATAAAATCGAAAGCATACAATAAGTTCAGATTGTTTTTAGCCTACACCAGTTACAACAAAATCAATAAGGAAAAGTCTAAGTAGGGTGGGGGGTGGGGACACCGCCCAATTGCAAGTAGGAGATCCGGAGATAGCCATCTTCGCAACCCAATCCGCAGCATGATTAAGATTTCGAGAAATGAAGCAGAACTTAACCTTGATTATTTGCAATAATGTTTGAATGTCTTCAAAGATGAAGGAAAGATGACGATTTTCAAACATTTTGCAATTCTTGAGTGAATTGATGAGACTAAAACAATCGTTCTTCAAAATATAGTTCAAATTAGGTTGAGCAGCAGCTTCTTTGAGTGCATTTCTAATTCCAATTGCCTCTGCTTCTTCTGGAGAATTTGCGCAAAAGCTCCACGATTTAACTTTCAAAATTTGGCCCTGTTGATCACTGAAAATACAACCCACAGCTGCTTTATTAGAATTTTTAAGATAAGATGCATCTACATGTATATAAGTTATATTATTATTACTAGGATCAGTAGAGGACTTCCTGAAAATCATTGAAGATTTATCAATTTCATTTAGGTTGTGATTTTCTTTTGCTTCAGAGTTTTGATTCTTGATCATAATGAACTCATCATGAGCTTTATAAGCCTGTATAGCAACTGATAAGGGACTGAATTTTTGATTTTCAAAGATAGTTTTGTTTCTAGCTTTCCAAATGAACCACAAGAGCCAAATTGCCATCTCTACTATAGCTCTTCCTTTCTCATCATTTTCTAGCTTTGTTTCAATAAGATTTAGTAGCCATTTATCCATATTTAAGGTTAAATCATTTGAGGATAGGAAGGCTATAGGAGTTGCAAACCATGTTGCTCTTGAGCTAGAGCAAGTGAAGAATAAATGTTCCTGTGTTTCCACATTAATATTACATCTTTTACAGATATTATTAAGCGCACATTTTCGATGGAATTTATTAAGTTCAGTAGGCATTGCATTGGAAATAATTCGCCAAGTGAAATTCCTAAGTTTAGGAGGCAAATTTAATTTCCAAATTTCATCCCAAAAGGTACCTGTAAGTTTGGTAGATGTAGAGGGCTCATTAATGCTAAGGGCCTCTTTGTTTTTAATTTCAGTGTTTATTATGTTGTTATAGACTTCTTTTACTGAGGGATTTCCATTTTTTTATTTTTCCCACACTTGAGTATCCTTTGAATCTGTTATACTAATATTTAATTTGGAAATTTTTTCCATTTTTTCATTGCCTAGAACCGAGGCAATTAATTCAGTGTTCCAAGTGTGATCAGGCTTAATAAACTCACTGACTTTAGTGATTGTATTATTTAAGTTATTACTAGGCTTATCAGATGAGGGTATCCAATTATCTTCCCACACATTAATTGTTTTTCCATTTCCAACTATCCATTTAGTATCTTTAAGATAGTTATTTCTACCCATAAGTAAACTTTTCCAACCCCAAGATGGGTTATAGCCAATTTTTGCCATGTTAAAGTCCTCATTTGGAAAATAAATTCCTTTAAGTGTTTGATAAGCAATAGAGTTTTTATTTTGATTAAATTTCCAAGCTGAGGAGGTAAGGAGGCTTAAATTCATTTGTATAAATTTTTTAAAGTTTAAGCCTCCTTCCCTTTTTGGCATTTGCATAAATTTTCAACTTTTCCAATGGATTCTTTGTTTTCCTTTATTTCCCCACCAAAAGGCAGCTATTATAGAGGAGATTTTATTACAAATAGATTCAGGTATATGAAATATAGTCATAATATATACAGGAATTGATTGTACAACAGCTTTTATTAAGGTTTCTTTTCCTGCCTCAGTAAGAAGTTTAAAGTTCCAGTTATCTAATTTAGTGATAACACGTTCAATAAGCCAATCAAGTGCTTTAATCTTGGACCTTCCCCAGTCAGAGGGAAGGCCTAGATATGTTCCAAGCGAGGAGAGATGATTTATATTAAGAATATTAGTAAGTTCAGTAGCAACATTTGGAGGGGTATTTTTGCTAAATACCACTCCACTTTTATTGAGATTTATAGTCTGCCCAGAGGCATAACTGTACATGTTTAGGATCTCATTAAAGTTTTGAAATTCGTCTTCATTACCTTGTAAGAAAAACAAGCTATCATCGGCGAATAGTATATGAGTTAATCTAGGACAGTTTCTACTAAGTTTTATACCTGAGAGGAGATTTTTGTTTATTTTATCATGTATTAGATCAGAGAGTGCTTGAGTAACAATACAAAACAGGAAGGGAGACAAGGGGTTACCTTGTCTCAAACCTTTTGTAGGGATAATGTTACTTATTGGTGCACCATTTAGAAGAATTGAATAAGAGACTGTTGTAACACATTGTTTTATCCAATTTATCCAAATAGTAGAGAATCCTAGAGATGACATAATATCAAATAAGAAGTCTCATTCAATGCTTTCAAAGGCTTTAGAAATATCAAGTTTTATAGCAGCTGCATAGGATTTAGAAGGTTGTTTATTTTTCAAGTAATGTACCACTTCATGTGCTACAATTAAGTTATCAGTGATGCTTCTAGTACTAATGAATGCTGATTGTTCATTAGATATAATAGTGCTCATAAAGGGTTTCATTCTATTTGTAAAAATAGCAGCTATGATTTTATAGCAAAAATTTGTGCAACTTATAGGTCTGTAGTGGGAAATAGTAGCTGGACAGTTTATTTTTGGGATAAGAGTGATATAGGTTTTATTAATAGATGCAAGATTTCCTTTATTCCATAAGAAGTCAGTAATACCTCTTATAAGATCATATTTGATAATATTCCAATTTTTTTTTATAAAAGCTATCAGAAAAACCATCAGGGCCTGGGGCCTTATTACTACCCAGGTTCCAAACAGCTTTTTTAATCTCATTTATAGTAATAGGTTGCTCAAGAATCTTATTCATTTATTTGGTAACTTTTGGTTTAATTTTTTCTAATATAGGTTGGTAATTTCTAGGGCCATTAGTAGTGTAGATGTTCATATAGTGTTCACTTATAAGGTTTTCAATACCTTTTGGATCATCACACAAAGAGCCATCATTTTTAAGCAATCTAAGGATTTTATTCCTTTTTCTTCTAGCTTTAGTGGTATTATGAAAGAAGGCAGTGTTTTTATCACCAAGTTGAACCCATTGAACCCTGGATTTTTCTCTCCAGTATAGTTCTTCCTTATTCGAAAGGAGTTCAAGTTGGTTTGTAATAGTATCATGTTCATCACAATTTAAATTATGCTCAGAGTTTAGTTTTTCCAACTTTTTCATAAGAGATTTTATAAGAATTCTATTGTTATTTCTTCTTTTCTTATTCCAAGAAGTGATCATATGTGATATATGGTGAAGTTTATTACCAAATCTCACCAAGCCTTTGTAAATATTAATAGAGTAAGAGTTCCAGTGTTGGTGGATTATTTTTTCCACTTCAGTTTCAGAGTTCCAGCTTTTTTTATATATAAATCTTTCAAATTTATTGTGCCTAGGGATATCAGTATAAAGTATAAGGAGAGAGTGGTCAGAGCCTATGGCTGGAAGTGTAGCAATCCAAGAATTTGGGAAGCTATCATTCCAAGCCGAGTTTGAGATGCCTCTATCTATTTTTTGTTTAATTAATTTATCACCAGCTCTTCTATTACTCCAGGTAAAGAAGCAGCCCTTAGTGGTAATATCAGTAAGATTATGATAATTCATGAAGGTATTTAGTTCATTATCTGAGATATTATTATGTTCATTTCCCCCCATTTTTTCAAAGTTATATCTGATGAGATTAAAATCTCCAATTAAGAACCAAGGAAGGGCACTAGTGTTATTCATAAGGTTTGTGATTTCATCAAGGTTTTTTTGCTTTTCAGGGTCATACGAAGATATATAAACATAAGTGGTCAAGAATTCATTACCTAATTCATCAGTGATTTTACAATGAATGTAGTTTTTAGTACTTTTAATAATTTTAATATTAATATCAGTTTTAGCTAAAAGTAAAAGGCCTCCCGATTTCCCAGTGGGCTCAATGGTGCAAATAATTTCCATATTGAGAGAGTTAGCAAGATTATCAGTTTTACTATAAGAATTTAATGTTTCGCAGAGAAAAATTACCTCAGGATGATGGGTTTTGACCGCATCTTTGAGTGTTAGAATTGTCAAGGGGGTACCAATCCCTTGACAATTCCAACTAAAATGTATCATTGATCGATTTGGGTTTGTTCAAGGACAAACCCGTAAACCTCTTCTTCAGTAGTATCCACAATCATGCTTGATGTGGCTAACTCCTCTTCATCAATTTCGATTTTTGTGTAGTCTGTACTTGTGTTCTCCCATGAGGATTCACCTTCTTCTTTATCTTCAATTTGTTGATTTTCTGAAGGCTCATTGTTGACTGATTTTTCTTGATTTGTAGAATTTGCTGGAGTATTTAATGTTGATTCGTTCCATCTTGCCTTCCAGAGTTTGTCGAATTTAGCCGCTTCAATAGTTTCTTTGCTGAAGTTTCTTTTTTCAGATTGGCTTTTGTAATCGGATATTCGATGGTGGTTGGGTGTTGCAGGTTCTTCATGAAGGGAGAATGGAATTGGATTAAGATTGTTGTTGTTTGGAGTTGTGTTATTGTTGTTCGGATTGAAGCTTTCATTAGTAGGTTGGAATTGAGTGGAATTTATTATAGAGGTAGGGTTTTGGATTTGGGCGTTTTGGTTTATTTGAGTTGTGTTTGGGTTAATTGGGAGAAAGTGTTTTTCAGTGATAATGACGGGTTTTTCATTAGACCCGAATTGAATAGATAGTGATGTGGCATCGGGTTTTTTTGGCGTGGATTGCTGAGCTGGCTTAGAAAAGAGATTATTTTTTAATTCCACTTGTATTTCAGACCAATTTTTAATTGGGCCCTCAAAGTGTTGCTTTTCTTTTTCTTTTCTTTCACTTTCTTCAAGTCTTTCACGTACAGAGGTAAGATTAGTACCTTTCTCTCTCTTGTAAGTTTTTCGATTTTCAGAATTACCCAAAGTGGTTCTTACTCCTGAATTGTTCTTATCACAATTCAAATTGATGTCAGAGGCGTTGAATGAGATTGGCAGAGAGGCTTCAGGTATTGGGTTTCGTTCTTCTTGGTTAGGGTTTTTTTGAGATTGGGAATTTTTTGAATTTTGGCGAGTTTGTTTTTGACTCGGTCGTGGGTTGTAACTCGGATTGGTTTTTTGATGGATGTTTCGATTTTGGTTGGTTTTTTCAGAGAATTTTGGTTCAAAGCCGTGAATGAGTTTTGTTAATTTGTGTCTGAGTTTATTTTTATTTTGGCATTCATTTTCTTCATGATCAAGGAGGCCACAATTAAAGCATAAATCACAAAGTTTTTCGTACTTGAGCATACCTCTAATTCGGTGTCCTCCTCCCAGATTTATATTGTAAGAACTTTGGATCGGTTTGAAGATGTCCCAGTCAATGCAAATTCTAATAGCACTGAATTCTTTGAAGCTTTCAACTGGTGGTAAGTAAACTCTTTCTACCTTTCCAAGTTGGTTGCCGATTTTAATTGCGTTGTCTTCGTTTATTAGCAGTGGGGGTATATCATGAATTTGGACGATGAAGGATGTAGTTGTAAGCTGAGTATCGGCAAGGAGCTTAGCATCATCCCACTTTTGAAGGAGGACGTGTTTGCCCACCAAGTTCCAGGGTCTGTTGTTCCAGACTCTCTCCATATCTTCTTTTGTTTCAAAGGTAATAATACATGTGTTGAAACCCCTCTTTTTCGTATGGACTTTTCCTTTGACTCCCCAAGAGTTGTTAATGTTCTTTCTTAAGTAGTTGAAGCTAACCCCTTTGTCTGGAATGATTTTTGCATACAGTTTTGGGCCCTCAAATTGGGCATAGACAGAGTTTGGATCACTAGTAAGAATAAGAGCCTCATCACTGGTGTTTGCGTGATGTCTGGTGTAGAATTCCATAGCAGAGAAGTAAATGATGTTGTTAAAAGACAGAAGAAAAGAGAAATAAATGAAGGTGGTTGAGAGGATTGAAGAACTGTAATAAAAGTTAGGAAGTTTAGAAAATTAAGGTGAAGGTGAATTCGATAATGCAGTTTAGGCTTATATGTATGTAATGTAATTTAGCAATTTTAAGAAAGATGAATGTAAGTGACATGTTTTGGTTTGGCTTAAAGGTTTAAGTGTGGTGGTGGAGTGGTGGTTTTGATGCCGGAAAGTTAAATCTCAGCTTTCCTAGGGGGAAGTGCCTGAGAGAACTTTTGCTGTCTGATCTATTCTAAACCATAACCAGTTGAACTCGTATAATGGCTTTGTAATAATGTTAAAGGGTAAAGGAGGTTTTAAGGGCCATCTATACTAGTATTTAATAAAAAAAGGTCTCAATTAAAAACCAACTTGTCTAATTAGAATTTGTCCAAAAAAAAAAAATTAGAATCTAATTAAAAAAGGTCCATAAAACCCACCATTCCTTCTTTCTTTCTCGACAGCATTGCAGAAAAATCCACCCTTCCCCCTTTCTCTCTCCATCCACCATCACCGAGTTGCAGCGCCACTGCTGCTGCAAATCCACCAACGCAACCTTGCCACTGCTGCAGATCCACCAACCTCAAGCCTGTTGCGTCTGCCATCGAGATCCAGTTCGTGAGATCCAGCCTTGCTGCTACTGCCACGGAGATTTGCTGCTGCGTTTTGTCGATCTCTGCTGCTGCTCTGTTTCGTCGATCTCTGCTGTTGCCATCTAGATTTGCAGCGCCGCCGTCGAGATGATTCACCACCGCCATGTCCTCCATTTACAGCATCGTCGTCATCACCAGGGAATCGCTACACCAGAGAACCACCACCACAAGATCTGGCCGCCCCACCACCATTTCTTCTCTGCACAATACAACCTCTTTCTTCTCCATTAGAGATCAGATCTGCCACCACTGTGGCCATTTCGCAGCCCAAAACGCCGAGATCTTTGTTGGGTTTCAATTTTTTTAATAATTTATTTTATATGTTGTTCTGTTTTTGCAGGGAGATACATTTTCATATCCATATATTCAGGGGGTAAACACCCCCTTTTTTGCGTTTTTAGGGAGTTTATACCCACTGTTTTGTGCGGTTTTAGTGGGTAATAGACCCACTGTTTTTGTAGTTATGGTTCTTCACCACCACTTTGGACTGACCTGAACAAGGAATAAAGAACATTGAACTTTGAACAATAGGGACTGAATATGTAATTAAAAAAATAGTGGGTACTTACGTACCCCCTATTTGCATTTTCAGGGGTTATACACCCGATGTTTTGTATTTTTAGGGGTATTCGTTCAGGCAAGCTATTTTCAGGGGGTAACCACCATTAACGGGTCACAAAAGGACATGCGCAAGAAAATTAGAACCATGAAAATTCTACAAGGACTTATAATGTAATTAAAAAAAATTAAAATAGTGGGTGTGTACCCCCTAAAAATGTAACCAGAACCAGAAAAATCTCTAGTTAGGCCCTTAAAAAACATAACATCAATCTAGGCCCTTAAAACTCTCATTTTTTAATTTATATTCCTCAATGTTAAAAGGCATATACCACATTATCCGAGATGGTCGTGTGTGCACTTTGTATTCAGAATTATTTTGATTTCAATAAAATTTGATCTTAAAATCTTTTGGTTTCTGCGAAGTAGTCTAACCACTAGACCAACTATCGATTTTAGTGGACTTAGAGTTGTACTTAGAGATAATCAGATAATTCTGTCAAAGATTAGGACATTTGCATGTTAGGTTTTCTATCGCTCAAGCAGGGAGCTCGAATTCCTTTAGTTTTATATACCTTAACCATTTTGATTGGCTGAAAACCACTCCACAAACGCTTTTTTAGATGTATGTTAGGTTTTCTAACGCTCAAGCAAGGAGCTCGAATTCCTTTAATTTTATATACCTTAACCATTTTGATTGGCTGAAGACCACTCCACAAATGCTTTTTTAGATGTAAATCGCTCGAGGGACAAGTTCACCTATTAGATGTCGATGGGTTTTACGAGCTGTGATGCACGTTTTTTACCTTTTCCAAACATAAAATTGAAAAATAACGAGTAACAAGGAGATTTTCTAACTCTCAACTTTAGTTGATTTAACAAGCAAAACCATAGTTTCCAGAAATAGTACTAGAAGTAGTTAAGTAACTGGTAAAAGTCAGATAGCAAATGCAACATAACAAAGAAATGCTCATAAGATGTCTAGAAGGCATGATTTTCCTTCTCAATTTCTCGCCTTTAAAATCGCTTGCATAGGTTGAAGTTTATGAGTAGTAAGCCCGAGTGTATCAACATTTTCAACTTCTCCATCTTTCAATCTCCACTCAAATTCTTGTATTAATCGCCCAATCGCTATGCAACAAATTGTCGTCGCTTGAAGCGCTCCTGCACATACCCTCTTCCCCCCTCCAAAAGCCATTGTCATGTGCTCATTAACAAGCTCTGAATTTTCGTTAATAAATCTTTCAGGCATCCATTCTTCAGGTAAATCCCAAACATTCTTGTCCATGTTGCATCCATAAATATTTATAGCAATCTACAAAATAAGATCACGGTCATAAATAGTAAAAACTATGTTATAGTTTCGTGTTAATATAAAATTTACCTCGCTTTTAGCTGGAATATAATACCCTCCGATATGTGTATCTTCGTGCACATATCTTAGAGGAACTATTGGAACCGGACTATGTTTTCTCAACGTTTCATAAAAAACAGCGGACAAATATGGAATTTGCGCCACATTTTCTTCATTTATAATCTCCGAACCACACACAGTTTGAATTTCTCGATAGAGTCGATTCTATATAATTAAAATCAATTAACAGAAACAATTTAAGGAACTATCAATGTCACAAAATAATATATAAACCTGTCGTTCAGGGTCTTTAGCAAGGTTAAACATGGCCCATTCTGTAGTCACCATAACAGTATCCGATGCTTCAATAATCGCCTCCCAAAGCAACATTAAAATTTGCTTTTCTGATAATGTTTTCCCTTCGGATAATAGATAGTCCATATAACACTTTATTTCCTGTTGTCAAAAGAAGCCAAATAAGGACCTATAGTGTAATTTTTGTATAATATAACTGACTTATAATGCAATTAATTACAAAAAAACAAGACTACCTCTCCTGAATCAATATGTTCCTTCTGCTTTTTAATAAGGGATCTCATCACTGCCTCTCTTCGAACGTGCATTTGTTGAATTTTCTTTTCAAATTTTTTATTGGGAATCCATTTCAAATACGGGAAAAAATCTCTCCAATCAACTTCAATAGCACCCTCCATAGGATCAATCACTAGAATCTTGAATATTTCATCTCTTGAGAAAGTGCTCCCAAGTTCCTCCACGTAAACCGAGCTTATATCCTTACCCAAAGCCTAGATATATAGGAAGATTAGTTTATACGGAAAACTAACAGTCAATTTATCTGAATACGTGAACATACTTGTTTTACTGATAGCCCGAAAAGTTCAGGCTGAAATATTTTTCTAAAATTTACAGCTTCGAGAGGATGCTTCTCGAGCAAAGTATGCAATTGTTTCGAAACATTTTCTATTAAATCGTCCCTGTGTTTACGATGGTGTTTCTGAAGCAATCAATGTATTAGAATAAATTAGCTATATATATATTAACGGAGATTTGCTAAGTACTCTATAATGGTGAACAAACCTGAGCATTTGGTCCTAAAGTACTCGTGAGTAAGTATCTTTTAACCGTCTTATGGAACGCATTATAATCGCTCATTGCAACCATATTTTTGTTGCAGGTAAGTATATCTAAAGCATTTGTTAATTTTCTCGTTGAGATAGATGAAAACCTGGTAACCATAGCCTGGAAATACAACAAATAACAAAAAAATGGGCCTAATGAGATTTTTCATACAAGACAAAAGTGTTTTATGCAATTTAGGAAATGAAAGAGAAATTAGTACCTCCTTGGCAACCTTGGTTGTATTTAATACAACCAATGTAGTAGCTCCGGTTCTGATAGAATAAACAGGTCCATAAGTCTCGGCCCATCTTGCAAAAGTCTTGTGAGGTTTCTTCTCTTTCAACTGTAGCAAATTCCCAATCAATGGTAGCCCTGGTACCTCTGTATCAAAAATTTAACCACCATCACTATCAAACAACCTATTTATACATGATTTTTTTTTTTACCTTTACCCCTTTAAATATATATCACATTCTTTTTTAGATGACATGGGAACTCACATTGCGGAGCTCAACCACCTACCAGGGGTGGATGCAGGGTGTGTGGGACCCATGGGTGCATGTGAATTTGCTAGAATTATTTATTTTAAGAAATAACTTGAGTAAAAAAATTTAACCCTCCCAGCTAAAAAATTACAGACAGTCTTTGGATTTTTTTGTTTTCATTTGTTGAATAATAGCTTTACCTGGATCCGTCCCTATCAAAACAGGGGCAGATCTACTATATGTGATAAGTAACTTAGCGGGAATTTAGGTTTAAAAGAAGATGAAAAAGCTACCTGGTAGAGATGGGAGGTTAGAAGACCGCTTCTTTTGATCATGGAGATATCCTTTGATGAACAATAGTAGTGAAAGTACACCTATAGCAACAGCTGGACCACCTATGGCTACTACAGGTGGTAAAGGCAAATTAGCAAGTTCAAGAATTGCATCCATTTTCACTATCTTTTAATTAACATATAACCATTTCTACTCATTCACGAACTGGATATATATAGCCTCTTGTTAAGTGAAGTGTAGAGTGATTGGATTGTTGTGACGGTGGTGAATAAATACAATATTAATCGTCATCTGAGTTAAAATTTCTTCATACGGTACTACTTACCTTTTCTGTAAATAGGAAATGATTTATTGACCAATAAAAGTGAAAGTTTTAAAAACAGTCCTTTATTATAGAAAAATGAATTGTTTGTAGTACTTTAATTCATTTATTAATTGTATTAATTATTTTTTACTAATAAAAAAAATTTAATTATTTTTTATCCTACTTTATTACACTTAATGGTATTATGTTCTATTTTCATAAATAAGAAATAACTGATTGACCAATAAAAGTAAATCATGTGGCTAGATTAGTAACTAAATATCTATATTATAAAATAGATTTCAGATTTTTTTAAATGGTCTACATCTTTTATATAAAAAATAAATGTGATTGTTTGCAATTCTTTAATTACTCATTTATATAAATTATTTTTTACTAATAAAAAATAATTATTCCTTATCCTACTTTATTATTTATTACACATTTGAAAGTACTAAGTACCTTTTTTGTAAATAAGAAATAATTAATTAATAAAAGTGACGTGTAAAGATATATACCACTTAAATTCATACCATCTAATATATAACTCATAATGTGACTTGAGTGGAAATAAATCGTTAATCAAATCAGAGAAATATATAGATTAATGATTTACTTCTACTCAAATCATGCCACGTCATAGATAGTATATTGAATGGTATAAATTTAAATGATATATATCATTATTCAAAAATGAAATATATGTTATATTAGCTACTAAATATTTGATACGTATTATAGATCACTTTTCATAAAATAGTATATGTCATTATTCATAAATAATATAGATCACTTTTCATAAAATTTATGTTACAATATTATAATTTTTTTTTGTTACGTAAAAGAGCCACTTTGGATTTGGAGACATTGAATCGGTTCGACTTATACTATTAGATTGGATGACTAAGACCTTGCCCAGTGGGCCTATAGATCACTTTTTATAAAATATATATTAAAAAAGAAAAGCAAGAAGCTTAATGAAGACTCTCCCCATTTGAGTTGATACCCAAGAAGATATTGGAACAAAAAAAAAAAAGATACCCAAGAAGATAGAGAAATAAAACAACAATAAAGCGTCTGGGTTTGAGGAACTTTTACATAAATTATTGTAGTCATGGAAGAAGAAAACAAAAGAAGTTTGTCTGGTGAGATATGTTTGTTTTGGGAAATTCTTGCATGGGTTAGAGTACAGTTTTAATATTAAATTAAATTACACTATGATGGAGGGAGATAAGGTTGAAGGGACAAGTACATATTTTTTTTTTCCTAATATGTATTTCGATTTTTTGTCCATTTTTTAACGCTCCAATGCTGTTAAAATGGATAATAGATTCTGTAAAAGAATTAATAGTAAAAAATAATATTGAATTATCTTGTACAAGATAATAAAATCTAACTTAAGAAAAAAAAAGATCTAAATTTTAGAATTAAAGTAACAAAAATTTTAAAATATTTTGAGCCTAATTTTGATAGCTTAAAGTTTTTGTTGTATAACGTTCGTTGTTGTGTTAACACGGAGTAGTTCGAATACGTTATTGACTATTTTTTTCCTCAACTATTCAATAAGTCGGACGTCGTGTGGTACATGTAAAATAAATGTTTAGTGTAATTTTTTTGTTTTTGCTATATGTATTTTGAACTATTATTTTTTAGTTTTTTTTTAACACTTCGATACTATCAAAATGTTTTCATACAATAAAGTGAAAAAAAATTAAGAATATAAAATAAAGTTTGTATTATCCCAGAAAATTTGAGTTCTGGGAAATTTCTCATAATTCAAACTGCTTTTTTTATGGCAAAAAAGGAAAGAACAAAATGTATGGTGCCTTTTATGGGCAAAAAAAATGACGATTGTGTTGAGTAGGAATTAAAACTAGTTTGAGGAGTTTCTTGGGCATTAATCCTAAAAAATATAACCCAAAATCAATTCAATCTAATAAAAATATTTAAATATTTTAAAATTTTTGAACCCGACTTTGATAGCATAAACCCTCTATCAAATAATCATTTGTTGTCGTGTGAACTCGAACTAGTTTGGATACGTGACTGGATATATTTTTCCTTAACTACTTGATAGGTCGGATGTCGTATGATACTTTAGAAATAATAATTAAGGTCAAAGGGAGGGAATTTCTAGTCAAAGGGAAGAAGACAATGACCAAGCAAGCTATGGATGGTGGGCTTCGTCCTATAAACTTATTAGGACGACGACTATGAGAACATATCGTTGAATAAATATAATATTGAAAAATTAAGAAAATAAGCCACACACCATATCAAAGATGATGTGAAATTTTCATAAATTCAGTGTTAAGAAGATAACTCTTAGCCAAGTTCATCAGTAGAGAAATCTTCAATTTATAGAAATATAACAGAGTTATGAGTCTACTTCTCATGAAATCCTAATCTTAGAGGGACTTCTTATTCGACAAAACGACTTCATTTTACCTATAATAACATCTATTTTCTCACAAATATGCACACTACCCACTCTTCATACTTTTTGTTCTGTTGCGATTCAATATTAAAAAGGACATTTGCCTCCAATAAATACTAACTTGAGCGTAAAAGCGTTATCAGGGGGTTTCCTCTATTTGACCCTAACCATTTATTTGCATGTACCACAAGACATCCTGCTTATTGAGTAGTTACAAAAGAAATAGCCAATGACGTATTCAAACTAATCCGAGTTAACGCAACAATGAACATTTATATGACATAGGGGGTTAATGCTATCAAAATTAGGCTATTTTAAAAATGTTTGGTTAATTTAATTTTAAAATTTGGGTGTCTTTTATAAGATTGATTTTTTTCTTAGGTTATATTTTATTATCTTGAATAGGATAATTCAATATTATTTTTACTATTAATTATTTTACGTATTATATTATCCATTTTATTAGTATGGGAGTGTTAAAAGAAAGGGTAAGATTTCCATCCTATATTGGATGGTCCAATATTAACATCGTGTAACCATTAATTATATTGATAAAACACATTTCATTAGATTAACTATGTAGTTATTATAATTAGTTTTTGCATAAGATAAACATGAGGTATGTGTCATAAAACGACGGTATTGAACCATCCAATATTGAATGGAAGTATTTTCCTAAAAAAATGGACAATACAATTCAAAATACATATAAGGGGGGAAAATTTACTTGTCTCTTTATCCCTATCTCTCTCCATCATAGTCATAGGTATATTAATATTAAACCTATGTTCTAACCCCATTTAAGAATTTCTAGTTTGTTATACTTGGCGGGTGGGTGTTGAGGGTTTCTTACTCAGAAATTTATAGTACTTTTTTTCTAATCGCTTTTTAGAAATTTATAGTATTGATGTCTCCCTATTTGTGATGAATTAATCTAGGTTGGAGACGTCATTTTAGCTGTATTAGGATAATTAATATTCGATTTTTAGTTATATTATTACATTTTCTTATTTCTTGTCTTGATTTGATGATTTATTGTTTTTAGACCATATTTGGTTTAATTGTTTGATAATTGTGAATCTTTAAAGATATATGGTAATTAATTAGATGCCAAATAAGTTCCAAGAGATAAAGGAAAGAAGATAATGATGGAAATTGGAGATAAAGGAAGTAAAAGATAAAATAGGAAAAAAATAAAGTTGTCAAGTAAATATGAATTTCAGCAGATACGTCCACTAAAGTGATAATAACATAAAATTGGCTGGGAATTTGGAAAAATGATCTGAAGCTAAAGTTTAAAGATTTCTGATACGGTCATTTCGATATAAAGTAGGCAAAAATCAGAGCAATATTGAAGAAGTTGTGACCAAAACAAAATAGAAACAGTTTCAATATTTTAGGGCTACGGATTTGATTTGGAAAAGAAGTCTAATTGCTTGCCTTCTACTCCAAGAAATCCGAATTAGGGCTTCCTGGACTCCTATAAATAGACCCTTTAACTATTGTAAACATGTCCTTGCTCAGTTCTAAACCTTAAGTATCATAGAAGTCATTCAAGAGAAGCAACAAGACCTGTAGAGAGGAAGACAAGAAGTTGGAAAGTCACAAACTCCTCTTCTCCATCATCTCCCTCTATCATTAGGGTAATATGTATTAGATTATTTAGCTTGTCTTTGTTTCTAATAACTTTTATCCATAGTTTATTTCTATGTCTTTAGATATGAACTAATTTTTCCATAGTTTGGGTTTTCATATGTATAATCTTTGATTTCTAATTCTTTATTTGTTTTTACATTATTTGGTAAAACCCTTTTAAAGTGATTCTAGCTTCTTAACCATATATCTGTTTTATGTGCTTTGATTTATTGATCGTAGTTCTTGCTAGTGCACGAGTATAGACTACCCCATTAATAGTAGTTAGATGGTCACCCGGAAGGGGTGTCTAATTATTGAAACACCACATAAGCGTCTAGTGTGCGGTAGTGATCTGGAAGGGCTTGCCTAACTAGATAGTCATTAGGGTTTGATTTAATCACCGACCATTATTTGCAGGACAATCTCATCTCAGAACCTAGTGGCTTAGGAGCACCTTAGTTAAGTCCCCTGGTAATTGTGAGGTCGCCACCTAAGTCCACCCGGAAGGGGGTTAGGAGGAATTTAGAATCCTGACTATTTATCTAAGAGCTTTAATCACCCCTATATAACTAGAATATTTATTTAGAAGGATAAGTGCATACTAACAACCCTAAGCTATATTTCTCATCTCCATTCTTTTAGTACTAATTTATTTGCATTATTATCTTCATGATCTGAAAACCAAATAAATATTATTACTTTTATTGTCTTTTTATTTAACAAGTAACTTCTCCTACACTTTTTTATATCCATAAGTAGATCTAACTGATCAAATCCATGTGAACGAACTTTTACTTACTAACTAAACTTGCAAACAATTTGTAATACTTGCAGTGAGTTTCTCGTGGTAGTCAAGGGTGTGTCCTTTATTATTATTATCTTTATTTATCTGTTTATTTATCACACCTTTTCCCCCACCAAGTTTTTGGCGCCGTTGCCGGGGATTTATCTTTAAGTTAGTTTTATTTGTGTTTATTTAGTGTAGAAGTTTTTATTTTCTTTCAGTTTTACGCGTTTTCTTTTTTATTCTCTTCTCAAGTTCCTTATGTATGGACTTACGTCTATGGATCGATGTTCACACTGTGGGTTGCCAGGACATCATTGGAAAGAATGTGCGTTCCCAAGATCAACGTTTAGGAAACCCACATATCAAAATCATTTACCGCAACCACAACCAACCTACGCCACTAGGACCAATAATAGTACTCAAAGGGAGTTTACATTTGATAAAAACTTAGACATATCGAGGGCAGGACTCAACAAAGGCCGTAAGATTTGTGAATACACTCGAGCTCCAACACAGCTCATGGATAATCCGTAAGAAGATTCCAACAATGAGCTCTCACAAACCCTAGAAAATTTCATGGAATCAACATTAACCAGCTTGAAAACATTATATATAAAAGACATAGAGCGTTCCTCTGAATTAATTCATTCAAAAGATGCTCTTGCAAAGTTTAACCAAGATTCAACCGATAAAAGGAGAGAAAGTGACGTAAATATCAATGCTGCCCTATCAACAATACAACTCATGCATCAAAAAATTCAAGCGATGGAGCAAAGATTGACGCAAGTCACTATGATCAATCAACAATTACAACAAGAAATTTATATGAAACTGGGTGATAGCAATGTTGGGTTCAAACTTTCAACCATAAAAGAACCAACTAAGCTTAGCTTAGAAGAAGTAATTGTTAAAGATCAGAATGCGAAAGAGGTTGAACAAGAATTCAAGCATATGGTTAGAGAAGAAGAAAAAGAGACTGAGAAAGAAGAGACAACCGCACAAAAGGTGCAAGAAGAAGAATGTAAGGTGGAAACGCCACCTACACAACCATAATCACCAATCGAATTTCACATAAACGAGGTAACAATTGAAGCTTGGGAAAGTGAGGATGAGGTTGACGGTACAACTGGGAGGAGTGCAGTAGAAATTCCAACAATTGAATAACCCACGAAGCTTAATTTAGGCAAAGTAACAATCAAAGATAGGGTTAAAGAGGTTGGAAAAGAAGAGAACAAGGCGGAGATACCGCCACCACATCCGCTACTATCACCACCTTATCTATAAATAATTACATATCCTAGTGGTGATACTAAATCTGAAACGTCAAGCCCAAAAAACACCATTGTTCCTGTACTCGAAGTATTTGATAAAGAGTCTACAACACCAAAAGTCTTCAAAGAGATTACGTCCAAGAAGAGTAAGAGTGTAGGGTTTGAGATCGAGACTGTGGCCCTTACTAAAGAAAGCTTGACAACAATTCCAAAGAAGCTACCACAAAAGATATAAGACCCGGGATCCTTATACCTCCAAATCAGTATAGGTGATAACTTCGAAGCTAAAGCGATGTGTGACTTGGGTTCGGGAAAGAATATCATGCCCAAGAATATGTTTGAAAAGTTAGGCATGGGAGATGCCAAAAGAAAAGATATCAATTTGCTGCTCCTAGATAACTCCACGATAAGGCCATGAGGAGTAATTGAAGACGTGCTTGTCCAAGTAGGTACTTTAGCTATACCTACAGATTTTGTTATTCTTGATAGCATTGCAGGTCAACACGTTCCATTGATACAAAAGAAAATTATACTTTATTAAAAAATTTGCCATATCTAAATAATTTGTCCTAAAAAAGATGGTCATATATAAATGCAAAATATCCAAACAACTTAAAATTATTCGAAATTAATTTATGATCAGAATACCTTTTAATTTAAACAAAAATTAGTTACTTCGTAATGTGTGTTTTAAAAAAATAATACAAATACATTAATATCATATTTCAAAAAGATTTGTTAATATAAAATAAATACCAGGTAAAATGTCTTGAGATATCATAAACAAATATTTATATTGACAATTATAATAATAATTAATACAAATTATTTAGATAAGTGTTAAATTTTAAGTTTTTTATTTTCATGTGATTAATTGCTAACCATTTCAACAACTACGAATTCATATGCTTTTTAAGATGTACAACCCAAAGGTAAAAAAAATTTCAACCCAAAAATAAATACATAAAATATATATATGGAACTAATGGATTTTTGTTTAAAAGAAAAGATACAAAACTACAATTTTTTTTACTATTTTCACTAGTAATATATTTTAAATTTAAGCTGTGGTACTCTTATGGTTTTCTTTAATTCATTTGTTTACTTCATTTTATCATATATATTCATCGAATATAATAATTTGTTTTTCTGTATACAATATATAATTAATCTGCTTTCATATATTTAATTCGTTTCTATATTCAATTCGTTTAATAATTCCTATATAAAAAATGAATTGAATACATAGACGAATTAATTATATATTGTATATAGAAAAATAAAAAAAAATTATATATAGAAACAATAATTCTTTATAGATTAAATTAAATAGGCCATCACAATAAAAGTTTTTTCGTGTTTAAGTAAAAGTGGGAACTTAATGATCGTCTTTACTTAAAACACGGATTAAGTGAATAATATATTATTAAGTAAAGACGGTCATTGAATGACTACCTTTCAAAAAAAACAATGGTCGAAACGCGACCAGAGTGTCAGATTTTGAATAACTTTAAATGATTTTTTGGTTGCCTATTATTTAGGTAAAAAATGATATGATTAAAAAAACTCTAGAAGAAGTGATAAACTTATAGTGGAAATTATATAATTGGAGTAGGTAGAAGAACCTCTTAAAAAATCTTTCTTTCTTCTTCCTGTGGATTGATAGTGGTACGCTCAAGGTGGCCCGAACTATTCGTGTACCAAAAAAGAAAAAATAGAGTCTTTCTTTCTCTATTTTTTCTTTCTAATCTCTCTACTTTATTTATTTTTATCTAACCTTTCATCTTCCTAAACTTCTTTTCAAAATTCCATTAACATCAAAAATACATCTTCAAATCTTCTTATTCTCGATCTCAAGATCCGATTAGTTGATCGTAGATCGGTCCATATTAAGTTATGGTCTTAACTTTTGTCTAACTAGGTTTTGGAATGTTTTAATCTTTGCGATCCCTTTAATTTAGTTTTGTCTTTTTAAGGTGGTCGAAATTTGTTGGAAGTGTTTTTTCTAAAAATTAGTTTTATTTGGGTATATTTCCACTGCTTAAGTCCTCCATGATCCTAACCCACTTGGATAATGAGTAACTTGAGAAATTGCGGCATTTTTTACTGATGTAGGTCATGATTGTTGTCTGTTAATCGTGATTAGAATCTTCCGCTTGGTTATGAGATTTTTAATATCTGTTCGTTACTCAACGATGGCAGACTCGCAAGTATGGTTATATTACATAGATAGTTACTAGCGATATGAGATTACTTTTTTATCGAAATGAAATTCAAATATATTTGGGGATATTAATCGTTATAATCATGTTCTATCTGTCAGACTAATAGTTATTCACATTGCTCTACAACAATCATATAACTCTCCACCATTACCAGTTAGTATTAGGTCAACAACAGAACATCATAGCTTTCGCAACGAAGATATGTTGTTATGGTTCCACTGGTCAAGATCCGAGTGGATTCATAGTTGGGACTATAATTCATGATTATACCACCTCTCGACGATTAAGAGGAAAAAGAGAGCTCGGTATTCAAGAGTCAAGGACGAATCTGGATAGCGGGGAGAGAAATAGGCCACACTTTAGGTACTAGTTTAGGTTTAGTTCAACTATGTAAATTCAGAACCATAACTGTTTGTAGGGAAGTTCTATCTTAAATAGGAGACAAATGCATGTGCAGATGAGTTATCTAATGCACAATCATAAGTAGCAGTTGGGACTATACAAGATGTTGACATACCATATGGGCTATGCAAAAATATCACTGAAGATAGGATTACGTAGACTATACATAGAATAGTGTTGAGTTTTTTGATTAAAAGCTTCTCTTTTGCCATTGGTTATGTATACCAAAAGGGTGAGTAAGTGATACATTCCTTTAAGATTTTCCAAATTATTTAAACCACTCCTTAATGTAACAAATTTTTTTCCCTACTGTCTCCATATTTGTGATATTAATCTACTCTAGAGACATCATTTTAGGTGTATTATGTGCTTAGCTGAGGGGGTTTTCCCATTAATTGTTAGTTTCTCAATTTTTACACTGGTTTGGGTATTTGTTACGTTTAGAGCATTTTTAGTGTAATTTGTGTGTTAAATGTGAAGCTCTTAGGTACAATGATATTATTAGATTCCAAATGGATGTTAAGAGTTGAGGAAATAAGATCCAAGGAAATCAAGAGTAAAAGGAAAGAAAGATGGTTTGAGAAAAGTGCAACATCTTCTAAAAGTTGTTGTCCAGATGTGAACATGTGTAGTATTTTCGATGCTGCATAAAATAGACAAAGAATTTGAAGTATCTCTTTTAAATCTGAAAAGGTCTTTGAATTTTGGTCGTTTCAATACCAAGATCACTGGATTTTAAGTTGTAACGAAGGAGTTATGATTTTTACAAACTCCAAAGGTCAACCAGCCCTATTATTAAGGAAAACAAGTTTAAGTTGGATTAGGACTCCAAGACTTGTCCCATGACCTAGAATTCGTCCGTATACCTATATATATAACTACTTACCTTTAGAAACATGTCCTTTCTTGTATTTAGATCTAGAATTACACTTAAATCATCGAGATAAGCAAGTTGACTTGTAAAGGAAGTCAAGAAGCTGGAGAGTCACAAACTCCTTTTCTTTATCCTTCCATTCTACCATTAGGGTAATTTATCTTAGATTTTTAGCTTAACCATGTTTGTAAGGTATTTTATCTTCAGATTTATTTCTTTAGCTATGAACTAATTTTCTGATAGCTTGGGTTTGCACTATGGATAATCCTTGAATTCTATTTTCTATATTCTATGTTATTTGGGAAAGTGACAATTAATTGGTTAAGTGTTTTATTTATACTCCCTCTGTATCAAAATGTTTGTCCATTTTACTTTTCACACATATTAAGGAATATAATAATTACACTCCCTATTACTAAACTACCCTTTATAAAATGTCTTGATATTTTAAATATGTATTGGAAACATAAATTTTAATATTTCAAATGGGGTAATAGTGGAAAAAAAGGGAAAAAGTGTCTTGATATTCTAACTGGACAAACATTTTAAACCTACATTTTTAGTAATTGTACAAACATTATGAAACAGAGGGAGTATATATGTATTATGTGCTTGACTTATTCCAGCCCTAGATTTGGCCAATCTTATGACTGTTCTTTGTAGTTGGATTGTCACTCTGGCAGGGGATTCAATTATAGACAACACCACATAATTGTCTAGCGTGCGATAGTGATCCTGACGGGCTTGCGTAACTAGATAGTCAATTGGGTTAGATTTCCATCACCGATCTCTGCGCAAGGTCCCCTTACCCAAGTCCCTTGGTAGTGTTGAGGTTGCCTTCTAAGCTACCTTAGCGGAAGTAAGAAGGATTTAGAATCTCGGCTAGTTATATTTGCTCAATTCACCTTTTAATTAGAATAATGATTTAGAAGGATAGATGCATACTAGCAAACCTAAGATATATCTTTCATCTCCATTCTTAGTAGTTTATTTACATTAGTTTAATATTAGTTTCTTTAAAATTCTTATCTTAGAAAACCCAATAAATATTATCTTTATATTTCTGCTTTTAGTTTTAACAATTAATCTCTACTACGCTTTCTCATCTAAACACGAGTATGAGCTAACAGACTAAATCCCTACGAACGAACTTTATTTATCAACAATAACTTGCAAACGATATGTGCACTTGCAGTGAGTTTCTCGTGGTAGTATTAGGCATGTGTGTTCTTTTTTCATCATTATCTTATCACACCTTTTCCCCCACCTAGTTTTTGGCGCCTTTGTCGGGAATTTTTTTAGTTAGTTATTGTGTTTAGTTTTGTGTAGTAGTTTTTAGTTGTTTTAGTTTTACGCTTGTTTTTGTATTTGTCTATTTTCAGGTTTTTTTCTAGGTGTTGGTGTATGCTCGCAGATCCCGAGAGATTATTCCGAGCTCAAAAGAAGAGGCAAAGAGAGGAAAAGAGAAAGGAAGCGATGGCTGAACTCGTAGATAACATAGTATTAGATAATAGTTTTCTACTTTGGGAGAAAAATCAACAAAATCCAATCCCCTAAGTAGTACCACCTCAAGGAGTACCACTAGGAGGGAATCCACCCGTTATTCAACACCTATGAAGAAGGGCTTCCTGGTAGGGAGCACCTTTTCAAGTACAACCATCAGAGATTCTCCCACTAGTGATCCAAGCTGCGAGATTCAAGCCCGGTCAGAGTATGCTTAGTCAGTTTTTGAGCTTTGAACACTATAGGGGTGCATCACATCAAGATCTAGTAAGGTTGATTAGGAAGTTTATGCAAATTTGTGATGCCTACATTACTCAAGGCATTACACGCGAGCAGCTATTTTACTTTATCTTTCTGTTTTTCTTGATTGGAGGTGCCAGTAAATGGTTGGATAGTCAACCATAATATGTGATTGTCATGGGACGAGTTACAAGTAAGGGTCTTTGATCGCTATTATCCGTAAAGTATGAGAATGAAGGATCAAATGACACTTGCTAGTTTTTGCTAAGAGAATGATGAGAGTGTAGGAGAGACATGGATAAGGTTCCAACACAAATTATCTAGATGTCCAGTTAATGGTTATACCCCATCACTTTAGTTAGCGATGTTCTATCAAGGAATCAATGCCTACGGAAGATTGAGGGTAGATAATCTTGGAGGATGAGGTTTTGTGTTCATGGATCCTATAGAAACTGCAGTTGGTGTGGAAAGAATAGTTGAGACATAAAGGAGTTGGCCCGAGTCGCAATGTAAAGGAAGTGTACTACTTTATGTTTCAATTGTTCTTGAACGGAAGTGTGAGCAAATGGTTAGACATTCACATCCCGATCTTATCCCATGCTAGGACGCGCTTCAGTCGAGGTTCTTTGATTGTTTTTACCCTTCAAGTATGCGATTGAAGGACCAAATGGGGCTTGTGATTTCATGCAATAAGATGGTGAGGATGTTGGCGAAGCATGGACAAGATTCCAAGAAAAGTTCGCAAGGTGTCCATTACATGGACACACATCAACATTACAGCTATTCATGTTCTACAAGGGACTCAACTCGACGTCATTGATATCCTAGCTATTGAGTATTACTCTCGAGGACATTTTAGGTCATTGGCGAGAACAAATGTCCTAACTAGTAATTTATGAAATATATATTTTCCAAACAACAAAATACCATTAATGGTGTAATCTTCCCCAAAATCAAAACCTTACCCATTAAATGCTCCTAATTTATTTCCTCTCTGCAACTTGTGCTCCGCCCCATCATTAACGTAGCTTTCCACAAAAACTTCATCAAATTCTTCAACTTAGGTATTTTTAAAAATTCAAAGTTTTTTATTTTTTGTTTAAATTAAGTACTCGTTTTAGTATGCTTTGATTATATGAATGCAATGTGTACTATTACGTGTTTTTTAGGGGATATAATGTATATATTAGGAGATAATTGTTGTTTTTTAAATTAGTTTAATAATTTTTATATGGTTATAATATATGTTTTCAATTTAAATTTTTGATTCGGTTGTGACAAGAGTTGAATTAAATCAAATAATTTTGTTGCCAGGGAATATTTGTCGAGTGTGAGGGATTTTATTAATTTTGTGAAGTAACACATGGATATATCTGATTTCATCTTTTGTTTGTGTAATCATTTTTTCAATAATAAAAAATTTCATATTAAAAATGTAAGAGTGAAACTTTATAAATATGGATTTTGGTCAATATATGAGGTTTGGACGAAACACTGGAAAAAAAAAAGAAATTATCTTGAATATCCCAATCGTAGATGATTAAATGTTGAATGTGTTGTATGATTTGAGACCTACTGTTGAAGATGCGGGCCAATGGGGTGACACCGAGATGGGTGACGAGAATCTTACTGGTCAGGGTCGTGGGCGTTTCAACACGTTGTTTGTGAAAACTGTGACAGAGTTATACCCCGATTCTACTATGACGTGTTCCTTGAATTTCATAGCAAAGTTAAATTATGTCAAAGTGAAGAACAAGTGGACAAACACCTCTTTTACTAAACTTCTTCAGTGGTTGTATTGTGTTTTTCCAGAAGGTCATACATTGCCTTCTTCTTTTAAGGAGTGTAGTAAAAAGCTGAAAAGTTTGTGCATGGGATATATCACGATCGATGTGTGTTTGAATGATTGTGTTTTGTATTATAAAGAGATGAAAAACTGGAGAAGTGTCCAGTATGTGGGGAATCTAGGTAGGATCTGAAGAAATGAAGAAAGTGACACATAAGAAACTGTGTTATTTTTCCATTGCGCTAAGGTTACAGATATACGCTTCGAGGCTTACCGCCAAAGACATGATTTGGCACCATACTAGAAAGAGTACATACGAAGATAACTTGGTTTGTTTATATGGGAAAATTAATAAAGATATCTTGAAGTCGAGGAGGAATTTGAAAGATATGGTTATCAGGAAAGAGTTGTGGTTGTTCGAGAATTGAGGGAGAACGATAGTACTAAGCGCAAAGTATGCAATTCCCTCAGAAAAGCGACATGTGTTTCTGGATTGGTTGAAGGTGCAGAAGTTTCCCCGATGGATATGCTTCTAGTTTGGAGAACAACGTTAGAAGTGATTTGGGGAAGATCATCGGTATGAAATCCCATAACTGTTATATAATGATACATTTTCTTTTTGTGGCTATTATTCCAGGGCTGATTGACGATAAATCGATTAGCGATCTGATTATTGGGTTGTTTAACATGTTCAGAAATGTTTGTAAAAAAACCTAAGTATAAAAGAATTAGAATTAGGAAAGTCTGAAGTGGTCGTTCTTATGTGCAAGTTGAAAATGATTTTTCCACCCTCTTTTTTGACATAATGGTTCACATTGTCATACACTTGTACGAGGAAGCTCAGTTAGGAGAACTGGGCGACCAGCTGGGAGCTGTGGGGCTTCGAGAAGTCACGGGTAATATAGGTTTTATTATAACTTATATTTATATATACTCTATTATTTTAATATATTTGTTATGTTAAGAGCTGAAGCTAATAAAAATAACCGGTCAAAGCAAAAATGCCCAAGTGGGGCAGTATCGAAGACTTACTCTCGAATACGGGATGACATGTTTCTGGTAAGCATTTCATTAATATTGAAAAGTCATTACTTTTTACCTTGAACAATCCTAACGCCTTTATCCTTGAATGAAACAAGATGGGGAGAAGAACCCGGTAGTACTTCGAGAACCCGTTGAGGATCAAGAGAAGGATATGCCCCTTCCCCCGATGGCCAAATTCTTCTTCTATATCGACTTTGACACACGTAGGGATGAGTGTGAGCGTACCAAAAATCCGATGGAAGTATTTAAATAATAATTAGATTTCAATTATTTATTTCACATTTGAAATTTTATTAATTACTATTTATTTATTTCATATAACAGGACGCACTCATGTCCATTATGCGTGACAGAGTCAGGGAATCTTAAACTTAAACTGACTCGTCATTATCTACATCGACTGTCACGTAGAAGGATCAGGTGGAGGCGGTAATGGATGCGACCTGCCAAGGTATGGGTGAAGTGACCGGAGTTGGATTCCTGGAGTTGGATTCTCGGAGTTGGAGCGCCTCCCAAGGCTAAACATTCAAGGCCTACTGCTCCGCAATCCGATCAGATGGTACAAGACTTTAACAGAATGTTGGGGGCCACATATGATTATCTATACATTCTGGAGACTGAAAGATCTTACATCCACGAGCTCCACAGCTGGCACCCAACACACGTACAACCCCGAACAGGTGACTGAAACCCTATAGTGGATTAATCATATCAAGGCAGAACAGGGTTTATCGACTTACATACTCCCTGCATCCACCAATACTCCTTCCACTGCTTCTTCCATTCCTCCTACTGGTTCTTTAGCCATCCGTCCTCCCCGAAGAATAATTGAAGATGGGGAAGATGAAGATGAAGATTTTAACTGTGTTTGATTAATATTTGCACTCTTTAGACTTTTAAGTTTGACTTTTGCTTATATTTATGATTTTTTATTGATTTTTAAACTTTTAACTGGTCTGTAATATTTTCGTCGACTTTTAATTTATTTTGGATAAATCATATTATTAGTTGAGCGGCGTATCAGGTTTTTATTTATGTCTAATTAATAGATAATAAAAAAATATATTACAAATTTTAATATTAATAAAATATATAATCAATAATAAAATAAATTACTAGCTAGAACATTTTCCTTGCGAGTAATAAAATCCATGTCCTCGCAAATTATGTATTAGCGAGGACAGTTGTTATCGTCGATGTATTCTCTTCGGAGAGGTAAAAAGTTCTCGCTAATGACAAGAATTCCGGCGAGGACAACTATACTCGCCAATGATACTATCATCAGCGGGAACAAATGGCGTCGAGAGTGACGTTGGTCCAAAAACGTTGACTTGTCAAGATTCTTATTGTTGAGGGTCTTTAACGATGAAATAGTTGCAAGAAAATAATGGCAAAAACATGTCTTCGCTGATGAGTAACCGCTGTCATTTGCGAGAACATATCATATCAATAGAGAAAACAAATGTCCTCGTCAGAGAAAATTACTGTAGCAAAGTGACGTTACTTATATTTAGTTCGATCAATATTTGTTGTCATGTTAAAAAGGAAAACAATTGTCACTGCTTCTATAATTTGTTTCGGAGAATGGTTCTTACGGTTTTTGACAATTCTAAAATAAGATCCGAAAGTTAATTTACAAAATTCACTATTATTATTATTATTATTATTATTATTATTATTATTATTATTATTATTATTATTATTATTATTATTATTATTATTATTATTATTATTGTTTAACAAGTTAATAGAGGCCTCTAAGACTGTATCATGAGATTTGCATCTGAGAGGGTAATACCAATTCATTTTTTCTTTTTGTTTTTGACAAGGGGTAATACCAATTGAATCTGGTAAAGTCATCAATGTAGTATCTAGTCATTCTATTAAACCTGATTTTTAATATCTATTTTTCGGCGGAACTTTCGAGTCTTTATTTTACTTTGATTTCGAGGAGTAGAAATACTGCAGCTGACTGGGTTGTCTAACATGAGCTTTTAAGCACATTGTTTGGTAATTGGGATGTTTCCACCCCTCCCCAGTTAGCATCTATCTTTTGTTCTAATAGGGAACCTATAGGCGTAGGTTAACTTGTAACCGCTTTATCTATCTATCCAATATCTATATAATATGCTTTGAACAAACAAAATCTAGCTATAGGATAATTAATTAATACATGGATTTCGTATACAAAATTAAAAGTACCCAATTAAGTCAAATAAATTATTATGATTAATATAAGGTGCAATATTGAGATAATGTGACAAGACTCACTCATTTGTATAGGGATAACAACAGACTGGATATCCTCGAAAAATGATATAATCACATCCATATCCATCAAGAAAAACGATAACCAAATCAATATCCATTAACTATCAGGTTTTAGAATTGTTACCAAATCCGCATCCACAAGACCACAACGAATGTGGATTATCTGCGGTTAATTCGCATCCGTATTGGTTTAATAGGCTTTTAATAAAAAAAATCTAATAAAATATTTTTAAAACTATGAATTTAGCTACTTAATTATTGGGTGACCATAAATAGGTATTAGGTAATATAGTAATAAACTAGATAAAATTAATTAGGTGCTTTATATATGAAATAATTTTATATGGTCGATATTATATTTGATTTTTGTATTTATAGAATATCTTTATATGTAGTGTATATATCTTTAATTTTTAATTTTTATATTTTATTCGGATTAGGGATAATCCGTTGGATTATCATAAAAAACCAACTCCTAATGGATTATCCACCAGTTACCTTTTGTGAGAACCAAACCTCCATGGATTACCATCGGTTCCACTAACAGATTTTTTATCGGATCAGATATCCATCGGTTACGGTTAAAATTCTAACAATTTCCATCCTTACATTTGTAAAGGCAAAATATAGTGGAGACCGGTCTAAAGTGGTTGTTCTTGTTCTTAGTCTAGGGATGGCAATGGTTACAATTAAAACCGAAGCATAACCGAATCGATTAAAACCAAATTGTATAATTGTGGTTGAAACCATTAGGTTATGATTTTGAAAAGTGTAACCGATGGTTAAAACTGTTAGGTTATGATTTTATATAAAAACACAATCGAATAACCAAAAATCGTTTATTTTCATATATATTTTCAATATCTATAATAATCTAGGTTAAATTAGATATACTGAACTTTTAAAACCAAAATCCAAATACTACTAAATAATAAATATGCATTTAATAAAAAATCAACACAATATTTTATATATCTTGATTTTTTTTTTTCTTATATGTGTGGTTTTATTTGATGAAAAATAATATATTTATTAAATTGTTATTTGGTTATAGTTAAAAACCGCAAGCCCATTTAAAAAACCGAAACCAAATTATGTGGTTATGGTTTTGAAAAGTGTAACTGATGATTAAAACTGTAAGATTATGGTTTTTTATAAAATAAATGATTATCGTTATGTTTTTTGATATTTTTATAAAAAATTAAACTCGTTGCCATTCCTACTTCTAGGGTTGTAAACGAGCCGAGTCGAGCCGAATATTAGATGTACAAGCTTGTTTGTTAAATTTCTTAAACCGAGCCGAGCTCAATTTTAAACGAGTCGGGTCGAGCCGAGCTCAAATTTTAACGAGCCGAGCTCGAGTTTTCAATGATCCAAATCAGAAATGTTAGAACTTTTTTCTTTAACTTATACAACAACCATTTTTAGGGTCGAGCACGAGTTTCTTATGAACAATTAGTTTTTTGTGGTTGAAATGAGACTTTCATGAACGGTTAATATTTGATGGAGTATGCGGTATGAATGTATGAAACATAACATAATGTAAAAAATATATGTCCAAAGAAATTAAAAATATCCAATTCGATATTGAAGGTTTAATAATATATTTACAAGTAGATAATATATTAATTTATAATTTTTATAATTTTAAACGAGCTCACGAGCCGAGCTCGAGCAGGCTCGTTTACTTATCGAGCTTAAAATAGAGCTTGAGCTTGTTTATATTCGAGCCGATCTCGAACAAATTTTTTTCCAAGTCGAGCTCGAGCTACTCACGAGCGGCTTGGTTTATTTACAGCGCTACCTACTTCCGTCTAAATAAACCAATGACTTTAAGTATCTTGTGGAATTTATAACCTTACATATCCAAGAGTTGGCAGGGTCTTGTTTATGACTTTAAGTATCTTGTGGAATTTATAACCTTACATATCCAAGAGTTGGCAGGGTCTTGTTTATATATGCAAACTTGCTTTCTTCCAAGTTCAGTTGTTTCTATTTTCAAACTCTTAGGATCCTTTTAAGGTGACCCTTTGAGATTTATTTTCAAAAATATTTTGAAGTTATTTAAGATTTTTAAATATTTTATTTCTTTAAAATCACTTTTAAAGAAAATACTAAATTAGTGATTAAAATAATTTTTTAAGCTGATTATAAATGTTAATATATTTTTTAAACTTTTTTTAAATTTTTTTAATTAAAAAACACTTTTAGCTTAAAATAATTCAATCTTAAACGGACTCAAGCCATCCCAAAGTATCAAAATATGCTTTAGAGCCCATTTGGGATTGATTATTTTAGAGCTAAAAGCGTTTTTTGATTAAAATTTAAATATTTGTAAAAAATATTAAAAAATATTTTGATATCTAAAATCACTTTAAGTGATTATTTCGATAATCACTAATCTAGTGCTTTTCCTAAAAATGATTTTTAAAGTCTAAAATATTACTATGGATCTAAAATCACTTTAAGTGATTATTTTAAAAAGCAATCCCAAACGGGCACTAAGTAGTAAACCAAGATTTCCTTTTTAAATTTTTTTTTTATAATTTTAAAAAATTTGTTTTAATAAAACTAAGATCCTTTTTTATTAAAAACATTTGGGCCTAAAACAACAGTTTTAGTGGCTTTGCCCCAGGCCCCGGCCCTGCGGTGCTAAGTTAATTAAAGGCTACAAAGGAAACTTAAAAAAGAACATCTGAGCAAAAAAGAAATGTAGGTGTAAAAGATAAAAAGAAGATTTGAAGTGCATTAACTAATAACATCGATCGCAATGATCTTGAATGCAATATACGTACCAGTTGTGATAATGTCACATCTTCCTTGCGATTTTTCCCCGATGGACTTCAATCATGAATGATAATGTAGAAAGAACATATTGAATAACTCAAGTAGCATATTAAAATAGAGATCCATGAAGAGGAAAACTATGAATGCCCAACTTATATGCATAAGGTGTCAAGAGAAGGATCTCATGTTGATTTTGGTTCCGATGCCAAAATAGTTTCACTAAGTAGAATCTTATGCAATAATATGACAATTCACTAAAAGAATTTGGATATGATGGCCACGCAAATTATTTCTGAAGTGAAAGAACGGAAGATTTCTAGTTTTTAAATGAAGAGTAAGCTAGGTAAGCATTTCAAATATAAACTTGCTTGAAAAATATGAAGTTATATATGCTAGATAATCCATCTACATAAACTTTCTATAAGCCTGCATCATAAGTCTGGCACAACACAGTTTACTCATATTGGAAGAATAGAATTTGTGAAGATTCATCACTTATATAAAACAAGATATGATCATGGTAAAATAAACCCACCAAAATTTACGTGACCCCAATTTGTTTCGAGGGCGACATGTGTTTTATTTACCTTCTTATAGGCACATTATGGTTTGAACATTTTTGAATATTCTATTAGACACGAACTGATCATGTTTCGAGAATTGCGTGACAACTTGTTTGACTACATTGGTGGCCGATAAAGTGGCATGGGATAACAAAATAGTTTGCCTTCTGCATTGGTCGTCATAATCATCTTTAATACAGTCAAACAACATTGATGGGTGAGTTCAGGGTCAATTCCTATTATCTACATGTAAGTTTGACCGACTCATATCCTCGGGGATTGGAGAGAGGGGTCGAGGTTTGAATACCGGAGCTTCAGGATCGAGCCTGCCATGGCCATCGAGGTGAGTTGGACCGTGTATTTAGAGTTTTGATATTAGGATGAGGTATCCATTCTGTCCATTTGTGATAGAGTTGATGGAGAACTGTGGCTTGAACATTATGCACCCACCAACTAGGGAACTTCATAATATAAGGAGTGAATCTCCTTTGAAAATTGCAGATATGCAGTATAGGCAGGAGAAGCCTGGTTAAATCGTACAAGATTGGTTTGGTAAGATCGTGTTTGTATTTGGATGGATACAAGTTCTAACGAAACAATTCCATTTAATCTATAAATTCTACAACTACTAAACATAAGAATAAGTAACGAATTTCATATGGAATTTCACAAAATTGCTGCCAATTTAATCCAAGCTATGAACACCAACATATCTATCAACCCATCTTTAACTATTCTCGAAGCTTTTTTCTGAACCAGCCTGCTCAATTTTATGCTTTTTTTCACTTTTGATGATCGAACTGCTAACTAATTCATGGCGGTATATGTACATGATATGGATATTGACTATTTAATATCCGGGGAACAATGGTGGAGGTGGTGAGGAATAAATGTAACCGATATTTGGTGGTAGAATAACGTCTTCGTCGAATGGTGGTGGTGGTGCAGATACTCTTGGAGTTTGAGGTGACGGAGATGTGGTTTGTGGAGGAGGGGATTTGCGTGGAGGAGTTGTGGATTTAACTGGAGGTGGTGAGGACTTAACTGGTGGTGGTGAGGTCTTAACAGGTGTGAGTTGAGGTGGAGATGTAGATGGAGGTGGAGGGGAAGAAACTGGTGACGGTGGTGGTGGAGGTGATTTTACAGGAGGTGGTGGTGACAACACAGGCGGTGGAGGTGATTTTACTGGAGGTGGTGGTGACAACACAGGTGGTGGAGGTGATTTTACTGGAGGTGGCGGTGAGGGTGGCGGGGGAGAATTTACAGGAGGTGGCGGTGACAACACTGGTGGTGGAGGAGAATTTACTGGAGGTGGCGGTGATAACACGGGTGGCGGAGGAGAATTTACTGGAGGTGGCGGTGACAATACCGGTGGTGGGGGAGAATTTACTGGAGGTGGAGGTGACAATACCAGTGGTGGAGGAGAATTTACGGGAGGTGGCGGCGACAACACGGGTGGTGGAGGAGAGTTTACTGGAGGTGGTGGTGGAGAATTTACTGGAGGTGGTGACAACACTGGTGGTGGAGGAGATTGAACAAGAGGTGATGGTGACTGCACATGTGGTGGCGGAGATGGTGGTGACTGCACAGGTGATGGAGGCTCACTCTTAGATTTCGGAGGCTGTGACTTAGGTGTAGATACAGGCGCCTTTGGTGACGGTTGAGGCTGCGGTTTTGGTGAAAAGGGCGTCGCCTTAGGTGGCAACGACCTCTCCTTATGCACCAATGACGCATCATCACACTTCATCTTACTACAATCAACCGGCATACTAACCACAGGAATACATTCTTTCTGCGTCTTTTGCCGAGGCCTATCAGGCAAACAATTACTCGTATCATCAAACTTAACACCTTTCCTTAAATTCGGTACACTCGGTACACACACTTTCGCTTCCTCGCTGAAATAATTATATGCAAAAGAAAACCTCACCAAATTCGCTAATTTGCATATTTTCTCCGACACAAAACCCGTAAACATATTGTGTCCGATGCTGATTTCCTCGATTTTCTCCATCCCGTTAAGTGTTTTTGGCAACATCCCAGAAAACGTATTGTATTCCGCATTAAACACGTTGACGTTTGTTAACAATCCGAGCCCCTCCGGTAAACACCCTGATAAACTATTGTTAGCAAAGATTAGTTCGTTCAATGTGCTTCCCATTTTCCCGATACTACCCGGAATGCATCCGTAAAATTTGTTATTCGCCAAAACCACTACAGAAACCGAAGAGTTTCCAAAATTTTCAGGGATTTTCGACTTGAAGCGGTTATTGTTTAAGAATATTGCATCCATTTCTTTGTCGAATAGTTGAGGGGGTAACTCCCCTTCGAAATCGTTGAACCGTAGGTCGAGAAACTTGAGATTCGGCAACTCAAGGATATGTTCGGGAAAAACGCTGACGAATCGATTGTTGCTTAGATCTAATTCGTACAATTCCTTGAGCTTGTTGAAACTCTTCGGAACAATCCCGCAAAAACGGTTAGAATTTATATGGAAAAGACCGATGTCGGTTAACAATCCGAGTTCAACCGGAAGGTACCCGGCTATGTCGGCATGGTTAAGGTCAACGCCAGCGACAACAGTTGTTAATGGATCGTCGAGAGCCGCAGAACAAAACACCCCTTTGTATTTACAAACATCGGGTCCATCCCAGGATCCTGTGAAGTTAAATGGATCAGAATATATAGCTTTTTTCCATGCTTGCAGCGCTATATATGCACGTCTAAGCCGTGAATTGGAAATGTGAAATTCTATAGTAACATGGATTTCATAGTTATCAGGCAAATCCCCGTTTTCTGGAGAACTTAAGAGTTGTCGTCTAGCGATGGAAGACACTTCAGCATCGGAAAACGCAAGAGAAAACGGATGAAAGGATAAGAAGAGGGGGAAGAGGAGAAAAAAGCAGCGATAAGCCTGCATTTTGTAGAAAGAATGCAATGGCAAGCTGCCCGGAAAGCATAAATCCTGCCTATAGATAACTATTATTTTCGTTTTAGGCAGATGAAGCTAGAATATGGATTTTTGAATCATTAGATTACAAGAAAACGTTAATGTTTAAGGAACACTAATATTATCGTCCGACAAGGTTGGAATTAACAAATTAGGATACTAATCTATCTAGTATTCGATAAGTCTGACAATGGTGGAAGTTTGTGATAACGGAATAGGCGAAAATTAAGGATTGCCAAACATGTTCCCAAACCTTATCAGTCCACTAGTCTTTCTAAGTAAGCGCATAATCCATTCACATGTTTTACTTATATGAGCCTCCAAAGGGTATGGATCCTCCGCTAGTAAAAATTCTCTACTATCTCTACTAGTGAGTAGGTGGCAATATTTAGGCCACAAAAATTGTATTAATTAATATTTTTTTGTTTAACTATTATCTATGTGGTAGTTGTTTTTAAACTTTTTTGTTTGAACGATGTTGCTTATTTTCATTCTTCTTATTTTTCTTTTCATAATTAAAAATTTCAGTTTTTTCTTTATTTCTTCATTTTTTAATTTTTTAAAAATAAGTTTGAGAATAATTTATTTATATTTTAAATTTTAAATAGTTTATATTTTTATCAATGATCTGTTCCATGATCTTTGTTTCTTTTATTTGTTTGAATAAAAAATGATTAAAAACATCTCTAATTCTCTATAGTTTAAATATTTTGATTGTTTATTCCGAAAAAAAAAACAACTTAAACTTTTAAAAACTCAAAATTCACCATAACTTAGTAAATTGAAATTTAATTTTTAAAAGATAAATTTAAGATCACGGGATATCACAGTATTAACTAAAATTTTCCCAAAAAACGTTTGTATATATAATAAAATCAATATAAATACTGCTAGGGATGACCAAGAAAACCTTGTATATGATAATACTTAGAGTTTCATGGCCGCCTCTTCAAGAAAAGAACGAGAAATAGACATTCGAGATATAATTCTTTTAGCATAGTCTTACTCAGATGTTAAGTCCATCTTAAAGAATGACTGTGTTCTATGATGAAAATACTTAGTAGCACAATTTTTTATTCCATATCGTAAATTATGTGATTTTATTCAAGGATAGATGAGTAAAAATAATAAATTGTTTTCTCACATATCGAGAAAACTTAATCTTTCGTCTAAGCGGGTCGCCATACAACACATGTGTAGATTGTTGTGTGGCTGTTCGATAGTACGTCCTCCTTCTTGCCCATTATCCTTATCAGAGGTTTGATAAATTACCGCGAGCGATAGGTTGATTTTCTATAATTGGGGATTCTTATTGTATGTATCGTATGTTTTTTGATAATTTAATATAATAATTTTTTTTTCAACCTAATTAGATAAAGGAAGTCTAAAAAACGGTCTAACAATATTTCATAAAAATAGTGTATATAGAGAAAATATAATATGAAATCCAAAATGAACATTTCTCATATTAATTATACCTGAGAATATTATTTTTTACCGAAACAAGTTTTATATTGATTCTATTATATATAAATATTTTTCGGGAGAATTTTTGTTAGTATTGTGATATCTCATAATCTTAAATATATTTTTTAAAAATAAAATTTCAACATACTAAGTTACGATAGATTTTGAGTTTTTAAAAGTTTAAGCTGTTTTTTTTTTTTTTTTGAATAAAAGATCAAATATTTAAACTAAAGAGAATTAAGGATTTTGAATCGTTTTTTATTCAAACAAATAAAAAAAAGATAATGAAACAGATTCTTGATAAAAATATAAACTATTTAAAATTTAATATATAAATAAATTATTATAACTTAATTTTTTTTAAATTAAGAAATCAATAAAAGAAAAATAAAAGAATAAAAAATGAACAACATTTGTCAAACCAAAAAGTTTTAAAAAAAGGCCACATAGATAATAGTTAAACAACAACTCAAAAAAATTAATACAATTTTTATGGCTGAGACATTGCCACCTATAGAGTAGTAGAGATACCGCATTAAAGCATGTTTCCTGTTTGTCTAAAAAGAATCTTTCACTTGATTTTCTAGAATTTCATAAAAATAAAATTGTGAAATCTGCATTTGCTTTAGATCATATTTGCATTTAATTGGCTTGAGTTAATAATAAATATTTTTATATAGTAAAATGGAATATGGTTGATGTTTTTTTCGTGTAAGAAATTATCATAATTCTAAAGGTATGATTGGGTAGGTTGTTAGTAATATTATTAATATAATAATAGTGATTGATATACTATATGAATTTAAGTAGTATATATTATTATTTATTATTTATGATGGTTTTTAATACCCAAAAGTGACATTCATGTACAAAATAGGAAATGCTCAACATTTTTAGATTTTTTTAGGAGGAAACTATATAATAGGTCTCAAAAGTGGACAACTTTGTGATTAAAATTCTGGTTATCAATTTTTTTTTTAAGTCCTATTTCTAAGTTGCAGGTTTGGAACTTTTCTTTTTTACCCCTTTTCGTTATGGGTACGGACTCATAAAGAATAACTATCACGAGCTACACTATAACTTGATGGGTACAGACCTAATACATCTTTGCAATGTTTTTTTAGCCTTTTTTATTAAGTCTAAAGATATGGGGCCAAACTCATGTCATTCAAATTCTTTTTGGGGCTGGGCTCATGAAGAACAAAAAAACCTTTTCCGTTTAAGTGGGTTGTACCCATGTAGAACAAACAAAAAATAAAAAAAATCTGTACAAACATTTAAGTGGGCTGTACTCATATTGAACAAAAAAAATTAGAACCTAAACCAACATTTTAAACCATAATGGGCCAACCCTATTACCTACAACCAAACTATATGGGGCTGGACCCAATTTACATATGAAATAAAAAAAAAACTCTGCGTGAACGGATCGAGCATTTGAACGGCAGTGGTGCTGAAGTTTGGTGATAAATGGTATGGTGGTGATGATGGGGTAGGGATGTCAATGGGGCGCGGGTTTGTGGGTACCCGCCCCACCTCACTTTAAATGGGGCGGGTTTTAAGGTACTAAATGGGGTTTGGGGCGGGTTGTGGGGATGGATTTTCAAAACCCGCACGAGGCGGGGCGGGTTGTGGGGATAAGTATTCCCCACCCCGCAAACCCTCCCCGCATGTATATAATATATAATTAATATATTTCATTTATAATATATATTTTAATTTCAATAATTATTCAAATCAAAGTTTGTGTGAGTCTATTACAACACACAAAGTTTAAATTATTCAAATCAAAGTGCAACTCTAAGGACAGAATTTGTTTAAAAATCAAAATACAAATGCAAATTCTGAAGAATGGAATATTTGAGAGTTTAAAAATAATAAAATTTGTAGTAATAAAAAAAATTTGAACGATCAAATTGCAGGTAGAACCCACACCCCGCGGGGAATAAATGAGCGGGACGGGGCGGGGTGTGGGGAAGAACAACGCGGGGGCGGGGCGGGGCGGGGCGTGGGGCTTCTATTCTTTTGTGGGGCGGGGTGCGGGGATAGGTAAACCCGCCCCAAACCCGCCCCATTGACATCCCTATGATGGGGTCTCTGAGATGAAGCAGCAGAGATGGTGGGGTCTCTGTGGGGGTGTGGTGATGGTGGGGTCACTGGCGCCGAACTCAATCACTACTGGACTGGATCTTTGTTGTCTCGGCGGCGGTGGTGGTGGGGTCACTGATGCTCTTCTCGACGAATGACGGCGCTTGAGTATGGGCGGATCTAATGTTCTGCTCGATCTGATGTTCAGGGTGATGATGAAGACGGCGGGGAGGGGCGTCGCTGGATCTGACATGGTTGGTGGCGGTGTTCTGCGTGGCGGGCATCTACTAGGCTGGCCCCATTACCAACCCAAACCTACCTGGGGCTGGCCCATAAAACGCGATCCACGAACAGGAGGGTGGTGATGGCTGGCTGACTTCGCTTCTCGGCGGTGGTGGTTGATTGAGATTGGATCCACGTACATGATGGTGGTGGTGGTGGTGGGGCTGAACATCGGATCTGGTGGTGGGGCTGAACATCGGGCTGAACATGAGGGCGTAGATGGAAGGTCATTGGTGATGTTGGTTGTGTTCAGTGGCTCTGTGTTGGTTGTGGTCAGGAGGGCATAGATGGTGGGGCGATGGTGGGTCGAGCAACATCAACTGGGGGTTCGATTTCATGGATGCAGATACGCAGCAGTGTTGCTATGATGGGGGGGGGTTGGATTTCATGGTTGTAGAGAGAAGGGAGAGAGAGACGGGAGGGGAAGGGATGGGGTTTTTTGGGTTTCTCAATGGGTTAGGTGTTTTAGTTGGGTAGTGTTATCAGTGATAGTAGGGCTTGGGGGTATTTTTGAGTTTTTCTTGCCTTGTAGTTGGGTTTCAATTGGTATTTAGGGAGGGGACTTATTTTACAAAGACCAAAGGCTTTGGGCCTTAAAAGATTAAATCCCCATTTTTTAGCTCATCGAGCAAACCATTTTATCATGGGCTACAAATCAATGGGTATAAAAGGCCCTTTTATCTCATTTTTAGAAACATATCTCATTCATTAAATCAAAAGGAAGCAAGAGTTTATAGAGAGGAGATTGGAGAAAATCATTTTGGATCTTCAATGTCATCGTTTTTTCACCAAATTTATCAACTAGTAAGGGTCTTGCTAAGCACTTAAACGGGAGGTATATAATTTGCATCCCTTCTTAACGGGTGTTAAGTGAGAGATACAAGTTTCGAACCCCTCCCTAAACATAGGTAACCTAGTTCTGATTTACCTTGGAGAATACATGGGGATGCGTGTATATCCCCGTTGGGTCAGTCGTGGTGCGCGCAAGCTGGCCTGGATCATCCACGTACCCAAAAAAATTAAAATGCGCAAGCTGACACGGATCACCTACGTTCCCAAAAAAATAATAAAAAAACTAATTTAAATTTGATTACTTATTGATAGAAAATTTATCCTCAACTTAAAAAAAGTAACAATCTTTTGTTATTTGTTATTAAGTATTTTATTTACTATTTTGTAGTTTAAGAATATTGATATACAATTTATTCGTATAACTTTTTGAAAATATGAAAAATTAACAATTTTTTTCTAATATTGTAAAAATGTTTCGTAAAACTATATAAAAATCAAAAAAAATTGTATGACTCAATAATATATATCAAAAACACAAAAAAAAAAAGAGTCGGGTGATGTTACTTCCGCTCCTCTTGATACAATGAAGTCCACCATCATTTATAGGGGCAATTATCTTTTAAGGTCCATCTCATATCCACTATCTTTTTTAAATTTCAATCCTAACTATTAGTTAGAAGGTCCAACTAGTAAAGGTAAAATCCCAAAATACCCCCAACCCTTATCTCACAATGAAGAAGGAAACCCCCCACCCCCAAACCCATTAATGAACCGAATCACCCTACCCACCCCATTCTGGTCTCTCTCTCTCTCTCTCTCTCTCTCTCTCTCTCTCTCTCTCTCTCTCTCTCTCTCTCTCTCTCTCTCTCTTTTTTTTCTTCCTCTCTCTGTCCCTATTATATTGCCACCAAACCTCCCCCCCACCAAACTACTCACCACCATAAAACCACCACGACCCTCCCACCATCATCACCATGCCGAGCCCCCACCCCCACCCTCACCTTCATCACCATCACCACCACCGAACCCTAAACTTCATCCCCATCAGATCTCGACGCGACCTTCCCACCACCGCTGCTGCACACCAACGCTCGAATCGAGGCCTCGCCGCCCCACCACCATAACCCGTCTTTACCAGATCTCGACGCTATACTTCACCATCGTAGCCATCCTTCACCATGACGCCAAGTATGCCTAGCTGCTTGACCATCGCCATCTCCTTGCTGCTTGACCATCGAAGCCATGAAAATACTGCAGCTTCACCATCGCCAAGCAGCACTTCACCATCACCAAGCAGCACTCATCCAGCGCTGTTCGTAGAGTCATTGCCTTCACTGTACAGGCCCATCACTGTCATAGTTGCAGATCTGTCGTTCGTGGGCCACGTTGTCGTTCATCACCAAGAACACGAAGCTCGATCCGTTTGTTGAAGAAGGGTTGTGTTTTTTTATTTCATTCGTAAATGGGGCAACCCCAAATTGGTAAGTGTAGGTGATGGGGCAAACCCCTAATTTGAGTTTTCGTTCGTCATTTTTTTATTGTAATTCCTATTGGGTCCAGCCCCATCTAGTTTGTTTGTAGTTAATGGGGCTGGCCCATTAGGTTAGTCTGGTTCGTTAATTTTTTTTGTTCAATATGGGTACAACCCATACATGTAAAAACACATATAACCTCGATAAAAACACATATACAGATTATTTAATATAACAAGCCTGCTAAAATGTTTTTGTTGTTCCTAAAGGGGCCAACCCGTAATGATTTAATTCTTGACGGGGCTAGCCCAATTAAGAGGAATCAACAAAGTATGGCCTAAATCCCAACTTTCTTAGGATTTAAAGCCTAGTTGAAAATTACTTCTTTTTAAGGCCTAACTCAAAAATCTGGTTTGAGATTTTACTTTCCTACCCTTTTTAATTTTTTTAATTCATTTTTCGTTTTTTTATTAATTTTTTTTTCAGAACTTTTACTACTTGATATATTTTTCCGGTATATTCAGGGAGGTATGTACCAACATTGTCCAGACCATTTCGTACAGACCTGTCCTTATTAAACGTTTTTTAGGTGTTTTAGTTCCAATTTATTTTTCTTTATATATCCAATTAGTTGGTATTCTCCAAGTTTTTGTCCAAGGAAGTGTACACAAGCCCGTTTTTGTCCTTGTTTTTGATTTTTTTTCCCAGTCATTAATCGTGTCACAAACCACTATTCAGCCCATAACGTATAAACCCGAATGTCTAGACCAAGGTGCCTGGACCAATATAGCTAGACTAGGTTTTTTCAGTTGAAAATAGAATGAAAAACAAGTTATAGCCCATATGGGCTGGACCAGCTAGACCATTCCCAACTCACACACACAATGAAAAACACGTTTGGAATAGCTTTGCAAAATCACGTTTTAAATTTTAAAAAAAAAAGACATGGACTCACGAAAGAAAAAGAAAAAATGAAAAAAGACTAACTGAAGGGCTGGCCATGTAAAGCCCAAACGGGTTGGACACAATCAGGATGGACAAAACTGTCTGGCCCAAACATGTTAAAAAATTAAAAAAAAAATGGACACACGTTATGGGCTGGAGTATTTGCAAAATCACGTTTTTAAAAAAAAAAAAAAAAGAGGCAAAATGTTTTGTGCAGATCTGGACGTTGCTCGGCAATGGTGGGAAGCTGCGTTTTTAGGTGTTGCAGAATCTGGCTTCGATGGTGCTGCTGGAGCGTGGATCGATGGTGGTGCTGGAGCGCGGTTCTGGTGGTGATGGTGCCGACGTGGTTCACGGTGGTGGTGTTAATGGAAGACGACAGCAGCCGTGGTAGCAACAGTATGGGAGAGGAGATGCAGTGGTGGGGTGCTGCGACGGTTCAGCGGCGGGGTGCTGCAACGGGAGATGCAGCAATGGTTGAGCGTGGATCTGGTGCTGCGCTGAAGGGAGGCGGCAATGGTTCACGGTGGTGGTGTTGTGCAGCGCAGAGAAGAAGCATCGAAGGCTCTCGATCTCGATCTGCAGCAGAGGTGGCTTGATCTCGATCTCGATCTGCAGCAGTGGTGGCTTCTCGCAGCAGTGGTGGTGTCCCGTGCAGTGGTGGTGCAGTTGGAGCTTCCGGCGTCAGCGAATGGCGGAGGTTTTCTTGCAGATCTGGTTTTAGTTAGGGATAGTTGGTGGAAGGTGGGATGGTTGGTGGAAGGTGGGAAGGTGGAAGGTGGGCATCGAGAGGGCGGTGGGGGTGGCTTTCGGTGGAAGGTGGGGGTGGCTCACGGTGGGGAGGTGAGAGAGAAGGAGGGGGTATAGAGAGGGGAGGTGAGAGAGAAGGAGGGGGTATAGAGAGGGGAGGGTTTTCAGAAACAAAAAATCCCTATTAGTATTTTGTTTTTGATTTTGGTTGGTTTACAATGGGTATAGAGAGGAGAAGGGTTTTTTGGTCTTTTAATGGGTTTTAGTTAGGGTCCAACTAGTAGTTAGAGGGAGAATTGGGTTGGGCTTTTGTTTGTAAAAAAGAAGGTCGTGGGGCTGTATAATATAATTCCCCCCCCCCCCCAATTAACCAAAGAACCCAAAAGAAAAAAACAAAGAACAACTTCATTGAAATGGGAATGAATGTCGTTCGTAATGGGTCTATACCCATTACGAACAAGGGTAAAAATGTCAAAAAACCAACCAGAAAATTGGAAAGATGCCTTAAAAAAAGTTTTTCTAACTAGGATTTATTTTATAAAGCTGGAAAAAAATAGGCCTCAATTTGTATCTTCCTCTCATTTGTATTCTTGGATTCGTCACTGATTGGTATGTCGTAATTAACTTTGTAATACCATTACTTTCGTTATCACATTACAATATATATGCATTTTTTCATTACATAATTACTACCTATGAATGACCTACTATAATCGTAATCATAATGAATATTTCTGTAACAAACTAAAATGACTTTATTAAACTTAACTTATTATACATTTCTTATCATATTTTTTTAAAAACCCGTAACAATTAATTCTTTGTATATTTAACCATAATATTCGAAAATTATAACAAAAAATTATTATTTCTCACATACGCATGAATCACGAATCTACATATTTATCTAAATTATAACATAAAATAATAATTCTAATTAAATTATTAATATTTTACTTCTCTATAACAATTAAACAATTTATCTAATCAACAACTAACAAAACGAATTCTAAATTATATCAATTTTTTTTAACTATTATATATTCTTATTAAAAGTTAAAAATCGAAATGTAAAATTTTAGAACCAATCGAACTATATATACAAATGATTTCAAATGATAAAAATAGTTTATTTATTATATTATAATTTTATAAAATTAATTCTGTATTATAATATTATAAGGATTGCCTTATATCTCAAATAACTTATTTACAATCTAATTTAATTAAACTGGTAACTAGCATAAGTTTGAAATCAACTAGTAAATTACATCCTCGTTCATATAGCATACCAAGCATTGTATAATGATTACAATTTTATTTCATTTCCAACCTTATTACATTCCTGAACTCATTACATTCCAACCTAAATATATTACATCATATCAATCATTACCTAAGTGTTTAACATTTGTAAAATGTCAATTAACTTAAAGTTATTGACAATTGTCCAATATACCCTCACATATAAAGTTTAAATCCAAAACTTAATTGTATTTTCTACTCTCTCTCTCTCTCTCACAAAACTTTGATGTGGTGGATATTTGTTAGCCAAAGATGGCGAAGAAGATAAAAAATGACGAACTCGGTTCATCGGATATGGTTGAGAAGGTGGAGATATTCGACGAATATATATTCATTTCACTGTTACTATTATAGAGAACTTGATTTAAAGGGAATAGCAAATAACTTCATAATTTTCTTAATGGGTCAATTTTTTTCCTTCATAATATCATATCCAAAATACCCCCTTTTAATGTGTATGGCTTCCTCTACGATTGATGACTAGACATGAGAAGAATTGATTAGATCCCTGAGAGGATGGACCGAAAGTGCACACTAAAGTATATGTTTATGAACCATTGACTACTTAGGTCTGATGGGAGATTGTTTAACTGGTTTTTATCTATTTGAACTTTAATGACTCGGGTTTTTAAGCAAGATTGGACCAAGGATTATATGAAGTAAGCTCACCTCCTCACAAACTATCATTAATAAGGGGATATGGTAATTAGTTTAGTCAATCTAAAGAATTATTGAAAACCTATTACTTGACTAATACTCAAATTCTCTTTAAATAAGGTTAAACAAATTGCTCTCCAAGATCGCAACTTTTGTAGTAAGACGGATTGGTAACACAACTTTCCTTATGGTAATGCACCATTGACAGAGAAGTGTAATTTAGTATTTTTTAGCACCCATCCATAAGGGTGAGCCTACCGGGCCGATCTACCCTTCACCGTTGCGGGGATTGATTTATTATCCTCTCAGCGGTTATGCATACTTTCCATTTATTTTTTGTGTAGCATACATTATTTTACATGAACTTTGGTCTTGTGTTGTTTTTAAAGTCATGAAAATGGGTTTTAAGAATTTCTTAAATATATAACATTTTGCTAATTTTCATAAATATTATGAATTTAGTGTTTTGTATCTTGACCTAGACCGACTATATGGTAATTTCACTAGTACACAAATCCATAAACAGATACACCACTCTATGCTTCTACTCTTTGGCTGAGGTGTACTGCTCATTGATTAAAAAAAGGAGCAAAGATACCAAATGTTATCCATTCACTTTCATTGATAAAGCCAAGCCTTAAAATATTCTTTTAAATACGTATAACAAGAATATGTTCCTTATAATTAAAAAATTCAACAATTGTATCAGAGTTAGATGGTCTAGATGCCTTGGGTTCTAGTCTTTTCACTGTCACCCACTATAAATTTGTACATGCAAGACAAGATCTATCTATCTCTCCTACTAAGCTTGCACGTGAGGAGGCGTGTTGAAATACAAATATCTATGTATGCCTTATTCTAATGGTTCAGATTTTTAGTTGAGTTTGCAACTTAACGATAAACAAGTGACCTAATCAAGAAAGAATATTGAACACTCTCGACTGTTGAATTTTAAAAAAACTGGTTCTTTTAAGGAGATAAATGTAAGTAAATTCATGCTTCGGTGGTCCATGTGGTTGTATACTCGAATATATGACTTTAAATGATGATAAGACTAGCAGCATGCATAAACAAGCTAAAGAAGGGGTGACTATGTAATGGCTTAGGTGAATTGGTTTGTAAGTTGTTCCAAACATTAAAAGGTCTTTCCTTGGGAAAGAACCTCACAATAATCATGATAGGGAGGAAAACGATCAACTTTTAAGTCGGTGGCATGGTTCCCTAACTTCCATTTTTTGCTAACCCTTTTCTTTTTTGTTCAAAGTGATTTTTTCTAACCCTTATAAAATTATATTATCCATTTTCAAGGATTTCACTTGTTCCATATCTTTAAAATTTATCTTGTTAGATTTTGATTTATTTTATTTGTATGAATATTTATGCTTTCAATAATATGATATAGGTACTTATTGCATAACCAATTAAAAAAATTATAACATAATAACTTATAATACTTATACGGTCATATGATGCATTTTTAAATAATATACATACATACATACATATAGCGAAATTTTGTATTATATTGGAATTTATAGTGAAATTAACTTAAAAATATCAAGACCATGGCCCCCGAACCTCTTGCCCCCTTAAACAAATAATCTTGGTTCCTCCCTTGCAGGGATGGTGGAGGTTTTGTGTTGGTGATTCAATATTCGTTTGAGATATTGGATACCCCAAAACCCACCTAGATTAGAGCAAAATAACACATTTTACCAAAGAGCGTTAGATCAATAGTTACATAAGCAATCAGAATGCATAGGTCAAGTGATCTAACACAATTGTTAGTTTTTTAACAGTTTGGTACATACCAGAAAATAAAAAACCTTCCTATCATACTCCCTTGTTTCTACATAATATTTCTGTATAACTGAGACTATCTATAACAGAGTGACTTTTCCAATCACAGACGTCAATGTCTATTTTAGCACATTTAGCAGCTCGATCTACAATACCATTTATGCCATGATTAATATGATAAGACTTTCCAATCTAGGGACATCTGATTCCTCGTCTCCTAATGATTGGTAGGATTCTATAGTTTGTTCCCCCTTTTCTTTGAATTCCTTGAATAACTTCAAGGTTGTTCGAGTAAAAATAGCTACTCGTGAGGTTGAGACCACCCGCAAATCTCATCTCAAAGAGGATAACCCAAACTTCTCCTTCAATACATGATTTGATTCTTCCTCTTTTCATAATCTCGTGTTTTATATTCCCATCTTTATTGAACGCAATCGAGGTAAACCCTGTCGATTCCCCATTCTTTCGTAAAAGACAAGTGTTAGCTCACCTTACGTAATGGGCGCTTGTAAGGCCAAATTATAGAAATCTAGATAAACTAAGAACTAGTGTGTTTGTAGGAAAAAATTTAAGTTATTTATGTAGAAATGTGTATGTGTAGAAAAGAGTCATGAATTATAAAAATCTTGTCATTACGGTGATAAATTCTAGATTTTTCTTAAAAAAACATGTCGAGACTTGTGTGAGTAAATATATTAAGTAGTCCCACTCAATGTAAGATTTTATTTTCAATTATTTAAGAAAGTTAGATACATGTTAATATATGTAAACATAACAAACGATATTCAAGCTAGTTTAGCATTTATCAAGATTTGTATTCATCTACTTGAAATTTTTCAAATGGGTTGTTTGAACTTGAAAAGTTACTCATTGAAGTATAAGTAACATATTGAATTAGATTTGGACTGGAGTGCTAATTCCAATTTCTTACTGAATTTTCTAGTTAACATACTATTAACATTTATTGTGAATTCTTTAATCTTTGCAACAATTTTTTTAACATAATTTATATCTTATTAAAATAATTCCTACTGCTTTTGGGGGGTCGACAAAAATCCCAGGACGTATGGTCCAAATAAGTAGTCCAGTACTAGATGTCGCCTTTTCCACGGGAGAGATGCCTAATATTTATAACACTTTAGTAGTTAAAGACCAAGATACGACTAGTCAACCAATTAATGTGACTTTTGGGGTACATCATTTATTAAGATATAATCAAGTTAGAGACGTAGTTACGAATGTTGATGGTGGTCTAAGAAGAAGTGTACAAGTAATATAATTTAAATAATTAATAATATGTTGATATGGCCGAGTTGGTCTAAGGCGCCAGATTAAGGTTCTGGTCCGAAAGGGCGTGGGTTCAAATCCCACTGTCAACATTTGATTTTTAATTTTGCTTCGATCTACCTACTTTGGTTGATTTAGTAAATGGGAAATAATATATTTTCAAATAGCGATCAAATCATTTCTCTTTCATAATTATTTGTTTTCTCTTTTTTTATAATATGCTACATAGAGTAACACATAAGAAGTGATATATAAAATTTCTCATTCAATAACTAAGGGCATGATAAGTAGAAACAAGATACTGAGAATAGAAGATGAAAGTGGAGAGTGGACTGAAAATACTAAAGAAATAGACAGCACAATTGTTAATTACTTTGAAAAAGTGTTTCTTATTGAAGAAAAAAAGAAAAGAAATTACAAAAACATGACAGAGAAAATACAACCATGTATCGATCTACCATAAAGGATTTGAATATAGTAGTATGGTCCTTGGGGAGTAGTAAATTCCCAAGACAAGATCAATATTCTCGTTTCTTTCATAAGAAAAATTAAAACTAGACCTCTTAAGGCTAGTGACAGATTTTATGCATAACATAAGTGACTTCAATTGTATCGAAAACACATACATTACTTTGATCCTAAAGGTTATGGAACCAAAATATATAGGTCAATGAGACCTAAAGTTGTTCCAAATTTGTTTATAAAATTGTAGTTAAGATATTAGTTATGAGATTACAAACACAAATGAATAATCTTGTGAAAGAGAACTAAACCACCTTTATACTTGGAAGATCAATATAGGAAAATAAATTTATCTCACGTGAAACTTATCATTTATTGAATAAGAAGAGAGGAAACTCAAAACCCCTATTATGTTATTATTAAATAAAAGATATGCAAAGCCTATGAACACCTTGAATGATACTCATAATATGATTTACTTAGTAAAATAGGTTTCAGTGAGAAATGGATCCATTGTATTATGATGTGTCTTACTAATGTTTCTTATCCAGATGACTACAATCGAAAAATACTTCCTATTAAGATCCTATCAAGGGGTTGCAGCAAGGAGCCCTCTGTCCCCCTTCTTGTTGTCTTTAGTAAACCAAGCTTTGACCACTCTGGTTAAGGAAAACATCGGAAATAGCCTTACAAAAGGAATAATTATTTTTAGAAAAACTGCCTTACCTAACACATATATTAATTGATGATGATACTCTATTGTTCTTAAAAGCTACAAATGAGAAATTTACAATCTTTAGTGAAGTACTAGAATAGTATGGTAGAGTTTCAGGAATTGTTTCAATTTAAACAAGAGAGTTAGGCTCTTTAGTGCAAATACTCCCCTAATATATCTAATCATCTTGCTAATATAATTAAATGATTTGGGAAACTATTTGGGGTTACCTCAAATTGGGGGATATCTAAGACTAAACCTTCTAATTGATTAAGTGATAGAATAATGAACAAGATGGAGCATTGACATACTTGATTTCTCTCTGAATGTGGGAAAAAATAATGCTCAAAGCCTTCATACAAGCATTACTTGTTTATGCCATGTATGTTCCATATTCTTATATCAGTTCGTGATCATATAGAAAGTCTTACGGTAAATTTTTTGTGGGGAAATGGAGATAAGCAGAAATTCCACTAGGTTATTTGGAAAGAAACTCAAAAAGATAAATCTAATAGAGGGATTTATTTTAGAAAAGTTAATATAATGTACACCTCATTACTTTCAAATAATGCATGGAAAATTCCTATAATAAAGAGTCCTTACTTGCTAAAGTATATAAAGGGATTTATTATGATAAAACAATATTTTTGAGGCAAAACTTGGGAAACCCCCATCATGGGGTGTAAGAGCATAACTTTAGGAATAAAATTATTTGAAAAAGATGTAAATTGAATATGAGTAAATGAGAGGATATAAAAATATGTGACTCTCCCATAATCCCAAGAATTGAGACACTTATTAGACACAATAAAACTGATACATAATATGTAAAAGACTTATATATCAATAAAATAATGACATCGCCTTTAATACTTTTAATCATGATATATCTACATAAGTTGTCGAATAAATACTTATTACTTGTCTTATGATGATCATTCTTACTAAGAATGCGTTAAGAACGGGATCCTTACTACTTGTAAAATATATCATATGAAGAATTAAGAAAATGAGATGGAAAGAATTGAAAAGGATTTGGACCCCTCTCGTCCATTCAAACAAACTAAAACCCCATTTGCTACTATTTGGGCCTAAAATACCCCGTAAAGTAAAAAAACATTTTGGACAGCTTGTAAAAGAGTTATAGAAATTGAAGATAAAAAAGTTTAAAGACACGATGCTCTTGTAAGATTTGTAATTTGGAAGATGAGACCATTGAGAACTTACTATTTGAATGTAGGTGGGTTAGAGCTGCATGATAGCCACTCCCATGGTAGTATTTGACAAAAAATTGAGAGTATATAAAGTTTATAAAATGAGAGTTAACTATTATTTAAAAAATGAAGTGCCAACCATATAATGAAACCTGTATGGTTGAGATGGCAGTCATGATGGTCTGGCCTGACATATTCGGAAATCTTGAAATAAAGTTTTGTTTAATATTAGAAGAATTTATCATATGCATATTGCTTGTAAAGAAAAAATTACCCGTGATGAGTTCTTTGAATTTATTTCTAATGAACTTCAGACAATAGGTACCAAAACCTAGAGGTTTGCCCTGGCAAGACATTGACTACCAATATAATGCAAATGAGTGTAAAATAGTAGTAAGCCTAAAATAAAGTAAGTGTTTATGTTTGTTTTATTGACAAAATAAATAAGCTAGTGTAGATATGTAACTACAGACTTACATACTTACATGATAATCTTATAGGCGGGGATGATTAGAGTTTTTGAACTTCATCAGCATGTTAAACTATAGAAGCATTAAAAAAAATTATTATTAGTGATAGTTAGTTTGTGGCAGTATAGTCAACAATCACCAACCAATAAAATATGTGACAAATTCTTAAATTACTGCAACCAATTAGTACACTAGACTATATTTTGACCAAGACAAAATTCAACTACATGTCTACATGCAAAATAATTGTTGATTCCTTATTTCTTTTCTAACAAAAGAACCGACAACCTAGCAAAAATTACTAGACACTGAGCTTTGCATGCTCCTTTGTTTCGAAATTAGTTATGATCAACAGTTTCGATTGTTATCTCCGCACTGAATAAAAGATACTTCTTCTCTCTCCATACCCAATTTTATAACATTAAAAACCTCTCTATGCCTAATTCTTTTCTTCCGATGAATCTTTCTAGCAATGGTGACAGAAGCTACTCTGCCAATTTGCCACCAACTCTTATTGTGCTTTGACAAATCACCACAAACTTTAGCTCACTTATTGTCACGTTCCAAAAAAACGCAACTATCTATCTAATTTAAAATAAGTTAAAGAACATTCTACAATAATTTGCTATTTATTACATTACACTAATTGAAATAAATAAATACAACTAATAAATACAAAAGTCCATTCTTCCTCTGCAACTAATCTTGTGCTAGTGACCACTACCCAAATCCTTAAGTTATCTTAACCTGAAAGGGTGGGGGAAAGGGGGGTGAGCTTCCACTAGCTCAGTGAGAAAATAAACAATGGTCATATGCAGACTTTAACCTAGGAGCAGTAATTATATTTAAGACGTTGTCATCGAACTGGTATAGGTCAGATATATAAATTAACATTCATAAAGCGATAAATGAATAAATCAGGTAAGTGTATATATCCAACCAGGCAACCCATACTACCCAGCAAGTCATATACACTAGCAAGTAATAATCACGTTGAAAAGGATATTGTGGTCTTGCCCAAATGACTCCTGCCACAACTCTCGATCCCTTATCACTCCCACTGGTAATACCCCAGGTAAACCGAACCTACGACCCACTGGCCAAGGAACTCTATGTCACATGCGCCAGGTGGGGATAGATTATGATAGTCGTGTATACCCTGGCAAGCCCGCTGCCGCCCAGTGTAACACGATTGTATCATGTCGAACGATTGATCGATAGATATATCAAATATCAAATATCAATATGAAACGACTAAGTAGGTCGATTCAACAACGATAGCAATTACGCCTTTTTGGAACTTTCAGTTCCAATCGAAGCAATTAATAGATAGACGACAAAGTATGTCGTGCTATCCCAATTATACGATTAATTATATAATAACAAAATAATACAATTAATCCAATAATAATGAGACAATGTAATTCTGATACTCACTGTTTTAATTCAGATGCTCTATATTTTTTTCTGATACTCTATACTTTTTCCGGCGGTGGGTAGTGGCCGGAAGTCGGTGAGTGGTGGTCGGTGGCCGGAAGCCGGAGATGAAAAGTGCCAACACTTAACAATTTGGTTATCCTTGAGGTCCCTTTAAAAAATAAGATTTCCACTAGTTGTTATAGGATAAAAATCTAGTCTCCAAGACCCTATGTCTCATTCACACTATTTGAAATTGCATAATATACACACACAGACACACACACACACATACACACATACACACATACACACAAACACACACATACACACACACGCACACACACACATACACTCACACACATATGTATATATGTGCATATTCTTCTCCTATATTATCTCGAAAAAAGTGAAAAATTGCACTAACTACCTTAAATTAACTAAAATTGCACTATATATAGTATACAAAGTAAATAAATATATTATGGGCCAGAAATTACCTTATAATAGGTAAAATTGGTGCCACTTAAGGCGACATAAGGTGGACGGAGGTCGGCGAACGACATAGCTAACAGATGGGCAAAGGGGTGGATTAGTGAAAGGGGTGAGGGTATTGAATGAAATGAAAAATGAAAAATCTGTTATGGGTTTAAAAACTTTTACCGATCGTCAGACGGTCGATAAAGGTTTACTTAATCGGTCACTAAAGGTTAAATTTGGTAAGTAAAATATAATGTTATTAAATTGGATGGGCTAAATACTAACCAGACACGTGGTTGATAAATAAATTATTATATAATTTTATTAATTAATATCTTTACCGACCATATTTCTGGTTCCGAGAAAACAATTAGCGACTATCGGGATAGGCTAAGTACCGATCATACACATAGTCGGTAAAACAACTGATATCCTATCTATCCAAAAGCGAATACTTTTTTTTTTTTTTTTTCTAAAAAAGCGAATACTCAAATGCTGTTGAATGGAGCTTCGAAAGACAAACCTACCACCTTGAAGGCGATGTTTTGTGCAAAAGGAGTACTCCAATTATTTTTGTCAAAGTACTCCAATATTATTAGGAGAAAGGAGAAAGGTCAAGGGTCAAAAGTCAAGGAAATATACCTAGAATTTAGTAATTTTCCCGTAAATATGATACTCAATCTGTTTCACTGAAATTGTCTACTTAATAAAAATAACGTTCCAAATATATTTTCCACTTAGGAGTTCAAAACACTTTTTTTCCTACTTTTTCCAATATTACCCTTATTAAAATATTAAAATTTATATTTCCAATACACATTTAAAATATCAAGATACTTTATTAGGAGTATTTTTGTAATAGTAAATGCATTTATTATGTTTCTTAATATATGTGAAAAGCTAAGTGGACAAATTTAGTGGAACAGAGGGAGTATGAATAATATTCTATGAGAAAGAAAATTTTAATAACCTGAATTGCATAAAATTTGATCTCTCCTAAAACCTTGATTTAAAAATTCGACTATTTCAAGATGTTTTTTTCTCTTTTTTTTTTACGTTTAATTTGTTTTCAATGATACGTAAAGTTTGTTTTTTCTGTTTTAAATAACATCAATAATTATTTGAGAAAAAAACAAGCTACGACAATCAAAAGCCTTCCCAACGACAGTAATCAAGTTTCGGCACAAGCCTCATTGTCAGTTTTTATATATCTAATATCCAAAAGATATGGCAGATCCAACTGATTCGTCCAATTCGGCCCTAAGACCGGAAAATCAAGACGTGACGAAAACGCTACAGACGAATAAAGCAATCAATGTGGGCGTAAGTATTACTTACTTTCCGCCACTATCTGTCGTGAATGATCATTTTGGAATCACTAAAAAGACTCGTTCTCAAGCCATTGACTATCCGAACACCAATGGGGATTCTGTCCATCTACAGACAAGTAGGGCAGAAATGGTTGTTCCAAAAAAAATTATCTTCCGGATGGCACAATGCCCTTACGGGAATGAACTTGGTGATACCACATATAGAGGATAAGGAAGATGATTATTATGAAATTAACGGAGGAACAAATAACGATTTTGTGAACAAGGCTATTGCTGATGTTCTTTTGTCGGGTTGTGATATCCAACAGGTTATCCGGTCGAAGGAGGAAGTCATTGATGCACTGAGGTTGTGGGAAATTACTGTGATGATCAGGCTTCTGGGATATAAAGTAGGATATGGCTATTTATCGGCGAAGCTACAACAAATATGGAACCTAAAGGTATGTTTGAATTTGTATATGTTGGATATGGGTACTTTATGGTGAAATTTAATAACACGAGAGACTTTAAATTTGCGCTTTTGGGTGGGCCTTGGATGATATGTAATATATATTTTGTAGTAAGGAAATGGTCGCCTGAGTTTAACCCATATACGGTGTCAATAACAACCACAATGGCGTGGGTGCGAGTTTCAAATGTCCCTATGCATAATTATACATCTCATGTTGGAAAAACGGTTAGAATTGATCTACTTACGTAATGGAGAACAAGGGGAAACTTTGCGGGACTTGCGGTTGAGTTGGATCTTAGTAAACCGTTAACATCAAAGGTACTAATCAGGGAAGCGACGTGTATGATGGAGTACGGGGCCTACACTTAATTTGTTTTGAGTGTTGAAAGTTTGGTCACCGAAAGGAAATTTGTTTGCAGAATGAAGTGCAAGAAGTAACTATGGGAAATAATGATTCGAGAATTGTGGTTGACATGTGGATTCAGTAGAAAAAATAATAGAAAGGGAGAATTTACCAAAATAAGGGGAATCGATGACAGTCTATCGAAATACGGGATGATTAAAAGGGAAAGAGGCATATAAAGGGGTTAGGAGAAAGCGGCGACGACAAACGCGTTGGGATCGAGATATGAAGCTTTATTAATATATATACATAAAATTTTACTGGCGATGAGAATAATGAGGTGGGTAGAAGGACGGGTGGATGAATGGAGAAGTAAGGAGAGAAAGTATGGAAACAAAACTCGCAAACAAAAGGATCATGGGGACAAATCAAGCAAGGTAATGAAGGTGTACATAGTATAATATTTGATACAAGTTTTAAACTCTCGAAGTAGCTTGTAATGGTGCCTGAGAGGGATATAGGAAAAATTAGAAATAAGATATGGGAAAATAAGGAAGTAGGAAAAGGTTTTATAGAATGTACGGGAAAGGGGGTTGGAAATAAAATAAATGGGGGACATATGGGTGAAAGGAGGTGTGATATGAGTGGAAAAAACAAAATGGAATGGAGTTTGTTTATAGGGACCGAAACAAAAGAATTTTGCATGGAGGTGTCTGCTACAGATGTTAGTAACAAGGTACATCAGGTTCAAAATTTTGACAAGGAATATAGTAAGGATCAGCAACTACAATATGGAAGATCACAAGGAGAAGCTGCTGAATTAAGCTCCGAATGGATATTGAGTGTGGCGGAACACATGCTAGGTGGAGGATAAAATAACAGAATTTTTGTTAAGCCACGTACGGTGTACTCAGTTCACGGGGAACAACAAATTGAGAGGGGAAGTAGACGGAAAAAGTGGTAACTCGGATATGGTTATGGGAATGTAATGATCGCGCTGCTTATCGCACAAAATTTAAATGTTTTATTAATGTGTACAACAAATAATTCTCTAGGCGGATGGGATCCTGTAACTCACCCGCTTTATATTCTTGTTTGGAACTGTCATGGTGCAGTAAGCTATAAATTTCATGGCTTGGTTTCGATATTAATGAGGCACAATCGGGTGTGGTTAATGGTTATTGTGGAGCCAAGAGTGAGTGGAGTGAAAGCGAATGAGATTATCCAACGTCTAGGAATGGATAATTTAACTAGGGCGGAAGCTATTAATTACAAAAGAGGTATATGGGTGTTGTGGATGTCTTAGATATTGGAGTGTGGATATAATCGACTGGTCAACAAGTGATAAACATGGAAATTACAAAGCTGGGATGTGATCCATGGGAGTTCTCGACGATCTATGTTAGGAAAAAGCCGAATGAGAGAGAAAATTATGGGAGGAGTTGAGATATGTATTCGAGGGGTCAAATACGCCATGGTTAATAGTTGGAGATTTAAATCAAGTTGGAAATTAGGAGGATAAATTAGGGGTGTTCCAGGGATAACATAACAAATGGTGAAATTTGAGGAGTGGAGACATAGCTGTGGTCTTATTGACTTGGGTTTTGAGGGTCTATGATTTCCCTAGTGTGTTTCTTAGAATACATGTTAGAGAATTATGAGAAGATTGGACAGGTCTTATGGAAATTTAGAATGTCAAATTATTTTCTTAGATGTGCGAGTAATTCTTTGGATCAGGCTCACTCTGATCATGCTCTGATCCTCATTCAGCTTATCCCTAAGGATAGTCATCCACCTCGGTCGGGTCACATTCGAATTGAGGCGACATGGTGTATCTATAAGAATTTTATATTTGTCTAGGAGAAATGGGAGGAAAATACGGAGGATATATATACAAGTATCGTAGGTATGAAACGACAACTATCAAAGTGGAAGGATGGTGTGTTTGGTAATGTTAATAGGCAGAAAAGTTTATTATTTGCCAGAATTAGGGGAATTGAACTCTCACCTCAGAGATAGTATAATTTGTCCTTGTTTTGGCTGGGAAACGTCTAAGAAATGAATATTTAAGTGCGTTAGAGAAGGAGGAAATATTATGGTTCCAGTGATCGAAGGAGACTTGCATCCGTTTAGAAGACAGAAACACGAGATTGTATCACCTATCAACCATCAGTAAACGAAAATGACAGAAAGTGTTTCATATTTGTGATTACAATTTTATTTGGGTAACGGAGTTAGAAGACCAGAAGGAAATAATTCATTTTTTTAGAAGTTATATTCGGTATATGAGGAGTTTATTTAACCTTTCTCTTTCCCTATGCTGCCGAGTATTTGCGTGGAAGAATCTGAGAATATGGAAGAAATATTAATAGATGAAGAAATCCGGATAGCGGTGTTTCAATCAAATCCTACAAAAGTACTGGGATCGGATGGGATGCCCATTGCCTTTTATTAAGATGTTGGAGTAATGTGGGTTTGGAGGTATGTGAAATGGTTTGAAAAGTGAGTGGGGCTGGAAAATTCCACAACGATTAAATGAAACAATTATTCATCTTATTCCAAAAGTTTATAATCCTGAAAAGGTTAATCAGTTTCGCCTGATTAGCTTGATTAATGATCATGTTAAGTCACCTCTTATTAGCATAAATTATAAGTCCGAATCAGAATAGTTTTCTTCCAGGTAGGTTCAGCATAAATAATTTTGTGTTAGTTCAAGAGGTGGATCACAAAATGCATAATTTAAAAAGAAAAGGAGGTATTGTGGCGGTGAAGATAGATCTAGCAAAAGAATATGATAAATTAAGCTGGAGGTTTATTGAAGATACAATTAGCCATATTGGTTTGCCGCTACAGTGGGTTTGGTTAATTAATTCGGCCATGAGGACAAACACTATGTAGATTTTTTTGGGCGGGAGCGGCTTGAGCCGTTTGTACCATCTCGGGGAATTGACAAGGCAATCCACTCTCGTCGTATATATTTGTAATATGTATGGAACGTTTGTTTCTTCTTATACATGAAATATGTGATGGAGGAGAGTGGAAGTCAATTCACCTAAATCAACAAGGCCTTCCCATATCATGTATTTTTTGCAGATGATTTGCTTCTCTTTGGAGCAGCTACAGAGAAACAAGTGGATCTAATCAAAATTGTGATGCAGGTTTTTTACGAAGAGGCGAGATAGACAGTTAGTGAAGAAAAGTCTCTAACTTATTTCTCGTGGAATTTGGATCAAGGACGCAGGGAAAAACTAGTAGTACGGAGTGGATATTTTCTCACCGACTCTCTGGAAAACTACTTGGTGCTCCTATCTCTTCCGAGATACTTCTAAGGGATTTCTTTAGGAAAGTAACAAAAAGTTGAAGAATAAACTAGCGAATTGGAAGGCTCAACAGTTGTCTCTTGTTAGACGAGTCACCCTTGCTCAGTCAGTGAGCGCTATCCTAGTATATATTATGCAAAATATGAAGCTACCCATTCATGTGTGAGAGGACATTGATCGCATTACTTTAAATATATATGTATCTTCCACGATTAGGAGCGCTCTTTGTACAAATTAATAATAATTGTAAGCTTTAATTAGTTTAGCGGTCTTTTGACTCAGATGTATGGAAAAAAAGAATCTTTTTCCCTTTGTGAGGAAGAGGACAAGGTTAACATATATTTTTTTAATCAGTTTCATGAAGTATAAAGAAGAGCTATATTTCTAATTGGTCAAACCTCTGTCCAAACAAAAAATTTGGTCAAAGCTTAGCTATTTATTTTGCACTTGAAACAGATGCGAAGTGAGAAGTACAAGGTTCAAATCTCCTACCTGAACATGTGTAACCTTTTTCTGATTTACCAAGGATATATGCATGGGGATACATATATATTCTCCGTGGGATGAACAGCGGTGCGTGCAAAATGGATTGAACCACCCATGTAACCAAGAATAAAAGAGTTACACGATGTACACAACTTACTTCTACCTAGGCTCGAAAACTAACGATAATATTTAGTATTTATATGCCATGATAATGATCTTTTTCTTCAAACCCCAGTTACATAAACAAATCACAATTCTTTGTATTAGTAACAAAATTTTATTTATCGAGTTATTTATTTATATCGGATATATTCATATAGTAAAGAGTGATTGACCCATGTGGTCTTTAATATTGAGTTAATTACACATAAAAAGAGAATAGAAAAGGGTTTCCTTTAAACACGTGACCATGAATATTAAAATTACCCAAAAATAATATAAAACCTCGTAAAGAGAAAATATATAAGGCCAATATAAATACTTCAGCACATTGTAATGTTCTAAAAGGGGGTGGGGCTGTGGGGTGAATCAGACGCTAATATAATTAAGTCTAATTGAAAAAAATCTTGACAATTTTGAATTGGAATGCATAATAAACATAATACACAAAGTAAGAAGATAGGGTTAGAGAGTACACACATATTTGAAGTGGTTCGACTCCCGTAGTTCTTGTCCACTACCTAATATATCTACCTTTAGGATTTTAAACTCATCCACTAAACTTCTTGTTTTCATGACGGTGAAAAAAAAACCGATACAAGGAGGTTTTTCTGGGTTCAACCTCAACTGAATTGTCGTGATTTTTACTGGCTCAATAACAATCCGAGTGAGATTTTATAAGGCTCAATCTTAACCCTCACAATTTTATCTTCTCTAATATAGATCGAGAACAAAAATCTAAGTGTTTGAATATTACAATTTGAGAGTACACTACTTAATGTATAGATTTGAACAATGATGTTTGATTGACTCCTTCTTTTGTTGTCCATACTTTGATGATCTTTAAAATCCTTATTGAGTTGATGATAAATTAATACTTAAATTAACTCTTCTTAAGTGGATATGAAAGTGATTTATGAGCAAGTTTGGATGATGAAGAATTAGCTTGATTGAGCTTTTATTATCTCTTGATTTGTTATGCGAAGATGTATAAAGATGTTGGAGATGGAAAACTTAAATTGTTGTTAAACATGGCTCATATATATATATATATATATATATATATATATATATATATATATATATATATATATATATATATATATATATATATATATATATATATAGAAAAATATATCCCCAACGTATTTTTCTACGTGGTATCAGTATCAATAAAATATGCAACAACTGAAATTGACAATCCGGTCTGATCAAGAGATGGTACCTGGTTTCGTCTTCAACGACTATTTTTCACGATGAATAGTCTAAGCAACAGTCATTAAATTAGTTGATTTTGGAACAACGTCTCCTTGGGTAATTCTGGTTTTAAGCTTAAATTGGGTGCCCGATATGAATCAAATTTCTGGTATTGATAGGAAGGGGTTGTCGTTTCAAGCTGTCTTGACACTTTTGAGATTTTGATTCGTCGCTCAAATGCAAAAAATTTATTCACGATACATGATCACAATATAATTCTAAATAAGATGTTAGTTGAAGGAAACTTCTAATTCACAAGACATAACAAGTTATGCCACAAAAAGTGGAAATCTAAATGAAGGTGGAAAACATATTTTTGCATAAGTAATTATACTTGGATACTCTTGTACTTAACATATGAAATGTTCTATATAAGTTACTAAACAAGATTGTAATTAATCACTTTACCAAATTCAATACAACGTGAGAGGTTATACTCTAAAAAGTGTTCAACATGAAAACTCATGAAACATATAGAAAAGTACTTAGGATGCTTGAACTTTTAACACGTGATGTGTTATAAATAAACATATAAACAAATTAGTTGAACATATTTTCCAAATCATATTACATAAAAAAATATATTTTAAGAGACATTCAATTTAGATTTAGTGATAGGTGTTCATACCTAAGAAAGATTATAAAAATAATGTACTACATGTTACAAGTAGTTTTATGCATGATTACGTAATTAGAGCTTAAATACCTAAGGATTTATCACATTAAAATAACCTAGAAAAGGAATTATATGCCAATACACATGCTTAGCAAGTCACTGAGCATCAACACTGTTCACTGACAACCACTGATCACAGATTGTCATCGTCGGTGCACCACTGATGACACCACGATCGCTCAGTAAGTTATTGTGTAGGAAAGGTTAGCAAGTAGACAAAATCAATAAGAAATCAAAATTAATGAGCATCTAAAAAATTCGCTGAGTACACTTAATAAATCATTGATATTTTTGGTATTTTTTATTGAGCGGGGGGGGGGGGGGGGGGGGGGGGGGGGGTGGTTATTGAGCATTTGTATTGATACAACACTTATAAATTTTTTATGAAAGCCACATTTTTATTTATTTATTACATTATTTAAAAAGAACAATTACAATTTTTAATTAATAAAAACAAAAACTAAACCTAAAATTTGAGAAAGTGTTGTGAACTTAAAGGGGGTAGCTTAGACGCTGATATTGAATATGATCAGATTTTTATTTAGCATTCAAATATCTATTTTCATTTTCAGGTTCACTAAAAGTGGAGTTTAAAAAGATGAAAGGAGAAACATCAACTATGACCAGGAAACCCATTGATTTATATAATCAACCCTCTCAGTCAACACTACCATCCCACCGTGTTTAACTCATTACCCACTGTTATACACATAGGGGCGGATAGGGGTGAGCATGGGTCGGGTTTACCCGGGTTGGGGTCTAGGGTAAGGGTAGGGTAATATTGGAGAGTGGTAAATGTTGGAGGGTAAACCCATGTTAATGGTAAAATAAAAATTACCACGGGTTAAGACGAGTTAACTAACGGGTTACCCGGGTTTTACCCTTGGTAAAATTCATAATTTTATCACAATAAAAAACATAAAACCAAATAAAGTTTAAATGCTACTATTCAATTAAAAGAATTATTGTTCTTCAAAATAAAGTACATATTAGGTAAAATTCAAAGAAAAGACGAGGATTAGATTTCGATGAACGAAGTAGCCAAATGTGTCAAATGGCCAAGTCTTGACCATACACACACATATATATATATAATATATTAAATGAACAGTACACGGGTTGGACGGGTTCAACCCGTGTGGTAATGTATAGAAGGTAAACCCGTGGTAAAAAAATTAACATGCCCAAAATTGAAGGGTAAGGTATGTTATAAAATGGGTTAGGATAATTTTTACCCTGTTTTAGGTCGGTTTTTATTACCCTAACGGGTCGGTTTACCATTTACCACTATTCTGCTCAACCCTGGGGGCGGACCTTTATTGGGCCCAGAGGGGGCTTAAGCCCCCGTTGACTTTTTAAAATAAAAATCCTATATATTAATAACTTGCTATTAAAGAAACATTATTTTAAGTTTTATAAAATTAGTAATTTTTTTAACCCTATTTGATATACTATTTTTATAAATTATAAAGTATTATCTCTACAATTATCTTAATTAAATTTACAAATAGTTTTGGATCAGTTCCACAACCGCAATCCACTTCTTTGTAAAAGCTAAAAATTCGATAAGTTTTTCTATTAGAGTGTTTCAATAAGAATTTGGATAATTGTATGTATTTTATTAAATTTTTTATACGAATTTAAAATTTATTAATAAAATTATTGGATGAAAAGATGTACCCAAGTTCACTATACGTACCAAAAAAATTTTCGGGGCCGTTGCCCCCGAACCCTTATATATCTCAAGCCCACCTCAACTTTTGTCCTGGATCCGCCCCTATAAGCAACCCACTATTTTTGTATTGCCAACCCACTGTTTATTGTACTATTAACCCATTACGTTTTTGCTTACATTTCTAGTAGTCTGCTACCTAACTTATGTTTTTGTTTTATGAATATACAAGAATGTTGTTGATTTTGCGATTCAAGGAGCAGTTTAATTCTCGTGATGGAATAGAAAATTTTTATGGATTACTTTAATTATAAAATACTATAATTATAGAATGTTTTAATTATAATATATTGTACTTATAAAATATTTTAGCTATGATATATTTTAGTTAGGGAATGCTTTATTCAGGGGCGGATCCAGAAAATAAAATGAGGGGAGCTTGGTATATATGCGAGTTCGGGGACAACCTTTTCTAATTTTTTAAGGTAAATATAAAAAACATAAATCTGTAAATACGAATGTCAAAATACGGATATGGACATGCAACACTATTGTAATTCTCATCCGTTCAATGATTGAACTTACAAGTTAGCATTTATGTAACAATGATGCAAAATAACACCATTAAAGCTATATTTGAGAAAAAAAACACCATCACGCCTATTTTACATAGTATCATAAAAATTATATCAATATTTTATAATGTTATATTCATATTTTAATTATTTAAAAAATAAATAGTATAATTTTATTAAGTAATATATTAAAGCATTGTTAACCTCAAATTCTAAATAGAAGTGGATATGATGAATTACGATATTCTTATAAGTCGTTAAAAATTGATAAAGTTAAGACTTAAATTTAGTATGTTATATTCATATTCTAATTTAGTATGTACATTTAAGATAAAAAAGAATGCAATTACTATGTTTTGAACATACGACCTCTATTCTAAATTTTAAAAACTAGAGATAATGAGCCTTAGGGTCTTGAAGACACTCCCCTCTTTTCAATCTCAACCCTTCTTTTCTTCCCTTCTCACTAAAGACCTCCAGTAAAATCTAACACTAAAATCCGAAAACCCAATTACATTTATACCCCTTTGTTTTATTTTTACTATATATACTATTTTATTCCAAAAAAAAATCCTAAAACCTATTCTCTTCATTTTCCCGTAACTAAAACACTCTCTCCTCTCTCTATCTCTCTCCACTCTCTATGGCCACCACCACCACCACCAATCCCAGCTTATTTCCGGCGAGCTTAAAAACAAGCCACACCACCTCATGTTCCAGCTTACCACCACCGCTGCTTCTTGTTCGAGTTCACCAGCAGCAGTTCGGAGATCCAGGCGATGAAGAAGACCGGAGTTGCAGCGCCGAGATCCGTGAAAGAAGACAGGAGTTGCAGGCATGAAGAAGACCGGAGTTGCAGCGCCGAGATCCGTGAAAGAAGCCACCAGAGTTGCAGGCACCGAGATCCGTGAAAGAATCCACCGGAGTTTCAGGCACCGAGATCCAACGGCGAGCACCACCACCACTGCTACTACTCTTCTTCTTCTTCAAGCCTCTCGCGCAGCTCCCTGTCGCGCGCGCTCCCTGTTCCGATCTGCTCCTCCTTCGCTGTAGACTCCGACTCCCTGTTCAGATCTGCTGGTTTCCGTCTTCGTCTACTTCGATCCATTGAGGAGCTCGAAGATTCGCTGCAGTTTTGCAGTCAACAGTCGAGTTGCAGAAGATTTTTTGGTGCTGCAAGTATTGGTGGCGCGACGTGGCGCTGGTGGTGGCGCGAGGTTGTGATGGTGTCACGAGGTGGTGCTGGTGGCGTGAGGTGGTGCTTCATTCGAGGGCTGTTCAGAGTTTTTTTGTTTTTTGTAAAATCTGGTCAAACCAGATTTGTAAGTATTTTTCTTTTTTTGTAATTCAATTATTTTTGCCTTCTTTTAGCTGATGATGTAATAAGTTTGTAAATTGTTTGAAAAAGTGAATAAAAATATTTTTAGTCATATTACTCATTGTTTTTTAATAATACTCAATAGTATTTATAGAGTATTCACTCAAATTATCAAAATACTTAGCAAAATTGTCGGAGTACTCAGCAATTTTTCAGAGTACTCATCAAATTGTGCCGATACTCTATGTTTTTCCGGTGACCGGTGACCGGTGACTGGTGGTCGGTGGTCGGAGGTTGGTGGTCGGAGGTCGGAGGTTGGTGGTAGGTGGTTGGAGGTCAGAGGTAGGTTGGTAGTGGTAGGTAGTGGAGAGAGAAACAGTGACATCACACTTTTTTGTCTTTTAGTGTTAGTAAGGATAGGAAAGACAATTGTCAAAACAGAGGTCTCTAATAAGAATAAATTCCTGGATCATACTCTATAGAGAAGAATTATGGTCTCCAAGATCCTAGGTATAATTCACTCTAAAAACTAAGTATAACATCCATTAAGTTACACTGTATTTTGTATACTTTAAAACACAAATGTATAATATAAACGTTCATATAGGGCTGATTATTTTTCGAACAAAAATTACCCTTGCATATCGTAAAATCTGACCCTGGTTTTATTATAAATTAAGGCGATACATGATATTCTAGTCATTTTATTGGTTTAAAATTTTTTGAACGAAATTATTAAGTTATAAAATTCATCCATAAATAAAAATATTGTATATAATAATTGGCTTGCTTCAACCAATGCGATTGTTTGTCCACTTTGCTCTTCACACGAATTAAGAAAATTAATGATTACAATCCCTATTACAAAATTACCCTTCATAAGTGTCTTGATATCTTAAATGTATATTGGAAATATAAATTTTAATTTTTTAATAAAAGTAGTTTTGGAAAAAATTGAAAAAAGTGTCTTGAAATTGAAATATTAAGTGGACAAACATTTTGAAACACCAATTTTAGTAAGTGGACCCCTTAATCATTCTTATTACACCAAAATAATACTTTGACAAAAAAAAAAAAAATACACCAAAATAATACAACAAAATACTTTCACTATTATATTTATGACATTTGAGAGATTTCGCGACTAATGAAACTTAACACAAGGAAACATTTGAAAAACCGTGAAATTGTAAAAGATAATCTAAAAATATATGGAAGTAAGAAAATTAGTTTGAAGGTAAAGAGTAAGTCAAATGAAATTAAAAATAAATTTTATTTTAATTTTTTAGGGTTGTAAGGTAAAAGATTGATTGTTACCATTTTTTACATAATTTTGTGGTGTTGTACTACTTGTAGACTATCAACGAGGCACTGGCAGTGTATAATTTTGATAAAAACAGTAACATTTGAGGTTAGTTATTTCTTTTTAATTTAGGTTATGTTGCTATACTTGCCCCATATATTGTTTTAGGTTTGATAACTGAATCGAAGATTTTTTATTCAGGCTGAATCTGGTCTAAAATTAAAAAAACAATTTAAATCTCATTTTCAAATTTTTGCCTATTTCCCCATATATTTTGGATCGTAATCGAAATTGCATCTAGAAATCTGGAATTTCAAATTCTGATCGATTTCAATTTTTTATTTATATGGTTAATTTTATAATAATATATATAAAAAATTATATATGTGTTGATATATATACATGCCTATTTATTCATTTCATACAATAGTTGCTGAAATATTGTGAAAATTCTGTAACAGGATTCGTAAATAAAAAAATACTGACAAATTCGGACGTTTCAAATTTGGATTGAAATTTTGAATTTCATAATGTTTTTCTGATCGGAATCGGATAGGTTGTTTACTTTTCGAAAAAAAATCATGAATTTCACAAATCTTTTTTTGATCGGAACGATTTTCACTTCTATATTTTGTGAACTAATTTATATGAACGTTTAAATATATTTATAAGTTTTCTTTTAAATTTAAATTCTAATCATTTGAATTATAACTAATGATTTAAATAAAGGAGAGAATTAAATGGATTATCAATTTTTTTTTTTTTTTGTTACATAGGAGACCCACTTTGGACTCGAGTCATTGACTCGGTTCGAACCTGTACCACTAGATTGAATGACCAAGGTTCTGGCCAGTGAACTAATTTCATTTGGTTTAAAATTATTTTAATAACCATTACATATTATTTTTATAAGAAATGTCATTAAATATTATTTTTTGAATTTAAATAGTACAATATTAATATGATATTATTATGGGTTGTATTTATGTTTTGCGGAAAACAATCTAAGGTAGTGACATATAGCCAACCGGTCCACATTATAGTTTATGTAAATTCGAAATAGACTATTATCTGTAATATGTCAAATGTAATTTAATGTTGGATAATCAAGAAATCATAATAATCATCACCCCCTTATATATGTATTTGCATATGTTTATATTTTTGTCCATTTTAATTAGCTGTCTAACCCAATGGGGCTTATCCAAAAAAATGAATAAAGACAGAAAATTTGATAGCAGGACCCAGAAAAAAAGGTGGTAGTTAGAGCTTTTCTTCCTCGTTCTTGTCTGCTCTCTCAAACATTCTCTGCCTTTTTTTCTCCAGGCTTGTTTAGCATGTTCAAACTATCATTTATACTCTGTCTAAACCTATATATGCATTTTAAAAGAAAATATAATCAAGCCAAAGGCAGAAACTATTTAATATATACGCATTTAAAGATTTTTCCATTGTTTGGTGGGGGTTGATTATTTGGAAGAAGCACCTATTGAAGAATGTTAAAGCTAAGCCACTATTTAAAGTTATGACTCAAAAGAGTCTCTCTTTAGCTTTCTTTCTTTTGCTTTCGGCACTTTTATACCAACTCCTAAACTCAAGATTCTCAATTTTGTTCTTGTTTTTTTTAATGTAACAGAATTTTAAGCAAAAGGGGTCTCTTCAATTCAGGCAGCCTTTTTGAAGAGCAATGCATTTATCACTATGGAAACCTATATCTCACTGTGCAAGCTTGTTCTTGGTCAAGAAATGCAAGAGAGGAGAAGAATATAATTCAGATGAAGAGGACACGATTTCCAGAGAATCGCGAGAAAGAAAGCTTCGTGAGGCTATTAAGGAAGCATCTGAAAAAGGGACACTCTTGAAATCACAAGAAATCGATGTGGAAATCATGAACGAAGATGAGAACTTAGGGAACTCTAGCTATAGATCTCTCGCTAGGCTTTATGCACAGCATAATTTCTTAAGTGATACAGCCTATGCAGCTGAACAAGTCTACACTACTGTGGAATCGATTCCTGAATTTGGCGACACACTCCACAGGTTCTTAGCAATGTACACAAAGTATCAAACAACAGAACAGATTGATAATTTGCGAAACATTGAGTATAAAAATCTATCTGATCGTGACGGTAAGATCTGTCTTGATTATTGTGGATTTGGCTTATTCTCGTACTATCAAACTCTTCAGTTCTGGGAATCATCGGCTTTCAAGTTAACCGAAATAAGAGCAAATTTAACAAACCACGCTCTATACGGGGGAGCTGAGGAAGGAACGATCGAGCATACCATCAGAGCAAGAATCATGGATTATTTAAACGTTCCAAGAAACGAGTATGCAATTGTATTCACGGTTAGTCGAGGCTCCGCTTTTAAATTACTCGCTGAATCATACCCTTTTCACATCAATAAAAGGTTATTAACGATGTACGATCATGAGAGCCAATCCGTGAACTGGATGGTTCAGTGCGCTACAGAAAAAGGTGCAGAAGTTTATAACGCGTGGTTTAAATATCCGACGCTTAAGCTTTGCTCGACCGAGCTGAAGAAGCAGATTTTGAAGAAAAAGAAAGGGAAAAAGAGTGGGCCGAACGGGCTTCTTGTGTTCCCAGTACAATCGAGAGTTTCGGGCTCGAAATATTCTTATCAATGGATGGGTTTGGCGCAAAGAAATAATTGGCATGTTTTGTTAGACGCAGGTTCGTTAGGTCCGAAAGATATGGATTCGCTAGGGTTATCGCTTTTTCGACCGGATTTTATTATAACGTCGTTTTATAAGGTGTTTGGATATGATCCGAGTGGGTTCGGGTGTCTTTTGATAAAAAGATCTGCGATGAGGGCTTTGCATACCCCGTCTGGGCAAACGGGTACGGGTATAGTGCGGATAGTTCCTGAATTTCCTCAATATTTGGACGACTCTACCCTCGATGGATCGCTTCGAATGAGTGACGTGGTGGTGGACGAGAGTGATGAAATCGGTGGGTCCCGCACCGAGTTTCCGGTGTTTTCCGGTGGTTACACCGCCGGACAGATCCAGGATGTATTTGAAACTGAAATGGAGCGTGATAGTGTATCGGTTGGTGAGATAATGAGGAGTCCAATTTCAAGCGACGACGGGTCAGCGGATACCCCGTTCTGGATTGATTTGGGTCAAAGTCCACTCGGGTCGGATCATTCGGATCATATACCCTTATCAGTTAGGACACACAAGAAACGCTCACCTAAACTGGCTTTGGAAGATTCCAAGACATCATTTTACAAGGACACAATATTGTCTTTTGATGATACCTTTAAGGGAATTCCTGAAAAATCTGAAATCATAGAAGAAAACTACATTACAAGAGAGAACAGTTATAATGGATATCGAGGTGAAGATAGTAGCGAAATCCGAACCTTTGAGCCTGGTGAAGCATCTAATACGGGCCGAGAAAATGAAGGAGAAATAGTATGCAGACATCTTGATCATGTCGATATGCTCGGGCTCAACAAAACGACGCTAAGGTTAAGATATTTGATTAACTGGTTAGTTGTCTCGTTGCTTCAGCTTCAATTCCCGGAATCCGAGAATGGCAATAAAGTCTCTCTTGTGCAAATTTACGGCCCGAAGATCAAGTATGAACGAGGTGCAGCTGTGGCTTTAAATGTGAGAGATAGCCGAAATGGAGGGATGGTTCACCCAGAAATCGTTCAAAAATTGGCTGAGAGAGAGGGTATATTTCTTGGTGTTGGTATACTTAGCCATGTACGAGGAGTAACTGGCTCAAAAAATCATGGTATATTTGGTACTGAAGATAAATCTTTGTGCAAGGCGATGGCTAATGATCGAGGTATTAGGAAAGATATGCTGTTTCGTGTTGAGGTTGTGACGGCATCCCTTGGTTTTTTAACTGACTTCAAGGATGTTTATAGAATGTATGCATTTATAGCCAAGTTTTTGAATTCATCTTTTGTGGAGGAAGATCGATTATCGACTGTAATGGAGGATATTGAAGAGGCCTAGACTGAAGAGTTTCTATGCAAATTTATTTTTAGTTGAAAGTGATATGAGTTATACACTTATACTGAAGCTTGAATGCTCAAGTTGGAACCAGATCAAAAGTTCAGTTCTTGATATTGTTTTGTTAGATTGTTCTTTGAGTACTATTCTGGTCTTGGGGATGTAATATTGTGCAGATTTAATTGAGTGTTTTAATTTTATATAAATTTTGATTTTCTTTGTTATGTGAGTTTTTGACAAGTATTTTTTTCCTTTAAATAATGTAGATTATGATAGATTTCGATGGATGTTAGTTATATCGTGATTTTTATGAAATCTAAGTTTTTTTTTTTTCAATTAACAATTATATAAAATAACATAATGGAAGGGTATAAAGAGGTAACTAATACCAAATAGGCCGATTGAGTTTACCAGAAAAACTTGATCAGATCGTTGATATATAACAATGTCCAGTTATTCGCAAGATTGTACATTTGAGACTTCTAACCAAGAAGCCATTCTGTTCATTTATATTCCTGGAAACATGTCTAATTTAATAAAAAGGTCTATTACAAATAAACTCTCTAATTCTATGTATAAGAGATAGACACGGTTGCAAGACCTTCAGAAATAATCTGTGTGAATAAAAACGTCATATCACGAAGTAGTCCGCTGCTAAGCAGGCTTTCAGGACCAATGTCACTTCATCTTCCATATGATCCTTACTCCAAAGGGATTTCCATCACAAAAAACCAGGACACCATGTTCATCTTTCCCAATAATTGCAATCCCTGTGGGCTCATCCTCAGACGCAAAAAACATGTCATAGTAAATATGAAGAACAAATTGGCATGAAGGAGGTCTCTAGGAGGGGGGGGGGGGGGGGGGGGTCTCCTTTAAACCTTAACTCTTCATGAAGCGGGATGGCATCCGAAACATTTCCCATTCTATTCTAATGTTTTCCTTCATCGAGTTATCCACCAAAAGGAGGATTGATTTTGTGTTTCACACAGTTCTTTCGAACATACACATCATCTTAGCAATCTGAATGTTCCAGAATAAGATTAAAATTCTGGCAACCAGACTCCTTCTATCTAACTCCAATTTGTTCCCCCCTTTGAGAACTTTCATCATACAAACTTCAACTTCACACATATCTAATCTAGGAATACATGTAACCTTGAAGAAGACATACTATACTTCTACACTCGTAGGGAACTACAAAAAGATATAATCAACCAATTCAAAACAAATTTGCATCTAGGGAAGGGACACATTTCCTTTTGAACAATGTCTCTCCACAAGGGATGGCATTGCAGACGCATTTCTAAAAGAAATGCGAACCTTATTTGGAGTTTTGGCATTCCAAAATTGTTCTCCAAAGACAAATGTCTGTATTTGAATTAGAGTACGAAGGTTATTTTGAGCTTTAGGCCTTCTAAGATAGGATAGTGTGTTAGCTTGATTCAACTGTAAAATTTCCATTTGTCTCAAAAGGCCAATCTATGTTGTCTTCTTCATTAAGTGCATGGAGGCTAGTACATTTGATTTCATACTGAGCCATTAGATGAAAGATTTTTAGATCAGTTCCAAGTTCCAAAATCCGAGTTTAAGATGAAGATTTAGCGTTAATTTTATTGTGTTCATTATACCCATTGTATTCAAATTTTAGAGATACATTATTATACCTTCATGAAACCTCATATGTGGATGAGATATACGAAGCCTTATAATCTAAGGAAATAATGAAGAAACTGATGGTTATAAGCGAGACTTGTTGGACATCTGTGATGACCAAGTGTCCATTTGAGTGTCAAAATGGCTTTTAAAACTCTTCCCACATCGGTGGGATAAGAAGAGTTAGGGCTACTTATATAATATGTGATATTAACATAGTCCAAATGGCCAATACCCATGCACATGGCAAAGCAATAATCTAGCCCACACGCGCGCACCACCACCACCACCCACCCGCCCGGCCCGGCCCGGCACCGGCACCGGCGACGGCGACGGCGACGGCGTAAGGCGTGGGGCGTGGGGCGTGGGTCGTGGGTCGTGGGTCGTGGGGAGTTTGGGGAGTTTGGGGAGTTTGGGGAGTCAAAAAATGAAAAATGAAATGGATTTTGTACCAGCTCTTATAGTGGTGGTTGACTACTCAAACGTATAACGTAGAGACAAGACTCCACTAATCTCGCACGCGTTAAAGGGAAAGAATATTCAGCTCAAGTCAAAAGTCAAACACGTGGGAAATCAAATGGTCATAGCTGTTACAGAATATTACAAAACGTGGGGGTTACTTAGCAATCCTAACGTCAACCCAATCAAGACTGATCCGGGAGAGAATCATGGGATTCAATAGGGGCGTTTCTGAAGGCTTGTCCACTCCTCACCCCTATAAATAAAGCTCCCATTCCCCTCTCTACAGCTACGAATTACAAAGGAAAAACCAAAACACTCTGCCTATCTCACTCTCTCTAAAACACTAAACGCTGTTCGTTTTTCTGTTCTGTTAGAGATAATCGGATACCCCCGGAATATCTTTTTAACAACAGAGGATTAGGCTAGTTTCATTTTCCATGTAAGTTTGTTTTTCGTAACCATTTCCGTGTAATCTTTAATTCGATTTTGTAATCGTATTTCCGTGTATTGTTATTCGATTTCTTGTAATCGATTTTCCATCTTTATTGTAATAGTTAGTTTACGTTAAAACTGTTTTTACCTTTTTTCGGTATCCATTTCTTTTTGTAAAACCGGTGATTACTTTTAATCACAAATTCACAATTTAAAAAGATATTCATTTTCTTTTTTCACCGGTTATTTTTTGAAAATGGCTCTTCCGATTTCGGCTGTTGGTTCCTCTTTGAACACAAAGCCAATTCTCGACGCAAACAAGTTAGAGCCCCTTAATGGTTCTAACTATAAGCGTTGGGCGCAAAAAATAATGATATGCCTTGAACAGTATGAACTTGACTTTGCTATAGTCGAGGCTCCTCCACTTTTGGAGATTGGAGCTCATACTGAACAAGAGCTAGCTAGGCATGCTGCCCTCGAATCTAGGTTCAAAAGAGCTAATACCATGGCTCGGGGCTGGATGTTGAACCACGTTACTAATCCCATTTTTGACCTCCTTGCCAAAGAGAAATCGGCAAAGGTCATATGGGAAACTCTCGAGAAAAAATATGGGGCTGATGATTCGGGTAAGAAAAAATACGTGACTGGGAATTGGTATAATTTTAGACTTACGGATCAGAAACCCATGACTGAACAACTCCATGTGTACGAGAACCTATGCGCGGAAGTTATCGCCGAAGGCATGAAGATGTGTGAAATTCTTCAAGCCAACATCTTGCTTGAGAAATTTCCCCCATCTTGGAGTGAATACCGCAACCACCTCAAGCACAAAAAGAAAGAAATGACCCTCCAAGAGCTCATCAGCCACATCCAAGTCGAAGAAGCAAATCGACTAAAGGATAAGTCAATTTCTTTCCCTTCTCATTCCTCCAAAGCTAATCTAGTCGAGGGTTCTGGCCAAGGTAACAAAGATAGGTTCAAAGGGAAAGGAAAGCAACAAGGGTCCAACAAACCTAAGTCTGGGGGAAATAAGAATCGCGGCAACACCAACAAACAAGGTGGAGGATTCAAGATCTCTGGTAAGATTCAAAAAACTAAAGGGGCCTGTTACTGTTGTGGCAAAGAAGGGCACAAAGCTTTTGAATGTCCCCAGAGAGCTGGCCAGGGTCCCAAAGCTGCCGCGAATCTGACTGAGACCGAAGAAATCATCGCTGCGGTAATGGTTGAGGTAAACTTGGTAGAGAATAAGAGCGAATGGATCCTTGACACTGGAGCTTCTCGCCATTTCTGCGCAAACAAAGCCTTGTTCAAGAAATTCGAAAAAGCAACTGATGGTGAGTGTGTGTACTTGGGTGACTCTTCCACCGCTACTGTTCTTGGTAAAGGTCAGGTTCCACTCAAACTCACCTCTGGTAAGACTCTTGAACTACATGATGTTCTCTTCGTTCCCTCTCTTCGTAGGAACTTAGTTTCTGGGGCTCTCCTTAATAAAGTTAGTCTCAAACTTGTGTTCGAGGGGGGTAAAGTCATTATCACCAAAAATGACGAATTCGTGGGGAAAGGGTACCTTAATAATGGCTTGTTTGTTTTAAACACTGTAACCCTTAATGAGAATGCATCTAATTCCGCTTATATTGTTGAGTCCGTTCAAACGTGGCACGGTAGACTAGGCCATTTAAATGTTGCGTCTATTAAAAGGCTTAAAAATCTTGGACTAATACCCGTTAACAACGTGGATGACTTTGAAAAATGTCAAATATGTGTAGAGTCCAAACTTGCGAAAAAACCTTTTAAACCCGTTACCACGAGACAAACTAAACTACTTGAATTAGTTCATTCGGACTTAGCTGATTTTAAAAACTCCGCTAGTAGAGGTGGAAAACTTTATTACATAACCTTCGTAGATGACTACTCTAGGTTTACCAAAGTGTATCTCCTTAAAACTAAAGATGAGGCGGAAAATGCGTTTTTAAAATATAAAGCCGAAGTTGAAAACCAACTAGACTGTAAAATCAAACGACTTAGGTCCGATAGAGGTGGCGAGTATAGTTCTAATTCCCTTAAAGAGTTTTGTGAAACAAATGGGATTATCCACGAACTTAGTGCCCCTTATACACCCCAACAAAACGGCATAGCAGAAAGAAAGAATAGGTCCCTTAAAGAGACTATGAATGCCATGTTAATAAGTTCAGGTTTACCAAACAACATGTGGGGGGAAGCTGTCTTGTCAGCCTGTTATGTACTTAATAGGGTACCACATAAATCCCTAGAAAAGACCCCGTATGAAATGTGGAAGGGTTTTCCACCAAACCTGAAATTTTTAAAAGTGTGGGGGTGTCTAGCCAAAGTCAAACTACCTGATTTTAAAACTGTCACCGTTGGTCCCAAAACCATTGACTCAATTTTCATAGGGTACGCTCAGAATAGTGCGGCTTACAGATTCTTGTCATTAGAAGATAACTCTATTTCTGAATCTAGAGACGCTGAGTTCTTTGAACATGTTTTCCCTTTGAAAGATTTAAATACTGTAAATGCTTCTTTACCTGTTGATAATTTATCTACTAATGATGTTGTACCTCTTTGTGATGTTTTTCCTAACCCCTCCACTTCCATGGAGCCTAGTAGTATTCCCGAGGAAGAACCTAGGAGAAGTAAGAGGCGCAGGATTGAGTCTAGCTTCGGCCCTGACTTTATAACAGCCTTTATCACAGAAGGTTCTCACATTGATCTATTAGACGAACAGGTAGTCAATTGCTTCCTCATGGAGGATGACCCAAAAACTTATGATGATGCGATAAAATCTATAGATGCTAGTTTTTGGAAAGAGGCTATTAATAGTGAACTTGAGTCAATTAAAAGTAACCATACATGGGAATTAACCGACTTACCTAGGGGTAGCAAAGCGATTAATAGCAAATGGATTTTTAAGAAAAAACTGAGACCCGATGGCTCAATAGAAAAATTCAAAGCCAGACTTGTTATTAAGGGCTTCACCCAAAAGAAAGGTCTAGACTACTTTGACACTTATTCCCCAGTGACCAAAATTGCCACGATACGAACCCTTATTGCTTTAGCCGTCATTCACGAACTTGTAATACATCAAATGGATGTCAAAACCGCGTTCTTGAACGGAGATCTAGATGAAGAGATCTACATGGCTCAACCTGAAGGGTGTGTGGTCCCTGGTCAAGGGGACAAAGTGTGTAAGTTGAAAAAATCCTTGTATGGTTTGAAACAGGCACCGAAAAAATGGTATGAAAAACTAGATAGTACTCTCATTTCATATGGGTTTATAGCTAACACTTCTGATTCATGTGTTTACTCCAAGGTAACAAATTCAGAGTGTGTTATCATCTGCCTTTATGTAGATGACATGCTCATCTTTGGTACTACTATTCATATTATAAATGAGACTAAACGTTTCTTGTCTTCCAGATTCGACATGAAAGATATGGGAGAAGCTGATGTGATACTTGGGGTAAAAATCATTAGAAGAAGTAATGGTATTACCCTGAATCAGTCTCATTACGTAGAAAGGATGCTGAAGAAGTTCAATTCCTTTGAAGTAACGCCTGTAAATACTCCTTATGATTCTAGCATTAACTTATCTAAACATGTTGGGGATGCTGTATCCCAAAATGAATATGCTAAAATCATAGGAAGTGTAATGTTCTTAATGAACTATACTCGACCCGATATTGCCTATACCGTAAGTAGACTTAGTCGCTATACTCATAACCCAAGTAGTGACCACTGGGTTGCACTTCGCCGTCTATTGAAATACTTGAGGGGTACCATCGATCTAGGCTTGCACTATAACAAATTCCCTGCAGTCCTTGAGGGTTTTTGTGATGCAAACTGGATCTCTGACAATGACGAAGTAAACTCCACCAGTGGTTATGTGTTCTCCTTAGGCGGAGGTGCTATATCGTGGAAGTCTTCCAAACAGACTTGTATAGCACGCTCCACCATGGAGTCTGAGTTCATAGCACTAGAGTTAGCTGGGCAAGAAGCTGAGTGGTTGAGAAGTCTCTTATCGGATGTGCCACTTTGGGAAGGAAGTGCCACACCTGTATGTATCCACTGTGATTCACAAGCAGCCATTGGAGTCGCTCATAATAGCGCCTATAATGGGAAGAAGAGACATATTCGCATCAGACATGGGTCAGTAAGACAGTTACTGAAGAATGGTGTGATAGCCTTGGAATTTGTACGATCAGAGGAGAATCTAGCTGATCCGTTCACCAAAGGCTTGACCAGGAGACTAGTCCTGGAGACGTCGAGGGGGATGGGACTAAAACCCATTAAGTGGGAACACGTGACTAATGAGTCAATGTGATTTCACCATCCCTAAGGCTCAAACCCAAATCGTCTTGTTCATAGCCACTTGTGGTGGTCCTTTTGAGAAGGACTTGATGAAAAAGGCGTACCGAGTGTTGAAACTCACATTTGAATTCATAGCCTTTATGGTGGTTCTTTTGAGAAGGACTTGATGAATTCAAGGGTAACTTTGAAACCCAAATATTCATGGTAGAGTGCTGAGGAGACGTCCTTACACCACTCTCAAAATGAATAAAACCACTAAGTTCATAGCCCGTAAAGGGTGGTCCTTAGAGAAGGGCTTGATGAACTGAAAGGTGAGGTTGGAGGGAACCATAACCTTGAATCGGGTAGAGTATGTGCTGTGAGGGTCTCGATCGATAACCGTTAAAGTTCAAGAGTAAGTTCACTTAAACGGAATTTGGTGGTTGCCTCGCTTCACTACGTGTCAATTCAAATCGCAAGATATTGACACTTAAGTACAATTCACCCATTCTTCTTTCTGGAACCTTCTCACTAAACCTTTTGTTGACCTTCAAATGTGTGGGGGATTGTTGGACATCTGTGATGACCAAGTGTCTATTTGAGTGTCAAAATGGCTTTTAAAACTCTTCCCACATCGGTGGGATAAGAAGAGTTAGGGCTACTTATATAATATGTGATATTAACATAGTCCAAATGGCCAATACCCATGAACATGGCAAAGCAATAATCTAGCCCACACGCGCGCACCACCACCACCACCCACCCGCCCGGCCCGGCACCGGCACCGGCGACGGCGACGGCGACGGCGTAAGGCGTGGGGCGTGGGTCGTGGGTCGTGGGGAGTTTGGGGAGTCAAAAAATGAAAAATGAAATGGATTTTGTACCAGCTCTTATAGTGGTGGTTGACTACTCAAACGTATAACGTAGAGACAAGACTCCACTAATCTCGCACGCGTTAAAGGGAAAGAATATTCAGCTCAAGTCAAAAGTCAAACACGTGGGAAATCAAATGGTCATAGCTGTTACAGAATATTACAAAACGTGGGGGTTACTTAGCAATCCTAACGTCAACCCAATCAAGACTGATCCGGGAGAGAATCATGGGATTCAATAGGGGCGTTTCTGAAGGCTTGTCCACTCCTCACCCCTATAAATAAAGCTCCCATTCCCCTCTCTACAGCTACGAATTACAAAGGAAAAACCAAAACACTCTGCCTATCTCACTCTCTCTAAAACACTAAACGCTGTTCGTTTTTCTGTTCTGTTAGAGATAACCGGATACCCCCGGAATATCTTTTTAACAACAGAGGATTAGGCTAGTTTCATTTTCCATGTAAGTTTATTTTTCGTAACCATTTCCGTGTAATCTTTAATTCGATTTTGTAATCGTATTTCCGTGTATTGTTATTCGATTTCTTGTAATCGATTTTCCATCTTTATTGTAATAGTTAGTTTACGTTAAAACTGTTTTTACCTTTTTTCGGTATCCATTTCTTTTTGTAAAACCGGTGATTACTTTTAATCACAAATTCACAAGACTCACACATAAGGTTTGCTTGTACGAGGAAAATTGAATTAGTGGAAATCTGGAGGTAATGATTGGAAAACAAAAAGTTTGGAAACTATTGCAAGAAAAAAGGGCATATAATATCTGAAAATCCATTGAACATCTTCCCAGTGTTCTTTACCCGGGTCTACCATGTACCTACTGACCATATTAACTGCATATGATAAATCAGGACGTGAGCATACCTTAAAATGTTGATTTTAGCTCATGATTTCATCTATGCATAGGGTGAGAAAATTAATGGAGGAATGGTAGTCTCATCCAACAATTACCTGTTAAATGTCGAAGCCTAATAATGGAATAAAAGTTAATATTGATGTCTCTTTTAGGCGCGATTCAAGTATCATCGGCATATGATCCAATTTTGGGAATTAACTGGGTTGTTCTTGAGTGGTTCTATGGGAGCTTGTATGATGGAATTGACTCTCACACCAAAATTATGTGCGCCTCCTATGGTCTTAAGATGGTGGAAGAATGGAGCGCCAGTCTGATCATTAAAACTAACTCACTAAAGTTGCACCCACTTGAAGATGATCCGGGCAATGGTTTCCAGTCTAATCGATTGTTGTTGGACTATGTGGCTATGCTTTATAGGAACAATGAGTTTGAGGTGAATCAAATCTACATAGAGGAAAATGATTGCGTTGATTGGCTACCTAAGGCAGGAGAAAATTAATGGTGTGTCTGGCGCAATACGTAGATCCCCATGAGGACTTATGGAGCGATATCACTAGGAAAAAGAGTGGATGATCCACACCTATAATCTGAGCACCCTGACATGGTTTAGTAGGATATTTCTTACTGGTCATTTGATATTTAATGTATGGAAATATAATAGAGTAAATACACTCAAACCCCGTGTACTATTACCCGTTTGTCAATTTACCCTTAATTTATAAATCATTCCCCTTTACCCCTTGTAAAAAGATATCGTGTCATTCTACCCCTACTAACAGATTTTGTCCATTTTTCCGCTAAGTTATTATTAAATTATTTTTTAAACCTTTTAAATTATTCAAATCATATTAAATCATTATTCCCCCTCCCATTCTTCTTCTTTCCCGCACTCCACTTTCTTCCAAAACAAAATTCAAATCCTCAAACTCATCTCTAACACCTCAAAGAAGACCTCGATCATCTATTCAAATCCAAAATTGAAAAAAAAAAACCCATACTTATCTCTTCATCTCTCACCCCACCCAATACATTTTAACCACCACCAACGATCATTCTTCACCATTACTTAAAACATAATGCTACAATGTTAGTTATTCACATCATATAATTATCTTATAAACTGAAGTTATTGTCACTAATTATTATACTAAAATAAGTCCCAAAAATGGAAACTTCAAAAATAGGAAAAAACAGATCTTTACCTAAAGAAATATTTTAGGGCGTGAGGTGTTGTCGGTGAGATATTGGTTGTAAAATTTATTTTGAATATGAAAGGAAATCATAATTTTTTTTCCAAGTGGAAGATTTTATTAGATTGTCACTGGGTTTTCTTTCAAAGAACCCGACATTAAGGTTTTATTTTCAAAGAAACCGGTATTGGGTTATGTTGTGGGAAGTTCTAGGAGCCACTAGTTGTAGAACTAACCCGCTGTGGACAAGACCCACAAGATCGATACAATAGGGGTAAAAATACATGATACACTATTTGAAATATATGTGGAGAGATGAGTTTGGGTTTTGTTTAAAGAGACGAGTTTAAGATTTTATAGTTTAGAAGTGTTTGGGATTTGATTTGAGTGTTTTTAGGGCTTTGATTAGTTGCGTTTATCAATGTGTAGGAGAGCATCATGTTAGAGATGAGTTCGGGTTATGTTTTTGATGATATTTTTTGGAAAAAATGGGGTGCGAGGAAGAAGAAAAAGTAGATGAGGGGGGTTATTTTCTAATTTACTTATTTTTAATAATTTGGGGTATTTGGGGTCATTTTTTTTACAAACTTATGGATTAAAAAATAATTTAAGGTGATATAAATTAATTAAAAATGATTAGAAAAGATAAAAAAACTTAATAATAATTTAACCAAAAAATAGATGGAATATGTTACCCATGGGTAAATTTACACTAAATTTATGTACAAGAGGTAAATGACACATTTTATAAAGTAGGGGATAAATTGACAAACATGTAATTATACATGGGATAAATAATGTATTTACTCAATATATTAATAATTAATCGGGTTATATATAGATAATTCATAAATAATTTTTATTCATACATCTAAGCTCAATATGACTAGTAGGGTACCATACTAAATTCTTAACATGAGCTTAAAATAATTCTAGGTGTGAACCAACCACTCATATATTTAGTTATAAGACCCCATAATCCATCAGGAGGGATTGTGAACCAACCACTCATATCTTTAGTCACATTCAATTTTTTTACTTTGCATGACTCATCGAATAATTCTTTTTAAAATTATATTCCTCAAAATAACTTGAAGGTAAAAAGGTAATAAATACTCCCAAACCATCTCCGACTATTGCGACAAAATATTGTTTACTTTCAAAAAATAACCTATATAGAATTTTTCTCACTCCAATCGATGTGGTAACATATGGGCCCCAAATTTTCTACGAAATTTGTGACCCTAATCACGTCGTTCTTATTACATCATAATATTACCTTATATATATATAGAAATTGTGATTGATATCACTAAAGCATATGACAAACTATGTTGGGAATTCATATAGGACACGATAAGGAAGTTTTAATTGCCCCCTCCTAGGTGTCTCTTATTACATCATCTATATCCTCTAACACGATTCATGTTTTGTGGAATATGGAGACGTTGGCTTTATTCACTATGTTGATGGAAATTTACCACGTTGATCCTCTCGATATCTAGATCTTTGTATAATGCATGGACCATATTTTTCTTTATATATAGGCCTTATGCAAGAAGGGTATGTGGCAGTTTCTTTACCTCTATAGGTGTAATCCCCCAATATTTTACACATTTTTCCCCAACGAGATGATATTATTTGCAAAGGCCTCCGAGTCCCAAATTGAGATAATATAGAATACTATGCATATATTTTGCACATAAAATAGTCTAACAATAAGTTCTAAAAAGTTTACTTCTCTAAGAATGTTAACGAGGTAACCAAAGGACTTTTAGCGGACAATAACATAATTTTCTTGAGTTTTACCTTAGGAAAGTATCTGTTAACCAAATATGCTCACAACGTCCCTCAAAGGGATTCTTTAGGTATACCATTAGTAATATGAAGCAAAAACTACCACAATGTAAAGAGAAAACTAGAACCATAGTAGGGAGGATTACATTGGCACATTCTGTCCTAAGTGTTATTCCTACCTATACTATGCAGACCATAAAACTACTTATATATGTGTATAATTATATTAACCACATTGGGGGATCATTAGAAGAGGATAGTAAAGTACATTACTTGGCACGTGAGAAGTTTTGCGGGCCAAACACTAACGGGGCCTTGCGTTGAGATACACTCGTACTAATGAAAAAACATTTCTAGCTAAGCTAGGGTGGATGGTACTCGGATATATCTCAGTCCTATGGGTGAAAGCATTCCATTAGAAATATCTTCTCAATGAAATCATGCACTTTGATATCAAACTGCGGCCTTTGAGGATGTGTAAGAATATCATTAAATAAGAAAACTTATTACAATTGGGAGTGATAAGATGGTAGATATTAATGGGAATGGTACAAGTGGAACTAGGATTTGTTTGATAAGTTCTCAATAAATTATGGATACCACAATCTAACTGTTGTGTTTTTATTTGTATAAACCAGTAAAACAATATAAAAACTAATGCATCAATAAAATAAAATAAAAGTGAATAAATAAATAACTTTACTTGTCGAGAATCGGATTGGATCTGATGTCTTTAAGGTATTTAGGCCACATATCAGTGTCTTACGTTTGTTGGTTTCAACCTCCAGGATACAACGACAAAACTATTCAAAAGAAACTGACACAAGAATTCTTAAGAATTTCAACAAACTTAATAATGCTGCTTATTTTTATCTCTCTCTTATAATTTTAATGCTTAGAAAAAATGAATGAATAAAATGGTTTATTTGGACAACTATTTATAAAAATGAAAATGTGCTTTGACAAAGAGTTGTGATGTTTCTTTGGAGATACAGTGTATTAATTAAAAGATACAACATTTACTAATGGATACAAAGCTTGACTGGCCCAGATGGTATAAGCCCAAGCCCCAAATTACAAATTACCCTTCTTTGCTTTATTAAAAGGAAATAAAAAATAAAATAACATACATTTAGAAAAAATTATCTTTTAATTTCTCCAAATTACATGACTCAATTTCTCATTCAATTTCAAATGATTTTAACCAAGTAAATATATTACGTTAATCTTTTTAAGTGGAATAAACGTATCAATATCCGAATCATTTCTTTAAATTGAGTCACCGACTTTTATCGTAAACATGGTCAACACTTGGGTAGAATCCCATTTGTCCAACACTAACTCCATCGTAAGTAACACCATCATTAAAGTGGTAAGATATAGGAAAACTAAAATGCTAGCAAAAAATACGGGTCTTAATTTGGCGCACTGTACATGACTGTCCGTGTATTGCGAAGAATCTATTTAGATGAGATATTATTAATTCACCCAAATGCATGAGATGTGGCGTAGCTTTAGAAACTTTGCTTCACGTTTTTAGCGACTGCCATACTAGTGCAGCCATAAGGAAATAATGGCAACCAACAATTAATTTTGTAATAACTAAAATTGCGTTAGAGGGGAGGCAACTACATGCTCTTGCTTTGAGGAGCCCATCACATCGTCATTTATTTTAATGGAACTCGGGGAATCCAACAGGTTCTTGTAACAACGATAGTCTAGAGCAGCTGACCTAGAATGAGATGTCAACCAATCATTAGAAGGTTGTAAACTTGGCTTGTTATGTAATTTATTAAGGGTTGGAATTAATGCCACATGATTAAGTTGGACTTGTCAGAATGAATATTTGATTGAACCCAACATTACACAGCTACGGTAGGTTAAAAAATGGAAAAAATGGTGAGTTAGCTTGCGATTTTGTCCACGAATGGGGTAAGAATATTGATGGAGGAATGTTAATATCATAAAAAATAACCTTTTTAAATGGTAGAAGACAAAAAATACGATAAATCTTAATACAGATGGATCCTTTAGGCGCGATTAAGATCTTTTCGGTATAAAAGGCCTATTTTAGGATTCAAATAACATGTACTTGAATGGTTTTGAAGGAGCTTGCATGATGGAACTGACTCTTAATCCAGAACATGTGTGCTTCACTACAATCATAAGATGGTGGTAGAATGGGAAACCAAAATACTGATCATGAATTTGACTTGCTAGAACTGCAGCGCCAGTGAAGAGGCGATGCAGATATTGGTTTCAGTCCAATGGATTATTCTAAGTGTTGAGATTCATATAAGAAAGAAAATAAAGTTTTGAATTGTATGATTTTATTGATTGTAATTGTGATGTAATACAATGCTTATATAGAATGCTAAAGGATCACACAGTAACACTTTACACAATTATACTTATATAACTATTTGTAACAAACTTTGTCTTGTTGTGTGAGTTGGATTTTTCCTTTTTCTCAAGCCTTTTGCTTACACAATGTGTGAGGTTTATCACTAAGTTTGTACGATTATGAGAACAAAGAGTTTTAGGTGAATAGAATTTACCGAAAGGTGAATAAATGAGTAGATTGGATTGGTAAGTGAAGAGCAAAGTCAATGGAGAGTTTGATGAAATACATAGATTTCCTCAGAGATTATCGAGAGATATCATCAGAAAATTGAGTGGGTGATCCATACCTAAAACTATTTTAAGAACCTTGACATGAATTCATTAGATTTTTTCTTACTTGTAATTTTGACCTCAGATATATGCAAACAAATAATAATCTCAATTCTTAATAGTAGCCAACAAATTTAATTATGTATTTGATTTAGTACTGTATTGAGTTATGTATATTTATTAGATATTTTTAAATATAATATATTTTTTATACATATAAGGTCAATATGACTAGTAGCCAGGTAGACTACTAAACCCAAAAATAATCTTATCTCTGGTTATACGACACCAAAATCAAGAGGGACTAAGATATGTACTGAATTCCCTTACACACTCTATTTCTTATTTTCCCACAAAGTTAAACATGTGTTCGACTCTCTTAAATAGGGTATTTTCTGAAACTCTTATTCCTTTGCAATATCTCCACACAGTTATGTAAAAATCCATTTGACCAATCCCAACAGATTTCCCTTAACTATCGCCTGCAACTCCAACAACCCATAAAACAATACACTTACACTTTGTCATCCTGAGTCTATAGTGTAACACACTTAACTCTGATAAAATTGTTGATTCTACCACATAAGCCCTTACATAGCCACTCAGAATAACATCCCATCCATATCTCTAAAACTAGACTACTCACGCATGCCTTACCCGTGTCACTTTGGAAAGCCTCACTAATAATGAGTTTGGTCCCAATTGATTAGGGGTAGAAATTGGAACGAAAATTTTGATTCTGGCCAATTTCAATCCGAAAAATCTGAATTTGGAATTACCTTTTTACCTTTTGAATTTTGCAATTCTGATTTTTCCGATTTTTTTGGAACGAAATTTGAATTACTTATAAAAAAAAAATTCCGATTTCCAATTTCTGATCCTATTGTTTTTTGGTTTTTTTTCTGAGTTTTAAATAATATTTTTATACCTAATATTTATATATACCAACATTTATGTATTTCTGTCATTAACATTTTTGTTAATATATGTATACTTCTTTTCTATTTATATATAATTTAAAACTATATAACATAGATTACGAAATTCACCCGAGATCAATATAAGTCGCTTCATTTCTTCTTTTCCACATACACGACAAAATTCTCTCTTCCACGTGGCACACATCATCATACACCACTACCATCACATGATTAAAGGTCAACTATTGTATCACTAGAGGTTCACTATTGTATTACCATATGAAGTTGTAATATCTAACCATATCACACCGTTACATGTTGGAGTTTATCTAATTGTTATCTGATAAAAACTTTGTTGGAATTTGAAACTATGTTATTACATGTTGAAAAACTTTCCACTTGTCATTTGTATTTAACTTTTAGAAATAACTAAATATCGTATTTTATGAATAAAGTATTGAATTGATATTGTTTTTGTTTTTCTTTTACGATTTGATTTGTTTTATATAGTTATATTTATATTGATTCATACTTTATAGAAAATAATATAATATTGAAAAATTACCGAATATAAAAATTCTAAAATAAAATATAGAGAGATTCTGAAAATTCTAAAATTGCAAATATTTTTGGGTGTTTCGAAATCGCAATTATATTTTGAATTTCGATTTTTTTTTGGACTGAAATTGGATTAGAGTTTTTCATTGCGAATTTTTTTGTAAATTTCCCAACAAGCCATTTCTAATCCGATTCGACCGATTTCCACCCCTACCATTGATGATTTAACCCATTTGACAACAAAATTTTTAACTAACACTACCAATCCGCCATAAATTTTTACCCACTTACACACAAAGTTACGAATTAAATTAATTTTTTTACCTTGCGTGACACATCGAATAATTCATTTTAACATTATATTCTTCAACATAACATGAAAATCTTAAAAGATAATAAATAATCTAAAGCCATCACCACGAATGCGACAAAAGGTCACTCACTTTTAAGAAAAATCACAAACAATAATTTTTCGCACTCATATAAGGGTGGTAATGCATGGGCCCTCAAATTTCCTACGACATCGATGCCCCCAATTACATTGTTCTCATTACATCAAAATAATAAGATAATTTTTTTGAGTGTCATATATATGACTATTGGGAGAATTGTGTATTATTATTGTACACATAAACGAGATTTACCATTTACATAATATTTTGGAGTATTGCAGTTCAGAATATTGACGATGTAGTGGCATTAAGTAATTTCAACGAATACAGTGATATTGAGAGGAGAAAAAAAAAGTTTGGATAATTCCTTTTTGATAGGGTTGATATATATATATATATGCATTTATGTTTAATTTATTATCTATGCTTAGTTTTTAATTTACTTGTTGGCATTTTTTATGGCCCATATATAGTATTAGGGTGGAAACCGGATCCAAGATGTCTGATTCTGGTCGAATTAGATATGAATATTTTGAATTTGAAAACATCCTAATATTTTAATATTCGCCTATTTTCTCCAAAACTTTTGGATCGGAGTTGCATTCGAGAAAATTTGCATTTTCGACTTTCGATTTAATTTCTATATCTGAGTCAATAATTTTTTTTTGTCGTAAAAAATGATTTAATATCTTAAATATTTCTATATCTCAAAATAAATATTTCTATATCTCAAAATAAATATTTCTGTTTACTGAAATATTGTGAGAAAATTTTAAAAAATTATGTAGCAAGTTTCGGAAATAGAAAAATATAGATATTTTGAAAAAATTTCGATAATTTAATTTTGAATTCTCCAATTTTTTCCAATCGAAGTCGGATAGGTTTTTTTCCTTTCCAGAGAAAGAATTTGAAATTTACGACCAAGCTATTTTTCGACCGATTTCTACCCATATATTTTATTGATTAATTTATATGAATGTTTAATTTTACTTGTAACACTTTTTTAAATTTAAAGTCTGATTAAATACTTAAATAAAGTATCTAAAATAAATGTGAGCCTTACATGGATTATCGATATTATATTAGTAATGAGAACATATTATTATTATTATTATTATTATAATAATATATATATAATTATTTAATTTTAAATTTTATGATACTTATATGATATTATGATTATTTATCTTTCAATAATATACAAAATACTTCCCCACAGTTTGGAAAAGGGTCGACCCCTCCTCCAATGGTTTTAAAAAGGAAAACTTCTCCACCCTTTCTCATATAATTTTTCAACTCACCTCTTTTATTACATATAGCACTAAAACTCATGACATACGTTGTCACGAGTTATGACAAATAATGATAAATTATCATGAGTTGGGAGAGCATAAGGGAGAGTTCTCCATTAATTACCATATATGAATTTTTTACCCCTTGTCAAACAATAGGGTGGTAATGGGTATTTTACCTTTTATATTTTCTTTGAGGGTAATCTAAAATAAATAATAGAAAACATATATAACCATGTACATGTATGACTAATAGGTCCAATATTATAATTTTTTAGAATTTAAAATTAGTTTATCATTTGTCATCTATGGTTAAATGTACTTTAATGTTAGATAAGAAGCTCACAATAAATCGTTGTCCCTGTAAACATAACTGGAAAAAATTAATCGGTAATGTATTCTAAATAAAAATTTACCTCCGATGATTGCCAAAAAAATGTCCTTTACTTTACAATAAATACCAATTTTCTCACTCCAATCATGTGATAACTTATTAGCCTCTAAATTTCTACGACATCCTTACCCACATTACTTCATTCTTATTACATACATAATACAACAAAATAATTCAATCGTTATATTTATATCATTGGAAGATTTATGTATAATTATTTTACACATGAATGGAATTTATCACAAAATTTATATCATATTTTCTTGTTATTGTAGTTTAAATTTTGGAGTGTTGTGACATCGAGTAATATCAAGTAAAACAGTGAAATTAAGATAAGAAAAAGGTTTGTCTATTTAATTTTAAATTATGGACGATATATTTATATTGATATCTATATCTAATTTATTATTTGATGTTCAATGTAGGTTATTTTACTTGTTAATTCTTTTTTAATTTTTTTAATATTAGCATAATATCTTTTTTTACATCTCTATTTTAAAATTTTGCCTATTTCTCCTAAAAAAAATTTGATCAAAATCGGGATTGCATTCTAAAAAATTTGATTTTTCAATTTTCTATTTGATTCTACTTTCGAATAATTTCTGCTTTTTCCGATAACAAAATTATTAGTTTTTTATATTTCAAATTATTTATAACACAGGAAAAATATTTGTCAATAATTATTTTGGTATATATATATATATACTTTGAAATTCTTTGAAAATTCCGAAACGAGATCCGTCAATAGAAAAATAGAGATTTTTTTTAAAGAAAAGCGACATTTCAAATCTGAAATATTTACCGAGCATAATCTGGTAAGGTTATTCCTTTTGAAAAAAAGAATAAAAAAATTTCAAACTAGTTATTTTTCTCTTCGATTCGTTCCATTTCCATCCCTATCCATCCCTATAACGTTTAATGTCACATATCAAATTTTTTAATTTTTATTTTCTTAAATGATCGAGATGTTTAGAAGGATTATTTTAGTAACAACAACACATTATTATAAATGCATCTAATTTTATTATTCTAATTTAATTTTTACATTTGTAATAAAATAAAATATCAAACACTCCTCTATAATTTGACAATGGGTCAAAAATCATTTTCTATGATTTTTAAAGTGGACAAATTGCCCTCTCCTATCCCTAGTTCCCCAACTCATGATAATTTTTATTATTTCTAATAAATTGGTATAATTCGTGGTAACTTATGACATGAGTTTTCGTGATTAATAAAATAGAAAAGATTAGTTGTCACGAATTAGAAAACTATAGGAAAATATTTGTTTTTTTGAAATTATAGTTTTTATCCTTTATGAAACCATTGGGGGCGTTTTGAGGTAGAGAATAGAGATGATGTATATGGATGATCAATAGGCCAATATTATAATTTAACATTATAATTTTTAAAATTTAATATTGATGTGTTATTTGTAATCGATTGTTGAATGTAATTTAATGTTAGATGGAAATATCATATTATATAACTTATAAAAAGTAATAATAAACTGGTTATAATTCCAAATTCAATTCGATTTATAAAAAAATGAGAACTTACATACAGTATAAATTGCATAAGTATATCGACTTGTCCATTTTAATTAGCTGCATTATGCAACAGGCTACAAGAATGGTTCAACTCTAGATTCTCAGCTATTGTTCAAGTTCTTAAATGTAACTGCAGGTTTTTGGATCAGCCTGTTTGAAGAGACAGTGCATCATCTTTCACTATGAAAGCCTTTATCTCGTGGTAAAGTCTCATTCTTGGACAAGAACAGCAAGAAAGAAGATAATTATAATTCATATGACGAAGCCACAAATTCAAGAAAACCGCAAGAGAGAAAGCTTTGGGAAGCTATTAAGGAAGTGTCTGAAAAAGGGTCAATCATGAAAGAAAAATAAATTGAGTTGGAAATTATTAAATAAAAAATATGAATTCAGAGAGCTCGGACTATAGATCAAGACCCCTTGGTAAGCTTAATGTCCAGGCTTTATATGTGAAACTGTGAAAGTGGATGTGCAGCCCAACAAGTTTCACAGCAGTGCAATCCATTCCTAGATTGATGATGATTTTGGCTTGTTTCTTGCTATATACCCAAAGTTTCTGAATGCCGGAAAGATTGATCAGCTGAGATTCACTGAGTATAAACAACCGATCATGATCAGCTGACTTACACTGAGTATAAACATCAATCAGATCTTAGTCATGATGGGAAGGTATGTCTTGACTACTGTGGCTTCGGATTGTTCTCATATGCTCAAGTTCTTCATTACTGGGAATCATGCAGGTTTAAGCTAACCGAAACGACCACAAATTTAAAGACGCACACTGTTTACATGGATCCTGAGAAAGGGACAATCAAGCAGTCCATCAAAATAAGGAAAATAAGGATACTAACAACTTTAAAGTTATGTTCTTTTTTTTGTTCGAAATTTGTAAAGTTATGTTCAATAATCAAAATCAAATTAATTTGAATACAAGTCAAACATCCCAATTACTAAGACAATATTTCAAAATTCCCTTATTTTCTTAATTTCTTTAGTCGTGCTACTCATGTAAAACAATTCTGTTAAACCAAATAATATCTACAGATAATTAAATATTAATCCCTTCTCATTTGTAAAATACTCAACTAACGAGCATCTTAGCCACCCATATTATAGTTTTTAGTTATTGATGGCTTTTAACAACAAGTCTATCTATCAAAGTTTGTGCATAGTTTATTCATATGTCCCCAAGTAAAAAAAAAGTCACATCATGAATGTGAGAGAAAATAAAACAAACTGGAAAAAGTTTTAAACTTAAGATCTTATTTACTCATTATAGATTCATGATAATTAATATAGTCTAATATATTTTAAATTTTGATATTTAATGAGTACTTGGTTTAGCATGAGAGCACCCTATATAGAAAATGAAATAACATGATCATCAATCCCGTATATAAAGAAATATTCAACAAATATATTTTCGTTACTTTGCACAAATCTATTTTTTGTAAAACATTATCAAAAATTTATATTTTAATTCCTAATCTCTAAACACAGATTGAGTAAAGCCAATCAACATACTTTTTTCGAAAAAATTTAATCGTAACTACAAAAATAAATTAAATGAATAAATTGTATTAAACATGAAAAAATTTGTTAGACTAATCTACCTTTTGCTAAATGAAGCCAATTTCTGTTTTCTTTTTTCTTTTTGTTTATCTTCCTCATCGGCTATATCCATCTTGGTGGAAAAAGATCGGAAATATTGAAGTTGATGTTAATCTCTTTAGACGTTGCGGTGAGAATTTGGTTATACTGGCAAAGGAAGGAATGATACCGTTATGGTGTAGAAAACACGGCTTATCAAAAAGAAGGGTTTATATATCGTGGAGGGCCTGATTCTGGGCTTATTTTGGTTTGTCTTCTATATCTCTAAACATGGGCCGTAATTGAACTAATATAAACCTATAATAAAATCGACTAAACGTTAGCAAACCATAACAATTCTCTATATTTCTTCTCTTTTTGTTTAATTATGAAACTCAAAATATTTTAAAAATCATTGATAATTTCTGTTATTTTCTACGCATTAAGTAATATGTTGTAGCATCAACCTGATTTCAATAAATATTACAAGGTGTAAGTTTTGCAACTACAATAAAATGCCAAAAATCATTTAGCAACTTTAATTAATAATCGAAAATGAAAAACTTTGGCAAGAAAATTAGAAATATGAAGGATTTTAGTTCAAACATAGCAGTTAACATTTCAACATAAAAAGTTAAAAAATAAAACTCAAACTCATCCTAGGATGGGATGAGACGATTTACCTTATCAAACTATGGGAAAACCTGGTAACTATAATAAGGAAAAGAAAAAATGGTAAAGATTAAATAATGTTTTAGAAAATATTATCGATTTTTGAAAGTTCATACTCTATATCTGACCTCTCAACTAGCACATGGTACCTGATCTACACTAGGAACAATCACATTAATTCTGCAAATGACAATATTGAATACATATTTTTGAAGAAAATTTATCAGCAAAAAAATAGATATATGAGTTACGATGTATTCAAATAAGTCAAATAGAAAATCTCCCAACGATGCTATAATAGCTTCATTAGGTATAGTTTTACCCATATAATTACCTTAAATATAACAAAAACAAAAACCCATTTTCAATTCCGATGTTTATTTAACAAAGTAACTATTTTTTTTCAAACACCTGAGTTGTAGGACTTACTTTCCAGTAAAAGAATCCGAAAATTAATATAGAGAGCGATGTGAGTCTTTTGATAGCAATATACATTGGAATAAATTATTTTGGTAATTTCAAGGAAGGGGATTTTAAGTTATGCTCGACTGAGCTGAAAAAGAAATTTTGAAGAAGAAGAAAGGGAAAATGAGTGCGTTTGAATATGGTTTTCGTGTTCCCGGATAAATCAAGAGTCATGGGTTCAAAGTATTCATCCATAGATGGCTATGGCCAACAAAATACATGGCATGTGTTGTTAGGCGCGGGTGCGCTAAGACTAGAGGGCATATAATAGCTAGGGTTATTTTTTTGACTGGATTTTATTATAACATTGTTTATGATTTGTTTGGGTATGATCCAAGTGGTTTTGGGTGTCGTTTGGTAAAAAATCTCTGATGAGGGATTTGGATAACCTGTCCAGAGACAAATGGGACATGCATAGTGACAATCGTGCCAGAGTTTCCTCATTTTTACTAGCAAGACTCAAAGACGGAACATATGCCTACTATAGTCTTAAGATGGTGGAAGAACGAGCATCAATTTGATCATTAAAACTAACTTGCTAAAGTTGCAATATCTAGAGGATGATCTGGGAAATGGTTTTCAGTCCAATAGATTGTTGTTGGACTATGTGGCTATGCTTCATAGGAACAAAGAGTTTGAGTTGAATCAACCTATCGAGAGGTGAATAAATGTGTTAATGGCTACCTAAGGCGAGGAGAAGAATTAATGGTGAGTCTGGTGCAATTGTGAATCCCCATGAGGAATTATGGAGTGATACACCAAGGAATAGAGTGGATATCCACACCTAGATTAATATTGAAAACCTCGACATGGGTTTAGTATAATTTTTCTTACTAGTCGATTTTGTCTTTAATGTATGAAAATAAAATAGAGTAGATACACTCAGACCCCCTGTACTATATCCCGTTTGTCAATTTATCCCTTACTTTATAAATCGTGCCCCTTTAACCCTTGTACAATTTTTTTTGCCAGTCTACCTCTACTAACAGTTTTGTCTATTTTTCCGCTTTTTTATTACTAAATTATTTTTTAATTATTTTAAATTAATTGAAATCATTAAAATCACTATTCCCCTTCCCCCTTTCTTTCTTCTTCATTCCCACATTCCACTTCTTTCCAAAAAATGTTCAAAACATCAAACTCATCTCCAACACCTCAAAGATGACCTCGTTCATCTCTTCAAGCCCAAAATTGATTAAAAACCAAACTCATCTCTTCATCTCTCACGCCACCCACTACACTTATAACCGTCGCCAATGTTTTAACCATTATGTGAAATCTCCTGCTATAGTGTTAGTTATTCACATCATATTGTTATCTTATAAATTGAAGTTATTGTCACTAATTATTATACTAAAATAAGGCTCAAGAATGGAAAGTTTGAAAATGGGAAAAATGGATCTTTACCTAAAGAATTATTTTAGGATGTTGGTCGTAACTTCAATTTATTTTTGAATATGAAAGGAAATCAAACATATTTTTCCAAGTGGAAGATACTATTGATGTCGCGTGATTAAGTTGGACTAGTAGGAACGAATATTTTATTAAACCCAACATTACTATAGCTACGGTAGGTTCAAAAAGGGTAAAAATGGTGAGTTAGCTTGCGATTTTGTCCATTAAAGGGGTAAGAATATTGATGGAGGAATGGTAATATCATCCAAACATAACTTTGTTAATTGGTAGAAGACAAACAATACTATAAATCTGAATACAGATGGTTCCTTTAGGCGCGATTAATATCTTTTTGGTATAAAAGGCCTATTTTAAGATTCAAATGGGATGCACTTGAGTGGTTTTGAAGGAGATTGTATGATGGACTTGAATCTTACGCCAGAACATGTGTGCTTCACTATAATCATAAGATGCTAGAGGAATGGGGAACCATAATACTGATCATGAAATTGACTTTCTAGAACAGCAGCGCCAGTGAAGGACGATGCAGATTTTGGGTCCAGTCCAATGGATTATTCCAATTTTGTGTGGTTATGAGAAAAAAAGTTTTAGATGAACAAAATTTACCGAGAGGTGAATAAATTAATAGATTAGATTTCTAAGTGAAAAGAAAAGTCAATGGCGAGTTTGATGCAATACGCATATTCATTGAGAGATTATTAAGCGATATCACCAGAAAATTGAGTGGGTGGTCCATACCTAAAGTTATTTTAAATACCTTGACATGAATTCAATAGAATTTTTCTTACTTGTAACTTTGATCTCAAATAATAATAATAATCTCAATTCTTCATAGTAGCCAACAAATTTAAGTATGTATTTGATTTAGTATTATACAGCGTTATGTATTTTTATTAGATTTGTTTTAATATAATATATTTTTAATACATATAAGGTCAATATGACGGGTAGGTAGCCTACTAAACCCATAAATAATATTTATGTAATTCTAGGTATGAACTAGACACTCTCATCTCTGGTTATAAGACACCAAAATCAAGAGGGACTACGATTTGTACTGAATCCCCCTACACAACCCATTTCTTATTTTTCCAACAAAGTCAAACATCTGTTTGACTCTTTAAAATATGGTGTTATCTGGAAACTCTCATTCTTCTGCAATATCTCCACATAGTTACATAAAAATCTATTTGAGAAATCCCAACAGATTTCCCTTAAATATCGCATGCAATTCCAATAACCCATTACACAATACCCTTACACTTTGTCATCCTGAGTCCAAAGTGTAACACACACAACTTTGATAAAATTGTTGATCCTACCACACAAGCCCCTACATAGCCACTCAGAATAACATTTCATCCACATCTCTATATAGACTACCCATGCTTGCCTTACCTGTGTCACTCTGGAAAGCCCCTTCAATACTGAGTTTGGTCCCAATTGATTAGGGGTGGAAATCGGAATGAAATTTTTCAGATTCCGGCCGATTTTAATCCGAAAAATTTGAATTTGGAATTACTTTTTTACCTTCCAAATTTTGCAATTCTGATTTACTTCGATTTTTTTGGAAATAAATTGAATTACTTATAAAAAAAATTCTGATTTCCAATTTCTAATCCTATTTTTATTTCTTGTTTTTTTTTTTCCGAGTTTTTTCAAATATTATCCGATTACTAAAATTAATATTTTTATATTTAATATTTATATATACCAACATTTATGTTTTTTTGTCATTAACATTTCTGTTAATATATGTATACTTCTTTTCTATTTATATATAATTTAAAACTATGTAACATAAATTAAAAAATTCACCCGAGATGAATATTAGTCGCTTCACTTCTTCTTTTCCACTTACACGAATAAGTTCATTCTCTTCCATATGACACACATCATCATACACCACTACCATCACATGATTAAAGGTCAATTATTGTATTACTAGAGGTTCACCATTGTATCACCATATGAAGTTGTAATATGTAACCGTATTACACTGTTACATGTTGGAGTTTATCTAATTGTAATCTCATGAAAGTTTTGTTGGAATTCCGACCTATGTTATTACAATGTTGAAAAACTTTACGCTTGTATTGTATTTAACTTTTAGAAATAACTAAATATCGTATTTTATGAATAAAATATTGAATTACTATCGTTTTTGTGTTTTATGATTTCATTTGTTTTATATAGTTATACTTATATGAATAGGTCTTGAAGACACCCTCTATGTCCTTTCCAAACTCCACTTACCTTCTCATCTTACTAAAGACCTCAAATAAGATTTTACACTATAATAAAAAATCTAATTACATTTTTACCCCCTTTTGTTTCCCCCCTATATACACTATTTTCTATTAGGATTTATTTCATTCCCTCTCCTCACTTTTCCTTTTCCCGTAACCCTATTTCTCAATCCATTTTAAATCTCTCTCCACTCCTTCAACACCTCTCAAGAAAACAGCCGCCGACCTCATTCATCTCCTGTATGAGATGAAGCCAACTCGCTCTCAGTCGTAGCCATGACAGTGAAGACGAAGCCGTAGTGAAGCAGCTCAGCTCTCCGGCCACGAAGATTACTGCGAAGATCTCCGAGCTCCTACAACTCCCGTTTTTGGTCGCTGTTCGAGCTACTGCAGCCGCCGTTTCTGGTCGCCGTTATAAGTTTCTCTTGCATCTTCTTCGTTCGTGGCCATGTATCTAAGAAAAGCCAGAGCTTCAGATCTTAGTTGTACAAACTAGACTGCGACAATGGAACTCGAGTTTGAGACCACTGCTCGATCTCGAAGCTCGCCTGCAAATCTTGTGACTTCGTCTTCAACAAAGAACGAAGTCGAAGCTAGGGGCAGATTTGATGAGAGAAGCCTCCCTTGCTTGATCTCGAAGTCGAAATTCGCATGTCATAGAAAACTCCTTCAAAGAGTGAGAGATCTCCGACGAAGACATATCTTCTTCATCGGTGGTGTGAGCTTTGACCTTCTTTCGTGCTGGTGGTGGAAGATGACGGCTCCGCTCGAATGCTCCCATTTCTTTTTTTGTTTCTGTTTAATCTATATTTTTTTGAGTAGATGTTGTAATAGTAATACTCTATATTATTTTTTGTTCGCGTATTATCTACATTGTAATAGCTTTAAATAAAAATTATTGTTTTTAGTAATACTCTTTGTGCTTTAATAATACTCTATATTTTGTATAGTGTACTCTATCTTTTTTTGGAGTACTCTGTATTTTTTGAATATTACTATGTGTTTTAATCCGATACTCACTGCATAAATTCCGATACTCTATATTTTTTCCGATACACTATATTTTTTCCGATACTCTATACATTTTTCGATACTCTATACTTTTTTTCGACGGTGGATGGTGGTCGGTGTCCAGAGGCCGGAGATGAACAGTGCTAACACTTAACAACTTTTTTTGTCTTTTAGTGTTTTTGTATTATATAAGGGTATTTAAGTATTTGGTCATCCTTGAGATCCCTTTAAAGAAATAAGATTTCAACTACTTCTTATAGGACGAAACTCTAGTCGCCAAGACCCTATGTATCATTCACCCTACTTATATTGGTTCATACTTTTTAGAAAATAATACAATATTGGAAAATTACCGAATATAAAAATTCTAAAAATTTAAAATGTAATATAGAGATATTCTGGTAATCTTGAAATTCCGAATATTTTTGGGTGTTCCGAAATCGCAATTATGTTTTTTATTCCGAAATTTTTTTGAAAATTTCCGAACAATCCATTTCTGATCCGATTCGGCAGATTTCCATCGCTACCATTGATAGTTTAATCCATTTGACAATAACATTTTTAACTGCCACTACCAATCCGCCATAAATTTTTACCCACTTATACAAAATCATGAGTTAAATTCATGTTTTTTACCTTGCATGACGTCGAATAATTCATTTTTAAATTATATTCTTTAACATAACTTGAAAATTTTAAATGATTATAAATAATCTAAAAACCATCATCGACGGATGCAATAAAAGGTCGCTTACTTTTAAAAAGAATCACAAATAACAATTTTCTCACTCCAATAAGGGTGGTAACGTATGGACCCTCAAATTTCCTACGACATCCTTGCCCCCAATTACATTGTTCTCATTACATTAATACAAAATTTTTTTTCGAGTTTCATATATATGACTATTTGGGAAAATTCTGTATAATTATTTTACACATGAACGAGAGTTACCATTATAATATTTCAAGGTATTGCAATTCAGAATATCGACGAGGCAGTGGAAGTGAGTAATTTCGACGAATACAGTGACATTGAGAGGAGGAAAAAAGAGGTTTGGATAATTCCTTTTTAATATAGTCGATATATATGCATTTATATTTAATTTATTATCTATGTTTAAATTTTAAATTACTTGTTAGCATTCTTTTTATTTTTTTTTTAATTATGGCCTGTATATAGTATTAGGGTGGAAACTGGATCAAAGATTTCTGATTTTGGTCGAATTCGATATGAAAATTTTGATTTTGAAACAACTTTTTACATCCCAATTTTTTAATATTTGCCTATTTTCCCCAAAACTTTTGGATCGGAGTTGCATTCAAGAAAATTTGTATTTTTTAGCTTTCAATTAAATTTCTATGTCTGAATCAATAATTTTTTTATTGTAAAAAAAAGATTTAATATTTTAAACATTTATATATCTCAAATAAATATTTCTAATTACAGATATATTGTTAAAATTTAAAAAAAATTATGTAGCAAGATTCAAAAATTGAAAAATATAGAAATTTTGAAATATTCTGATAGTTTAATTTTGATTTTTCCAATTTTTTCCGATCGAAGTCGGATAGGTTTTTCCTTTTCAGAGAAAGAATTTGAAATTTACGACCAAGCTATTTTTCGATCTGATCTGACCGGTTTTTCTACCCATATATTTTATTGATTAATTTACATAAATGTTTAAATGCACTTGTAAACCTTTTTTAACTTTATATTCTAATTAAATAATTACATACAGTATCTAAAATAAATGTGAGGCTTATATGGATTATCTCTAATATATTAGTAATGAGAACATATTATTATTATTATTATTATAAAATATATATATTTAAATATAAATATTAAATTTATATTTTACAATATTAATATGATATTATGATTATTTTTATATGGATAATATACAAAATACTTCCATACGGTTTGGGAAAGGATCGACCACTCCTCCACTAGTTTTTTAAAAAAAGTACTCCACCCTATCCTATATAATTTTTCAACTCACCTATTTTATTATATATATCACTAAAACTCATGTTATATGTTGTCACGAATTATCACAAATAATGATAAATTGTCATGAGTTAGGAGAACATAAGGGAGTTTTGTTTCTTTACCATAGGATTTTTTTTACCCCTTGTCAAACAATAGGAGGGTAATGGGTATTTTACCCTTTATATTTTCTGTGAGGGTAATCAAAAGGAGAGACTAGAGAATGTATATAACCATGTACATGTATGACCAATAGGTCCAATATTATGTAAATTTTCAAAATTCAAAATCAGTTTATCATTTGTCATAGATTGTTAAATGTACTTTAATATTAGATAAAGCTCATAATAAATCGTCGTCCCTGCGAACATAATTTGAATCTTTTTATTGGTAATGTATTCAAAAACCACATCCGACGATTGCTATAAAAGGTCATTTACTTTACAATAGATAACAATTTTCTCACTCCAATCCATGTGATAACTTATTAGCCTCATACTTTCTACAACATCCTTACCCCCAATTACTCCGTTCTTATTACATAAGAATAATACAACCATATAATTTAATCGTCATATTTATGACACTGGGAGATTTATGTATAATTATTTTACACAAGAATGAAATTTATCACAAAATTTACATAATATTTTTGTGGTATTGCAGAATTTAAAGTGTTGTGACGTTGAGTTATATTAAGGATAACAGTGACATTAAGGAAAAAAAAGGTTTGACTATTTATTTTTAAATTTTGGTTGATACATATATTTATATTGATATTTATATCATATTTATTATTTGATGTTTAGTGTAGTTTAATTTACTTGTTAACCCTCTTTTAATTTTTTATATTATTATTTCACTATATAATGCGCCGGAGGTGGAAATTGAGTCAGAAATGTTCGATTCTGACCAAATTTAATATGAAAATTTTGAATTCATAACATTTTTGTACATCTCTATTTTCAAATGTTTACCTATTTTCTAAAAAAACTGAATCAGAATCCGGATTGCATTCTAGAAATTTTGATTTTTCAATTTCCTATTCGATTTCTACTTACGAATATTTTCCAATTTTTTATAATAATATTTTTATTAGTTTTTTAAACTTCAAAATATTTATAACACATAGAAAAATATTTGTCAATAATAACTGTAAAAATTTTGAAAATTCCAAAACAAGATCCCTCAATAAAAAATAAAAATGTTTTTTTAAAAAGAAAAATCGACATTTCAAATCCAATTTTGTTACCAATCAGAATCCAATAAGTTTATCCTTCTTGAAAAAAAAGAATAAAAAAATTTCAAACTTTTTCTCTTCGATTCAGTCTATTTCCATCTCTATAACCTAATTGCACATATTAAACTTTTTATTTTAAATTTCAATCACTTAAATAGACGAGATGTTTAAACGGATATCAACATCATTTTAGTAACACTAACATATTATTGTTATTATACATGTATTTAAATTTTATTATTCTAATTTAGATATTACATTTTTAATAAGATAAAATATCAAACACTCCTCTGTAATTTGACAACGGGTCAAAAGTCCTTCTCTACGATTTTTAAAATGTGTAAGATTTCTAACAAATATTGGAGGGTCTAATATTCACAAAGTACGTAGTAATTAATTATTATAAAAATATACATGTTATTAGATTAATAATTACTTTAACAAGTTTAAAATATAAGGTACATGTATTAGTATAATTTAACAAAGTTTAAAATATAAAGTACATCCCTATGGTTTCCAACGCATAATAATTTACTATTATTTTTGATAAATTGATATAATTCATGGCAACTCATGACATGAATTTTGATAATATATGTCATAGAAGAGATTAGTTGTCAGAGTTAGGAAACTATAGAAAAGTATTTGTCAAACTTAAAACCATGGTAAGTTTTTTGATCCTTTATGAAACCATATGAGGTGTTTGGTATTATGAACGTTAAAAGATAATTTAAGGTAGAGAATAGAGATCATGTATATATGGATGATGTATATGGATGATCACAGGTCCAACATTATAATTTAACATGATAATTTTTCTAAATTTAACATCGATGTATTATTTGTAATCGATTGTTAAAAGTAATTTAATGTTAGATAGAAAGATCATATTATATGACTTACAGAAAGTAATAATAAACAGGTTATAATTCTAAATTCAACTCTATTTATAAAAATATGAGAACGAACATACAGTATAGATTACATAAGTATATGAATTTGTCCATTTTAAAAGAATGGTTAAACTCCAGATTCTCAGGTGTCATGTTTTTGAATGTAACAGGTTTTTAGATCAGCCTGTTTGAAGAGACAATGCATCATCTTTCACTATGGAAGCCTTTATCTCGCTGTACAGTCTCATTATTGGGCAAGAAAAGCAAGAAAGGAGATAATTATGATTCAGATGATGAAGCCACATATTCAAGAAAATCGCGAGAGGAAAAGCTGTGGGAAGCTATTAAGGAAGCCTCTGAAAAAGGGTCAATCATGAAGGCGAAAAAAATTGATATGGAAATTATTAAAGAAAATATGAAATCAGAGAGCTTGGACTATATATCAAGACCCCTTAGTAAGCTTCATGTCCAGAACGACTTTATATGTGAAAGTGGATATGCAGCCCAACAAGTTTACACAACAGTGCAATCCATTCCTCAATTCGATGATGCTTATGGCTTGTTTCTTGCTATATACCCGAAGTTTCTGAATACGGAAATGATTGATCAGCTGAGATTCGCTGAGTATAAACATCTAACCGATCCTGATCAGCTGAGTTACGCTGAGTATAAACATAAATCAGATCCTAGTCAGGATGGGAAGGTATGTCTTGACTACTGTGGCTTCGGATTATTCTCTTATGCTCAAGTTCTTCATCACCGGGAATCATGCGGGTTTAAGCTAACCGAAATTACCACAAATCTAAAGAGGCACGCTGTTTACGGTAATCTTGAGGAAGGGGCGATCGAGCATGCCATCAAAACAAGGATAATGGATTATTTAAACGTTCCTCGTAATGAATACTTTATTATATTCACGGTTAGTCGAGGCTCCGCATTTAAATTGCTAGCCGAATCGTACCCTTTTCACATCAACAAACAGTTATTAACAATGTACGATCATGAGAGCCAATCCGTGAACTGGATGGTTCAGTGCGCTACAGAAAAAGGTGCTAACGTTAATAATACGTTGTTCAAATGGCCGACTCTTAAGCCATGCTCGACTGACCTGAAGAAGCAGATTTTGAAGAAGAAGGGGAGAAAGGAGGGCCGGGCCGGGCTTTTCGTGTTTCCGGTTCAATCGAGAGTAACAGGTTCAAAATATTCTTATCAATGGATGGCTATGGCTCAGCAGAATAACTGGCATGTTTTGTTAGACGCGGGTTCGTTAGAACCCAAGGACATGGATTCACTAGGGCTATCGCTTTTCAGACCAGATTTTATTATTACATCCTTTTACAAGGTGTTCGGATTTGATCCAAGTGGGTTTGGTTGTCTCTTGATTAAGAAAACCGTGTTAAATGATTTGCATAACCCGTCCGGGCAAGCGGATACCGGTATAGTGAGGATCGTGCCGGAGTTTCCAAAGTTTTTAAACGACTCTGTAGATGGTTATGATGGACGGATAGGAATCAGTGATGAAATCGGTGGGTCCCGGTCTGAGTTTCCGGTGTTTTCCGGTGAATACACCTCCTCACAGTTCCAGAGTGTTTTGTTGGATGAGATCATGAGGTGTCCGAGTTTTAGCTATGATGACTGTACTGATTTTGGTCAAAGTCCACTCGGGTCAGAATATTCTGATCATACAAGGAGGATCAAGAAACTCTCTCTGGAAGATTTTACGACATCTTCCTACAAGGACAAGAACCTTAAAGAGGACACAGATTTGTCTTTCTATTCTACCTTTACGGAGATTCCCGAAGAATATGCAGACTATCCTACAAAAATCGATCATCAAACTGTAGGAGAAATCCAAGAAGAATCTGAAATCCTAGAAAAAAACTCAATAACGATAGAGAACTATTTGAGATGGAGTGGTGAAAGTAGCTTAGATTGTTACGAAAATCAAACCTTTGAGCTCGGTGAACCATCTGATACGCGCCGAGTAAATAACCGAGAAACAATCTGCCGATATCTTGATCACATTGGTATGCTTAGCCTCAACAGAACAACTATGAGGTACAGATATTTGATTAACTGGTTAATTATCTCGTTGCTTCAACTTCAGTTTCCTGAATCTGAGAAAGGCGATAAAATCCCTCTCGTACATATATATGGCCCGAAGATCAAGTATGAAAGAGGTGCATCTGTAGCTTTTAACATCCGCGATAGCCGAAATAGAGGGATGGTTCACCCGGAAATCGTTCAGAAATTGGCTGAGAGAGATGGTATATTTCTTGGTGTTGGTATACTTAATCATGTACAAGTGTTTGGTTCTGAAGATAATAAATCTACGTGCATTACTATGGCTAATGATCGACGTACTAGGAACATTATGCCCTTTCGTGTTGAGGTTGTAACAGCTTCACTTGGTTTTTTGTCCGACTTTAAAGACGTTTATAGAATGTTTGTGTTTGTAGCCAACTTTCTGAATCCATCATTTCTGGAAGAAGATCGATTAGCTTTTATTATGGAGGATACTGAAGAGTCTCAAGCTGAAGACGGTGTTTAAATTTTATTTTTAGTTGACAGTGATAACAATTATCTGAAACTTGAATGCTCGAGTTGGAACCAAATCAAAAGCTCAAGTCTTGAGATTGTTCTGTTAGTTTGTCTATTAATTACTATTCTATACTTGTGGGTGGGATGTATTTGATTTGTATTCTTACAAACTTTGTTATATGCAGTTTTTATAGTAATTTAAATTTTACAGTACAGACTTTGATAAATTCTAATGGATTTTATATCATTATATTCATGAATTTTAAGTTCACTAATTGTGAGGGAGAAAGGAAAAAAAAACAAAGAACTTCTCCTTCAAGAGGAAATTATTTTTGAAGGTCCAAAAGTCACAAACTTTAATGACAAAATCCCAAGTTGTAAAAGATATTTATAAAGTTCTATAGTTACAAAACCCACTCGTCATCTTAGTAATATATTCTTTCCATGTTCTGCCGTCTACTTACATCATTAAACCCTTGAAATAAGTCAATACATATTTTTTTTTATAAATCATTGTCTTGCAATTAATTTCTGTACAAAGGTGTCAAGTCATTTTCTCTCTTACCATCATTTTATTCTACTTTCTGCAAGGTTTTCATATTAAAAAAAGGTTTGAAAAAATTTCATTGATCATCATCTCTCCATAAGCATCACCTCTCCTTGATCATCATCTCTTTGACAATACTCTCGTTGATCCTCATTTATACGATTAGTGCAAAATTCTATTATTCATGTAATGTTCATCCTTGTTTCCCTTATTACCATGATCTGCTGATGCCTTAGGTGGTTAGAACAATTTCTATGTTCTTGGTCTTTTGCATATTGGTCTCTGTGATATTCTTTAAGTTACATAATTTACCTATGATGTTTACATATTTTCATACACTTTAACAATTTTGTTAAGCTTAATTTTTTTTTACTTCTCTTCTCATGTAAAACAATTTCTCCATATAATTAGTTACAGAACAATGATTATTTTTGGCAAAGTACACTTATACAGTCATTGGTATGTACCATCATCTCTTTAATTTTTGTTATAGATGCGTATATAGAGTGGATCAAGAACATAGTACACACCGATGTTCAATTTCGATGAGTAGTTTGTCATTTTAGTACTCTATATTAATCGTTTCATGATTTTAGATGTTTTATCTTAAACATTGGTATAAACCAATTTCTGTACAGCAGTTGCTACACAACCATATGCATAGTTTATCAAGCACAACATAAGGGAGAATTGAAGGCACCTTGGCCTTACAAATATCTTCAAGCAGAAGCGAGAATTTGGCACAATCTCCTTGTTCCTAATATCTTTGGAAACACACGAACTTTGGATGTGACTATGAAGTACGCTCTACTGTTGGACTGTATTTTGAGAGGAGAAGAAATTGATGTGGCACAGTTGATCTATGAGGAGGTGATACGATTTTCGGTCTCTCCTAAATCAGTTTATAATGTTAAATTTCCTACTATGATCACGTGTCTTGTGCGAGAAGCAAATGTAGTATTGGGTGAAGAAGAGAAACTCGAGTTTAAGACGAGTTATATTGATAACGCTTGGATCAAGTATATCTTTCGAAGAGCGGGTTCTACGCAAATTTCGAAAGAAGAAAAGGAGCAAAGTTGGCAAGAGAAGATGGAGGAGCGTTTAACGAAATTTGAAGCAGCTCAAACTTCCTTAGTCAATGATGTGGCACAAATCAACGCTAATCAAGTGCACATCATGACTCTCCTTGAGAAATTATCGAAAGGTCCAGCAAATCCAACCTTGGATGTCAATAATGCGAGGCAATAGACTCGAGAGTATGTTCTCTTTCTTCCTTACCATTTCTGTAAATATGTTTATCTGCTAATTTTAATTTCTGTTTTTTGAGTCTTTTTCGAGTTGTGGGGACACGACTCATTTTTGAGTTGGGGGTGTGGGAATTCGTTGTCTCTCATCTCCATTTTTCTGTTTTTTGGTAGAAATTAAAATTTTTGATACATGGGAATTAGATGTAGAGTGTGTTTAATAGCTTGAAAGCATAAGCTCAGTAGATTAATTATAGTAAGTAATATGTTTATGAGCTATGTATTTGTATGCTTTGAGTATTTGCAGGAAAACACACGTTGATAGTAAAGAAAAGATTAGTAAGCAATGCGATAGAAAGTATGTTCGATCTCAGGGAACCTTGAAAGTGTGTAGGCCGTGAGATCCAAGCTAGTTGAAAAACCATTTGATGAAAGTGCTAAAGGTAAGAAAATAACGAAATTACATATGTAGAAAGTGATTAAGGCGGTTCTTTCATATTTGAAGCCTTTGAAGCCTTTTTATACCTTCTCACGTTGTGATTTTTGATTTTATATGCTATATCCTTCTCAGCCCCTTCTAACCTTTCTAAAACTTTTTATTGAACCACGTTATAAGCCATATCCTTTAGATTATAGGACTTTTCCATATGACCCGCACTCGAATCGCGATGCATAGACAGTTGTTTTAGAGCTTGAGTTTGGGGTGGTGGGTCCACCATTATGGGAATTGTTATTGGGTGGGGATTTTTTATCTTATTAAGTGTGCTTTGTGCTTTATATTGATGATGATTCACAGATTTTTATTGTAACCCTTTGCCGGTAGTGAATGAAAAAGAAGCTACGAGCTAAAATTTGCCAACAAGGGCATTAAAAGAAAAAATATATATATGAGAAAATAGCGTGATATCTCAACATTAAAAGAGAGTCATAGCTTAAGAAATTGATTTGAAAAGAAAAGAAAATATATATATTCGGACCGGCAAAGTGGATTTTTATGTGAACATCTTAAGCTTTAATTGGGTTATTGGGGATGCTAAATTATGCATCAAGGAATTCATTGGGTTGAGTGAGAAACGTTTTATGAGAGTAACTCAAGCTCTAGGGCGATTCGTTGATGGCTAGTGAGGAGAGAGCCAAAAGCTCACTCCAAATTATCCAAATATACTATCATACCGTCCCTAAGCCTACATTACAACCTTAAAGATCTTTTGATTCTTTGCTATGTAATTGAGAAGTAATTGAGCCATTAGAGAGTAGTTAAGTGGAGCTTTGAATACTAGTAAAAATCGATGAACAATCTATAGCTCTCTTGGGGAACTGAGTAAAGTCCCAATCCTTCTTACATTGCAAAACTAATCTGATCTTGAATTCAAGCTGTGTTGATTGTAGATATGAGAAGTGTACAGGTATGTAGTTTATGAATATTATTGCATGAAATTTTCTGAGTTATGTGCTTTAGGTTTATTCTATATATTCTGCTATGCTTTTTCCCATTGTATTGAGAATTTTATAAGTGTGTATTTATAGACTTCCCTTTGTTTTTATCTTTATTGTATCGGGACGATACAACTTTGAGTTGGGGGTCTTGATGTCTCCTCATTTGTGATAGATTAATGTTAGGATGAGACATCCTTTTTAGTGATTTAGAAGTCATAAATGTCGATTTTCTTGAGTTTTAGTGCACTTTCCTATTTTGAGTCTTGATTTAGTAAAATAATATTTTTAGAGCATATTGGGTTTAATGGTTTATTTAGTGTGTAGCTTTAAAGATAATTATGGAGCTTAATTAGAGTCCAAGTCAAAGAAGTCAACTTATGGAAAGATATTAGCATGGTAATTGGAGATAAGGAAACAAAAGCTAAAAAGATGGAAAAGGAAAAGCTGCCTAAATCTGGGATTCTGCAGCACACGCCTAAAGAAGTGATATTTTACCCAAGAAATAGACCTATTTTGGTAATTTCCTTTCATAGGGACAAAGATAATTCTGTTACGATTCTTTTGGTATCTTATGGAGCTCAAACCGACCAATAACGAAGAAGATATGCTCAAAACGGTCCAGCAGTGTTTATCTTTATTTCCATACGAATTTGAGTTGGGTTAGGAGTCCAATACTTTATCTCTTCCTCAAGAAAACGAATTAGGTCTTCTAAACACCTATAAATACACCCTTATATCACTTGTAAAATCATCCTTGCTTAGAAAAACCTTATAATTATTCCTTAGTCATTGTAGAGAGCAAGATGATGTCTTTTGTAATTTCTTTTAGTTTATTTCCTTCAGGTATGAACTAAACTCCGCATAGCCTTGGTTTTGCATAATGTATAAACTATTAATTCTAATTCTTCTATCTAAGTTTCTTTGGGAATTATATGTTTTAAATTGATATTAGCTACTTACTTAATATTTGTTTATGTGTTTTGATTTAATGTCTTTCCTAGAACTGATCACTTTAGGATTGTTTTAATAGTAGTTAGATGGTCTCCTTGACAGGGTGTTTAACTATTGAACCACCACATAATGTCTAGTGTCGATATTAGTTCTGACAAAACATGATTCTAACTAGATAGTCATTAGGGTTTGTTTTAACCACCATATCACCAATGATTGCAGTATTTGCTTAGGGCCTTAGTAGCGTTTGATAACCCTATTTGAAATCACTTCTTGGTTGTGCCGTAGCCCCCTTAGTCGCTCTCAAGGTCTAAGGTATGTGAATTCAGAATCCTGACTAAGTATACCAAGAGCTAATATTCTCCCTTATTAACTAGATCTATAGATAGAATTGGAAGGATTAGTGCATACTAGCAAAACCTGAGCTATACTTCTCATCTCATATTTCTTATCTTTTACTTTATTGTCTTTATTTTCTTAGTTTTAATTCTTAATTTTGAAATCTGTTCCCTTTAATTTACGGTCTTCTAATTATTTACTTTTACTCGTTATTCCTACTCACGCGATGAACACACTTAAGTCCCTGAGAACGAATTCAACTTACTAACTAAAACTTGCATACATCCTGTAATACTTGCAGTACTGTGCCTGTCTAGGGTGAGAGTGCGTAGTTTCTTGACTTAATTTTATCTTATTTTTATCACACCTTAGGCACCACCAGGCGCCAAAAACTTGGTGGTCCTTTGTGTGTTCTATAATAAATGCAAAAGTAATTGAACCACAACCGCAAGTGTACGATATTCCCAAGTAGTAATAATGATTCTAAGATCGTTCGCAGGGACGGTTTGGTTAACTACAATGTTTAACAAGTAATGAATGGTTGCACTTATGAAAGCAAGTAAATAAATAATGATTGATTTGGTTTTTTATTAATTCTACTTAAAGAAAGACTAAATGTAAAATGCAAATAAATAGTAAAACGCAGTATGAGAAGATAGCACTTGAGAACGCAACGGGTCTTCCTAATCCTATTTCATAACTCGTTCTGTTTAAGGGCTAAATTGGTCAATTACAATGGTCGGGATTCTAAATTCCTTATACCCCGTCAGGGTGGACTATAAGGCTATCCTAGAGTGTCACTAGTCCCGTCAGGGTAAATATGATCCACCTTTAGATGTTTAATAATTTTACCTCATTGGCCCTAAAATTAGCTAAGTTCGTCAGAATCACTAGCTTCTATTTTAGATTGAATAATTGGTTCCCCGTATTATATCTATATAAGTATCAAAATGAACAATTCGGCCCCAATCTTTTACACATTCGTTTATTTAAACCCTTATGACTTAGATAAAGAAATTTCTTTTAATTTCTTAAATACATTAAAGCCCCAAAACAATCCTTGGACTATTTTAGGTGACTTTAATTGTATAAGATACCTTAAAGATAAATTAGGTGGAAAAATTTGTCATAAAAAATCCACAATAAATTTTAATAATTTTATTAACTTCCATAATTTGGAAGAAACAACCTCTTATGGTTGTAGATTTACATGGACTAATAAAAGAGCTAGTAATAAACTTATTAAAGCTATTTTAGACAGAGCAATACATAACCCTGAATGGGGAATTTTATTCCCTAATGCTTGGATAGCAACCTTACCAGCTATTGGTTCAGACCATTGCCCTTTAGTGTTACATCATGATAAAATTGAAAATAAAAATAAAAGAAGATTTTACTTTGAAAGTTTCTGGACCACAGAAACTGATTGTTTAAACATTATTAAACAAGTTTGGTATGATTTAAGCTCTATTAGGGGTAACCCAAATGCTATAATCAATCATAAACTTAAAAAATGCAGTCATGCATTAAGGGATTGGAATAAAAAGAAATTTGGAAATAACAAAATCCAAATAGAGAAGCTTATAAAAAGATTAGAAATAATATCTAATACTAATAACCCAAATGGCAATTGGGATGAATATAATCTCATAACCAAGACTCTAGAGGAAACTTGGAAAAGAGAAGAAATTTTCTAGAAAGATAGGTCAAGAAATACCTGGCTTACTAAAGGAGAAAAAAATACTAAATACTATCATGCTTGCACAAAAGAAAGAAGAAGTATAAATAAAATTCTTAACATTACCAATGAAAATGGGGAATGGATTGATAATAAAAATGATATAAACCAAGAAATTATTAATTATTTTAATAATATATTCACAACAGCTGGTAAAAGAGATTACACTAACACTATTAATCTTATAACTAGTAAAATAGATAAAAAATCAGCAGATATTTTAAATATGCATATTAATGAAGAAGAAGTTAAAAAAGCTACTTGGGAATTAGGTCCTAATAAGGCACCAGGCCCTGATGGGTACAATGGAATATTCTTTAGAACATACTGGGAAATTATAAAACTTGATATTATGAGAGTCATAAATAACTTTTGGAATAATAAGGGAGAGCTTTCAGATTTAAACCAAACTCTTATTACCTTAATCCCAAAAATCAACAAGCCTACTAATATTAAACATTATAGACCAATCAGTTGCTCTAATTTTATTTATAAAATTATAGCTAGGATTCTGGTTAATAGATTACAACCTTTCATGAATTCCCTTGTTGGGGAAAACAAAAGTGCATTCATCCCTAATAGAATGATTCAGGAAAATACAATGATTGCACATGAATTAATAACCCATATAAAAAGAAGGAAAAAAACAAAAAAATATATGGTTACAGTTAAAGCAGATATTAAAAAGGCATATGAATATATAGAATGGGATTTTCTACAAGACCTTTTAATCAAAATGGGTTTTAATAAAGATTGGATTAGGAAAGTCATGGAATGCATCACCTCAGTGACTTATTCAATCCTAATAAATGGTGAAACCCACCAAGTGAAAAAACCTACTAGAGGAATTAGACAAGGAGATCCTCTTTCTCCCCTTATCTTCTGTCTAGTTTCACAAACCTTAAATGACCTCATAAAGGAAAAAAAAGAGTATGACTTATTAAAAGGAGTTAAAATTGGGAACAATTGCCCTACTATCACACATCTTCTATTTGCTGATGATAGCCTTTTCTTCCTTAATGCTGACAATGTAGAAATACAAGCATTTAATGATGTCATGAATAAATATAAAAATGCCACTGGATTATGCCTTAATCTTAATAAATGTGGGGTTATTTTCAGTCCCAATACACCAAACCTTATACAAACCATACTAACTCAAAGATTAAATATGAAGAAAACCAACAACCTAGGTAACTATTTGGGTTTACCAACTGAATGGACTAGGTCAAAATCAAAAGATCTTCAGTTTTTAATAGATAAAATCCTAAATAGATTTGAAAATTGGAAAACCATCTTTCTGTCAGAAGGAGGGAAGGAAATACTAATAAAAGCAATAATTCAAAGCATACCTAACTATTTTATGTCAAATTTTATCTTTCCAAAAAATATTATAAGTAAAATACACTCTATAATTGCTCAATTCTGGTGGGGTGATAAAGGAAAAAAAGAATACACTGGGCTAACTGGGATATACTTACAAGTTCAAAATATGAAGGTGGATTAGGTTTTAGAGACCTTCACCTAATGAATAAAGCTCTTTTGGGAAAACAAGCTTGGAACCTTTTAAATAAAAAAGATTCACTTTTATACAGACTCCTAAAAGGAAAATATTTTAATAATTGTAGCTTCCTTGAAGCTAAAATTGGAAGCTCTCCATCTTGGGGATGGAGAAGCATACTCATAGGTAGAGATACCTTCAAGAACAATATAAAATGGAAACTAGGTAATGGAAGAAGCATTAATATTTATGAACATAATTGGATTTGTGATATCAAACAACCAATCAAACCTAATAACTCTAATCTTGTTTGGGTATACCAACTAATTAAAGATGATAAATCTTGGGATATTGAACTTTTAAATAATTTATATCCCAAAGAAATTAAAGAAAAAGTGGAAAAAATGATAATCCCCAAGGTAATATGTGAAGATCAAATAAGTATAGACTACTGTAAAAATGGCACTTATACAGTTAAGGATACTTATCATAAACTAAAAAATGAGGAAATAACTACTCAAAATAATAATAATATAAATAACCCTACTTCATCTACTATTAGGGATAAAAAAATTTGGAATCTTATATGGAAAATGGAAACCCAAACAAAAATAAGAAACTTTATGTGGAGAGCTATAAGAAACCTTCTATCCACTGGAGAAAACCTTTTTAAACGTAAATGTGCAAAAGATAACTTATGTAAAATTTGTAATAATGACATTGAAACAGTGGAACATATGCTTTTCAGATGCCCTTGGGCAAAAAGTGTATGGTTTACTAGCCCCTTGAATTTAAAAACTGATAATGATACTACTATAAATGTAGAACTTTGGATTATAATTCATGTACAAAACATCATTAAGAAATTTGATGATCATGATAGGATTCTTGAACTTATATGCACAATTATGTGGCATATATGGAAAGATAGGAATAATTTTATCTATAATGGAAAAAAATGTGATCCTTTGAATACCATTAAAAAGCCACAGACAACTGGGTAGAATACTATAAAATTTCAAACCCTAATGATTCAAACTTTCTAGATAAATTAGGTGTAATTAACAACCCTAATAGTATTAGAATAAATATCAAAAATACTATGTTACAAAATCAAAAATTCAAAGATAAGTGGAAAAAACCTCCACCTAATAAATTTAAAATTAATTGTGATGCAGCTTTCTCTGATAAAGGAGCTGCAATAGCTTGTATAGTTAGAAACACTAATGGAGAATTTGTGGCAGGTAATAGCTGGAAGATTGCAACTGATTCGGTGTTAGAGGCAGAGGCCACGGGGATCTTGAAAGCTACGAAGTTAGCTTCAAATTATCCTTTTGGAAGCGTGATTATTGAGAATGACTCAGCCACTATTATGAAATCCCTATCATCAGGAGCACCTTTATTGAGTCATTCTATTAAAAACTTAGTCTGTAATATTTATTATTTTGCTGAATTATCTTCTCCTTCTTTTTCCTTTATATCTAGAAGTAGAAATAGGATAGCTGACTGGATTGCCAAACAGGAGCTTCTTAGCACTCTGTTTGATAATTGGGGTGCCTGTATCCCTTCCCAGTTAGCTACTTTGATTTGTAATAAAGCCGAGCCTTCAGGGGTGGGCTAACTCTTGTAACCTTTTCTACTATCTATATATTATTATGCATTTGAACAAAAAAAAAAAAGAATAATTGGTTCCGTACCTAAACCCTCCGTCAGGATGATCCACACGCCACATATGTGGAATAGCCTAGATACTAACATCTGTTCTTAGTTCATGACTCTAAAAACAGTAAATAATCCCAAATTAAAGAAAAAAGTAAAAGTCTCAATCTAATTTAATTTAACAGAAACCCAAATTCAGGACATGAAATTCAATAGAATTGGGAATTACCCATAAAGCATTCTCAAGCACTAAAATGTGTTTAGCTCATACTAATTAAAAAGAAAACTAAATTAATCGAAATGGAATTCATATTTGATTACAGAATTAAAATTACAAGAAACCTAATTTCCGGAATTGGAATGACTGAGAACGGAGATACAGACCATCTCCAGCTCTTGCAGCTTCTTCTTTCTTCCTTCTATTGCTTCACTCTGATGTTTTAATTTGTAAAAGATGAATTGTGTGAAAAATAGAAGTCAAGAGCTCCTTTTATAAGCTCAAATTCGGACTTGGACCTAGGCTTTTAATTAAATGAAATATTGAAGGCCCAAGTCCACTAACTTAGCCCAAAATCCCGTAACTGCTGATGTACCTCCACTAAAACGGCTTTTCCTGCTTCGTTATGACTCCTATTGACTTGATTCCAGTTGCTAAAATTCCGTAACTCGATAAGGAATGTTTTCTCTTCAAAGGTCAGCGGCTAAATCATCTCTTAAGCGCCTTGAAATCAACAATCTTTGGCCTGGAAAACAGATTTTCAGCTCTAAAAACAATTCTTTCGGGATTTATCTTCAAGTCTTGACTCCATATCACGATCTTTGACTCTCTTCTCGGATTCCATTCCTAGCTAATAATTAAAACCTACAAACTTTCCACTAAAATACACAAGATTACGCGCAAAAGTTTAATAAATCAAAATTACTAGAAATAAAATGGAAATTCCGGATTATTGTATTTTTAACTCAAAAGTCTATTAAAATATTCAAATAAACACCAAAAATGATGTCTCCCAAGGGTCGAAAATAAGAACAATTAGGGAGACATCAAGGCCCAGGTTTGAACCCCAGCCCGGCAGTCCTATTTTTTATTTTTTTATTTTTTCCGCTTTCTTTGCTTTGCTTCATAACCAAAGGAAACATAAAAAAAATTATTTATTTATTTTTTCCTTTTAATTTTTTCAAATTCTATGACTCAATTTCTCATTCAATTTCAAATGATTTTAACCAAATGAATATATTACGTTAAGCTTTACAAATAGAATAAACGTATCATTATTCTAATCATTTCTTTAAATTGAGTCACCCACTGTCATGGTCATCACTTGGGTAAAATCTCATTTGACCAACAAAAACATTCTCACAAATTAGTAATTGTAGAAAAAATTTGAATATTCATTTTAACATCTTAAACTTCAATTGAATAAACCATAATATTTTAAATTATATTATATGTGTAGTTATAAAGATTTCACTAAATATAAGATATAATTTATGTCCAATATATGTATGTAAACCGTTATTTTAAATTTGAAAGAAAAAAAGAATGGAGATGATCTTAGATAAATTAAAAATGGATTATTTGCTGAATATTTCAGTGATCATTTGATAATTATTCAAAATCTAAAATTTAAAACAAAAATAAGTAACGTTGCCAACGGTAATATCTAATTTTTAAGACAAAAATATGTCAAACTTTGGCCTAACGATCTTAACTTTTATATATATATATATATATATATATATATATATATATATATATATATATATCTTTCACCAGATTACTTAAACAATCATATTAGTTCAATTGACATTCTACCAATTGTAAAAAATGAGAATAATAATGTATTGAGCCGAATCCATTTACCAGATAATGATCAACATGTCAGCAATGACTCATTTAATAGTTTAAAGCGGTAATGATCTAACAAACAAAATAGTAAAAATAAAATACTTTTCTCTTTTCTAAATAGTTAGTCTAGTTGTTAGTAAAAAAATATAAACCCTTACTCAGGTAAATTCAATATTAGTGTGAAAAATAATTGTGTTAAACCATATAATATGTATGGATAATTAAATCTTAATCCACTTTTCCTTTTTAAGATGATTAACTAACTATCATCTTAACCACCATGTCTTATTGTTTTTTGTTATTGATGGCTTTTAATATTTCACAAGTCAATTTATAAAAAAAATCCATAAATGTTAATTTTTCCGCAAGTAAAAAAAATAACATCATGAATTTGAGAGAAAAGAGAAACAAAAAAGAAATAGCTTTAGATGTAAGATCTTATTTATTCATCATAGATCAATTGTAAATATTGTGAAACATATATGAAATTCTAATATTTATGTTACTGTGTTTACATGATTCAACATGAGAGACTGTAGTTATAGAAGATGAAATAACATGACCATCGATCATTGATCATTTTGATGTACATAAAAAAAATATAAGCCTATAATATATATATATTCATAAATTTCGACAATACAAATCAATTTTTATAAAATATTATCAAAAATTAAATTTTAAATTCCTAATTAATAAATACAATTTGAATAACACAAATTAATCATTTTTTTTTCAGAAAAAATTTAATTGGAATTATAAAAATTAATTAAATGGATAAATTGTATTAAACATGAATAATTTGTTAGAGGAATTTACCTTTTATGAAATGAAGCCGATTCTCTTTTCTTTTTCATTATCTTCCTCTCATGCTATATCCATTATGGTGGAAAGAAGATAATAACATATATCAAAAATATTTCAGTTGTTAGTCTATTTAGAAGTTGCAATGACAATTTGTTTATAGCGGCAAGGGAAGAAATGATAAAGTTATGGTGTAGAGAATACGGGCGTATCAATAAAAAGGGTTTATATATTATGGAGGGCCTGATTGTGGGCTTGTTTTGTTTTGTCTTTTGGACCTTGTTGTATCACGAATTAGACACGGTACTTGCCCAAGTAAATTTGACCATCTATATCTCCTCTAAACTTGGGCCGAATCAAAGTGAACGAATAAAAACCTATTCTCTATGGTTCTTCTATTTTTGTATTTTTGTTTAATTATGAAACTTAAAATATGATTAAAATCATTGATAATATTCTATGCATTAATGTGCTATAACAGCTAGCAGATTTCTTTAAATATTCCAATGTGTAAGTTTTGCAACTACAGTAAAAATTAAGAACCATTTATTAATTTTAATTAATAGTCGAAAAATGTGGCAAGAAAGTTGGAAGATGTGAAGAGCTATTAGGTCGAACATAGCCGTTAACATTTCAACATAAAAAAATAGAACTCAAACTCCGATAAATATAAACATCATAGGATGTGATGATTTACCTTATAAACTAAAATTACGAGTGAATTGGGAATTCTCCGATAACTATAATGAGGAAAAGCAAAAGAGTAAAGATATATATCACCCCTTTTTGCTTCACCCATGTATCACCTCCTATGTGGAGGTTTTAAACACCAATAAAATAGTTTCTCTCTCTTAGGTGATTATTTTCCTTTCCTTTGTTTAATGCTACATTAGATGACACATAGGAGGTGATATATGGGTGAATCAAAAAGGGGTGATATATAGCAATGCTCAAAGAAAAAATGCTAAAGCAAAATGATGTTATAAAACATAATCTCGACTATTGAAAGTCCATCCGCCGCTGCATCTAAACTTTCGAATAGTACGTGTACCTGGTCTACACTAGAAACAATCACCCTAATTCTACAAATGACAATATTGAATACGTGTTTTCGAAAAATTTGAATAAGCAAAAAAAATTAGAAATAAGAGTCATGATGTATCCAAATAAGTCAAATTTGTAAATCTTCCGACGAGGCTATAATAATTCTAGTAGCTATAGTTGTTCCCATAGAACAACCTTAAATAACACAAAAACAAAATTACATTTTCGATTCTGATGTTTATTCTAATAAAATATATATATTTTTCATATACCTTTGTAGTAGGACTTGCATTCCCATAAAACGATCCAAATATTATTATAGAGAGTGATGTGAGTCTTTTGATAGCGATATTGGAATAAATTGTTTTGTTATTTGTAAGGAAGGGTATTTGATGTTATGCTCGAGCGAGCTAGAAAGGAAGATTTTGAAGGAGAAGAAAGGGAAAAAGAGTGGGATGAATGGGGTTTCGTGTCCCGGTTCAATCGAGTGTCACGGGATTAAAGTATTCATAAATAAATGAATATGGTGGAACTAAATAAATGGCATGTCTCGTAAGACGCCGTACGTTAAGACTGGAGGACATAGAATTGCTAGGGTTATTTTTTTCTATTGGATTTTATTATAACGTAGTTTTATAATTTGTTTGGGTATGTTCCATTTCTCTGTGTCTTTTGATAAAGCAATTCTCAGTGAGGGATTTGCACAACCCGTCTGGGAAAAATGGGGACATGAAAAGTGACCATTGTGTCGAAGTTTCTTTAATTTTTATCCGACTCTTTAGACTATTACGTTGGACCGTAGTAATTAGTGATGAAATTGGTAGGTCTTGGTCTGGATTTCTAGAGTTTTAAGGGGAATACGCCTCCTCACAGATTCAGAGAGTATTTGAAACCAAAATTGAGCAAGAACATGTAGACAAATATAGTGTTTTATTGGGTGAGATCATGAAGAGTCTGAGTTTTAGCGATAATGGGTCATCGGATACCTCATACTTTACTAATCTTGATCAAAGGGGACTTAATCGAAACATTTTGATCATACTTTTGGTTAGGAGGAGAAGAATTCATTGTCGTACAAGGACAAGGACACAATTTGTCTTTTCATTCCACCTTTACGGAGATTCCCAAAGAATATGCAAACTATCGAAAATAAATTAATCATACCAATATATGATAAATTGAAGAAGAATCTTAAATACTAAAACCTCCATAACAATAAAGAACCATTTGAGATGGATTGGTAAAGCCATGTGTGATTTAGGGGCAAGTTTGAATATCATGCCCAAATATATATTCAAGACGATTGGTACTAGTGATGCAAAACCGACATCCGTAATCTTACAACTTGCGGATCAATCAACAGCAAAGCCGTGGGGAGTAATCGAGGACGTGCTCGTCCAAGTAGGTAACCTTGTTATTTCCACGAACTTTATTATTCTTGACTATAAAGCAGATAAGAACGTCCCATTCATTCTTGGGCGTCCATTCCTAGCCACCAGCGATACCATAGTGAATGTGAATGAGGGAACCATGACTCTCCGTATTGAAGATAACTCTATACATTATATGTTTTGGGGAAGAAGAAAAAGAAAAATGAGTCAAAAGAACTATATCCAGTCAGAGTTATAACCAAGAAGCCAGAACCTGTAAGCCCCCAAGAAACCATGGAGAAAAAAATTGAGTTTGGGGTAGGAGACGAGGTGGCATGGAAATCTCCCAACCCCAAACATAATCGTTCTTGGATAGGGCCATACATTGTCACGCAAATCATCTCAGGAGGAGTGGTTGAAATAAAATATATCGAGAGTTGCAAGCTAAATTTGGTAAGTTTTAATCACCTCACTCACAGCTGGGGAGGCTATAAAAAGAAATAACCGAGGTAACTCGTCTAACTTTGAAAGACGTTAAACAAAAGTGCCCTTTGGGAGACATCCCATAGTAATTTATGTTGTTATATTTTAGTTTAGATTAGTTGTTTTTAGTTGATATTTCGTATTTGAGAAAGGTATTAGTGTTTTTGATGTTCAGGTGTTAAAGAAATCAAGTCTGGGAGAAAACGGAATTTTTTTGGGCATTTTCTGACCTGCCACCGGTATACGGGGCCTTACCGGCGGTATACCGCAGGTCAGAAACACAAGCCCACGGGTACTAGTCGCGTGTTCATTACAGAAAGTTGACTTTCAAAAACTGACAGCACCGGTATACCTGGCCATTCCTCTGGTATACCGGACAGACCAAAACCCGAGCCCACGTGTTCGTGCTACGTGTATTTTGCCGTAACATGAATTTCAAGGAACAGCAGCTCCGGTATACCGGGCCATTCCTCCGGTATACTGCCCAGCGCCGCTGGAGAGAGAAATTTTTCATGTTTTTTAGGTTATAAAGAGGAAGAGGTGAGTTCGAGTCCGAATTTCTCAATCCTTAAGCCTCACTTTCTTCTTCAAACCTCTCCCAACTCCATTAAAGCTTCAACAAACTTTCACCCAACATCAAAACACTACCAAATCACCATGAATTCACATCCAAATCCTTCCCTACATCATTACCAAGAAGATTCAATCACCCAAATCATATCAAAACACCTAGAAACTAAGAATCAAAACCATGAATTTCAAAATCTAATTCTAAAAATCCTTAAACCCACATCATTAAAGCTTGATTCCATCATACCCACATAGAAAATTGTCATCCTAACACCTTTCCTAACCTAACTAAATCTTGTTCCACCTATGATCAACAGTCACAAATTTCAAGAGTGCTCAAAGCTTTGATTTGGGGGTCAAAAGAGATGATAGAGATATTATCAAGTGTTAAGGGGTATGAAAAATCAAAGCAAGGTATTGGGTAAGATCAAGAAGATTTCAATTGAGATGGGTACTGGTTCGGGAATAACTACAAGGTAAATCGGATCAAGAGAATAGAGGAAAGCTAGCTGTGGTGAATTCAAAGAGCAAAAAGGTTTAAAATTTCATAAGGAAGACACCACAATTTCTACAATCCATAGTCCTTTACCCGAGATTAATGAAGCTTCAAAGGTCCTTGTTAGCTTCCGCAAAAACATATTCCTGGATGAACACCGTCACATGAGAGAGTATTCGAGAGCAAAGTCAGAAGAAGATAAACAAGAGATTTCTAGAGTGTGATTGATTGGGATGGAGCATAAGAGGATGTAAGGGAAAGAGAAATTGGTGATACATAAACTTTACGTACATGAAAGCACCGCACCCTATTCCGGGTAGTGATCAGGCGAGGTAAATAGCCTCGAAGAGTATGTTTTCTTTCTTCCTTACCTTTTCTTTATGTGCAATATATGTAAAATTTTAATTTTTAATTCTTTATTTTATTTTTGAGTCTTTTCGAGTCGTGGGGACACGACTCGTTTTTTTAGTTTGGGGTGTGGGGACTTGTTGTCCCTCATCTCCATTTTTATGGGTTTTATTGTTTTTTAGGTAAAATTAAATTTTTTTGAAGGATTAGATGTATGTAGAGTGTGTTTAATAGCTTGAAATCATAAGCTCAGTAAGTTGATGATAGTAAGTAGTATGTTTATGAGCTATTTTATTTTGTATGCTTTGAGTATTTGCAGGAAAACACACATTGATAGTAAAGAAAAGATTAGTTAGCAATGCAATAGAAAGTATGTTCGATCTCAGGGAGCCTTGAGTGGTTTGTAGGCCGTGAGATCCAAGCTAGTTGACAAACCCATTTGATGAACGTGCTAAAGGTAAGAGAATAACGAAATTGCATGGTGTAGAAAATGATTAAGGCAGTTCTTTCATATTGAAGCCACTTGAAGCCTTTTAACTTTCTCACCCTGTTATTTGATTTAATATTTTATATCCTTCTCAGCCCCTTCTAGCCTTTCTAAAGCCTTTTTATTAACCACGTTATAAGCCATATCCCTTTAGATTATAGGACTTTTCCATATGACCCGCACTTGAATCGCGATGCATAGACAATTGTTTTAGAGCTTGAGTTTGGGGTGGTGGGTCCACCATTATGGGAATTGTTATTGGGTTGGGATTTTTGAGCTTATTAATTGTGCTCTGGTATTATATTGATGATGATTCACAGGTTTATATTGTAACCCTTTTTCTGGGTAATAGTGAATGGAAAAAGCTAACAAGCATGAAAAGAAAAGAAAAAAATCGATGAGAAAAATAGCGTGATATCTCGAACATCAAAAAGAGAGTCATAGCTATACAAAAGAAAAAAATATTTGATTTGAAAAGAATATATATATTCGGACCGGCAAAGTGGAATTTTTATGTGATATCTTTATGCTTTAATTGGGTTATTGGGGATGCTACTTTGTGCATCAAGAAAATCCTTGGGTTGAGTGAGAAACGTTTTATGAGAGTAACTCAAGCTCTAGGGCAATTCGTTGATGGCTAGTGAGAAGAGAGCCAAAAGCTCACTCTAAATTATCCAAATATACTTATCATACCATCCCTAAGCCTAAATTACAACCTTAAAGACCTTTTGATTCTTTGCTATGTAATCGAGAAGTGATTGAACCAATAGATAGTAGTTAAGTGGATCTTTGGATACTAGTAAAGTTCGATGAACAATCTATAGCTTCCTTGGTGAACTGAGTAAAGTTCCTCTCCTTCTTACATTGCGAAGCTAATCTAATCTTGAATTCAAGTTATGTTGATTGTGGATATGAGAGGTGTACAGGTATGTAGTTTGTAAATATTATTAGATGAAATTTTCTAAGTAGTTGCTTTGAGTCTATTCTCCATATTCTGCTGTCTTCTTCCCTCTGTGCTTAATTGACCTAGGTGTGTATTTAGAAACTTCCCTTTGTTTTTATCTTTATTGTATCGGGGCGATACAACTTTGAGTTGGGGGTCTTGATGTCTCCTCATTTGTGATGATTTAATATTAGTTGGAGACATCATTTTTAGTGTTTTAGGAAGTCTTTGAGTCGATTTTCCCATGAATTATTATACTTTCCTATTTCTAGTCTTGATTTAATGATTTATTATTTTTAGAGCATATTGGGTTTAATTTTTTATTTAGTGTGAAGCTTTAAAGATATATATGGGGATTAATTAGATGCCAAGTCAATTCTAAGAGATAAAGGAAAGAAAATTTGCATAGAAATTGGAGATAAGGAAACAAAAGCTAAATATGGAAAGATAAAGCTGCCAAATAAATCTGAATTTCACCACACACGACCATAAATTGGCTTATATCTCAAAATCGGTGAGAAATTTTGAAGAATGGTCAAGAGCAAAGTTAAAGATCTTTCCGAGACGATGAATTTCGACTATTTATACGCGTCAAACGGATAAATATTGAAGTTGTTATGACCAAAACGAAAACGGGGCTGATTCTATATATTAGGGTTACGAATTTGAGTTGGACTAGGAGTCCATTACTTACCTTCTCCTATAAGAAAATGAATTAGGTCTTCCTAAACACCTATAAATACACCCTTAAACCATTGTAAACATGTCCTTGCTCAGTTCCAAGTATAGGCTTAGTCCTTGCTTGTATTTTCTCGGTTTTAAATAATAACTTAGTCCTTTAAATTAATATTCATCCTTAGAATCAAGTTATTCATCCAAGAAGCAAGCTGACCTATAGAGGAAGACAAGAAGCAAGAAGTTGGAGAGTGACAAACTCCTCTTCTACGTCTCACCTTCTCTATATTTAGGGTATTTAGCTATAGATTTATGCTCAACCATATTTCTAAGCTTTTATTCTATAAGTTTTACTTTTAATTGTTGGGTTATTATTTTGTCTTTAATTCCATAAAACTATTTGTTATTTTAATTGATTTGAGCTTGGCGTATATTGTTATTATGTGTTTTGACTTATTGTTACAACCCTAGATTTGGCCAATCTTAGGATTATTCTTAGTTATTGACAACACCAATTAATTGTCTAGTTTTGATCATTTGCCTAACTAGATAGCCATAAAGGTTTGGTTTAACCATCACTCATTATTTAGAATCCCGATTAATATATAATGCTCAATGTATGACAGATTAGAATAACAATTTAGCAATAGACTCATAATAGTAACCTTAATTTATCTAGACTTACATTCATATTTATTTATTTATTCATATCAGATATTTGGTTCTTCATATTATATTTTTATTCAAAACATCTAAATTAATCTACACCTATTTAATACAAGTAGATCTAACGGATTAAATCCCTGCGAACGAGCTTAACTTATCATTAAAACTTGCAAACAATCTGTGATACTTGCATTGATTTTTGTGGTTTTCAAGGGTGTGTGCTCTTTATTATTATCTTTATTTATCTAATATTTTATCACACCTTTGCCCCCACCAGTTTGAAATATTTAAAATTATAAATGTAAATTTTATTTTATTTGACCTTTAGGAAAGTTTGAGAGCTTTTATCTTATAATAATTATAAGACTAAGAAACTAAACAAAAAAAATTAAAAACCTAACTAGAAAAACATCATAAAGTTAAGATGGACAGTTACAACAATAGCTAAGAATACTCATACAATAACCAAAAGGTTCCAGGATCGTTTTTTACCATAGTTAAATAGTTGATGAAAAATTAAAAACATATAAATTATGAGAAACTCTTAGAATCCTTGAGTAGTTTGAGTCAATATCTCTTTTATTTATATTTTAGGGTCTGTTTGGTTTATCAAAATATTGGTCATTTTCTGTATTCATTCTCATTATTTTCTAAAAGACCAATAAAAATGTGTTTGGTTGGAAAAAATGAAAATATTTTTTCAGAAAATAAAATTAAAGTAGGCCCATAACGGAGAACGTCAAATCCACATTCTCCCTATTTTCTTTGTAAAATGAGCACATCAACTGAAAACGTTTTCTAACATTGGATGGCATAATTGAAAATAAATAGAAAACATAAAAAACGATGGCATTCTTGTAATTTATAAAGTTTGTTTAACATATATATTGTAACTCACAAATGACATAACACAACAGTCATATGTCGCCTCACTTTCTCAAGACTCTTTCACATTCTTTCACTTGCAGGGTATGTAATTAATTTTAATCTATAATTACTTGTATATTACTATTATGTAAGTAAAATATATTAGATTTTATTAGGGTTTTGAAAAATCAAGAATAATAATAGATGCTAATTTTATTTTTTCTGAAAATATAATTGCTTAATCTATAATCGTATTGTGTAATATAATATTTGGGTGCTTTTTAATTATCGTTGTATTATATTCATTATTCATTCATTAATATTTATGTTTAAATTGTAATATTTAATTTTTGTGATTATGAGTATATTTTTTGTGAAATTGGATTCTAATATGGAATGATTTCTTGTTCCTTGATCCATTTGTTTTGTGAATTTAATTAGAGAATTATATGTATAAGAATCTTGTAAAAATTTATGACTATGGTTTCATATTTGAGCAACTTCTGGTATGACTTTTTGGTCTCGTATATTTACTACCTATTCGTGTAGTTGTAACATTGGGGTGCATAATTAAGCACTTTAGAAACAGGGTAGTAGATCACTCGAGTTGGGGTTGGAGGGGCAGGTGATGGTATGTCAGAATAAGACTAATCCAAATACCGTCTAAGAGTTCAATTTGAAGCTTTGTAGAATTGCTTTCTCGTTCAAATAACTATTTAGAATTAAAATTGGGAGGAAAATTCCATAAATAATTTATTGCAATAAAGTACACATAAATAATTGTGAGAACAAGTTATGTAGTTTTATATGTATTGTTGTTTTTAATGTTTGAGTTACACATCAAAATTAGGTTGATTGATTGATTTTCTGTATTGTTCAATATTTGTTAAATCATAGTCTTTTTTTTAAATTTTAATTTGTTAAAAGAGTTTTTTGATTTGTAATGCAGGTATCAAAACTTTTTGATAATTAAGGTTTTATTTTAGTAGGGATTTTCTGTGGGTTTAAAAGAATAATCAGTTAAATTTAATTGAAAATACAAGAGACATTGTCATTTAGATAAAGTGGCAAGCAACTTCAATAACCTGTATAATAGTTTATTTCTGTGTAAACTGAAAAATCCAGTTAAAAATTGTCAAACGCATCTAAAAATAAATTAGACATAGTGTGGATCAAGCATATTTTATAAATTTCATATATTTAAAAATAAATTTATATTTTTTATCAGAAACGAAACAGTCGCGCAGACTAATTGGCAAATCGGCTAGACACAGAGCTACGCAACCTCATTAGTGATTTTGCTAGATTAGGAGTTGGTTAGTTCTTCAGAGTATTGGGGAAACGATGTCAAAAGAAAATGTTAGAAAAATAAAAAAGAAACTGTTTTCTTACGATATTAAAAACAAAAACAGAAAATATTTTAAAATCAATTTTTGCTAAACTAAATTATCGCCCACTTTTTTTTTCCGAAAAATCATCGCACACGTATGCATATGTATACACGTACAAATCTCTCTCTATCTTCCTCTTTCTCTTTCTCTCTCTCTCTCTCTCTCTCAAAACATGCGATTGGAGATGAAAATGCAATTATTCTTAGGGTTTTAAGTTATAGAAATTAGTTACTAAAACAAATAGAAATAAGAACCGAAAATCAAGAGGCGTATTCAAGAGATGTGGGATGTGAAGAAGCCTTACTTTCTTGTGGGTTTTGAACCTTCTGTAAACTCTAATAAATTGGTACACTTTTTCTCCTTAATTATCATTATTTTCATGTATGTGTGTAAATTTCCATGCATTCAAGTGATTCTCATTGTACAATTATCAATTAGCTTGATATGGTTCCCTAATTTTTCTGTTAAACTATATTACTATCTTCATGTTTAATAATGATGTTTCAGCTATTCATTTCTTTAGATTTGGATAATGGGTGCTATGTTGAGTAAGCTGAACTTATATCCAATCTATCTAATTAAATTATAAAACATCTTATCAGATTATCGTAGATTTAATGAATAGTTAGGTGTTTAATTTACGGCAATGTCAAGCATGATTAAATTAGAAACTCATGAAGATTAATTGCAGCATTAATCCCTGTGTTATGAATAATTGCAGAAAATTCCATCGAGATTTATAGTAAATCTGGAACAAAGAACATCAGGAACAGTTACATTAGAGGGTCCAAGTGGGAACATGTGGCATGCTGATTTAATTCAACATGATAATGACTTATTCATAGATAATGGATGGGAAGATTTTGCTATAGAAAACTACCTAGAACAAGGAGATTCATTAGTTATCAGATACGATGGTAATTTGAATTTCACAGTCCAAGTGTTTGATCAAACTTCATGTGAGAAAGAAGATTCATTTAAAGCTGTATCTAGTCATGATCAAAGCACATTCATGAATCCTATAGTGAAAAAAAGAGACCGTCAAAGCTCATCTTTATTAGACTCCATTGTTGAAGGTATTCCAAAGAAGATGAGAAGCTCAAAAAACCATGAAACAAATCGAGATGAGATGCTTTGTTTGACTGATAATATGACTCAGCCTTCAAATTACAATTCTGTCACTATTGCTATTCCATTACAAAGTATTCCTGTTAGTGATAATAACTCAGGTAAAATTGTAATTCCTTAATCATTTGCAACTATTTGAATTTGAATTTGAATTTGAATTTGAATTTGAATTTGAATTTGAAACAGGTGTGACTATTAGTAAAACAGGCAAAGAAGGTACAGTTATATCATTATTTGAAGCAGAAAAAATAGCAAGAGAATTCACTTCTTCATTCCCTAATTTCACAGCAGTTATGAAAAGATTCAACATAAGTGGCTCATTTACTCTGGTAAGTAATTAATCTTCCTCTCTTCTTTTTACATAATATAGGGACCTATAATGCAAAATTATTCACACTTGCAGAATCTACCTTATAAATTTGCTATGGCACATCTTCCAAAAACAAAAGTACAAATCATACTGAGTAACTTAAAAGGAGAAAGCTGGACAGTAAATTCAATACCAACCCCTCGAGCTCAAACATCACATACATTCTGTGGAGGATGGTTAGGGTTTGTTCGTGATAATAACATAAATATGGGGGATATTTGTATTTTTGAACTTTTACGTAAGTATGAATTACGCGTAAGAATCATCAGAGTAGGAGATCAAGGACCAGTCAATTGTTTATCTACACATAAAACATCTGGACGAAGAACGAAGAAATATAAAGGAAAATCTCTTAACACATTAATCGAATCAGGTATATAATTTAATCTCCATTTAAGCTCTCATGTTAATAAATTAATTAAAAATGCAAAATTTGAACAGATATGTTAGGCAAAACTAGTCCTATACAAAAACAGGTATCTCAAGTAAAAGGATGCTTTTCAATGAAATCTGCTCCGGAAGAGAAATTAGCTGCACAATCATTTGTTTCGAATTTTCCGTATTTCGTGAGAATCATGAAAAAGTTTAATGTTTGTGGCTCATACACTCTGGTGAGTAGTATCTATTTTTTTTTTTTTTTGTTGGATTTCATTTATTGATATTTTTTTTTAATGTGTAGAAAATTCCGTATCAATTTTCGATACACCTACCAAGCTGTAGAACAGAGATAATTTTGCGAAACTTAAAAGGTGAAAGATGGAGTGTAAATTCAGTACCTACAACAAAAGTACAAACATTGCATACTTTATGTGGAGGATGGATGGCTTTTGTACGTGAAAATGAGATTCAAATGGGAGATATATGCATTTTTGAATTAGTTGGACATTGTGAAATGCGTGTACATATTACTAAATCCATCATCACATGTAATTCTCTTGCTTAATAATTTATCTATTTCTCTCTAGACTTTGATGATAAATTCAGTTTTTTTTTTTTTTTTTTGTGAGGATTGTAAATTTTAAATTTTTAGACAATAAATCTTTGTGTTTTAAGTATTGTGTTACAAGTATTGGTTAAAATGAAAAGATTCTTGTTCGTTTAAATTGAATTTTGCTATATGAATAGATGCCCTGCTTTGTAATCCATTTTCTAGAGTCAAAAAGATGGTTATCATTTTTTTTTCTAGAAAAAAAAAATGTCAATTTGACGCTAAGATGCCCTTTAGAAAAGGAAAAAAAATTAAACTTCTTTTTATAGTATATGATATATCAAAAAAGTTAATATTTTTTTAGTTCGATTTTCTTTTATCTCATTAATAATATTAGACGTATGTGGATCAAAATTCAAAACCTTAACAATGAAAAGAATTTACAAAGTAAATTACAATTGATCGACAATCATAATAATTATCACTATTCACAACTTTTTTTCTACACTATATGATATTGATGGCCTAGCAGAGCCAGGGACGTTTCTGTAGCAGGGTTAGAAACGTTGAATGACATGGCGGTTAACATTTCAAAATATATGTTAGTTGTGGTTATTTTGATTTCTTTTGAATGCATTTGACTAATCAACAATTAGTGTTAATATCCAGTGTCATGCTAACCATGATTGATCATCGATCATCTAATTGCCTCTTTCCTATCCTAAAAGTGGATTATGAACCCCCAAAAATAAAGAAACAGTTAACAGGTACCGAATAATGATAGAGAGTATCAAGTATCAGGAATGTATTTTACTTACTCTTCACCATTACAGAAAACTTAATTTTTTTAACATTCAACTTTTCTTGATCACTCGCGATACAAAAAACTACCTCGTTCAATAGGATAAATATGAAAAATATTGAATCAACGAATGACATTGTTGTTAATTTTGTCAACTAGTAGGGGATAGGTGTGATAAATTAACAAAATAAATATAAGAACAAATGCCTTATACCACTACAAGAAACTTACAGATCGTTTGCAATTTATAATTAATAAGTAATATTCGTTCTCAGGGACTACGGAAGGAAGTTTATAAATAATGTAATTACTTAGTGCAATAAAAGAAGCTAATAAAATAATACGCAAGACACTAAAATATTTGATTGGTTTTTATGACTCTAAACAATTAAGACTTAAATTAAAGATAGGAAAATAAAATACTAAAGAGAAAACTTATGAGAGTTTAGCTCGAGAATTAACAAGTAATTCCACTAGGCTTGTTCTACGATTATTGTGTAAGGGAAAATTGTGTTATGTATAAGCAATAGTTGGGATTCTAAATTTCTCCTAACTCCCGTAGAGAGAGAGAGAGAGGGAGAGAGAGGGGGGAGAGAGAGAGAGAGAGAGAGAGAGAGAGAGAGAGAGAGAGAGAGAGAGAGAGAGAGAGAGAGAGAGAGAGAGAGAGAGAGAGAGAGAGAGAGAGAGAGAGAGAGAGAGAGAGAGAGAGAGAGAGAGAGAGAGAGAGAGAGAGTTTATTTGAATATATCTACCAAGTCTTTTAATGAACTCCTAAAGAACCCTTACTAAATTGTTCACGAGTTTAACGAGTCGAACTTATACAACTTTTAGATTGGCTAATTTAGTAAACAATTCTAAATTATGAGTTTGAGCTTGGTGTGTTTAACTAACGAGCCAAACTCAAACAAACCCTTAATAAACTCAAACAAATCCTTAACGAACTCAAACTCGAGCCTTTTGTAAGAGTATCGACTCATTTGCAACCCTGGTAGAGGGGATGACTGCTCATGGTGTTTAAATAGGAGACCTACTTTAATTTTTGTATTCTTATCATATAGGTTTTTACACCATAAGATCTTGGAAATAATTTGTTTCTCCAAAATGACAACTTTGAGTATTGTGTTTTGAAAAAGACCAACTTTCCCCATGCAAGATTTAAAAAAAAAAACACAATCACACTTCAAACAAAAAATCTCATACAACTCTCTTCCACCATTACATTTTTTCTAATTCTTTTTAAAAACATCTCAACTAATTCTAAAGTACAAAAAAATTTGTGGATTTGAGATCTTGTTTATGAACGGCTCACCATGAATTTGAACCTAAAAAGAAGTAACATCAAGGTAACACTTGTTATCCTATACGATATATATTGAATTCCATGTTTATGACAAAACAATATATCTTGAGCATGCTTAATCTTACGAGATATGTAGAGACTAGTATAAGTATTGCAAGTTCAAGCGAGTATGAAGAAGATATGGAAATAGGGTTATCAAACATTTGAGGAGTTGAAGAATGGAGTACCAAAGGTGGCCAACTAAAGAAGACGAAAGAAGAGAAAAACTCTGGACCTTCGAAGTATAAAAAAGGCGGGCAACCTAAAGGTATTGTAGAATGAAGGCTTAGAAGAGATGAAGTATGAGACTCCTAGTTATGGAAAAGACAGAGTGCCTAACTCCATTTGAGAATAAATTTTAATAAGAGAAGAAGTATGGACCTCCAAAGTGAATAAATGGGATAACCCGCATGCACCAGATCAAAGCCAAGGAAGTCGAAGATCGGATAACAAATCCAAACTGTCTAGTACCCGATTTGCTTATTTGTTAGATTGGAAGACTCGGATCGAATTAGATACAATAAGGATATTAAGATGGGTAAGCGAAGAATAAGATAACAACTAGAAAGGACAAAAAGACTTGTTGGTGTACTATTGGTCTAGATCCATTAGAGCCATGTCATAAATAACCTGATATGGATATTTCGGGTGTACAAAAAGTTGGAATTCAGCCAACTACAAGTTGAACAGTGGATGATTATGCTGGGAATATTTTGCCTATAAATGAGGTATTGAGAACTTCCAAAACTATCTCTTTTCTATACCAAATTTGAAATTTTCTTGTAATTATGTTTAGCAAGAGTTCAAAGAATCCATTGTAGATTTATCTATATATCTTTGTATTGCTATCTAAACCACTTGTATTTATCTACTCATTGAGGAGTGCGGATATTAGGCTTGGTATATTATTCTTAATTATAAAACCTATGGTTTGATCTTGGTCTAGTGAAGAAATGTGATCTTCAATAGACCAGACAAGAGTGGGTTGGAGCTAATGTGTTTAGACACAAAGCTTAAAGGCTTCATCGAGTGTAAAGTGGTAGATCGTGAGTGAAAATTATTCACTTATGCTTTTTTGATACCCAAGTGGAAGGTTTACAGGCTCATGAAGTAATACCGTGAGTGGAGATTATCCACTCAGTGACTAGTGTTGGTAACAGTAGGGGTTTCATTTAAAAGTAATTTTAAATAGGTTTTAAAGTTTTGTTTGCTCGCGTTTAAGGGACACAAGGCATTCTAGTTGAGGAGTTTAAAATCCTACGGGTGCATAGACCTTAGGTGGTGGTATAAGCCTACGAGAGTTGTACCACCCTAAAACCGGTGTTTGTCTTCTCGCCCTTATTTCTTTACTTGTGTGGGTGAAACTTTTTTAATCTATTGGCTTAATACTTGATATTATCTTTATACATAGATTTTGGCATGCTCAGTACTTGTTGGATTGTTTCGTTCAATCTTTATCCAATATTCCTTCATACTTAGAGTTTGACTAATTGTTTCACTCTTGTATCACAACTCTTTTGTACCTCTATACATTCTAGCTAAATCCCTTAGAGAGTGAATATTTAGACAAAAATTGAAGAATCTGATTAGTTTTATATTTTCAATTATGCACTGGTTCTATTCACCCCCTAGGACTGTTTATTGGGTTTCAATACTCATGAACTGAAATGTTGTCATTACCTTGCTCTAAAAGAATATGACACCCAAAAATTTCCCATGGTCTCTCGTTCCAAGATTTATTCAATCTCTTATCAAAGTGGTAGGAGATGAGGTACACATTTTTCTTGAGAGACAATACTTAAGACATTTCCACATTATACCAACTACAGTTAATGTTATTCTATATCACTACAATATATGCCACAAACACAATTTAATAGACTAGTGAGTGAAATAGGCAAGAGTGAGAGAGACATATTTTCCACTTCAATATCAATCTCAATAATAGTAGTATTGAGGAAAAAGAATCACAAATAACATTTAAGACTATCTAAAAATTAGCTTAACCAATAACATAAGTTCCAACAATACTTGTAATAGGAGTGGAAGAGACGTTATCTTCAACATGATTATCATAATAAATGACGAAAAAATGGAAGAATCACTTCCCATCTTATGGGTTGGCTCACAAAAGAAGTATTTCTTTTATCATGACCTTTAGTTGTCTTGGTGTAGAATCCTAGAGGGAGGTGAATAGGATTAAATATAATTTATGTATGATTAAAAATTAAAGGCTTCTAATTATAAAATTACATTAAATATATAATACAATCTTTACTGGGGGATACAAAGGAAATTCTAGGAGTTTGTATTATGCGGATAATAGGTATTAAGAATAACTAGGAGATCTAAGACTAATAAGGATAAATATTAAGGTTCTTAGGACTAAGAAATCTAAACAAGTAAAACAAGAAAACACTTAGGACAAAATTTAACTTAGATTAAATGTTAGGATTAGTATTATAGCCTTCTAATTTAAAGTAGGTGATCTAAGGCAACCTAAGCAAGGATGAATATAGTAATATATTGATGAGAAAATATATAATCATAACCTACTTATTATAAAGTGCGTAAATGTAAAATATAAGGGTTATAAGATACGCGGGGATTTATAGTGGTTCGGTTTACCTACATCTACTACCTAGGGTCATCCTCATAGGATTTTCAAGCTTTTCCACTAAGTTTCTCCTATCTCTTAAAGATGAGATGTAAACCTTTACACTTGAGCTTTTTTGGGCTAAACCATAATCTTACAATCCGATACTTTTGTCGCCTAAGCCACAACCCGTGAGACTCTTCAAAGGCTAAGTCACAACCTAATAAACTCCATCTTCAATAAATTGTAGCTACTATGGCTAAGTTCTAATCTAGATGAAGAGTGTTAAAACCTTGGTGGTTGGATGAATATAAATGTGAGAAAGTTACTTGTGCTTCTAAACCAAGAAAATATTACAAGTAAGAACATAAAATCCTTTGTGAGTTGGAATGAGAAATTTGAAGCTTTGTCGTTTAACTACTTGATTTAGTAAATTAAAATTGAATCTTGGCTTGAATAATCTCCTTGATCTCTCGGATATGAAAGATGTGAGATCAAATCTTGTTTTAATGATCTAAAGTGGAAAACAAGCTTGGAGATTCTTTCTTGAAGTATATGAATGTAATTTTATAATTTGTGGCTTTAAGAGGTAAATTAGTGATACAAAAGAGCCTCCTATAAATAGGGAAAAATGTAGTAATGACTCTATTGGTGTTGATCACTTTTCTTATAACAGCATGTCGTTTTCCTTCCAAAATGTTATACCGTTTTGTTTGCCAACGAATCTAATATACGTGGCATCCTTTCTTCAATGTATATAAATTTATAAAGTGAGAAGACAACTCACATGAAGTGAAAACGTTACACCAATTTTCTGGCTGAAAACGTTGTACCGTTTTCCCTTAAATTCGGTGGGGATGTTGCCAAGTTGCTCGAATTGTTTTGAGTTTATTTGAGTGTTTTCCTTGTAAAATTGCACGCCGTTTATTATTGACTAAAAATGTTATACCATTTTTTAGTTGAGAAATAATGAACATCTAGGATATATTGGAAGCATTCAAATACATAATATTCCTACACAAGAGTTGTTAAATAATACATTCTAAATATGTTAGAAAAATTCAAGAGCTAAAAAATGTAACATATCAAAGAATGAACCAAGAAAGGATAATCACAAGATAATAACTTAAGAATTCTAAGTGTTTATCTGAAAAATATTTTATCTTGATACGTGTATGTGCTAGAAGATACAAATATAACCTTAAGCACAAACCCTATAAAGCAAGTAGAAAATAAAAAGCATAAAATGTTTGTGGCATGTGTGAGTGGGTGTATGTGCTCTTACAGAAGGTGTAATTTTAAGCATAATCATAATAAGGTGGAGCATATAGATTATGATTTAACTAGAAGGATTTTTTATAAACATATGAAAAGGGAAGTGATTTAGTTGAATACAAATATTAGCACTTAAACACTTGAGAATTTGTCACATGAAAAGACTAATAGGAGGAACTATATTCTAACACACTATCTTGGGACGAAGGCGTCGGGTGGGGGTGGGGGTTAGTGAAAACTATACTAGGAGGATGGTGGCAAAGAGTTATTAGATGTTTTGTAACTTAAGTGATAAACAAAGTGGGATATGGTATATTGTATAATAACGAAAGGTAAGTTGTGCTAAGAACTGACAACCTGGGTAGGCATCAAGAACTCTGGTGTTGATTCATGGAACCACTGTCAACCAGGTTTACTCCGACAAAACATAACCAAAGGTTTATTCAGTAGTTCTTGAGGAGGTGTTTAGGGTTGCACACTGGTCAGATAACTTACCCATGGATAAACCTTCCACCAACCCTAGTCTTGCGGATTATATAAACCCATCACCCAACTTGTACTCTATAATATTTTGGATTTGGGTTTGTCGGATTTTGGTTGGATTTGGGTAGGGTTCGACTTTGGTCAAACTAGGGAAATGGCTTATTTTAATTTTAAATAAGTATGAAATATACACTATTTGTAGTGCACCAATAATAATAAATAACATTCTAAATTTCCAAAGAATTAGTCTAATACAAGTTCATAGACAACCTTATCGAAAATTGGAAAACTCATAGTTTTAAAGTTATAATTGGCCTTAGATATGTAGACATATCTTCATAGGCTCACAAAGTAAACTACTTCACAATTACAAGTAATGTCAAAAATTCAATGTTTAAATTAGAATATTACAATTACAAGTATATTCAGTTATGTATTTTTGTATACACTCTATACATATGAGCACATGAGAAAAAAATTATGGTTTTTTATTTGAGTCTTTATATCATCAAGCAAGCCATTTTAATTTACTTAAATTCCTACAAATGCACACTCAAACTAAAGAACATAACACTTATAATATCACAAACAAAGCTATACATTTAACTGGAATAGAAGCACGCCATCAACTTGGTGGATTAAAATGCCCATATTATAAATATCATAATTGGCTTATAGTAAAATGGACCTCAGATTAATTATCTTCATTACCTCTGTAGGGGCTATGGATATTATAAACATTCATATACCAAATTACCAAAATTATTTAGGTTTCCTACTCGACATTAAAATTCTAGACTCTAACATAAAACTACTTCCATTCCACAATAATTGATTTTTTAGAGTTTTTCACACATATTAAAGAACTTAAAAACTAAGAAAGATTTAGTTGAAAATGACCAATATATCCCTATTTATAAGAGAGTGGAAATTAAATTTTTAGTTGTTGAGATATTTTACAATGAAGATAAAATAGGAAAAAGATCATTTATTTTGCATCAGAACTCTAAAAGTGACATATACCGTGGATTTTGTTTTGGTTAAAAAGTCAATTATTGTGGATTGAGGTAGTAAGTAAGAACAAGTAATAATATTAAATTTATTTCGTAAGAAGTTCAATGGAGATCAAAACCTAGTAGTCAAACAATTTGCATCGAAAATTAGTAATACGCTGTTATTATACTTTAAATTAGGCAATTAGGCATTGATAATACTACTCTCGCTTAAATCATCAATGTCAAAAAACTTGCAAAATGTAACAAACAGTCAAATAAATTACAATGTCAAAAACAAGTTTAGGGGGTGTGAATCAATATTATGAGAAATTAATGGACTAAACGGAAACTAGATAATATTTAATTTTCAATTGAATAAGTCTACCCTACAAATGAAGTAGGAGCACTTCTTTTGTTTCACATCAATAAACACAGATTAGTTTCAGGAATATTAGTATTAATAATATTAAGTAGCCTAGATAGTTAACATAGAAATGCATATTAATTGTTACATACACAATTTGTCCTTTGACTTACATGATAAGCCAAATATACATGCATTGAACTTTTTTTAGGCAAAACGGTCTTATATTACATATTGGAAAAGTACAAGCGGAATTAACCAACCCCTAAAGTATAAAAAGTAGCATCATTACACAAAATAGAAACTAGTTCACTAGGCAAGTTATTACACCAACTGAGAGGAAGAATAGAATTAGAAAAAAGCCTTTGATATCCAGTCAGTTGTATGATTAGTCTTTCTTATTATTCCTTTAATGATGATCGATGGACGGGGATCAGTCATTCTTTTGATATCTTCTAGGATAGGTGATGTCTCCTCATTTGTGATAGTAAAATATACTCATGAGACATCATTTTAGGCTTATTTATTAGTTTATAGGTTGATTTTAGCTTAATTTAGTGCACTTTCCTATTTTGAGTCTTGATTTGTAGAATTATTATTTTTAGAGCATGTTGGGTTTAATTGTTTATTTAGTGTGAAGCTTTAAAGATAATTATGGAGATTAATTAGAGTCCAAGTCAAAGACTACAATATATGGAAGGAGATATGCATGGAAATTGGAGATAGAAGGAAGCTGAGTTTAAATAGGAAAAGGAAAAACTGCCTAAATCTGGGATTCTGCAGTACACGTCCAAAGATTGGTGTTTTTACCTAAGAAATGGGCCGAATTTGGTAATTTCCTTCTGAAGGGCCTAGATAATTCTGTTGCGATTCTTTTGGTATCTTATAGAGCAAAATCCGACCAATAATGAAGAAGATACACTCAAAACAACGCAGCAGTGTTTTCCTTACGAATTTGGGTTGGGCCAGGAGCCCATTACTTGAAGTTATCTCCACCAAACGAATTAGGTCAACCTATACACTATAAATACAGCCTCTTAACACTCTTAAATCATCCTTGGCCAGACCCTAAGGCCAAGAGGAAGCTGCAACACAAGAGAAGAAGTCTGGAGGGAGCTGTGCATCAATCATGTCTCCTTCAACCTCTTATTTTGTAATTCTTTCTTCTTCTTTTCTTTGTATGAACTAATTCTCTTAGCTTAGGTTTTGCATATGTATAATCTATGAATTCTAATTCTTCTATCTAAGTTCTTTGGGAATTATATGTTTTAATCTGATATTAGCTACTTACCCTTATATTTGATTATGTGTTTTGATTTAATGACTGTTTTCCTTGCTAGTGCACGAGTATAGGATTACCTTAATAGTAGTTAGATGGTCACCTTGTAAGGGTGTTTAACTATTGAACCACCACATAACGTCTAGTGTCGATAGCAGTTCTGACAAAACATACTTCTAACTAGATAGTCAGTAAGGTTTGTTTTAACCACCATATCACCAAGATTGCAGTATTTGCTTAGGGCCTTAGTGGCGTTTGATAACCCTATTTTAAATCACTTCTTGGTTGTGCCGTTGCCCCCTTAGTCGCTCTCAAGGTCTAAGGTAGTGGAATTTAGAATCCTGACTAAGTATACCAAGAGCTAATATTCTCCCTTATGAATTAGATTTAATAGATAGAATTAGAAGGATTAGTGCATACTAGTAAAACCTAAGTTATATCGTTCATACTATCTTCTTTTCTTTTCTGTTATTTATTTTCTGTCTTTAATTTAGTAGTTTAGTTTTCTTATTAAAAACCAAATAAATATCTATCTTTCTCTTCTTTCTACTTGCGTATTATTATCTATCTTTAATATCTGCACTTGATAATTTGCATAAGTTCTCTCTAACTTTCGTCAGTCCCTGAGGAACGAATCTTCTTATCATTAAAACTTGCATACGTCCTGTAATACTTGCAGTACAGTGTTAGTTTAGGGTGTGTATTTGCACTTATTTTATACATCTTTTTATCACACCTTAGGCCACACCAATAGGCCTACACCTTCAGGAGCAAGTAAGGATAGAAGATTGAATGGCTTTAAGAACAACTTCTGCACCAGTTTCAGTAATGATGCTTAGGGAAACATAGTCCATCAAAAAATGAACAACATTATGAATTTCAAATGCTTTAACTTCAAAACTATAAGAGGCTTTAATCTTCTGAGCAAAGCCAAATATTTATTCCCCTTTCCAGTTGCGAACAACATCGACATTAAAGGCTTTATCTAACTTGAAGGCAATATCAACATTGATCTTGTGGATGAGGGATGGCCAATACTAAATTCTAAATGATTTGGTGATGAAGGTTGATTCCATTGAGAGTCCTCTTTTGTGCCAAAAACCTCTTTGAAGAAAACTTCAATGTAAACTAGACATTTATTAAAGCAAATAGGAGAAGAGTCAAATACAAAATTATTACGGATATTCCAAATAGTTCATAAACAAACAATAATATGCCAAAAGGCTTTCATTACTTGTTCTGGTTTGTCCATGTCCATAAAAAGTACGACCAAAATTACATAATTGGTCCCTGGTTTTCACATAGTAGCTATGTAAAGTGTAGTGCATACCCTTTGGCCTTTAGTGCCATATATCGACATCTTTAATTAATTGCACTATTATACATAACATTTGACCATGTATAACCGCGTTCAAAACTTTCAATGATTAAAGCTTGTAGCAAATAAAAAAGTATACATATGGACCCTAAACATATAGATTTACACCCTAAATCCACAAACAAGACCGAAACATATGAAAAACATACAAAACAATAATAAGTTATGGTTTTGAAAAGTTTTACATGTAAATGAGAGATTAACATCATACAATCATGCACTAGATTGTATAGCTACTTTGGTGTACATCTTAACCAGCAGTGATGAATAGTCAGAGAGATTGAGGTAATGGTGATGGGTGAGACAGTTGATGAGAGAGGTTAGTTGAGTTGCAGAGAATTAGATCAGACAAGGTGAAAAGATAAGATCAAAAGAACATTAGGCATGAAATGAATGGTTCTCAGGGTTTGGGTTGTACCATTCCAAAGAATGAGAGAAGATAGGTGAAGAAATAATATCAAAATAATATCAAGCATAAAATGAAGGGCTATAAGGGTTGGTGGTATTTAAAGAAGAGGATCAGATCGGGTGTGGGTTGCGCGGGTTTAGCAAAGCCAAACCCATTGACCAACCCAAAATGTAAAAAGAAATTAGACCCAACCCGACCCTAGCCCAAACTAACCCAATGATTTTAGGGTTGGATTGGGTCAGTTTTCGGGTTAACAGGTTCCATGGTTATCTGTGCACCCCTAGGTATCACCATTTTCAGAAGGATTATAAACATGAATGTTATGACCTCATTAACTATGTTGTGAGTTTGAACATACAACAAAACTGGAGCAACAATGGTTTTGGATTGAATGTCAAGAGCATTAGACATGGGTAGGTCAAAGTCAGTCATGTTGAAAGTATCGTTGAAAATATATCCCACAAAACTTGGTTCATATATAGTTAAAGTAGATCTAGAAACAAAGAAAATATAGAGAAGGTGGGAAAACATTGTACAATGGAGAGTGAGGATATATATACACTAGGTATGATCCCGTGCCTGAAGGTACTCCAAAAATATTAATTTAGAAAAATATATATAACACGGGATGAACAAACGATTTTTGAGATATAAATATACTGAAAAAATATTCAACCAAGCATAAAAAATAGTATGCGGTTTGCTTCAAGTGACTTTCATTCTACGTTTATGCATTAAACCTTTCCTACATTCTTCCTTAGTATATTTTGGGATAGTATTATGAGAAGTTAGTGTTTAGTTTATGTGATTTGTTCCTTATTTGTGTTTCATTTTAATTTTTTTGACAACCTATATCTTAGTTGAGATTAGGAGGTGATTACCAAGAGGATTTCAAGAATATAGCCGTTGTTTATTGTAAGATGGTAAAAAACCTTTAAAATGAGTTTGCTGAGTTTTCGAAAAAAATAGCAATTAATGATTTGATTAAGGGTCATATTTTGTTAATAATTACAAAAACCGTTCATCTGTTAGTGTTTAGAAAAATAAACTAAATTCTTTGATTGAAAAAGCTTTTTTTTTTTAGTTTATTTAACATTTTCAATATCCATCCATTCCTTCATATAGAATATACAATTACACTACATACACAAATGTTCACCGAATCATTGAAAGACTCTATTTTTTGTGTTAGGCTAAACATATTATAACATAACCTATAAGTTAGAAAAATTGAATTTTGGATGTAAAAAGGTGTATCTTAGAGTCCAGTAATGAGGGACTTAAGGACGGCTACAGTTTGGTCGTTCCTAAAATGGAGAAGATCAAATGAATAGGAAAATAATATTTGCTTATTTGCAATATCGGTCCTTCGTTTGAAGCATTTAATTTGTATATACATAACCAAAATTATAAATTGAAATTTAGACAGTTGATGACAATTAAGTGACCATCTTCAATCACCGCCACTGTGGCGAAGCCACACAGATTTCGCCCCAGAACAGTGAACTAACATAAATTTGTGGAGCTTCAAAATCCGTAAGATCGCTCAAGACTGATTTGAGTTTCCATAGCTCATCTGCTACCATAGGTCATGTATTATGCGAAAATCCCACTATAGGTCCATGTATTGCGCACAAAATTGCATTATCGGTCCCTGTATTGTGTATAAATTGCACTATAAACCCCTGAATTGTGAAAAAATCTCACTATAGGTCCCTGAATTGTGCAAAAATCTCCCTATAAGTCCCTGTATTGTGCAAATATCGCATTATAAGTCCATATATTGTGCATAAACCGCACTATAGGTCCCTGTATTGTGCAAAAATCGCACGTCCCAGTATTGTGAAAGTAGAAACTAACAGGGATGAACACTACAAACTGGTATAAAGAGGGTTGAATCATAATTTATAGCAGAATAAGTACAAAGAAATTTCAAAAAAATAATGGATCGACCCATTAAAGGACAGATAGAATTTTGGTGGTGTGATGTGGCTTGATGGCAGTGATAACACATTTGTAGGTAGTTCCTTTGTCAAAAAAGTATTCATTCGAACAAAACAGATTGAAACAATTCTTTCTACATCTTGATTTATGATGTTTAAAATGTTAACACAAAGCAATTCCTAATACTTCTTTGAAGGCTTTCAGTAATCATTAATCTGCTGATAATAATGTAAGGATCTTAAAAAAACATAAATATCCCTGTATCAAAAAACACTGTGATAGAATGCATATGATTTATGCGAGTTGTGAGGTTATGTGGGAGTGTGTTGGAGGTTAATATCTCCATTCATGATGTGTATTCGGGTAGTTGGTGGAGAACAATTTCCATGGGGGCGTTGACGGGATTTGACGGTGTGCCCGTAGATGGGTGTGAGCCTGTGAGCAAAAAAGAAAATAGATTTATAAGGAAAGATACAGTTATTTGTGTGAGATAAGTACGGTTTAGATAAAATTTGGATAAAGGAAGCTTTTAAATATAAAAGTTTCGTCCAAAAATAAATAAATAAATAAATAAATGTAAGAATTTAAAATAAAATTTCAAAATGAATTTGTGGAATTAAATATAATAGAATGGGCCCTACGTATAATCTAACGGCTGAAAAATATAAAGGGATGTCAAGATATTTTGAACTGTTGATCTAATTTAAACAATCTGAATCGTTAATTAAAATTGATCTACATGTAAAAAATTATTGAAAAAATATGATGGTAAGAGAGAGAGAGGAAGAGGAATGATTAAGAAATAATTGTTAAATGTAAAAATGAAGTACAGTAAATGTAGGTCATAGGAGTATAAAAATCAATGGTAAATGTGTAAATAAAAAGTACAGGGGTTTCTAGGAAAATATGAGATATGTATGAGTTTTAAGGTGAGTAAAAGATAGCAAAGGAGATATTTTTGATAGTTTTAGGAGAGAGTGAATCCACTCAAAATAGGTTATTGAAACCCAATAAAAAGTCTTAGATGGGGATAAATATGACTATGCAATATTGAAATATATCTAATCAAACCAGACCACTGGATTCTAACTAAAGGTCCTATCTTTGAGCACTCTAATTAGAGTGGTTTAGAAAAATACTTAAAAATAAGATGTAAGAGTGTAAACGAACTATATGTGTGAATATATCCTATAAAAAAACAAGTCAAGAATCAAGTGAACCAATTTAATAAGCACCAAACATGCAATATTCTTAGCCTAAGGAAATAAACAAAATGAAGGCATAAATTAAACTAAAAAGCCTGCAAAAAAAATAAAAAGTTAAGGGAGAGAAGACAAACATGATATTTAGAGTGGTTTGACCTTCCTTTCCTACATCCACTATCTAACGTATGAGCAACCTTAGGATTTCAACTTTTCCACTTGAACTCCCTTTGTCTCTTAAAGGTAAGGCACAAACCTTTACACCCTTTGTGGAATAACCCTTCAAAGGACCACACTTGTGTTGTCGCAAGCATCGGAAAAATAAGCGAAGAAAATCCACTCCCGTTGTAACACTTCACAAACCTGTGAATCCTTCTCTTGTGTATCATTACACAAAGGACTAGTGGACAATCTCTACCCTGATCTACCACTTCACACTCTGTGAAGACTTCAAGCAATGTCTCTCCTCTACACAAGTTTGCAACTCACCCTTGTCAAGTTTATGGAAGAACACCCTCTTCACTAGACCAAGATAATGTCCCTAGATTTTATTATGAAACCCTAATCTACCTAACTAGCCACTAAACTCCTATATGAGTTGATTACAAAAGTGTTTTCTGGTTAGGAATAAACAAATAAATAAGTGAGAATTACTGATTTGGAACTCTCTTAAATATAGGTTGAATAAGCTAGGAATTTGTATAGAGAAAGAGCTACATAATGGAGTCACACAATTCCTCTATTTATAGCAGAAGTCCTCCAACGTCTTTACTCGTGTGTTGCTCTCCGATTGTCTGCCTTTTGAATTTGCAGATGTCTGTGTCTTTTGGGTTGGATACGCGATGACATTGCTCGAATAAATCCTTGACAACCAATACATTTGCGACTTTATTGTGTCTTTTCTACCCGTTAATCATCCAAATACCCTAACTTAAAATTCCAAGCATGCATTTTACGTCGAATTCCCAAGTTTGATGATAAAATGCATCGGGAATATGACCCACTTTACTCATACATATGCTTTGTTTTCAACTACAATCTTCAATGGGATTAGGCATTTCATCTAGTTCTAACTTCAGAGGTTCGGAATTAGCTTCTTCACAAGTCCAGTCTCCAACAGAAGTAGGTATTCCGCCTAGTCTTTATTCGGAGGTCCGGGCTAAGTTACTTTTTTAACTCTAATCTTTAATCTGTTAGTTCTGCCTCCTAATCTTTACTTAGGAAGTCTGGTCTTCTCATCCTTCTTCATCTCCTTCAACTGGCCACATTAGACATTCCGCCTTTTAACTTTCTGGAGGTCCGACACTCTGTTCCAATCTTCATCGTCATTCAAACTCTCTTCCATCTTCTTAGTATCATCTTCTCCATTTTCATCTCTTTGCCTCTTATCGTCTATCATCTTATCAATTGTATTCATTCTTCATTGAATTTGCAAATTACACTAGCAATCTCAGTTTTATTGTATGATCGGACATGTTCAAGATGTATTGTTTTGTCACCGATCATCAATCAAAATATAAAATTTAGAATAACAATTTAGAAGAGAGACAAATGTTTTATTTTTATTATTTTTAATTTGTTAGATCAATACTGCTTTGAACTATTGACAAAATCGAAAACACTGCATTAAGTGAGCCATTACTGACATCGTTGACCATTGACAGTGTAATGAATTCGGCTTAAAACATTAATATTTTCACGTTTGACAATTGGTAGAAGTCCTCCAACGTCTTTTCTCGTGTGTTTCTCTCCGATTGGCTGCCTATTTATAGGCAGAAGTCCTCCAACGTCTTTTCTCATGTGTTGCTCTCTGATTGGCTGCCTTTTGAATTTGCAGATGTCCGTGTCTTTTGGTTTAGGTACTCGATGACATTGCTCAAATAACTCCTTGCCAACCATTACATTTGTGACTTTATTGTGTCTTTTCTACCCATTAATCATTCAAATACCCTAACTTAAAATTACAGGCATGCATTTTACGTTGAAATTCCAAGTTTGATGATAAAACGCATCAGGAATCTGGCCCACTTTGCTCAGATATATGCTCTTTGTTTTCAACTACAATATTCAATGGGATTAGGCATTTCATCTAGTTCTAACTTCAGAGATTCAGAATTAGCTTTTTCACAAGTCCAATCTCCAACGGGTGTAGGTATTCCGCCTAGTCTTAATTCGGAGGTCCGGGCTAAGTTACTTTTTTTACTCTAATCTTATGCCTCATAATCTTTACTTAGGAGGATTAGTCTTCTCATCCTTCTTCATCTCCTTCAATTGGTCACATTAGACATTCCTCCTTTTAACTCTCTGGAGGTCTGGCGTCTGTTCCAGTCTTCATCGTCATTCAAACTCTCATCCATCTTCTTAGTATCATCTTCTCCATTTTCATCTCTTTGCCGCTAATCGTCTGTTATCTTATCAATTGTATTCATTCTTCATTGAATCTGCAAATTACACTAGCAATCTCAGTTTTATTGTAAGACCAGACATGTTCAAGATGTATTGTTTTGTCACCGATAATCAATCAGAATATAAAATTTAGACTAACAATTTAGAAGAGAGAAAAATGTTTTATTTTTATTATTTTTAATTTGTTAGATCAATACCGCTTTGAACTATTAACAAAATCGAAAACACGGCATTAAATGGGCCATTGCTGACATCATTGACCATTAACGGTGTAATGAATTCGGCTCAATACATTAATATTTTCATGTTTGGAAATTGGTCGAATATCAATTAAACTAATATGATTGTTTAAGTAATTGATGAAAGATAGATATTTCAAAAATTTAAAACCGCTTAGCAACGGTAATATTACCGTTGGCCAACGTTCGACTTATTTTATTTTTAATTAAAGATATTACCGTTGGCCAACGTTCGACTATTATTTTTGTTTTAAAACTTAAATTTTAAATAATTATCGAACTATCACTATAAATAATTAGCAAATAGTCCATTTTAAATTTCACCTAAAATCAATAAGATTCTTTCTACATTCATCTCCATCTTTTTTTCTTGACCTCATTTTTTGGAAGATTATCGATTTAAAAATACTTTTTAAGTGTATATTTGAATTTCTTATAATCAAATTGTTCATAGATTTGAAACCTGCATTTCAAAGTTTCAATTATTTGGTAAAATCTCTACATTATATTTTTAATTCTTTTACATCTACTTTGTGATATAAATATATTAAAATGTCACTTTAAAATGTTTTTTAAATATTTTTTAAAGAAATATTTGAGAATTTGTTTTACTTTATATCATTAATGTATTTCAATTTTTAAATAATTTACATGTGTTGGACCAGAAGATATAAAAAGCTACAAGAAAATGGGGTATGATGACTGCAATCGCTTTGTTCAGAAACTTTCTGGTGATTATCAACAACAACTTGTAAGTTCAATTTAATTATGTCTAGTTCTGAGAATTATTAGATCCCATGTCTAGGCCACAAAATATAAAAAAAAAATCTAAAAAAAAAGTTTACATAAATTTATTGGGCAGAAAAGATATATATTTAGTGAAATTTTGATAACTACGCATGTAACATAGTTTATAATATTATGTTTTATTCAATTGAGAAAACATATCAATATAAATCGTCTTTTTTTATAAATGTGTATTCTTTTTTATATAGATTTTCAATTCTTGTCATGCTAAATAAATCATGTACACACGCTCGTGTACTAAAGAATGAAGATGTTACAATTAATATTCAATTTTTTTTCTACAATTACTAAATTTGGAGCATGTTTTAAAGAATGTAGATGATAAAATTAATATTCAATTTCTATCTTTTTTGAGTTAGTAAAATAATTTAACAAGTTTTCTCCACAGTGATTTTTCTTTAAGGAATTAATTTCTTAAATTCACACTTATCTTTACAAAAAAATTCAGACAATTTAGCATTTTATTATTGTACTATTGCTTTTTTAATAAATACATATAACATGGAAGGAAGTAGAAAAAAAAAAGACTGACTTATTTGCACTATATTATAAAAAATTGTAAAATAAATCCTTATATTATATAAAACTGCACTATAAGTCCTAATATAATTTTTTAAATTAATTATCTTATATTTTATACAAAATAACATATAATTTATTCAAAAAAATAAAATAATTATAAAAATTAAATTTTAAAATCTAAAACACAAAATGAAGGTTCTAAAACTTTAGGGGGCCAAATGAAGGTTTTAAAAATTTAGGAGAGCCAAATAAAAATTTAAAGTTTAGGGACAAAATAGCTTGTAAATTAATTATTATTATTATTTTTTAATAAAGGTAAACTTTTTTTTGGGGGAAAAAACCAGGGGTTGGCCCCCCTTGCTTCATGTGGCTCCGCCCGCCCCTGCTTACTATGAAATTCTTCGCAGTAGATATATATCATTAGCATCTTTTTTCACCCTTAATAATGTATGAATATCGCAGGCTATTCCAAGAACATTTGTTAAAAATAAGGAGGGCAAGCTTTGGGGCAATGTGCTCGTTGAAGTTAAGAAGGAAAAATCATGGGAAATGAAGTTCTACCCTAATGGAGATGATGTTTTCATTAAAGAGGGATGGAAAAAATTTGTAGAAGAAAATTATCTCCAAGAAAATGACATTCTGGTATTCAAGTACAGAGGCAAACTTAAAGGTAAGACATGTTTTAAAGTTTGGTTGTTTAATGGAGATACATTATGCTCGGGAGGATTTGCACATGGTAAACGAGCATGTGGTCAACGGGAGGAAGATAATATAGAGAAGACTGCTATTGAACAAGAACCTCCATCAAGTTATGTCCCGATGCAAGATCATGAGCACATAACCGAGCCCGAGCCCGAGCCCAAACCCCGGAACGAGTCAGAGGAAAGTCCTGAGTGGACTCGACCAAAGAGAACAAAGAGGAATGCAAGTTCTGTTGGAAAACAGCTTAAAGTGGGTCAAGCAAGTAAGTATTAATGATAATTTGATTTGTTTAAATATGATATAGAGTATGAATACTTGAAAATAATTATTATTAGTCGATATGCAAGGTGGTTCAAACCCTTTGTATCAACTGGCCAATGCAATCATACCTTTTCAAAATTTGCCCCCTACCGAAGAAGAGAAGGCACAAGCTGAAGCTTCACAAAGGGCATCTGCAGCTGCTTCGCGTGAATCACTCGTACTTGTCATGAAACGTTACAATGTGCAAAAAACTTTTTCTATGGTAAGAAACTTCATATTCTTAGTATTTAATGTTCAACAAGTCTAATATTTTGCTTACTAAAAAATTGAGTCACTATTTGTGCAGAATATTCCTGCGAAATGGGCAAAAGGGCGTATATATCCGACGGAACAGAAAATATATTTGAAATATAAAGAGAATATATGGATGGTCACATACAAGCCGAACGGGAATGCTGGAACATTAACCAGTGGATGGAAGAACTTTGTTGTTGAAAATAATGTCAAAGAGTTCGATGTATGTGTAGTTAACCAAGTAGCTAGAGAAGAAGATGTCACCATAGCCGTCTGGGATGTTAGCATCTTTCGAGTCGGGGAAGAGGTGATTCCCCAGGCGCCATCACCATCACCATCACCAGCACCAGCACAGCCATCGATACCTCCACCTCTTATGCTCCTCAAAATTCCAAGGAAGCCCCGGAATAAACATATACCAGAGTAATTTTGACGAGAGTTAGATATTAATTTGATGATATCTTTGTTCTGAATTTTTTTTTCCAAATCTTTGTTTTGAATTAAATTTAGTGGATCAACTTATTTTGTTAACTTAAGACCATTTTGTTATGATGTTATCTATAGTGGAATATTTCTTATTTTAAATCTTATTTTTAGTAAAGTTACCATATATTAAGGATTTTGTTGAAGTAAATTAAATTAAAAAATATTCACTAAACTCGTGTGTGTATGAAATTCTCCATTACATGATGAGTCACAAAACTTACAACTTAAGATGTCTATATAAAAATGATTTTTTACAAACTTAATACAAAATAAAGAAAATATAATGGAAAATTAAATAAATTAAATATTGCACAATATATTATTATATACAATTTTTTTAAATGGATTTAATAAAATAAAAAAGTAATTTGATACACAAATTTAAAATAAAATTAAATTTATATAAGAAAAACAAAAATAAACTGAAAATAAATTATATAAATCAAAATTTAAAATTGTTAGATTCGGTATCATTAACATAGTTCAAATTTATACCACTTATAAAAAAATGGGCAATGCCCAATTAATTACACGGAGAGTGTAAAAATTCCCAATTAATTACAACTTCAACTTAATTTCTACTTAAGCACAAAAATATGACAGATTACAAAAATACCCATAGACAATTAATTAATTATTTTAATTATAATATTATTTATTTATTTATATTCTTTTTTCTTTTTTTCTGAAATTTTTTTAAATTTGTTTTTTCGGATTTTTTTTCAGAAATCTTTTTTAAAACTTTTTTAAAAAAAAATTTCAGAATTTTTTTTAAAATTTTTTTTTTCGGAAATATTTTTTAATTTTTTTTTAAATTTTTTTTCCCGAATTTTTTTTTTGTGTTCCATGAACACACAATTCTGAGATTTAAGTGTTGCAGGAACACACAAAATTGGAACAACCAAAATCAAGTTTTTTGTATTAAAAAAATACATAAATTTGAGTTTTACGTGTTCAATGAATACACAAATCTCAGATTTGTGTGTTGCAGTAATACACAATTTTGCGAACACACAAAATTGGAACAAACAAAATCAAGTTTTGTGAATTTGATTTATATGTGTTCCATCAATACACAAATCAGAGACTTGTGTGTTCCAGGAATGCACAACCCTGAGACTTGTGTGTTCCACGAACGCACAAGTCAGAGACTTGTGTGTTCCAAGAACGCACAAGTCAGAGACTTGTGTGTTCCAAGAACGCACAAGTCAGAGACTTGTGTGTTCCAAGAACGCACAAGTCAGAGACTTGTGTGTTCCAAGAACGCACAAGTCAGAGACTTGTGTGTTCTAGGAACACACATATCAGAGACTTGTGTGTTCCAAAAACGCACAAATCTGAGACTTGTGTGTTCCAAGCACAAATCTGAGAATTGTGTGGTCCAGGCACAAATCAGAGACTTGTGTATTCCAATAACGCACAAATCAGAGACTTATGTGTTCCAGGAACACACATATCAGAGACTTGTGTGTTCCAGGAACGCACAAATCTGAGACTTGTGTGTTCTAGGAACACACAAATCTGAGAATTGTGTGTTCCAAGAAACACAAAATTGGAACAAACAAAATCAAGTTTTGTGTATTCTAGTAATACATAAATTCAATTTTTATGTGTTATAATGAGTACACAAAATTGAGATTTGTGTGTTCCATGAATACACAAATCTTATATTTGTGCGTTCTAAGAATACACGGTTCTGAGATTTGTGTGTTCCAGGAATACACAGAATTGGAATAACACAAAACCCTAGAACATAAACACAAAAATAACAAAAAAGAGTTGAACAAAAATATATTATATCAAGATAGTTAAAGACGAATAAAAATAAGGTATATGCGATTAATAAATATAAAAAAAAACAATATTGTTAAAGAAACGAATCATTTAAATCGATTTTATAACTTTGTGTGTTATAGGAACACATAAATCTATACTTGTGTGTTGCAGCAACACACAAATCTATATTTGTGTGTTACAGCAACACACAAATCACCGACGATTCCCATCACCCGACGAATCCCGTCAACGCGACGAATAATATATAACATAAGTAGGGATAGTATAGTCAAATAATGTATAAAATAATTCAATTGATGATGTTATTGGGCAGAAATTTTGTCATTGATGTTATTGGGCTGAAAATAATATTATTTTGATTTTTTGGGTCATTTTCCCAAAATAAAATCTGGAAATAATTATTAAAAAATAATATTAAATAATAAAATAAAAAACAATAAAAAAATATAAAAAATCACATAAGGGTAACATTGGAAGGTAAATATGACAATGTGTGTAACTGGGAATTAAGTTGAAAATTTGTGAGTAAGTAGGAAGTAATTTCTTCTTTCCTTTTTTTTAAAATGAAAAGTGAGAAAGTATAATTAATTGGGAATTATCTCTAAAAATAATTCAGACTTTAACCAATTAAACTAATCAACTAATTAACTATTATCCTTAATACATATACATCTCAATAATAGAAAATTAAAAAAGAATGTTAAAAAGTTAGGAACCCAAAATATCAGTCTACACTTAGGGTCAACCATCCTTTATTACCCCATCACCTATAAGTATACATTCTTTTTTATGTTAAAGATTATTTTTATTAGGATATTCAAAATAAATTCTCTTAAAATTTGATCATGTTTATACCCGGTCATGTTAATTATTATTATTCAATAGCTTTAATTTTATTTCAACCTTCCATTAAAATAGTTATTAATGAAATAAATCTTTTTTCTTATATAGTAAATCTTTAATTTTTCATATTATTTGTATTAAAAAAATTTATGAAAAAAATAAAAGAAAGTCATTCGAAAAACCACTCCTCTATCTATTTTTATCATCACCCCAAATTAAAGTCAAACGAAAAGAAATAAATTTTATTAGTGATTATACGCTAAAATTAACCTTCTTCTTTCTATCCTTTAATTTTACTTTTTTCAATATAAACAAAATATATCTAAAATCATTTATGAAATTTTCTTTTATAAAAAATTCTAATCCAAACAAAAATATTCATTTCCTTTCCTTTGATTTATAATTTTTCCTTTCTTTTTATTTTTTATTTTTTTCCTTCTAAATACAAACACACCATAAATATTTACTTTTTTCCTTCTATAAAGGTTAGAAAACAAAGTACTTAGAGAGATATATCTTATTAATATGAGTAAATACACTGTTTATCCATGTATTTACTATCTGATTGTTAATTTGCCCCTTATCTTCTAAAACATAGCCCTTTACCTCATGTACAAAAATAGTGTGCCGGATTACCTCCTATTAACAAGTTTCATCCAATTTTCCGTCAATTTTTTATTAAATTATTTTTTAATCATTTTTAATTGATTTAAATCATTATTTTAGCCTATAAGGTTAACAATTTGTTTTACAAACCTCCCTCCCCCAAGTTATTATTCTAAATTTTATTATTATTATTAGGGTTGTAAACGAGTCGAGCCCGAACTTTCAGCGACTAATATTGGGTTGTTTAGCTTATTGAACAAGCTTTTTCAAAGTTGAGCTCGAGTTGCTCATGAACAATTTGTTTTTTTATGGTGGAAAATGGCCTCTCATGAACGGTTGGTATTTGATGGAGTGTGTGATATGAAATTATGAAGCTTAATATGAATGAAAAAATAATTATCTAAAGAAATTAATAATATCCAAGTTGATATTGAAGGTTTAATATATTTATAAATAGATTATATATTAATTTATAATTTATAAATATAAACGAGTCATTCACGAACGAGTTTGAGCGGGCTTGTTTACTTAACGAGCTTAAATTGGAGCTTGAGCTTGTTTATATTTGAGCCTATCTCAAATGAGCTTTTCTCCGAGTCGAGCTTGTGCTGCTCGCGAGCGGTTTGGTTCATTTACAACCCTAATTATTATTAAAAAAAACCTTCCCCTTCCCTTCTTCTCTATTAGTTTAAACCCCTTCTTCACAGAGAGATTGACACCCCCACTCATCTATTCTCCACGCAACTCATCTCTTCTCCATCCCCATCCCCCGTTGTTCCTCACCAGATTCGTTATTCATCTGCATTCGTTAAGGAGGTTTTTGGTTTGGCTTATTTAATGTTGATTTGGAATATGTGCAATTGGACGTGGAGCAAGATCGCAGAAGTTTAGATAGCATGTTGGATAATTTAATCTGGAAATCCGTAGTAATAACATACAGATATTGAGCTTTAATTGGAATTGTGATTGGAAACATCATCACCAGAAGGAATGAAGAATGGAGTTTGAGTATCTTTAATATTAGATTGAGAATCAAGATGTACCCTGAAGCTAGAAGAGAATATGTGATATTATGTTGAATTTTGTGCTTGTTTATATAAGAAAATAAAATATCTAAGTTACTGGAAGTTTAATTGCTTTAACTTTTGCATTTGAATAGTTTGAGTATAAATATTCTTGCGATTTTAAATTTATGTTGTTAGGGTTGTTTTCAAACATAATTTTTTTACTCCCTTCTTTATCTAAAGGTAATTTTCTTAGACTTACGTTTGTTTGAATGTCGGTTTCTACCACTACTAATTATCCTTCCTCATTCAAAATTAAGTGTTTCTTTTTGCTAGTTATATTGTATAACAACAAATAAATATTGGATTATGGAGCTTATTACTGATGTGGTTAAAACAAATATTGCAGGTTATGATAAATTTGCCAAGTCTAGAGTGAGATGGTGGTCATAAACGGAGAAGAAGGGAGGTGTAGGAGGTTAAGGAGAAAAGATAGTTGACCATGGAGGAAAAGAAATAGGGTCTTTGATTAAAAAAATGATTGTTGGCTATGAATATTGTGGATTCCATGATTATTTTGTAAATATCGAGGTTCGTGTGAGCTCTGTGGTTTCTTAAATTTTTATTTTGCAAATTATTGGCCTTTTTGTGATTTTTTTTTTTTTGGAATTTTAGTAGGTGTTTATGACGTTTCACCAAGAACACCTATTATAGAATAGTTTATAAAAAAATTATAAATTTAAAGAAGAAGAAGAAGAAGAAGAAGAAGAAGAAGAAGAAGAAGAAGAAGAAGAAGAAGAAGAAGAAGAAGAAGAAGAAGAAGAAGAAGAAGAAGAAGGTATTAGTCTATTTTTGGGGTTGTTTGAAAATATCAAACTATTTGGGGGGTTAATTTTGTTTTTTTTTTTCAAATTTATATGTTAAAATAATAATTTAAAACAATTTATATAATTATAAAATGATATAAAAATAATTAAATAATAACTTAACAGAACAATAGACATAATCCGTTCATTGGGGGTAAACTAGCACATAATTTTTGTACAAAGGGTAAAAGTGCATGTTTTAGGAAGTAGGAGATAATCTGTCAAACACGTCATAGTACAGGGGATGTGAGTGTATTAACTATATTAATGATCGATTAAGTATTATGATGGACAAGTCTCTTTTTTTATGAAAAAATAACTTGTACTCCAATTTACTTTAGTAAATCATATTAGGCTTTTGTATTCTAAAATTTTTGATTTGAGGTGAAACTTTATGGACAAAGATTGAATATCCACATACATAAAATTTCATGACACTCCCACTTAGGTATTCAAATTTTGAGAATATGTCTCATTAAACTCTTTACCTAACCCAAAAGAAAAATCATCTGCTAGACATAATTTAGATACTACAACCTTCCGTATTTTCATGTTACAATTACTTTCTAAACAACGATATGATTTAAATAATCAGTTATTCCCAATTTTCCTGTCAAGATTACTTTTCTAAATATTTTTTGGGTCTTCCTAATCGTATCCTTAGCTTTTTACGACAAAATAAAGTGGCGATGATAGTAATGGTAGTACTTGGGGAATCACCTTTTCCATGAATCTGAAGATGTTAACATTCAAGACAGTAATGTACGATAATCCTCCCGCTACTAGGCTAAGTAGACCAAGGCTAGTCCTTGGGGAAATCCATCAAGGCAGTCGTTTTAAGCCCCTCGTTGTTTTTATAATAATAAAGGCTTTATTGTTTTTGAATTATATCTTTATTTTGAAGAATAATTGAAATAGGAATATGTAAATGATTGTAGTCTTTAAATTATATCTAGAGAATATTCCATTTTAAGGCTAAATGTTTCAGAAGCTCCAATTTAGGCCAAAGGTATTCAAAAGTACCATTTTAGGCTATTTCACGAATTCTTTGAGATATTTAATAGGTTTTAAGAGCAATTTAGACCTTTCAAATAAAGTTCCTAGTTTGTGATATGGCCAAATAAAGATATAGTTTATTTGAAATGCCTAGTTTTCCTTAAAATCTATAATATATCGCACGAGGCTCTATTGAAAACTCCTTGTGAGTATCATCAAATATCCCCCAACCAAGTTCATCAAATTGGATGGCGCAAAACATCACCGTTTGTAGATTTTACAGTCTTGTGCCGAATCATTTCCTTTACCGTCTTCCTCAAAGCGTGCAATCGTTGTAACCTCGGGGTAATGAGAAAATATCCTAATTTTTTATGCGGAATTCTCTTCCCCTTCTTCGGGTTCCACCTAGATAACTTACAAATCGGACATGCCTCCAATACTTTGTAATCATCCGGGTACAAAACATAGTCGTTCAAAGATACGTCAATTGTTTCGTATCCTAAACTCTAACTCTTTAACTTCTTATTGAAGTCTTCATATAAGGCGTGCAAGGTATATCCGTCGGGAAAAGTACGTCTCAGCGGCTGTAGGAGCTCCAAGAATGAGGTATCCGTCCACTTATTTTTAACCTTGATGTACATCAATTTCAAAATAAATTTCAATAGACCCATTTTCGTAAAAGCATGATACAACTCGGTATTCATTCTGCAACCAACACATCAAAGGAACCTACGTTACTTCATGGAATATGCTCATCATGGTCGATCCTGGTCATAAGTCCCCTTTTCTAGGTAAATAATATTAATATGTATATAGGTATACATTAAAATGCAATAAAATAATATAAATTATAAGTTAACCCATTGGTGAAATGATACATTTTTTTATGAGAGATACAAGGTTTGAATCTCATCCCCGGACTATTTTTTATAAGATAAAATTAAACAAGTTATTCAATTTGTTTCATTTGAGGAGTCGAATAATTTTTCTCTAAATTTATTTCAATGAAAAAATCAAAAGGAAACCAACGCTAGTAACTACAATGTAGGTATAAGCGTCTATAATGGGTTTCTTGATTTTTTTTAATTATTTTTTTAATGTATATATATAGGGGCCCATATTTTAAAATTCGCTTTAGGCCCCAAATATGTCAGGACCGGCACTGATGCTCATCTACCTTTTCAGTGTCCACCACATTAACATTGCCCCAAAAATCATCTAACACATTTATCATCTCTTCATCTATAATATTATTCGACTTAACATTCACGTGAATGGGTTCAATTTCACCATGCAAATCCCAAACTTCATTCGTCAAAAATATGATTCCTTGTATCATTAATTACTTTTTTGATTATCCTTGCAGCAATTGTACGGACATTGGATGTTATTTGAGTTATCTATGTATTTTGAAGCAAATTTGATGAAACTCCTCACCCTTCTCAAAAATTATAAACTTGACTTATCTTTTGATTTAATCAGATATTTATTAATAGGCACATCCATTATTATATCATTTCATAGTATAATAAACAAGTTGGATAAATATATAAATATAGTGAACAAAATTTAAATCAATATACTGTGCAATTAAGAAGTTATATACAAATATAGTGGACAAAACTGAATATACAAATATACATGAGTTAACCATATACAAATGACATTCACTATAATACACTAGTGAATTAACATATCTAACAATAACATTATTAAATTCTTTGTATTTTTTAGGTTTTTTTTTTGGGGTTTTTCCCCATAAATTACATTATTTTTCTAAAATTTAGTCAATAAATAATAACAATTGCATAAATTATACAACTACATCAGTTAATAAGCTTAATATATCTCATAAATAAATAAAAATCTATACTTTTATTCATATAAAAATTGTGAAAAAATATCTCAAATAAAACTGAAGAATAAATGATAAAATGGGTCTTATTGAGATGAAAAAAATATGGTGGTGGCCGTCGACGATGGAAAACGGTGGCTCTTTGGAATCAAAATCAGGTTGGATTATTTTTTTTGGGGGGAAAGGGTATTTAAAAAGCGGGAGTGTGAACCTTTTAATTCGCTTCTACCCAATCTGTTGTTTTTATTACGTGATCTATTAGCGATCGCGTAGGTGTTCGCTAAAGAGTTATAAGAATAGTCGCTAGTAATATCACGTCCGACCAAAGTAGTTGTCCCTAATGGTTTCTTTTTTTTAGCGGCCACTATTTGGTTGGTAAATTATAAATATTTTTTTTACCACATCATCTATACAGAACAACCGATGGTCGCTAATGATTTAAAGGTCTTCACCGACCACTTGGTGGTCGGTAATACATATTATTTTTATTATATTTCTTTCACGCTATATCTGTTACGACCACTAAAGTGGTCGGTTGTGAGTGTCTAATCTCTACTGACCACTTTTGTGGTTGCTAAAGATATTTTTAATATGTTAAGTTTCTAGCAATCAAAATCGGTCGACATAGGTGATATAACAACGTGGTTGCTAAAAACGTGATCCCTGGAGATGGCGCATGTAATAGCGAAATAACAATTTTAATCATCTGTTACAATTTTTAAAACGGTACCCAACGATTAGATTTCGTTTTTAAAATATTTTTACAAATATTTGTCATAATTAGAGTATTAGTCTATAAAAATATTACCACACATTAAAAAAAATTGTGTTGGCCTTGATATTGAACTTTTTTTTTTACTTAATTGTCTAAATCTAATATTTTAATTTTGATTTTGAGATTTAAAATGCTTTTTTATCAAGAATAATATATGTTTGGGTGATGTGTCATTGTGTGTGTGTGTGTGTGTGTGAGAGAGAGAGAGAGAGAGAGAGAGAGAGAGAGAGAGAGAGAGAGAGAGAGAGAGAGAGAGAGAGAGAGAGAGAGAGAGAGAGAGGGGGGGGGGGGGGGGGGAGGGGGGCAACGGGTTGTGGTTTTCAGTTTAATTTTATATCTAAAACTATAATTTAATGACCAATTGCACTTTTCAAGATTATAACCTAATGATTTTAACCATGATTATATAATCGATTTGGTTTTCCATTCCTTTGTTTTTAAACATAACTATTGCATTAATCATCCTTAATTAAACTTTGAGTAATGATATATACCACCCAATATACCACCTATTATGTTGCGTGATTTGAGCAGAAGTAAATTGTTAATATATATATATATATATATATATATATATATATATATATATATATATATATATATATATATATATATATATATTCTCGATTTGATTAACAATTTATTTGCAATCAAAACGCGTCACGTCATAGGTGGTATATTAAGTGTTATGAATTTAGGTGGTATATATCATTACTCTTTAACTTTTACAAGATTCACCTTATAAAATATTGGCCAGAAAATTTATTTAATTACAAAATACCTAACATAAATTATTTAAGCAACGTCACTAATTTAAAAGTAATATATTTATATGATTCCTTTTTAATTATTTGATTATGGTTTCATTTTAATTTCTTTTTAAGGGCGACTGGCCCATGAGATTTTGAAAACTACTAGTATAACTTATAGAGCTTATATATATATATATATATATATATCTTTTATTTTAATTCATTTCATTTTTTCTTTTCAGATTTTTCTTCTTCTCTCTTTAAGCAATTTTCACAAATCTCTCTCTCTCTCTCTCTCTCTCTCTCTCTCTCTCTCTCTCTCTCTCTCTCTCTCTCTCTCTCTCTCTCTATCGTCAAGACATTTTAGCAGATTTTTGAGCTTATTATTCGAAATATTCCGAGCTCCATTTTTGAAGTTGTTGGAGCTCTACTTTTGCATTATTTACAAGCCATTTGCGCAATACTAAGTGATTTTTTGTAATTATCGATGATTTTATGTTAATATGTAGAGATTATATGTTAAACTTAGTTCTTTTTCGTAATACAATGGTTTTGTGTTATAATCAGTGATACTCAATGATTTTGCATTAATACTCAGTTATTTTGTTTATACTTAGTGATACTCAGCAATTTTGCCTCAATACTCAGTGATTTTGTGTTATACTTAGTGATTTCAAATAATACTCGACGATTTCAAATAATACTTAGTGTCTTCAAAAAAGTACTCAGTGAATTCTCTGAGTAATTACTGAATCCTCTAAGAACTCATAAAAAGTCAATATGCAGTGAATTCTCCTTGAACACATAAAAAATCAGTACTTGGTGAATTTGCCAAGTATTACACAAAAATAACTAAGTATTGACGTAAAAAACTGAGTGTACACAAATCACTGAGTATAAACGCAAAATCGCTGAGTATCGTTAAGTATAACATAAAATCACTGAGTATTAATGCAAAATCACTGAGTATCATTGATTATAACACAAAATCACTAAGTATTGCGTAAAATTACCAAGTATTAGCATAAAATCACTGAATATCACACTATATCATTACGTATTGACATTAAATTAATAAGTATTACACTGAGCATTACTCAAAAACACCGAGTACTTGAGATTTCTTGGTTTTCTTCACGAGTCATTTATACTCGTCATTTCTTCTCTAGACGAGGATAGCAGATGCAGTCTTTTGTTTTTGCCAGAGAAGGATGCCATGGATCTGAACTCAAGCTGGTGGATCATCATTTTATGTAGGTTAATGGGGTTTTTTCGTTCATGAAACCTTTACTGGATAAAAACTACATTAATGGAGGTTTTTTATGTTCAAATATTTAATGGAGATTGTGAAGTTTTTGCAAGAAAAAGGAGAGATAGAAGAAAAAATGAATATATTGAGAATATGTGAATGTTTATGTGTGGCTCGTATGTGTGATCATATATATATATATATATATATATATGTATGTATATAGTAGTGATGAAATATTTAAGGTATGATTGGTAATGGGTAAAAGACTATCTAGTCTTAAATCTTATTTGTGTGCTTCAGTAAAAAGAGTAAATAGGTGAGGTGTGGTTGGGTCTATAGGAGAGGTCTACAGACCTGTTGGATTCCATGGTTCATTTTCTTCGGGGCTTTATTTGATACTCTATGGCGGGAAAGGAGTGATTCGATCTTCAACGGCAACCCTATGTTAAACGAAAAGTCGGTTGTTAGGATAGTACAAGCTCAAACTTCGAAGTGTATTCATGCTTGGAGTAATAGTTTGCTGATAGGGTTTCACAAGAGTATGGTGAAATTTATTGGGTGGTGTAAACCGAATAATGGTTACAAATTAAACACGGATGGAAGTTGCAACAATTGGCACAAAAATGGTGGGGCTGGTGGCATTATTAGAGACATGGAGGGCAACTGGATTTGAGGTTTTTGATGAACTTCCACTCCCATTCTCCGGTCTTTGCGGAAGTGGTAGCATTATATGAAGGCTTGAGTGGCGGAGGAGGAAGGACTCTGAGACTTATGTGTGTAAGTGGACTCTCGGGAAGCTCTTGATGTGGTTCTTAAAGCAAACAAAAAGAGAGGACCAGTTGTGGAATGGGTTCAGAAAATTAGTATGATCTTGGCACGAAAATTTACCGAGAAGCTAACATTTGTGCTGGTCGGTTGGCTCACCTCGGTTTATCTCAACCGATGCCATATAATGCTTATATTGATCCACCATTTGAGATTTGGAGCAGGCTTCCACGAGATATGATAGGGTAGAAATCTCCTAGATTGATTTTCAACCCAGGTTTGATTAATAATGTTCTAGACTAGATATTTCACTGTCCTTTAGACCTCCTTTGTAACAAAAGAAATATGATCAAGATTGCATACTAGATTATTAATTTTTCCTTGTAAATCTTAGGATAATGTATTGAATTCACACCATAATAATAGTTTCTCTAAAAATTCATAACTCTTTTTTATCCCAAAATGTCATGAATAATGTCTCAATGGTATCCTTTAAAAAGTACCCCTAATTAAAATAATTACACGTTGATAAAAAAAGTTTATAAACAAATTTTCTTTATGAGTAATTCATTTTGTTTCCTCCATGATCATATCCTGATCAACGTATTACCATCAAAAACTCAAAATTCAAATTGTAATTGACTGGTGTTTAAACGGACACGAGCAATAAAATCACGGTGAAATTACATGTTATATATGATTGGGTTATATGTTACATATGAATAGGTTGTACATTTCATGAATGTGTTATGTATTATATTTGTATGGGTTGTATATCATATGAATAAGTTGAATGAATATTGTATGTGAATATGATGCAAGTTATATATAGAAGGGTTGTGTATCACATCAACAAATACATATACAAAATGTTACTATCTTGTCTAAATACTTCAAAATAACACTTATACTTAAAATTCAGATGGAATTTATTTTACTTGTCAATAGTACATGATTTAGACGTAGAAAAGTTATTACCACTAAATCGATGGTTACTCTAGATTAGAGTACTCGTATGGTAACCCAAAGGAGCCGATATTGAATTTTACTAGTTATATGACTTATGTATTTAAAAAAAACTTATTATTTTTGACATAATTCTGAAAATAGACGCTTAACATTGGGGACAAAAAATCGCTTGATATTATTAATATAGAGTCCATGCGGTGAGAAAGCTATTATTAATCTATATGCAAATTATCGTGGATCTTTTTCGACAAATTATTTGTGGCACAGGTTTTTCCGGTCAATACCTTAAAGGCTTAAAAGATTACCGTTTCGAATATTTATAAATAGAATAATTTACATTAACAATAATAATAATAATAAAATTGATTGATATAAAGTTAAAGTAATTCATGGTAGATTTCATAACTGAAAAATGGAAGAAAAAAACTGTACTACATAGTCTGACTATATTCAACGTTTGGGTTGGAACAAAAAAGAAAATATTCAACGTTTGGAACTACGTATATTTGCCCAAAAACTTACTAGTAATGCTATATATCACTCTTTCACCCCTTCATCCCTTATGTGAAACCTATGTAAAGGTTTTAAAAACTAATCATAATGTTTTTCTTTCTTAAATAAATTTTTTCTTTTTTTTTATTTAATGCCACGTATGCTTTACATAAAGGGTGAAGGGATAAGGAGTGAAGGGGTGATATATATCATTACTCAAAACTTACTATCCTCAAAAAAAACCACAATCATGATTTTCTTTCAAATGGTTAAACAATAAAAGAAAGAGAAAAGTAAAGAGACATAATTGGGCTGCCACTTCATTATTATTGATCAAACGTAACGGTAGAAAAAAAGATAAATTAGAGAGAGAGAGACATTATGGGCCTGCCGTTTCGACTTCAAGCGTGTTTTGTTGCGTCTTCTTCATCAGCTCTACTCTGCACTGTGCTTAGCCTTGTAAGTTTCTAATCTTCATCTCAGGGTTAGTTTCGTCTGATCACTGATGGGTTTTACAGTTAGAGTAAGGAAATTTCTTTTGCATGCCCCGGGCCCTCGTGGTCCTAATCTGCCTTATTTTTTTTTAATTAAAAAAACGTGAGTAAATAAATTATTAATCACGGAACATATATCAAGCTTTCAAAATATGTTTTTTGCTCCATTTAGATTTTAGTAAGGTATGTATAAAAATCAATCCAAAGAAATTCAGCTGATTCCTCGAAGCGTGTTCAAATCTTGAGCTCTCACGAAAAAAAATTCTTGGATCCTCCATGCAATGTTTCACTTTTCAAGAAAATTAAGGCCCTCTCTTCTATTTTTTGATATTTCGATTTTTTTGATTATTTGCATGTACTTTGGATTGATTTTTTTTTTATGGAAAAGTAACTAAAACCAAGCATATTGTCTATGGTTTAGCTAGCTACATGAAGGCCCTCTGTTTAGCTAATGAATAAGCTATACATTTATTGGTTTACTTTGGATTGATTAGGGATTCTAGTAAATAATTCACTTTTTATGTAGGATAATTCAAATTATTGTGTCAAGATCAAGTTTTTATTGTGGAGTTAATTTTAGAAATATTGTTTTGTTCTTTGTACGGTGGTAGATTAGATGGAGGGAAAAAAAGTGCGACATGATGACTGTGGAGATTGCAAGAATATGCAGGAGACCACTTACTGGTCTCACTTTAAATTTCTTAGGTTCATTCAAAAGCTTTCTGGGAATTATCAGGAGCAACTTGTAAGTCTCAAATTATGTTTGTGTCATTGTGTGAGTGCATGTTCTTTCTTGTTCATTTCTTAGTCACCAGGACATGTTTATCTTGATGATCTAATCAGGTGTCGAGTCAGAAATTTGCCCCCATTTTTTGTGTTAATTGCAAGATATTTGCAAAAATTGTGTTATAGGTCTCTATATTTTTTTTGAGTTAATGCACCATAAGTCCGTACGTCATATATGCAACTGAACCTATATTGTATCAGAGAAACAACAAAATAAATTAAAGCCTAGTGAGATAATATGAAATGTGGGATCGGAGTAAAAATTCTCAAAATTATAAAGAACTAGCATTAAATCTAGCCACTATTGAAGAAAAAAAATCTTAACATCTATCTGAATAACTTGGGTCCACAGAATCACTATCACATGAATAATTGTCAATAGGAAAAATGACACTTTTGCCCCTGAGCTATGACGGTTTTGACACCTTGTCCCGTGGTTTTTCTTATACTTTAACCGATACGTCCTATTACCTCCTATTTTGGATTTCCGTCCATTTTGAACATTAAATAGTTACATAGTGATAAAACTTAGTTGTCCATTTGTATGAACTTTGCAGGCTATACCCGAAAATTTTGTCAAGAATTTAGGGGAGAAGTTATTAAGAAAGGTTTCTCTTAAAGTCCCAAGTGGTGCCACATGGGATGTTGGAATCGAAATGATCGGAGGTACCGTATGCATCAAAACCGGATGGAAAGAGTTTGTCGAACATAATTCTTTACAAGAAAATGATATATTGGTATTCACATACGATAGTGTCATCAATCAATTTGACATTTTATTGTTTGGTGGGAAAAATTTATGCGAGAAAGTGTCATCATATTTTGTTCGAACATGTGCGCATCAAGATCAGACGCCGAGAGGAGTAAAGACTAACCATGAACAACAAACTTTCTCTAGCTCTCTCCACGAGCAAGAGAAAAATGAATCTTCCGATGATGATGTTATAGAGTTGACGCCATCAACGCAACTTAAGAGGACGACACGGCTAAGAAAGCTAAGTGAGTATTAATATAAATTTTATATTCCAAACTTGTGAATTCTAACATTGGAAATGGAAATTATGGATTTATTTTGCAAATAGAGCAAGTGATAAGTGCTGAAGTAAAAAGTGAGTCTTCCTCTGAGGATGTTACGGAGTGGACCCTGTCGAAGCGACCCAAGAAGGTATATACAGAGATTGTAAAGTCCGTTGGACACGAGACTAAGGAATTTATGATGAAAACACGGGGAAGAAAACCAAGTAAGTAATTATTTTCCAAACTTTTGCATAAGGATTTATAAGCGATCAGAAATCTAATCCAGGGTTTGTTCAAGGTTGTTCAAATTCTAGGGTTAATGCGAGGAATGAAGAATACGTGTCTAATAGAAGGCCGGTTACCGAAGAGGAGAAGAAAAGTGCTGTACAAAAAGCAAATTTAGCCGCCTCTCCTGATAGTTTAGTAGTAGTGATGTACTCATCACAAGTGTGCAGATTATTTTATGTGGTAAGAATATGAACATTAATTCCCAACATACCTCATACCTCGGATAAAACTAAAAAAAATCGTCTGCGGGAGCTGAAACTTAGAACATTCAGATTCGGGATTAAAATACAAATTTCCAGGGCTAAATTTTATGTCCAGTTTGGGCTAAATGTATTATTTAACTCGTGCTTTTTTCCCCAAAAAAAGAAAAAGAAATTATTTATGTCCACTAGTAGTCGTGCTTTACACTTATTTCATGTGCAGACACTTCCAGCATGGTGGGCGAATGATCGTATGCCTCAAAAATCTGTGGATGTAATAGTCCGACATAAATCAAGAAAATGGAAGATGAAATATATGTCAAGGGGTCGTGGTGGAATGCTGACTACTGGGTGGAAAAATTTTGCTTTAGATAATCTTTTGGAAGAATTTGATGTTTGTCTACTTAAGCTAGCTGGTGAAGAAGGAGGATTCATTGTCATGGATATTAGCATATTCAGAGTTGTGGAAGAGGCGGTTCCACGAACACCACCTTTTATAATGCCTAGAAAGCCTGGAAGGCCAAAAACTAATTAGTAAAAGCAAAAGGCTCATCAATGCATTGTCTTAGTGGGTTTCTTATTTCTTATATTTTGATCCTAACTAGTGTTAAAACTAAGACATCTAGTGAATGGTTTCTTTTGTACTTTAATATAAATATCAACGGATAATAGGTTACTTTGCAACTCTTGAATCTTCAAGAGTTCCGATAATAATACTATTGGACCATATTACACAAGAAAGAATGGGGTGTGTGTCCCTTTGTGTTTTGTTAGAATCATGTAATTTGTGTTAGGAAAAAAGAAAGTCTTCAGCTAGAATTGCAACCCGGGGAGAAGGGGATGATCCAGGACGGGTTTCGAGGTGGGGGGAAAAGCTAAGATAATCGGCAGGATTTGGCTTGGTAGGTCATGAATTTATTTATTTTTGGTTAATTTCTAATTTAGGGAAACCTTAGGAAAGAAATTCTATTTTTCTTAACGACGGTTTGAAAAAAAAAAAAAATCGGGCATTTTTGCAATGTGTCATGGGAACAGGGAGGGGCCCCTTCACACACCTCCTCCCGCAACGCTAGCTACTTTCTCTCTAACAATGGGTGTGCTCAATCGAAGGCTAATATTCATCCAAGAATATTTTAAGGAATTGTAATATTTCTTACTTTCTTTTCAATAGATTGACATTGTATAAAAATAAAAAACCGAATAAATTCACAATACACAAAATCTTCCAGTAAAAATTGCAATATTTCTTACTTTCTTTTCAATAGATTGACTTTTTGTAATAGACGAGGTGTCTAGGAACGAATCAGGGCCGGCCGCAGTCTTGGCGAGCGCCTAGGACCTATATATATATATATATATATATATATATATATATATATATATATATATATATATGAGTTTTTTGTCAGAATATACCTGAAAAACAAAAAAATGGCAGAAGTATACAAAGTTCAAAAGTAATTTCAAAACTATACCATTTAGGTAACCCAGTTATCGAAAAGCTCTTTTTCGGTAACCCAGTTACCGAAATGGACCCCGTGTATTTAGCGCGTCCACCGCCCACCCCACTCCTATAAATACCCCCTCCTCTTCACTCTTTCACTCACACCATCACTCAATTTTCTCTCTAATTACTCTATTCTCTCTACTCACTACTCACGGTAAGTTTTCTTCCTTTTTTTTTCATTTTCTTTCAATTTAGATTATTGTATAATTTTTAATGTTAATTTTCTTTATACCATTTAGATTTCCAAGTTTTGTTCCACCTCTTATATCCTCTTCGGAAAAAGGTATGTGTTTCTATCTTTTTCCTTTAATTCAAGATATTATTTAATTGTTAATGTTTATTTAATTTATTTTATAATATTTATAGTTTATGTAGAATAGTTAAACTTAAATTAGGTTAATATTATTATAATTAGTTGAAATATAAGTAATGATAAGATATATTACTATATTATATATTTATTTTAAGTTAAATAAATTATTGTAATATATTTAGATTTATATTAGTTTGAAAAAAATACGTTAATGTTAGTTTATTTTTTTATAATATTAGTTTAAATAATATATTGTTGCATATTTTAGAGTTATTTTCTTGATATTATTAATTAATTATTTTAGAGTTTAGGAGTTTATTTTTAATAAAATTACATTATTAGTAAATAAATAAAAAATTAATTTAGAGTAATAGATTCTTGATTTATAAATATCGAGATGTATAAAAAATTATTTGTCTTAAACATTAATTATCGAGATGTAGCAACAAATATTTGATTATAACAATTATTTGTGTTATATTAGAAATTTAGAGATGTATACCTCACAAGGTTCACAGGGTGAGAGCAGTAGTAGTTTAGAAGCAAATTACGATATAAACTTTTTATGGCTGCAAGACAACCATAGGAGCTCTAAGACATTGAGGTAATTTTAGTTGGTGTAAAATATATTATGTTTATGTAATTATTATTTATTCTCTACTTATTTTAATATTTATATATTAGGACAAAAATTATGATTACAAGCTTAAATACTGTAGAAATGCGCCGTGGTACTTGCACGACGCTCGAGTAAGGCGAATTGTCACGGATGCGGGTGTCGGGTGTATCGAGTCATACGCGAGTATAATTTTAGATCATGCACTATTAATGGCATTAGGCGAGAGATGGCGGCGCGAGACACACACATTTCTCATGCGTGGTGGTGAGATTACAGTGACATTGCAAGATGTTGCAATGATTTTAGGAGTGCCTATTGATGGTGAGCCCGTCATCGCTGTAAACACTGATGAGGATATCCATGACATGTGTGATCAACTACTAGGTGCCTCTTCAATCGATTCACGTAACAAAAAAGTGAAAACCGTGAAGTCGCAGTGGATGATAACGCATTTTCAAAACCAACCTGAAAATCCTACCCAAGAGAATTTAACATTTCAAGCACGTGCATACATATTATATGCACTGGGTATGCTCTTTTGCCCTGATGCTTCAGGTAATAATATTAATTTGAAGTACCTGCCACTTCTCGAGGATGTAAATGCCATTAGGGGATATAGTTGGGGCTCGACAATTCTTGCTTCGTTGTACTCAGCATTGTGTGCGTGCACTGTACCTGGTGGAATTCATACGTTTAAAGGATGTGTTATCCTACTTCAGGTAATACGTTATATTCTCATTTTATATATTGGTTTCAATTCTCATTTTATATTATTAATTTTTAATTTATTTATATGATACAGATTTGGTCCTGGGAACACTTTCATGTTGGTCGTCCGATAATGGAAAGGTTTAAACCTGTTCACCAGAGGTGTTTTGCCTCATTGTAAGTAAAAACAAATAACACTTTATTTACCCAGTGTTCTTTTAGTTATAGTGTTTCGTTGTGTATGACTTTGTAGTTGGAACGGAGATAAAAAATTTACTCAAAGTTTAAAAAGTTCTCAATTGCAGCTATATAGAGATGAGTTTGATAATCAAGAACATAGTCAGGTATAACGCTAATTCTTAATTTATTTTTATAGTAGATTAATTTTAATATTTACCATAGGTTATTTGGCGGCCATATGACGATGAGCGGGTTGCAACAGTAGCCAATATATGCACTGAAGGCGCTGACATTTACAGTAGCCAATATATGTACTCGGGTCAGTTTTTGGGTTAACAGGTTCCATGGTTATCTGTGCACCCCTAGGTATCACCATTTCCAGAAGGATTATAAACATGAATGTTATGACCTCATTAACTATGTTGTGAGTTTGAACATACAACAAAACTGGAGCAACAATGGTTTTGGATTGAATGTCAAGAGCATTAGACATGGGTAGGTCAAAGTCAGTCATGTTGAAAGTATCGTTGAAAATATATCCTACAAAACTTGGTTCATATATAGTTAAAGTAGATCTAGAAACAAAGAAAATATAGAGAAGGTGGGAAAACATTGTACAATGGAGAGTGAGGATATATATATACACTAGGTATGATCCCGTGCCTGAAGGTACTCCAAAAATATTAAATTAGAAAAATATATATAACACGGGATAAACAAACGATTTTTGAGATATAAATATACTGAAAAAATATTCAACCAAGCATAAAAAATAGGATGCGGTTTGCTTCAAGTGACTTTCATTTTACGTTTATGCATTAAACCTTTCCTACATTCTTCCTTAGTATATTTTGGGATAGTATTATGAGAAGTTAGTGTTTAGTTTATGTGATTTGTTCCTTATTTGTTGTTCATTTTAATTTTTTTGACAACCTATATCTTAGTTGAGATTAGGAGGTGATTACCAAGAGGATTTCAGGAATATAGCTTTTGTTTATTGTAAGATGGTAAAAAACTTTTAAAATGAGTTTGCTGAGTTTTCGAAAAAAATAGCAATTAATGATTTGATTAAGGGTCATATTTTGTTAATAATTACAAAAACCGTTCATGTGTTAGTATTTAGAAAAATAAACTAAATTCTTTGATTGAAAAAGCTTTTTTTTAGTTTATTTAACATTTTCAATATCCATCCATTCCTTCACATAGAATATACAATTACACTACATACACAAATGTTCACCGAATCATTGAAAGACTCTATTTTTTGTGCTAGGCTAAACATATTATAACATAACCTATAAGTTAGAAAAATTGAATTTTGGATGGAAAAAGGTGTATCTTAGAGTCCAGTAATGAGGGACTTAATGACGGCTACAGTTTGGTCGTTCCTAAAATGGAGAAGATCAAATGAATAGGAAAATAATATTTGCTTATTTGCAATATTGGTCCTTCGCTTGAAGCATTTAATTTGTATATACATAACCAAAATTATAGATTGAAATTTAGACAGTTGATGACAATTAAGTGACCATCTTCAATCACCGCCACTGTGGCGAAGCCCACACAGATTTCGCCCCAGAACAGATCCCGTCATAGAGTATTATCGTCCAGAACGAGTTATACACCAACTTGAAGGTATATTCTACATACTGCCAGAAGTCGACCGTAGAACCGATAAGTTACATGATAAGAATAGGGGAGGAAACATATTTAATGAAATGCTCCAACAATGGGACGACCGTGCAAATCGTCGGGTTGAACCTGAACTTTGTATAACTGAGGAATATGCTTTGCGGTATTTTAGTGTTACCCGTATAATTGTTATGCAACCTTTCGAACGGGATACATGTGCTATATTGGAGGAAGATGTCCAACCATCAAGTACTATACAAACGACCGAGCTTCGGCCGCGGGGCAGCCAAATGACGTATCAGGTACATTAGGCTTTAACTAATATTCTGTTTTTGGACTCTATGTTTTAAAAATTGATCGTCTTTATTGTAGATGCAACAAGTTACTGAATCCGCTATTCAAGATACACGAGAAGCAGCTTTACACGTTATCCGATACGGTGATCGTGGTTCAAAAAATGGCTTAGGCAACGGGCAAATCATCTAAAGGATCTAGGGTTGCACGAAGCACAAGACGAAATATTAAATGAGTTTGAGGGCCTATCAGTTTTACCAGATAATGTATCTCCACCACCGCCTGAAGGTTCTTCATCTAGACGTGTGCGATTTAGAAGGGATAATTTAGGTTAAATACTACGTGTTAGTTTTTTATAATTATTTATGTATTAATTTATGTTGTTTGATTGCTTGTTAAATACTACGTGTTAGTTTTTTATAATTATTTATGTATTAATTTCTGTTGCTTGATTGCTTGTTAAATGATATGTGTTACTTACTAATGTTTGGTTCTTGATTGATTCGCAAATACTTACTAAAAAGTTAATATTCTCATTAAAATGATACTAAAGATTACATAAAACATCACAAAAATAATCATGCTTTGCACGTATTCCTATTGTGACCAGGTTGCTTGCATTTGCCACAGTTAATGGTACCGGTTTTTTCTCTTGCATCCATTTTATTATGAATGCGAGACGTCTTTCTTCGAACACGTTTAGTAATAAATCTTCTAGGATCTCCCACAACCTCGACTCCCTCATAATTTGGCCAATAATAGGGGTCAGCCATGACGTTAAAGCTCGGCAGCCACTGGTTGTGATGTGCTTGGCTAGTAAAGTACGGGGAAACCATATCCTTTTCACCTAAATTCCAACACACACCAACTGTCAGTGCATGTGGACATGGTATGTGAACTATCTGCCATTCTCCACAATCACAAGAGCGGTCTCTAAGATTTACCCTGAAAAGTCCTGGAGCTACCCTTCCTGCGGAAGTGTATTCGCGGTATGCCTCCACTTCGTATAGACCCTCCACATGGTTGAAACCTATGAATCTACAGTTCCTGGATTTTGTAGTACTAAGATCGATCAAATTCTGAATGATAAATGGAAATGTTTTACCAAGTTTCTCTGGGGCGCCCGTGTCTTTCCGTCTAAGTGTGAAATAATCGTTGGACCGATAGAATGTTAGCAATACGATTGCAGTCATGGGCAACCCTCTAGATCCTTTCATCATGTTGTTGAAAATTTCTGCCAAATTTGTGGTCAGAACACCATATCGGTAACCTCCATCATGCACGAGCGACCATTGTTCGAGGGGGGTCCTCTCGATCCATTTCTTGTAGGCTGGTGTTGTACAAAAATGAGTATATTCTTCTTCGAATTTCCACTTGCAACTGCGACTTGCCATTGTGTACAAGAAGTGCTTCATCGTGGGATTTTTTAAATCTGCTGTTGAAATTACTTACGATGTGACGCACACAAAATCGATATTAGCAGACGGCAGATGTATTTGCACCGCACTTATAATGCCAGCATGTCGATCAGACATGATACACAGATCACGTTGCATTACGAGTTCTCTCAAACACCTACAAAAAAAAACCCACGAATCTGTCGTCTCGCTGTCGACTATGGCAAAGCATAAGGGAAAGAGTTGATTAACAGAATCGTATGCGACACCAACGAGTAATTTACCGTTGTATTTTCCGTATAAATGAGTACCGTCAATACTCAACAACGGCCTACAAAATCGGAAACCTTCAATAGCGGCTCCAAATGCCCAGAAGACCATTTCGAATGTTGCGGTGTTTGTGGAATGCTTGATGAAACGATGATTAAATCGTACAACACTTCCAGGGTTTGAGCGCACGATCTCCGCGAAGAGTCTTGGGGAGCTTTGGAAACGCTTCCTCATGGGTACCAAACATTCTCTCTAAGACTTTTTGTTTCGCTCGCCAAGCCTTCGAATACGATATATTGTATTTGAATTGTTGGGAGATGCTTGCCCTTATAACTAAGATGGGTAACCCTAAATCAGTTATCACTAAGTGGTGCACCTTTTCAGCCACAAACTCAGATGTGATGTTGTGATGATTCTTCAACACCACTTCATACCGACATGAGTGAGGTTCGTTTAACTTTGATACAACCCACATCATCGCACTTTTCCGTAACGAACAACGACAGCTCCATCGACAACCCGTATCTTTCATTTTACATACAAGAGAAACGTGATCAACAACAGTTCTTTTCACCGAGAATTGGCGGTGTCTAGCTATGTGCCATGCTTTGATGGCGTCCGTAAATGCCTCCTTTGAGTAAAACTTCATCCCATTACTTATATCACCAGCCTCTCCCACTGAATCATTATAACAATTCGCCCAATCACTGCAGACGTTTTGATCAGCCCAATAAACATCTACAAATCCAGGATGAGGAGGTTCCATGATTTTTGGTGGGGCCTCCTCATCGGTTGACGACCCTTCACTATCGGTATCCGAATATTCTCCATCGTTGGACATCGTATCATCCTCGGGATTATATTCCTCATCGCTTGACAACCTATCCTCATCAGTGATATAGATTTCATTCATAGTGTTTGGATCCACATGAAATAATGCTTCAGTAGATGTTGGAGTAGCTGATACAACATGTGATCTACGAATTACCCTTTCAGTGTTAACATAATCTTGTTGTCGTGAAAAATCTACATACAACTCGATACATCCATTAGTCGATTCCTGTTGCCGATTAAACATTAACTGAATAATCCCGGAATCATTTACAGGGAGCAAATCGTACATTGGAGGATCCCGACTTAATGACATCCTCCACTGGATCTGGACATCAACCTTTTCAACATCAAAACCGCAACCTTGACATATGATTCTTTTTAACTGGATTATTGACGTATTATCTTCTACTAGAATGAAGATATTGTTTCCACCATTGTAAGAGACACCACCATTAGCTTGGCGGTAAATGCTACCATTAAAATAACACTGGAAATATACTGCCATATGACCTACACAGTTAACAACAAAACGTTAACATTTATTATAAATATAACAACAATAACTTATAAACGAATATAATAACATATTATTTTATATTTATCAAATATTATTAAGAGGCAATTACCAATACCACCCTAGAGAGAGGTGATATTGCCCATAAAAGTCATGTCTAATATAAAAAACATAATTAGACAATTATACCCTTGACTAAATATTCCCACCAAATTAAATTTTCCCACCAGACTAATTTTTCCCGCCAAAAAATTTCCGGTCAACTTTTCCGGTCAAATTTTTTTCCCGCCAAATTTTTCCGGCCAAATATTTTTCCCGCCAATTTTGTTTTCCGGCCAATTTTTTTTCCCACCAAAAATTTTCGGCCAAATTTTTCCCACCAAATTTTTTTTCTCAATTTTTTATCCCACCAAATTTTATGGTGTTATTTGGTGGGAAAAATCCCACCAAATTACATTTGGGTTTATGTTGCTATTTGGTGGGATTAATCCCACCAAATTATATTTGGGTTCATGATGCAAATTAGTGGAAAAAATTCCAAATTAATATCGGGGACTATAATCTAATTAACAATTTCATGGGATTTTATCAAGGCAAATAGGTGGATAATAATAATAATAATAATAATAATAAGAAAATAAATAATGTGTTAGCTAGAAGTTAGACTAGAATAGAAATGAATTACATGATTGGTATAGTGCGGGTGTGCAATAATTTAGAAAAGCCAAGAAAACTAAGCTTTCCATCAGGGTGTCTAATCTAATCACCAAAGTACAACATGACTTAAATCAAGTTCAAAAAGCTAACTCTTGTATAATAATTACTATTATCCATCTTTTTCAAACACGTCATATGCACATCTAGCATTTTACTCCCACATTTCAACATCTTCAAGCTGATGTACACTTAATGAAGCTGCACAAAATTCCTCAAACTCAATTCTTCTGTACTCAAGTGCATTAAGCTGCACCTCCACAAATGATAAGTTACCAAAATGAAAAGTAAATAAATACTCTTTCCGATTAAAGAAATTCAAGTATGCGAGACTCCTTCATGGCATCCGTTGCATATTTCTTTAAGGCTTGCACTAACACCACTGACAAATACCTTTGTAATATTGTCCAAGCATATGGCTCCGTCTTAATTTGGTTCAAGAAGTGCAAATTGCTCCTTCAACTAATAAAACTCATATACACTCAATGTCTTAGATAGAGCCTGTAAATGGCTTTACGAAATCTGATAAACCAAAACCGATGCTTTCAATTCTGACTTTTCGTCCTTTGATGTAAACAAGAAATTCTAATCCCTGTGATACTTAAAGAAATCAGAATAGTCTCACAAACTTTCTACCTCATAAAGATAAGAAATAACATGAATAATACCCAAATGGATTTGAGTAATGAGCTACTGCATCTAAAATCTTCTGCCTTCAACTGAGGGGTATCATGGAAAATCTTGTAAGAGCATAACTGACACCTTCTGCTCTTTTCTCATTAGTGATTATCCATTGACTCGAGTTTAGCAGCTTCTCCAAGATTAAGATATTTACAATAGTGAGCAGACCTGCACATTATAATCAATACAACATCAGATGGAGTTACAACTTTAGTATTATGGAGGGCCACTTTTGCAACCTTCTTCAGTTTACACGACAGAGGGACTAATGATGCAATTTACTGTAGAATATGATTGCAATTACTATCCATGGAACCAGAGCAAACTCACCCTCAATAAGATTTCTTAAATTGTCCCTAAAGCAGGAAACTCTATATAGATCAGAGACTATTTAAAGAATTTTTTCAAATTAATCGGAAAAAAATTGAATGTAAAACAAATTCTCATCAAATTACTTCTCATAGCACATAGATAATATAGATAGTGGCCGAACTGGATTAGTAACAGGCGATGCATTATCGTTCTTCCATACATTCATCTGCAATTGTATTAAATTAAATTTCAGAAAAAAAAATTCAATCAGAGGTATATTTGCAATTACCAAAACTTACATATTCAATTGGTTTAAGTAAAAAAGAATAGTTGCCGTAGAAAACACCGATAGCTCCAGCCGCGGCTGCTCTTCGGCAGTGGAGGAGATGAACGGAAGTTTATTCCGGCGAAGCCATTTTTTCGTTCGATGAGACGCCAGTTGTCACATAATGTTGAAACCTCATGACAATAAGAGTGACCGGGTCGGAATGGTAGCCAATCCGGTGCAGATTGGCTATGATTGCCCCAGCGCACCACCTCCGGAAGAGGAAGAAGAGGAGAAGAAAAAAGGCCACTCCGCCAATCACCACTCCACGGGGTATTATGGCGGCGTTGATAGCGGCCGTCGATGGTGTCAGCATCGGTCGCTTTGGAGGAGAAGAGAGAAGCGAGGTTTTTGATAGGCTGAGGAGAAAGAATAAGTAGTTAAAAAGAAAGGTAAGATAAAACAGGGGCAAAAAAGGAAAATGTTTTTTTTATATGACTTTTAAAGGGATTTTAAAGTAGAAGATGCTGGAGGGCTAATATTATCAAATTGGTGACTTACATGGTAATTATTCCTATTATTAATATAGTTAGGAAAAAAACTTAATTATATAAACAAAACTTACTTAATAGAAAGTAAACCGAGGTTGAAGTAACAATTAGAAATAATTATAAGAGAGGAAAAAATTTGAAAGAATAAGTAAAGAGATGAAGAGAAGATTGGTGTGAGATTGAGTGATTTTGGTGGTGTTATTTATAGGGGAGAAAAAGGGTAATTTAGGGATAAAATTTGATAGTTGGGAATTAAATTGGTAGGTATCGGATGAAATCGACGAGGATCATCAACGTGGACAATCCGATACGAGGATCGACAATTGTAAAACCATTTCGGATACCCAGAATCCGAAAAAGAGGTTTTGTGTCACGGAACAAAACCATTTCGGTAACTGGGTTACCGAAATGGTATAGTTTTGAAATTACTTTTGAACTCGGTATACTTCTGCCATTTCTTTGTTTTTCAGGTATATTCTGACAAAAAATATATATATATATATATATATCTATATATATATCCCTAAGGGGGTATAAAGAAGGGCCAGGATTGATTATTAGCCAAAAATGTGTCACGGGCAACGGCTAAGATCAATCCGTTACTTTAAAAAATAAAAAACTTCCTAAACTGCCCTTACTATATATATTAGCTATTAAATAAGACATTCTAAACCTATCCCTCACACAATACTCTTGCTCTCTCTCGGTTCTTTTTTTTCTTTGTTAAACTTTTACTTAATTTTACATACACGCACAAACAATCCTTTCCGCCGCCTCACCTCCACGTCGACACCGCCTTACCTCCACCGCCTCGCCTCCACCACCTCACCTCCACCTCGCCTCTAAACCTTCATTCACCCAAACCAATCACCACGAGATGATACGCGATGTTCACATCGAATCACGAGATGAATCTCAGCGAATCAATATCCACCGCCACCGATCTGTGCCCTGCCGTTACATCTTCAAAACATTAACATTTACAATCCAATCTGTGCAACCCAATCACGATTGTTCTTCACCATCAACATCGGCGTTCTCCCTCTCCGTACCTCGACACCACTTCACCACCGATCTGATTAGGTTAGCAGCCATTCTGGTTCCTGAAGATTGAAGAAGTTCTCTATTGATTCTGGTAAGTAATTAGTTTCTCTTCTCACTGAAGCCGACGCTTTCAACGCTCACCGGAGATTTCAAGTTTATGCTCAGCAAGTGTTTGATAACTGTCTCAATTGAAGGTACATTTGACAACTTGATTGAATTTCTTCATATTTTGGATAGGTGTCTCAATTGACAGCTGAACGATTGATCTGTTGCTCAATATCATCTGATTGACAGCCGTCCATCGTCGCCTCCATTTCACCGTCCATCATCGCCTCCACTTCACCGTTCATCACCGCCTCATTTTGGACAATTTCGATGTCGTTTCCTTTTTGTTTCCGTTCCTCTAAATCAACTCCATCAGATTCGTTAATTTCATCTTAATTTTCGTTAATTTCATCGAGGACACACATGTACGTTCTCTCCTCGATTCTTTTAATGTGATTTGTAATTTTTAGTGTTATCCTCTCTTCACACACACTCACACGCAGCTAAATTTTGATTGATCAAAATTTGTTTCGATTGATTGAAATTTGTTTGAATTTTTACTATACTGAGTCAATCTTTGGAGTGTATCTTACCGAGGCCCTGCATATAAGTATTGCTAGAGCTCCTGAATACAAGTATGTTTAAAACTCATTAACTAAGATTTAGCATGAACTGTACCGAATAATTGCTTTTTATTTGATTGAATCATGTTGGATAGACAGACTTTAATTAACATGTCCAAGAGACACTTTTCAGTAATGTAATTAACATTTTTGGATAGGCAGATACTGTAAAAACATGCTTGCCTGCACAATTTATTTGGATAGGCAGATATAAAGTACCATTACACATTATTAATTGATTATTTAAAACCATTACAAAGAGCCAATAGTAGATTTGATTGCGGTTATTTACAAGGATTATTGGTAATCGTTACGAGGATCTCACTGGATGGTTATGCGAGAAAGCACGCAAAAAGGGAAAGGAGAAGTTATCATTTGTAACGGTTAGGAAAATGAAATGCTTAGCTGATACAATTATAAAGTAGTGTTCGAATCCTATATCTTGCATTATATGCCCCTGTAGCTGAATTTTCTTATATTTTACCTATGTGTGTAAGTATTTTGTATATGTTATAGGGACTAGGAACGCAAAGATTGATATGATTAGTTACTAGCTTATTCAGGTAGTAGCTTTTTCTTTTGCTTATTAAACCTTTATGAGGTCCCTCAACTTTATAAGTTACCCAAATGGTTCTCATTTGAGTCTATATTTTATTGTAGAAAAAACAAAAAATTCAATTTTTTGCATAACACAGGGGACCTATAGTGCACTTTTTCCTTATTAAGGGGACATATTAGTTCATGTTTAGAGTGGAATTTTATATAGTGCAGGGGACCTATAGTGCAATTTTTGTATAGTATGTTTCTAACAGTGGTACTTGATTTCCATTATATTAAATCATAAACATTTGGCACAGATTCCGGATGGAAGGAGAAAGTGGTGTTTCCGATGATCTGGGTTACTTTGTATAAAATATAGGGACTTATATTGCAATTATTTAAATGACCTGTTTTTTTGTAGATGTGTTTTGATTGCAATGCAAAGAATCCAACATGGGCCTCTGTAACATACGGGATCTTTCTTTGTATAGATTGCTCCACAACTCATCGAACCTTTGGTGTTCATATCAGTTTCGTTAGGTAATGCATGATAAATTCAATCATTATTATAAAATTTTGATGATTTATTATTATTATTATTGTAACCCCAGGTACGAATCTAGATTAATGATGATATTCGGTGGAAATAATCGAGCACAAGATTCCTTCAAACAACATGGATGGACAGATGGAGGAAAAATTGATATTATACAAACAATTACTCAGAAAAGAAGTTGCTAAAAGTATGTCTGAAGCATCAAGCTCGCCTTCATTACCTTTCGATTCTCAATCTCCGAAACCTTCAAATATAACCCCTGTATTAAAGTTAATGTCAATATTACCCCACAAGAAACAACTTTTTCCCCTTTACCTAAGGTCCTAAGCCTTCTCTTGCAAATTAAAGTTAAGGATCGTTACTTATTTTTTTTGAAAAAATAAATAAATTGATCTTGGTTCTTTTATGACAGGTAAATGGTTATAAAAATTGAATGAAATTTGGAGACTGAACCATGGAATGATTTAAATTCGATCTGTATAAAGTTGTCTCAGAGGGAGTGATGTTGAGACGTGCCTTTTGAAATCCGGAGCTATTGATATATATTCTGCTTCTAGATATGATGTTGAAGGGTAGGTCTTCATTTACCTTTTTACCCTTTGAACGTGACTAATCAAGGAAAATTCCAAATGTTAGCCAGAGGGCTATGTAGTAATAACAGTTTCTTTCTCTCTTTCTTCTACTCACACTGGAATGGTGGATTTGTTATATTTTTTCGTTGATGTATATACTTAAACAATATATTGCCTATTTTTCATAACATTCTATTATACAAAACCATTTTAATCTTCCTATTTTGCGGATTTGGATTCGTGACTTTTGAAACTGAAGATCGGATACACAGAATCGAGAAAAGATGATTACATTAACATACGAAATTGGTTATATGATTAACATGTCATAATGAAAATCGCAACACTAATCATTGACTTGCTTATCTGTTGCAGTTGCGAAAATGCTATCCCACCACACATTTGGTTGTAACATCTTTTTAAAAATTTACGGCCAACAAACTAATTAGGAGAAAAAAAAATAGGCAGACTGTAAGTGAATAAGCGAGACTTCAACTCAAACAATTCAAATAAAAAATACATTGGGGAGCAATTTTGTACTCAAAGTCATTTGACTCGATTTAGATTTAAACACTACACTTCTCAAGAAAAAAAAATTATCTTAAAAATTATACACCTAACTTTTTATAATTAAGAACTAATCGAAACAAATACTACACTATGCTAACTATTACCAAACTCTCATGAGTGTAACTAACTCTAAATCACATAATACTACATTCTCGCAACGTATTTCTGAACAAAGATTATGAAAATACAATAAATTAACAATTTTTTTCCTTTCTAGGTTTAACACACTCAAACTTAATCATGAATTTTTTATATAATTTGTTAATTATTCTACTCTTTAATAAGTTTTATTTTGTCCAAGTACCTTCAGGTACGGGGCATTCCCTAGTATATATATATATATATATATATATATATATAAAACAGTTTAATTTACTAACAAAGTTTGATTTAGGCTCGTGGATGGTAAACTTGGTGTACTTGATTCTTGACCATCCTTTTTTTTTTCAAACTGATTCTTGACAATCCAAGTTTGAAACCCCCATACAACAATTGTTTTAAGTTCAAAAGGATTAACATTCATTTTACTTTTTGTTTTTCATTTAAGAAAACAATATATTTTCCTATGTTTATTTTTTGCTTGCAATTGAAAAAGTATTATTTTTATAACAAACAGATTATTTTGAAATATAAATAGTGTAAGTTGATGATGATTTTTTATAAATAATTAATATTAGATTTTCAAATTACTTTTTTATATATTTTTTAATTATAATATAAGATATTATTCTATTCAAATTTAAATTTTCATATATCTACTAAATAAATAATAATTATGTTAATTACAATAGATATGTATCATCAATAGACTATAAATTATTATTAAAAAAAATTAATTTATTAATTTCTTATATAAGTTTATTTTAGTATTAGTTAATATGTTTATATATTACATTATATGTGTTTAATTCATTCGAATCTTTATGAACATATATACTCAGTACAATTTTAGGTTTATATTTAAATAAATTGTAACCGGATTTTTATTTCCATTGTTCACTGTAACAAGGTTGTCATATGTGATATATTACTAATTTTAGTTTAACTTTTATTTCACTAATACAAGGGTCAAATCTTGATTGAGTTAAGAGCATAGGCGGGTCTAAGGGGAGGGGGGAGGGGGGGTCCGCCACCCTGAACTTAGGACATAATACAAATTTTATCTAAATTTCTTTTAACAAAAATTAGAGTTTCGTCCCCCTCAAATCACATCCGGGTAGAAATTATCCTAAAAAAATTTTGGGATGCTGCCCCAAACCTTATTGGTTTTTCTAACTTTTCATCGTAGAATATATCATGAATCCGCCTTTAGTAAAGAAAGAGGAAAATGGGAGTTACAATCAATATTTCCTTCGAGATGTACTATAAATTTGTCATATATTTAAATTTTTTTAATATATATTTGAATATTCATCGGATTATAAATGATAAAAATAAATGTATATTTAGCTATTTCGTTTAAATATTACATTCATTATGATATATTTATTAAATACTTGAAGTGTTGATTCCCTTTTGAATATTTTGCACCTTTAAACATTTTCTAGATTAGACATCCTAGAGCCTAATTTAAATTTTCGCCAAGGACCACCAAATTACCGGGACCGGACCTGGAACGAATCCAAGATCTTTATTGGAGGTTAATATTCTCTAAAAATTATTTTAATTGGAGAGCTGTAAATTTTTTAACTCACGTTTTTCGTATTGAAAAAAGAATTGAATCACATTGCACTTCCTACCCTTAGGTGTGCCAAAACATTGCAATCACCAATTACTACAATACTCTTACCGATCTATTGACAACAAGTAGATCTACGCCAGGAGAATTAGTAATGTGCCAGGAGAAATTAGTACAAGAAGCCGTGGATACACTTCTTGATAATGGAATCCGCGGACAGCCAATGAGGGACGGTCATAATAAAGTTTACAAGTCATTTTCAGATGTAATTGAAGGCAAAGAGGGAAGATTTCGTGAGACTTTGCTTGGCAAACGGGTTGATTACTCAGGACGTTCCGTCATTGTCGTGGGCCCTTCACTTTCATTACATCGATGTGGATTGCCTCGAGAAATAGCAATAGAGCTTTTCCAGGCATTTGTAATTCGGGGTCTAATTAGACAACATCTTGTTTCGAATTATAATACTATAATTTAAACATAACTAAAATTATAAAGTTGCTTCTCTTTACACAGTCTTATTCCTTTGAACTCACCGTATTTGTCAAGTGCAGTTAACAAGATTGATAGATCGAAATTATGTAAGCTATACGTGTCCAAATGAGCGCATGTATCAATCAACTTCCCTCAGCTGCAGATTTCAAAGCTGCTTCTGTAGTCTTAGTTTCCCGCTCTCTGGTAACTCAACTAACTGAAACCTGATGTGGCCTTGGTTGTATCTTCATCCTAAAGTACAACCGCTAACCCTAAACTACAGTCGGACAATTACAGGCATCGAATCAATTCCAAACAATCATATTAACCAAGTACCAAATGTTGTCTCAATATTATATATATTTTATTCTAAAATTTAGATTTTCATCACCTAATCATCATGGTATCATAATACCACAATCTCAACCGTAGCTCGGAGAGGTCGTCCTTTACAACAAATTTCCAGGATCAACTGAACCCGCAGCCGACGACACAACACAGACACGTAGCTCGACGAGGTCGTCCTAGGAAAGAAACTCATTCGGCTCAACTGAACGTACCGCCTCTAAAACCCGCATCACCTAATCGTCATGTAGAGATGACACAACCAAAACCAGTACCTCGTTGTCGAGGCTGTCGTCAAAAACAAATTCAGCCAGTCAACTAAACCTGCTCAAGGAGGCAAATGTACAGAAGGGCCAGTAACTTATTGAGGGTAAAAATAGTGGTGGTTGAAGTTCCAAGTAGGGTGGTGTGGCATTCTTCGCGGATGAGGATGATGGAATATCATCGCCATTATTCTAAAATTGTCAACTCAACCAAAAGGTTGAATCGTGAGGAGAAGGCATTATATTAATGAAATTTTACACTCCAACAATTAGCAAGAAGGTAAATTTGATTCCCCCTTCTTATCTTTTTATATATATAATATGAAGTAATTAGGTTTGTAGTTTGATTACAATGAAATGTAAGGGACTCTATATAGAGTAAACAATAGAATTAAGTGCGATAAGCTCAAATGAATTGGCCTGTGATATCCTCTTGATGATGTTTGATGTTGTGAATATAATAGCTTAAAAATATGAGATTTGGGTTGAAACACTTCATATATAAATAGAACCAAGAGGCCCAACAGTTATATCCTATATGTGGCAAGCAAATTTCTAAATAAAGTTAATGTGATTACCCGGTTTGCTTGAATCTGAATTCTGGTTTGATTTGGTACGGGGCTACGGGCTAATTCCATCTGGCTTGTAAGTGGTCCAACGGATACAAGGAAGTTGCCTTTAAAATATTGTCGTCCTACCCTGAATGGGCAACCCAATTAAGTTCAAATATCGTTTGCCCGATTTCATAGGGAGCGGGTTACCGAAATAGACTGTATGTGGCATTTAATGAATTTTGATATGTTGCTTGAATGTTAAAACTTTTTTCATGAGATGTGTTTAATATGAAAATTAAAACAAAATATGTTAATTGATAGTATCTTCAAATTCTCAACACAAAACAAGTTATGATGTAAAACATGTTAGATTATGTGAAAGTGAGAAAGCATGTATAGAATAATAAATTATGTTTAGATACTCTTTCTATTAACATAAGAAGCTTACCAAGTTTGAAGTATAATATGTTTGCAAATTCATTACAAGTGTTGCTGCAAAAGCGTGGAGAGTGGGTTTTAAGACTACAATTTATCACATTTAGCGAACAAGAATTCACCTTGATATGAGAGTAATAGAACCTTCTTATGAGGCGGTTGTGAAGGAAATAAAGTTTTGCACTCATACTTTTGTATTCGCTAAGTACATGTATCATGTTATCATGGATGATAGTGAGGTTTTAATTTGTAATGTTGCAACCTTTAGCCTTCTGAACCTAGGCGGTGTTTTGTTCCATGCATATTGCATAGTTTTTGCATATTAGTATAACTGTTTACCAAACCTTAAATAAAAAAACATCAAACATTATGATCACGAAAGTGTTTAATCTCAAATTAGTGCACAAAGGTGTCACAAATAACGTTTTTTTTGTGACAAGTGTACATGCTTGGAATTATCATATTAGTAAATAATGTTGCAAGTAATTGTATAAAAGATAAATTAATTAGCAATTAATAAAATTAAATACCTGTCACATTTAAACAACCTAGAAAAGGAGCAATATGTCAACACAGATATAATAACCCTAATTGACTTTTTAGCCGCCCCTCTAGTGAACAAGTGTAAAGGTTTGGTAAAAAGTTTTATCATGACCTTTTTTGCCGGATTGACTTTCAGACCGATCCCCTAGTGGACGAGCATAGATATCGAGTAAAAAAAAATTATCAACGACTATTTTAGGTCGCGTTGACTTCATCGAATACTCAATCTAAGTATTGCTAACATTTAGGGCCCGTTTGGAAGTGCTTATTTTAAAGTAAAAAGACGCTTTTAGAATAAAATTCAAATTTTAAAAAATTACTAAAAATAATTTTGAAATCTAAAATTATTTTAAGTGTTTTTTTTAAGAAGCACCTATTTGGTGCTTCTCAAAAAAGTGCTTTTCAAAGTCAAAAAAACTTTTAAAATGCTAAAAGTACTTTTAAGTGCTTCTGCAAAAAAGCACTTCCAAACGGGCACTTAGACTCACCTAACCAGTTGGGGTTAATACAACTAACTAGAACCTTGATTCTCCTTCTTAAACGGTCCTCTAATATATTAAAACTCACCTATTTTAGCTTTTCTTTTTGTAGGAGGAAGTGGTGGAGTAGGTTAGGAATAGGACCCGTAGGTGAAGTAAGTTTAATTTGAGTAAGTTTGTAAAACTTGGAATAAGAATAGTTACATTAGTATCATCCTCCACTTGAAATACTCTTTAAATCTATAAAGAGGTCAAATTATCAACTTATTGGATTGTTAAATGAAAAACAAATAAATAAATGTAGTTTTACATTTATCATATGAAAATAATCATATAATTTATACATATATGTTCAAGGATCCAGATTAAATATTTAAAAAAATCATATATATCAAATTAAGTTCCAAATCACATATTTTCTCATTAAACACAAGTAATTCCTAAGTTCTCATATAGGTAAGTAATCGCATAATTTAAAAATTGTATGGACACAAAGAACAAAACAAGTTACTCAAGCACCCTAAACATTTCATACACAAATAATTACAGATTAAAGTTATGTAGTAAACCATTTAATTAAATATATCAGAACAATCTGACATGGATAGTGGTGAGATAGAAGAAGATGATAGCATTAATTGCTACCATCTCTCTTAATCTCACAATACGAATACTATCAAAACTCAGTAATCATTTCTAGGCAGTAATTGAGATTAGAAATTGTGGAGTTTAGTAGATGAAACAAGTCAGAGGGACTGTAAAGCGTACAAAAGAAGAGAGGAGATTGTGAGTGATATTTCATACTTCGTGGTATTTCATAACTAAATATCACAGCGCAATTAACAAGAAAAAAGAAACACTAGCCGTTAATTTTCCATAATTCGAAAAATATTCCAATATACCAAAAGATCAAAAAACAACTCCTCATTCGTAAACTAAACCTCTGTTTACATAAAATAGCACATGAATTTTTGTCTTGCTTGGTTTAATTCGATGGTCTCTGACATATTGAATATAACTGCCAGCTCACAAAAGCCATCATCAACGAGCTGAATAGTTCAAACCCCACAATTTTCGGTAATTGCCATCCTAACCCTCGCTTTAAATAGCTGTACAAAAATACAATTATCACAAACAAGTCAATGACCATGTTACAAAAGGTCAACAAACCCCCTTATGGTTTTAAAAGGGACAAATACACTCCATATGGGGTAGTTTTTGACCTTTTGTCAAACAACAGGGGGGTATTTGGTAATTTTAAACAAACCTTAAAGTTGATGGCATAGTTGCCACAATCACTGCACAAGCATATATAATCGGAATCAAAGTCTTGGGTTTGTTTTTTCTAAGCCACATCAATGATCCTAAAGCAGCAAGTGATATACTAAACACCTGATAATGATTTATAGATTTCAGAATAGTCACAAAAAATTGCATAAAAGGTCCTCTTAAATCTACATATATTTTTTTTTTTACCAGATTTGCATTTGCTTCAAGGCTTTGGAAAATATAATCCCAAGTGAATTCTAATCCTCTAGCACCCACCCAAAGTGGGGCCAATCGATGAAGAACTGAGTCAGCAAAAGCCCAACCTAACCATACAAAAGTACAATGTATACATAAATAAAGGGGCAAAATGTAAATAAAATGTAACTAACTATATTTACTCACCAAGTCCAACTGCTTGAAACTTATGATTCTGAGAAATGTTTCGATGAGTCAACTGAGTTAACGCAAAGTAAAGTCCAGCAACATCAACAAATCCAATTAAAGCCTTTAAGGATTCCTGTTATTTAATTTTTTTTAATTATAATGATGTAAAAACAATTAAAAAAGAAATTAAAGAAAATACCTGATATGGATCAAAGCTATCACTTTCTGAAACTTTTAGAAATGTTGCAAGACAAACAAGCTTTACTAAAGCTGTTACAAGATATACAACTGCAGCTTTTACTGATGTTCCTAATGTATCATACTCGCACCTACAAAAATATGCAATTTGCACAATTAGTCCTTGTGTTACACAATTTAGCAAAATAGACCCCTGTGTTTCAGATAGTAGAAGATATTTTCCTAACGAATTATTAACAGTAATGTATAACACATAGATACATTCTAGCCAATAGTGCAATTAAGTGTCCATATATACAGACGCATAAACTTTTATAGATCAACTAAACCAGAAATTATTCTATTTAAGTTAACTAGCTAAATTTAATTAAACTAAATTAGTATAGCTCTAATTACCAGGTCACAGTGAAGCACGATAACAAATCCGTGAATATAGAGATCAACTAAATTTAAAATTATTATATATAATTAAACTAGCCGAATTTAAGAAAACAAAATTATTACCAGCTCAATCATTAAGTATTTAAACAAATTACTAATACTATATTGTGCTAATTCGATTTCAAATTTAGTATTTAGTAACATTTGACATATACTTATGCATCAAATATAATGAAATTGAGGCTATTACAAGATCTAAGTGGATAATTAGACTTTATTAATAATAGTAATAAAATATAAAAAATAATAATATTACGAGAGTAAGTAACGACGACGTACAGGGGAGTGGCGGAGTAGTAAACGGCGTGAGGACCAAAGGTTAATATTGCGCAGTTGAAGAAGTGGAACATCGTCATTGCTTTGAATCGCGTTTCTTTTTCCCTTCCTGAAAGCTCAAACGAGATCCAAACTATTTTGTGGTAATATGGAGTTCTTTTCTGCTTGTTTCTTTTGTGGGCTTTATGAGTCTATTTCGGCTACATTAATGCATTGGACCACCCATTACTTTATTAGTTCATAAGGTATATAAAGGCTTTACAGATCCAGTTTTCATATTCTTACTAGGTCGGCTCATTATTCATTATTTGATATTCTTTCATTTCACACAATTATGTTTAATTAATACTAATTAACATAAATTATTTTACTTTTTTACGATTTTTAATACAAATAATATTGAATACTTTATTTTGAAAAGTTAGACAAAGGGTGAATGAGAGATAGGGTATTGGAGACAAACATTCTTCTTTATAGAGTATGGTCTAGGAATTTCTTCTTATTAGAGACCTCTGTTTTGACAATTGTCTTTCCTACCCTTACTAACACTAAAAGACAAAAAAAGTGTGATGTCATTATTTCTCTCTCCACTACCTACCACTACCCACCGACCTCCGACCACCAGTCACCGGAAAAACATAGAGTATCGGCTAAATTTGCTGAGTACTCCGACAAATTGCTAAGTACTCAGACAATTTACTGAGTACTCCGACAATTTTGTTGAGTACCCCCACAATTTTGATGAGTACTCCAACAATTTTGATGAGTACTCCCACAATTTTGATGAGTACTCTGATAATTTTAATGAGTACTCAATAAATGCTATAGAGTATTATTCAAGAACAATGAGTAATATGACTAAAAAAAATTATTCACTTTTTCAAACAATTTACAACCTTATTACATCATCAGTTAAAAGAAAGCAAAAATAATTAAATTACATAAAAAATATCGCCACCAGCACCACCTCGCGCCACCAATACTTGCAGCAACAAAAATCTTCTGCAAATCGACTTTTAACTGCAAAACTGCAGCGAAGCTTCGAGATCTTCACTGGATCGAAGAAGAAGAAGATGGAAACCAGCAGATCGGAATAGGGAGCAACGCCGAATCTAGGCCGGAGTTCGAGAAAACAAATCTGGAACGGTGAGGTGGCAGTTTTTGGAGAAGAAGACCGGATCTAAGCCGGAGTTCGAGGAAACAAATCTGGAACGGTGTATATGCTTGCTCAGTTGACGAATCCATCTCCAGCAACGGATCTTCTCAGGCGAACAATGCAGCTTGGCTTGGATCTCGCTAGAATCACTCTGCGGTGGCTCAGGAATATCGGCGCCTGGACTCGGTGGTGGCTGGAAAAAGGAACTCCGGCATAGATCGGTGGTGGTGGTGGGTGTCCATTTGGGTGGTGGTGGCTATATAGAGAGGTGAGCTCGGTGGTGGTGGTGGTGAGGTGGCCATTTCGGTGGTGGTGTTTTATAGAGAGGATAGATGCTCGGTGGTGGTGGTGGGGTGGCCATTTCGGTGGTGGTGGTAGATAGAGAGGAGAGATGAGAGAGTTTTGTGAGAGATCAGAGAGTTACGGAAACTGAAAAGTGAGGAGATAATATTATAAAATATTATATATAGTGGGGAAAAAACAAAAGAGGGTATAATTGTTATTGGTTTTTTGGATTTTAGAGTTAAATCTTATTGAAGGTCTTTAGTAAGAAGAGCAAAAAGTAGAGGGTTGGATTGGAAAAGAGGGGGTGTCTTCAAGACCCTATGTATCATTATCTCTTCGACAAATTATGCTGAAATGATTGGTCTCTTTTGATAAAAAAAATGATTGCTATATTTTGAGTTTTTTTTATTATTAACGTAAATAAAAAAAATTCAAGAAAAAACTTATGTGCAAAATTAATTTTGAAACTAACACATAGACGTTCTTTCGAGGCAGGGGCGGGCCCCTTTGAGGCACAGGGGGGCTCAAGCCCCCTTGAACCTAGAAAATTTATAATACGTCAGTGTAATTTTGTCCCGAAAAATAATTAGCCCTCTCTGAACATTTATGTAAAACATGTATGCTCTAAAAAACACATAAGGTATTATGGCTTAGTGGTTTAGGAACTTTACATTTTAGAATTTAAAAAGGAGGTTATGTGTTTTAATCTTAGCAATTACTTAATCATTTTTCCACATAGAGATTTATATTATAAATTTGTCAATTTTCATAAAACATATTATTTGTATTATGGTTTAGTGGTTTAGGAATTTATATTTTAGCATTTAAAGAAGAGATTAGGTGTTCGAATCTTAGCAATTACTATATCATTTTTCCAAATAAAGATTTATGTTATAAATTTGTTAATTTTCATAAAACTTATTTCTTTATTATTTGTATTACTCCAATAAAATTATAGTGTTTATTTTTTTATAAATGATTAATTTCTTATATTTATACATTAAAATATTAGTATAACATATAGTATATTATAATAATGATGTTGTATAGTTTAAGTGTATATAATGATGTTGGTTTACATATTTTTGGAGTAACTAAGAACGGGTAAACTCATTAATTTAGATACAAAAAACTTAATGACGTTGGATTCTCATAATTACATTTTGACATTCCTAGTTATATGTTTATGTGTCATATTTTTACCTTAAAAAATTTCGGAAAGCGTTGACTCTCGAACTGTCATATATTTCAAGCCCCCCTCAAATTAGTTATTGGATCCGCCCCTGCTTCGAGGAGTGCCTTCATCCCACTAACTTAATCAGCTCATTAATTATCTTAATTATGAGACGCTCCTCGGAGGAGCGCCTTTAACTTCAATAAGTCAAGTCACATAGACATAGAATGAATCAACCATTTCTTATTAGTGCTCTAGGAAAGTAAGAATGAAATGCCTTTAGTAGCATAGTATATAATTTCTAATAATTATATGATATTCTTGCAACGAAAAAGATGTTTGAATGTGAATATATCACGTATCATGACAATCGAATTATGGATTTTGTTGTCATTTAGATGTGGAATGTGCAAAAGAGTTAGCTGATAAATAATTGGTTTGCATGGTTAAATTAGTTATGGTAATTAAAAAATTTATGCATATGTTCAGGTGTCCCCGGTGTGCTATTGGTTAATCCTGATGAAAGATTTGGATCTGATGATAAAGATTATCAGGGTTTGTGTTTTTACGGGGCATATATATATGTTATAAATTGTCGGAAACTAATGGAAAATGATCGATTTCACATGTCAACTAATTAGCGTTGGAGTTGAACTACGTGCGCGCAAGTTGGTCCGGATTATCCATATACCAAAAAAATAACCCTTGAAGCTCTTAATTTTTTTCTCCAATTGCTTTTGTTTTTATTTAAAACTCACATGGCTTTCTTATATGTGAATGCATCCTTGGATTTATCAAAAAAAAAAATTGAATTTCTTTGGTATAAGATTTGGTAGTTTTGAGTAGGATATGATTTCTTACAATTTCGCAAATTTAATCCTCCAAAAATGGCTTTGGAAGATTCAACAATAAAAAGTCAATCTCCCACCTTTTCTCAGCATCTGGCCATCCCTGATTTTTCAAGTGGGTGACCGTCCTTGGCTGACTTTTTAGCAAAGTCACTAAATCGTTTGTCCAGGAATTTAGACGGCCGGCTGAAAGAAAAGTGAGGTCATCCTTCTGTCACAAAATTTTGAAATCCCTCACTTTTCGCTAACCGATAAAAGGGTGACACCGTATGTTTACCATCAATTAAACGTGTTGGAAGCATATACAAACAACCCCTTTTTTCACCAATATCACTTCTAATTGGAAGGATTTTCCCCTTAACAAGGACAAGGACTTCCTTAATTTTTTTGTTATATTGATCTGAGATTATTTATGGAAACATTGTTGCATCTTGTTTTCACCCAACCCCGTCATAATTATTTAAGCTAGTTAACTACAAAGGAAATTTTACCCTTATTAAGTAACTTCTAGAATGCACACATAATGTTTATTGTGTTAGGAGATTGGTGGACCTTAATTGGAGGATATTTGATCAAGTGGAAGCCAAATTGGCTTAATATAGAATGTATGTTTCCAAATATGAGAACAATGTAACTTCTATATTGGTTCAAGATTAACTTTGACATGTTAACTAATGCCTAATATTGTTTAGAAAATGGACTATGAGAGCTCAACTTGCAAACTATAATACCAACCAAGTTTTGATTTGGGTTAATATGTTGGAAATCCCATTCCTATTCTCCAAAGAGGAATGATTTAGACTCCTTGTTCCTTGATAATAACTTTATTGATCCATTGCAAATGGACGTGAACACCTAACGAAAACTACCATATGATTATATATGTAGTTATGTTGAGGTCAACCTTAAAAATAAGCTAATGTGTTCACTTTGGGTTAAGCTAAAAAATTATATCATCTACGACATTAAGCTTGAATATATGTGGAAGCCCCAATTTTGATCCACTTGCAATCTTGTGAGCCACCTTGACATGGATATACCTCAAAGAAGATAAAGTCATTGTTAACACTCCTTCCTCCAGGTTTGTTGAGGAATGGACTCTACTAATAAGAGAAGTAGATGTATGATACCCCATTCAATAATTAGAGTACAATGATCTATCATGAACATCTTTGCTACATTAATTAATCATGTAAAGGAATACAATGAGAATGAAATTGTTTAGTTCGTGAATGGAGAAATTTTATTTAACAAAATACTAGGGGTTAACGTGGTTACTCTGATTGCTATAAAGAATCTTGCACTTTAAGTTAATATTCCCCTACTCATAGAGATATCACAAACATGTAAATGAGTATGTCTTGGACTTTACTAATATGAAATTTATTAGTACTACCTTGAAAAACTCTACTCCAGGTTATCTTGCTTCATCGGGGTTTCAAGATTCACTAGGTCACGATATATACTACTCCTATAAATAAAGGTAATTACTCAAATCTTTTGGAAGAATTTGATGTTTGTCTACTCGATATTATGGATTAAGTGATCCTATGTAATATTAACCCTCTTGCAAATTACTCAAATGTATAGTCTGCTTTTGTTTACTAATACAGGGAACATATCATGACATGGTCCTTGTGGTAAAAAATTACTCCATATTCTTATTTGACGAGATAAACCATGATTTGTTTTAGTGATTTCAACTATATTTTGGTGTTTGATGGCCATTTGGGATTAGATCCATTCCTCAAAACTTGATGTAATTTAAAAGGTGTATTCAAGATGCAGGGCTTATCACCCATACTTGTGGGGTTCTTGCTTCCCTTAGACCAGCAAGAGTTCTAGCTTGCTATGGGCGACATGGCCGACCCTCGAGGCAAGCTACCAAGGCGGATATTTTAGGCCCTGTTATATTATTGATAAAAAGAGCCTCAATTTTATCAAAACAATATTTTATAGTAAAAAAGACCCATAAAAAGAAATTTTACTTTAGGTAACTAGACATATTTTGGTTTCTTGAATCAGCTCTGATGGGAGAGCAACACTGATACAACACTTGTCAATCCTTTTATGATGGAAAATATTGAGTTTTCTCTACTTAACATTGAACTTACAGGGGCCTCCGACCATTTACCCTATCTTCTATCACAAGTCTATTCATATTATTTTGGACCCAAGTCGTTAAAACTCGTAAATGATATACCTTTTATGATGACTTTATTGATGTTGTGCAAAGTGTTTGGAATATCAAGATTTTTGGCTCTCATATGTACATTATTTACTACAATAAATGGCTCTAAATGTTGTACCAAAGGAGTTTTCAACTCTAAACACCTTTTCAAATTTCTCAATGCATGGTGAGGATTTGAGTCAAACAACTCCCTAATTCTAGCAAAAATCTAGACTAAAATTAGAACTTTTAATTTTTTATCCCTGATATTTTTTTTGTCTTTTTAGCTACATTAATTATGTTAGACTAAGTCCAACAGCTCTCAATTCAAATAGCCACAGTTAGGAGTCAAACCTTTTATCCATCTTAAATATTAACTCCTAAAATTAGTGTTGCTCCAACAGCTTTCCTATTTCAAACACCAAACTTTAATTTTAGTCAACTACTTCATTTTTTTTTAAATATTTCAATAATAAAAAATATTTATTATTATTTACATATAGTTCCAATTAATATATAACTATTTTCTTTAGTATTCACATAAATTGATTTTTTTATAATAATTGATTTCATTATAATTATTTTTGTAATTATAAATTTCAAAGTATAAATAAATTAGTAATATGAAATAAAGAAAAGCAAAAAAAGTTAAAGTTCAAATGTAAAGCTAAAAAAAATGGAAAAGTTTGATAAAAGATTGAGCATTTAAATTTAAGAAGAGAGTCTTTTGACTAAAAAAAATACAAGAAAAGAGATAAAAAAACAAATAAAATAAAATGTAGAGAGGCGTCTTTTATCGATACATGTATTGAGAAAGTAGTAAAGGTAGAGATTTATAGATTAGGGGTCGAAGGAGGTGGTTGGAATGTTAAAAGTTGAAAAAGTAACCCAAATTTTAATGAACTGTTTGGTTTATGAAAACGTTTTCTGTTTTTGTTTTTAAAATATATTTTTAAAAAATGATTTTCGTTTTCTTTTCAAAATTTTCAGAAAATTTGGAAAACGTCGATTTCACGTTCTCTAATATAGCAGTGATTTCATTTAATTTTCAAGAACACTGTTTTCATTTTCACTAGTCAAACACGTTTTTATTCGTATTTTGAAAATATTAAAAATGAAAACAGAAAATAGCCATAATTTTCACGAACCAAACGGGGCCTTATTAACTACAATTGGAAGTTAAATACATATTCTAAAAATAGTTTTGCTCCAACAGTTTTATGATTTTTAGGATCCTTATTCAAAGTTATTTTAATAATTTTTCTATTTCAACAATTTTATTATTATTTTAATTTTTTATTTAATTATTTTATTTATATATCTAATTTTTAATTCATTAAAAGAATATTCAAAATTAATTTTTCAATTTATTTTTATTAATTATTATTATAATTATGAAAATACTCATAAATAAATAATTTGAAAAAATATATAACTTATATCCACTAACGAATTATATATATATATATATATATATATATATATATATATATATATATATATATATATATATATATATATATATATATATATTAGAATAAAATAGAATAAAGAATAGATTAATTTATTTGTGAAAAAAAAGTTTAATAGATTGGGAGTGAAAACTTGTTAATTGGATACCTTATAATTAAGAAGGTGTTGGAAGCTAATTGTAACTTTTTGCTACAAATGGGAGTCCATTAGACTTAACCTGCTAACAAAATTTTTATATATATATTTTGCACATTCAAGATTGATTTTTTTTTTTTTAGAGTTTAATTTTAGTTATTTATTTTTGAACCATTTTTTTAACCCTTTTTATAATGACTTTCTATATCAAATCTCAATTTTAAATTTTGAAAGAAAAAAAATCATAAATTATAATATTTAAAAAAAAAAATAAAACAATATGTTTCTAAAATGTATGAAAAGAATTTGTAAATATAACTATAATTATTATATAAAAAATAAATTTTGTAAAATATATAAATAAAGCAATTTTATTAAAATAAAAAAATTATTAAAATTAAGTTTGAATGTAAAATTTTAAAATTAGGAGGTAAAATTGGGAAGCTATTAGAGTAAAGTCGTTGTAGAGAGTTAGAGTTTGTTTGGAAGTGCTTATTTTAGAATAAAAAACACTTTTAGAATAAATTTAGAATATTTGTAAAAATAAAAATATTTTTAAAATCTATAATCATTTTAGATATTTTTTTATAAAAAGCACATATTTGGTATTTTTTTCAAAAAATGTTATTTACGGTGTAAAACACTTTTAAAAATTTAGAAGCACTTTTAAGTGTTTTAGAAAAAATACTTCAAAACAAGTATTTAATATATAAGAAAAAGTGGTAGTTTGATTCTCAATTCTAGCTAAAGAATTGGGAAGGTGTTGGATTTAAACACTTGCAACTAGGGAAGATATATGGAAATCATTATTTAACAAACTAGAGATATTCACGAAAATTAATGATAGAATTCTTAAACAAAACTTTCAAATTCAATGGATCAAGAATGGTAACTCCTACACTGCTTATTTTCACAAGGTCATTTGTGGGGCAATAACTTATATTTCCTTTAAAGATTTTCTAAACTGCTGAAAATCCTCTAAAATATACCCCTTTAAATTAAGGTGTCTATTACTCAAACATCCCTTCTGTTTATTTTTTAAGATGATTGTATATACACATTTTTTTACATGTGGTGATTTTTATTAATTTTAAAATTGTTTGGCCTATAAATTTACTCACATGACCTAATTAAATAGTATGCAAAAAATTGAAAATCCCTACCCTTCTTCTTCTTCTTCTTCTTCTTCTTCTTCTTCTTCTTCTTCTTCTTCTTCTTCTTCTTCAATTCGCATTGCCCAACCTAAAGAAATCATGAACTCATCTTTTTCATGGTGTCTCCGCCCCCATTGAAGAAACCTCTAACTCATCTTATTAACGGTAACTCCTACACTGCTTATTTTCACAAGGTCATTTGTGGGGCAATAACTTATATTTCCTTTAAAGATTTTCTAAACTGCTGAAAATCCTCTAAAATATACCCCTTTAAACTAAGGTGTCTATTACTCAAACATCCCTTCTGTTTATTTTTTAAGATGATTGTATATACACATTTTTTTACATGTGGTGATTTTTATTAATTTTAAAATTGTTTGGCCTATAAATTTACTCACATGACCTAATTAAATAGTATGCAAAAAATTGAAAATCCCTACCCTTCTTCTTCTTCTTCTTCTTCTTCAATTCGCATTGCCCGACCTAAAGAAATCATGAACTCATCTTTTTCATGGTGTCTCCGCCCCCATTGAAGAAACCTCTAACTCATCTTATTAACGGTACACTCATTCCTATTGATACAAATCTAAAACATAAAACCTTAACCTCATCTTCTTCACAACATAGGTGCTCTCCATCACATTGATAACCGCCACCATCATGGAGATCATTCCCCACCCCAATCATCATCATTTGTTATAATTAAAAGTCTAAAAAAATTATTTACGAGTTAAACTAAATACTTGTGTACATATACAATAAATACGAGTGCAATTAAATATTAAAAATACAAAAAAAAAAGTTTAATAACCCATATTCGGATTTAGATTTATGTTTAATGGTGGAGGGGATCTCATGAGTTTTGTGGGGCCAATGAATTGACAAGACTGTTGACGAGATGAGTTTGGGAGGGAATGATATGATTTTGTGGGTTCTTCAATGGTCTATTCTTCTTGATGGGGTTTGACGATGGTGTAAGATGGATGTCTTTAGTTTTGTGGGGCCCATAAATTGTCGGGGTAGTTGAATTAATTAGTTTGTGAAGGGAATGTCATGAGTTTGTGGGTTCTTAAATTGTATATTCTTGTTGGTGGCGTAGTGTTTGGTGAGGGTGGGGGTGGGGGAGGAGATGTTTGTGAGATATATAATCATCTATTCTTGTTGATGGTGTAGGATTTGATGATAGTGAAGGAGGGGATGTCGTGAGTTTTATAGGATAGAAGATGATTTTGGGAGGAAGATGATTTTTTTAATATGTAAATAAGAGGATTATTAGGAATATTATGGTATTTTCAACATTTTTTGTTAATAACCAAACTTAAATGTTGGGGGAGATTGGGCCACTAAAGCTTAGTTCAAAGAGGTATTTATATATTGTTTAACTAAGGTGTAATATATCCCTCATTGATGTCTCCCTATTTGTTCTAAATATTATCCCTTAGGAGACATCATTTTAGGTGAATATTTGACTTATTTGATAGACTTTTATGCTTATTTCGTCATATTGCACTTTCTCCCCTTGGAATTAGACTATTTGCATTTTTGAGCTTTTGTGCGTTAATTTGTTTGTTTTAGCGCAAAGTTAGTAGGTTTATGAATTCATGAAGAACCATTACAAGGAGGAGAAGTAAGAATTAAAGTCTTAGATCGAGTGGAGGAGCTAAAGGTAAGAAAAGAATTTCCAAGAACTTAATTAAAGAAGTTGCAGATCTGAAAGGCTGATAAAGATTTCTTTTTTTGGGCTAATTAGGAGCGGATTTAGCCTTGGGCCGTGAAACATGGTTTGATAGCCTATTGAGTTAGGAAGATTCTCCAAGTTGAATCATTCTATTTGGAGTTGTTATTCAAAAGTTACAGCCGTTTTACTAAAGGATGCACACCAGTTACGGGAATTAAAAAAGAAGATGGTCTTGGGCTTTTTATAATTTGACCTAATCCTCTTAACTTAATACCTAATCCGTTTTTACAAGTATCAATAGACCCTTTAGCCTCCTTTTTACAGACACTTCATAGAATTACATCAGAGGCTTTATATTTTCAAGTCAGGGCAAAAAGGCAAAGGCGAAACTAGAGCTGGAGGAATTCTGTTCTTCCAACAACAGCCAACCCAACCTTTAGGTTATCTATTTCTTTTCAGTAATTGAATTATGACTTCTTTATATTTAATTTCAGTCTTTAATTTATTTATGAGCTAAACTTTCATATACTTGAAAATCGCAATAAAGGGATGGACCTTAATTAATTTATTCTATGTTTTGAATTTGAGATTTTCATGATTTAAATTGAATTGAGTCTTATATATTGGATATTACTTTGTTCTTAATCACTATTTCTTTTCGGTATAACTAGAAATAGCTTTTAGTATTCGGGCTTTTCAGTTTAGTGGCGAAGTGATCATCCGCCAGGGGGGTTTGAATACAGACTTAGGTAATACCCATGTAATGTGCGTTATTGACCGACATACTTAACTAATTACATAGCCAAAGAGGTAAATACATATCATCCGAAGAGGCATATTCGCCCATATAGAGGTTTATAGTACTTTCGGATAGCTCCTAGGTCCACCCTGACGGGGGCTAGGAGATATTTGAGTCCCGGCTAATATAATAATACCAATTCCACCCTTAAACATAACATATATTACATTAATTAGGTGGATTCCTTGCGAGACTCAAGTATCTCTCATCTCTGAAGTTAGTCCTTTTACTTTATTATGTCTTTTCAGTTATTTATTTTTAGTCTTTATTGATTCGCATCTTTAATTTAGAAAACCAAACAAAAATCATATTATTTACTTTTCTGTCAAGCAATTATTTCTACTATCTAATTAATACTAGAGTTGAACCTAATCCGTCCCTGAGAACAAAACCCGATTTATCGGATATTACTTAGACAAGCGTGCACTTGCGGCATTGTGGTTCCTTTTATTTATCGCATTAATTTTATAGCACCCCAGGTTTCACCACCCATTATTTGTGGGAGATGATTCTGTAATTATATCAACAAAATCAAGACGAATAATGATGATTGGACTTTAAACATTAGTGAGGTTAAATTCAATATTCTATCTTAAGGTGTGCATTCTCATTTCTAGATCATGATTTTAGGGACATGGTGAAATTTATTTTGAGGAAGGAGATCTATGATGATTATATTGATTCTAATCAATCCAGATGATATCCATGAGGTTTTTCTCTCAGTAGTGACAAGAGTTTGCGATTGTGTGGTATTACATCCCACTTCTATAAGGTTTCTTAAAGTGTTATAGGTAAATATGATATTATTGCAATATTATCATATTTTTAACCTCAAATATTTTGAAAAGGGTAAATTCAAAAAATGTGGTACCCATTCCTTAAGTGGGGTCTCCAACTAAAATAAAATACATCTATGATATCTAATATTATAACACAATATTCGTCTATCATGTAAGTATTCTTCTGACCAAAAAATCCCCTCGTGATTTCTTTGACTATGTTCTCTCCATATGATATAAAATTATAGAGTGGAGTATATGATTTAAATGAGATTCACTATATCTATCTATCTACATGATGCACTGTTAACCCTTCTATGAAGGGCGTGATGATTAGATTTGTTGTTGGCAGGTTGCTTTTATGGGTACACTTCTTCTAGGTGCGAGATATGATGGAGCAATCCTGTAATTGGTGGTCAATATATGAGACTGCAGAATATACAAATAGGAGGTATTTGGATTCCCCAAGCACAAAGGCACAACTTCTTGGTAACCTATCTTTGAAAGCTAGCCAGATTATGAATCTCATTTTTTGTTGAATTTTTTTGTTTGAGATGACTGTAGACCAAGCATTCTTAGGGGATTTTGTTCTCATTTCTTCATAGATCAATTGTGTGCTAAATATTCCAATTTTTGAAAACTTGCTATGACTTTATCCTCCTCATTAGTCAAACTTATATTATTTGAGTAATTACGCAAAAAGTTAAGTACTCGGGACATATCCATACTCATTGCTTGTGAAACTCTTCTATTTTTTTTTGCTTTGGTAGTATCCTGAAGCATTTGTACTAGCTTGAATTTTATTTATCCCCCATAAGAATGTATTTTAACCATTTCCAACTTTGTGTATGAATAATTTACAAGTTTTTTCTTTGTATTTGAGGATTTTCTCCATCCCCGTGATGTATCTTGTGGTTCATTTACTTTCCAAAATGATTGATCTTTTAGCAATGTCTTTTGAACCCAGTTTGAACAGATAGATTCTATAGGAAAGCAACTTTCCTAACATAAATTTATAATAATAACCTTGTTTTGAGTTAACAAAACTCTAATTCCCAATCCCATTCATCACATCGCAAATTTCTGACCAAGCAATCCTTGCTCCCCTTGTATAGTAACTAGTTCATTTCCATACGAAAGCACTCATAATGCCATTTAATGACCCCCTTAGGTAATGCATACCTCCCACACTAATACACTGAGAAACTACTAGGTATATACTTGATTATGAAGTCTTCCCACATAAAAAATAAAATTAGTAGTCCACTGGTCAAATTTAATAGTAAATTTCTCAATTAGTGAAGCACAATCAGTTGTAGATAATCTTCTAATGATGATTGTAAGTCCTAAAAACCTCATAGGTTTGGGATTTTTAGTATTCTAGTTGTTTCTTCTTTATATTTTTGGATGCGTTTCCTATAAATTATATAACTCTTTTATTTAGTGAACTGTAAGCCAGCTAATCTTATGAAAAGATTAAGCCCCTTATGAATAGGTAAGCATGACTATTTAATGGGTTTGAATAATATAAGCAAGTCATCAACAAATAGGAATTGTTTAGATGTAGGCTTTTACATCTTGGTTGCCAGTTGAAAGCTTTTCACTGTCCCACCTTTTGTAGTATTCAAGAAAGAATTTCCATACAGATTACAAACATATATTGTTATAAGGGATCACCTTGTCTAAGTCCCTTTTCCACTTTGAAATAACCACGTGGTCTTCCATTGATCAAGATGGAAGAATATGTTGATATTTTTGTCAATGTGATAAATTACAAGGGAAACCCAATAATCTTCAGGGTTTTTATCACAAAGTTCCAATTTAATGAGTCATAAGCTTTCATGATATCTACTTTTATCACATACCTTTAAAAATATTTAATCTTTTGTAGCCTTTAAATATTTCTTGAGTAATTAATATATTATCTCCAATGTTCCTTCCAGCATCAAAAGTTGATTGATTGGGGAAGATGAGTTGATCTAGTACTTGCTGCAGTCTGTTGGCTATAAAAAGATCATTGCAACAAGCTATGGCCTGAATTTTTTGACATTTGTGGGATTATGCATCTTTGGTAGTAAGGTAATATTAGCAACATTAATTTTCTTGAGCATTTTCTATACCTCTTAAGTATTCTTGACAACCATGATAATATCATTGCCTAGAACTCAATGAATGCTTGAAAAAACATTATGTGAACCATCAAGTGCCGGGATTTTTTGAGTTGTTGATATCCTAGAGTGTTTCCTTGATCTTTTTATCTATTATAGGTGCAGTGAGTTGATTAGTTGAGTCTTGCACTAGCTTCTTCTGGCATATTTTATGTAGTAAATCCTCATAGTAGGGTTCTTCTACATTTTTTGCACCAAGTAAGCTAGTATGATATTGAATAAATTCTTTCCCAAAGATATATTCCTTTGTTATCAATGTACCTTATGATGATATAATTTGAATAATAGAGTTTATTGTCTTCTCTTTGAACATTGAGATAAAATTTTGAATTTCATATTCTTCATGAATTTTCATGATCCTTGATTTCCGTATTAACATAGATTCATCTTTTACTAACTCCTCAAATCGCCCAAGTATGATTTTTATTCTCTTCATTGAAAAATATTGTTGAATCATTACCATTGAGTCTACAAATCAACGTTTTTATCAATTTTTCCCCTCAAGTTGGCAATGATTGAAGATGTGTTGCAATAGAGCTAAATAAGTTGAAAGCTAAAGAACATACTTTGGAGCTTGAAGGTCAATTAGTTCACTTGAAACATCATTATCCTATAAATAATTCATTGACTTTTGCATATGAAGAATATTGTTATTATTCTGAAATGTAAATCATTGATTTTTTTTTATATTAATGAAACACTTTGATTATTAATAAGCTTTGCTTTGTTGTTCTTTTGAACTTATGAACCAAAATTAATAATAAATAATTGTTTGAATGTTGCACCAATGTTCAAATATATTTTGTATCATGGTATGTCGATGCATCATAGGTTTATTATGTTTAGTTTATAGGTTTTTTTAATATAACCTTATTTTGTTTTGTCTTGTAACATTTAGATAAAAAAATACAACTGTACGAAAATTTAAAGAATGAAGTAAGGTGGGACAGAGTATGGGGAAGAAGGACACGAAGACGGGATAAGTTATGAGTCTTCTTTTTTGCAAGTTAGGATACAAAGATAGACAAATTCACTCCAAACATTAACATCCCTACGTGATTGGTGAAAAAAACTATTGTATATAATATTACTAGAAAAATACTACATAGTACATGTAGCCGTAGGTGATAAAAACTAAAAAGATATGTCACGATTTTTTTGAACCAAAAGAAAACTAGCATGGTGTATGTGATACTAAGACACATAAATGATATAGAATTTGTTATAATAATGTTTAAGAATTTCATAACTCTTGTAAACTAAAGAAGAAGAAGAAGAAGAAGAAGAAGAAGAAGAAGAAGAAGAAGAAGAAGAAGAAGAAGAAGAAGAAGAAGAAGAAGAAGAAGAAGAAGAAGAATGTAGTCTTATATTTCCAAAACTAGTTTATTACAATGGAAAGAGTTTCATATATATAGACAAATAAGTGAACCTTCATAATTACAAGCCATGAACAGGAAAATAAAACCTGGCCTTTTGGATATCCACTATTAATAGTATCTATTATTCATAAAACTTCCCCTTGGATGTCCATCCATTAGGAAACATGACTCGTTAAAACCTTACAAAAGAAATCATGTGGGATAAGAACGTGGTCGAAGAAGAACGAGTACATATCCATGGATCTTATCATCGTGAAACACCTCCCCGTTAAAACCTTGCCAAGAAAAATTTAATGGGATAAAAACTTAGATGAAGGAAAATGTGTACAAGACTACAATGTATTTACTCGCGCTCTCCCTACATGGTTAGGAGATCCTAGAGTTAGCGGCTTCCAATATTGTGAACCATTTCTTTAAATGTTATGGTTGAAAATACTTTGTTGAGTAAATCAGCAAGATTGTTACATAATAGTATTTGATGAATGACAATATCCAAATTCTTCTGTAACTCGTATATATGTTTTATTTTGTCGCCTTTGATGTAGTCATTATGAATTCGTATGATACAAGAAACAATATCCTCATACAATACTTTAGGTATATTTCTTATTGAAGAAAACAATTGATTACAACTTATCAATCACAGTAATCAAGTTTAAATTAGTAATGTCCTTATATTACTAATCTCATTATAGCATATCAGTCACACCTTTATAGTTTCGAATGAGGTTTTCCATTTACACTCAAATAACCCAGAAATGGCCAGATGATCAAATTCAGACTACACCTATACATACAACTATTCAAAAATATTTTTATTGAGAAATTAAACTCTAGCATTGCTTTTTTTTTGCACCACAACAACTATTACTAAGCAAAAATTGCATAAACAATACTAAACAGTAACTCATATATAGCTTGAAATTTATCGATTATGAAATAAATGAAAAAATATACAAAAAATAATACAACCTTGATTCGATTGCTAATTTTCAGATTTTCTTTGTCAAGAAAAATATGTTTTGATTATTTTTTTGCTTTGTCTTTTTTGTTGGAGAGAGAGATTAGTGTAGTACAACGATTCACAATAGCAAAAAAAAAGAAGAGATTTTTGTATTGGATGTATGTGTAATGGAAGGAATAGTAATTTTGTTCATTTTAAGAAAAAATAACAGGAGAATGGCTTGTTCGTCATTTTTAACTTATATACGTGTACCATTAGGTGGGAGATAGGGATGTCAATGTGGCGTGGGTTTGCGGGTACCCGCCCACCTCACTTTAAAGGGGCGGGTTTTAAGGTACTAAATGAGGCTTGGGGAGGGTTGTGGGGATGGATTTTCAAAACCCGCACGTGACGGGGCGGGTTGTGGGGATAAGTATTCCCCACCCCGCAAACCCTCCCCGCATGTATATAATATTTAATTAATATATTTCATTTATAATGTATATTTTAATTTCAATAATTATTCAAATCAAAGTTTGTGTGCGTCTATTACAACACACAAAGTTTAAATTGTTCAAATCAAAGTGCAACTCCAAGGGCAGAATTTGTTTAAAAGTCAAACTACAAATGCAAATTCTGAAGAATGGAATATTTGAGAGTTTAAAAATAATAAAATTTGTAGTAATAAAAAAAATTTGAACGATCAATTTGAAACCCGCGGGTAGAACCCACATCCCGCGGGGAATAAATGAGCGGAGTGGGGCAGGGTGTGGGGAAGAACAACGGGGGGGCGGGGCGTGGCGGGGGGGACGTGGGGCTTCTATTTTTTTGGGGCAGAGTGCGGGGATAGGTAAACCGCCCCAAACTCGCCCCATTGACATCCCTAGTGGAAGATCTTTTTACCCTCTATAAGTCTCCTTTAGAAAATTTGCCCAAAAATGTATAATGTAATTTACTTCGATTTTTCTTAAATTATTGTCTCCAAACTTTTGACCTCAAAAAACAAAAAGTTCTGCCTCTCCCTTGATCAAATTACTATAAATTAGGTGCCACATATTCAAATCTACAAAGTTAAATATTAGCTCAATTCCAGAGAAGTATTAGTTTGTCAAATCTAAACATCAAGGTAAGGACAAAGGAGAATTTTGGTAGAAAGAAACGAAATGCATGGAATAATTTAAAATGTTTATTCTATTGTGATGGAATACAATTATGGGTCGCATGAGTCGAAACGGCGTTGATTTCGGGGATTCCTTTCTTCCTTTTCTGTCCTCTCTTCTACTATATTCAAGACTCAAGAGAGAAGAAGATTTATTATTTCAAATTTCAAAGCAATATAGTATTTATTAATATATATCTGTTTGTATCTTAATTCTATCACGACTTACAATGAACAAACAAACTAATATTCTGCTGTTAAATCTTTAACGTATCTGTTAGAGATTGAGAGTATAATACTGCTACTACATGCACCAATTACTACCAAGTACCAACGAGTGAAGCACATGCTTGGACGTCTTACTATATTTATTAAATTCTTTTAAACGAAATATATAAAAAATTGTACACTATACAAAATTTACCTATCTAGTATTCTAAAAAAGCGCTAAACACTAGATCGACCACCTTCGAGCGCCTAAAAAAAACCAGACAACCGCCTATCTGGAGTCTAGGCATTTTCTTGTTAGGCGATTTTGATTTTTATTTATGAATATTTATATATATTATTAATGTATTTTTTGAAAAAAAATACACACAATATACTACGAAAAAATATTTGAAAAAAACTCACAAAATTATATATTATTTCTTATATACATAACTCATAAATTTTAGGTGAATGATAATTAATTAAATGTGAATATTTTTTTAGACAAATAGGTTTATATTTTTCCGTGTAAAAAAAATAAAATTTATCAAGTTTTTGTATTAAAAAATGGAATTTTATTATTTTTAGCCTCCAGACCGTCTAGACGGCCGCCCAGGTCTGTCTAGAAGCCGTCTACGACCGCCTGGCGGCCGCCTATGCCGATTCTAGAAAGTACACTACCTTCTAGAGTTTAGGCGCCCGCCTAGGCCGATTTTTAAATAGAGATCTAGATTTTGAAAGTTTAAATTAGTTATTATCTAATAACTAGACTTATCTCAACAAAATACAATTATTCTCGGTAGGGACAGATCCAAGATAAAAAATGAGTGGAGGCTTGAAATATATAGGAGTTCGGGGACAACGTCCTTGTTTTTTTAGGACGTATAATGAACTTGTGTACATCTTTTCTGACTTAATTTGTTTAATACTAGCACAATATTTACGTAAATACCAATATTAAAATACGCTTTATGTAATAAATGAAAAAATCATATATATTACATAATAAAAATGTTAGGCAAATTACAATTAACCTTTTCGAGTTGTCATTTTTTTGAATAATTTCTATAATTACACTACATTCAATTAACTCAAATATTTCCCGCTCAACGGAAACAAGCATAGAATCATTTAAACAATCATCATTCACCTGATTGCGCAGACTAGTCTTGATAATATTCATAGCGGAAAATGATCTCTCAACAGTAGTTGTAGAAACCGGCAACGTTAATGTCAATGTCAATGTCAAAAGTAAGTAAATCAAATGATACACACCATTTCTCTCAGTTTTTACCATTTTACTAGTAAAATTTTTTATTCATTGACCTTGAACTTCAAGGCTTGAAATCCTATGTTATTGTTTTTTTCTTTTGGACAAAGTACTATTCCTATGGAGCAATATCCTATGAAACACTACTTAAAATTGAGTAGTAGAAAGTTATTTCCTATTTGTGCATTTTGTGGCGCGTGGTTACTACAAGAATACCAAAATTGAGCGGCGCACCAAATTTTTATTCAGATGAAGAAAATTTTAAATTTCATCTAATAATTTTATAATTATTATAATTAAAATTTTAAACTCATATAAAAAAATTAATAATTTACATAAAATTATCAAAATTCTTATAAGAACACTCAAATAAAAAACTTACCGATACTTTTACCTTTTATAAAAAAGTGAAATTGTGGCTATGGAATAGATCCAGAATCACTGGTAAATTTGATTAAAGTGATGTCTGTAGAGATAGTATTGTGTAATTTATAAAAAAATAAGGAGAAAGTAGGTTTAAAAAATTATTGGGCTTACAAAAATTAGAAGAAGCTTTCTTTAGTAGCAAGTTATTAATATATAGGGTAAAAAAAGTTTTTTTAGAAAAAAAGTCAGGGGGGCTTGAGCCCCCTGGACCCAATAGAGGTCCGCCTCTGATTCTCGGACCATTATGAATACATGATGAGAGTACAAAATGAATAAAATCGACAAAGTGCACAATTTAGTTTCCTTGATAGCTTTTTTTGGAAGGAATTTCACCTCTCATATCTACATTGTTTGTCATCCGCCAAATATAATGAATAGTAGTGGAAAAGACAACATTCCATACTTTTTCCTCCAATTTTCCTGGACTTTTAGTTTCTTGAGCCATTTAAGGACACTCAAGATATAACACATCTTTTTTTCAACACCCAACCATCTTCTCATATATTTCCAAATGCTCTTAACAAACGTACACTAAAAAAATAGGTGCTTGTTTAACTTAAAATTTTCACCACACAATTCGCAAAGCAGATCTAATTCTATTTAAACCATCTTATCCATAGTGCAAAGATTCTCTTGTATTGTCATCCATACAATGACCAAATGTTTGTGAATAACACAAGGGTCCCACACAATATTTTCCTAAATTTTATAGAAAAAGATCGGTAGCAGAAAAAATCATAGAGTGATTTATATAAAGCAATAAACTCACCACTACGCGGCTCATAAGTAATGGAGTGATCATTTGAGGTGGAGATCAATGATACAACAACTTTAATCCTCATTCATTTCCAACCGAAATATCAGTTTCCTCTTTTAGTTCTCATAATTGTTTAAAGAGTGGAGAGTCCAATTTCCTCACTTGCAACAATCAATTCTTATTTTTCAAACATTCACCACGCATACATTTGATCCATAAAAAATATTTTTTCGCCCCAATTATCCATAACATTTTCATGAGCAAAGCTTCGTTTCAAACTTCAAGATTTTTTAGGCCTAACCCTCCTTCTTCTTTTGGTGTAGCTATAGTCTTCCATTTTATTTGAGGAGATTTTCCATCCTAATAAAAACTTTTATAAATACTCACGATTTTATCACACACACACCAATTGGTAATGAAATTATAGATAACCAAAAGCAAATAACCCCTTGTAGTACCGATCCAATAAGCTCAAGTCGACCCAAATATGAGAGAGAAGTAGCATTCCAAGACCGAACATAGTTTTCCAACTTGTCGATGAGAGGTTTATAAACTCTCAAAAATAGACCAAAGCATCTAGAGATACACCCCAGCATCACCTTTTTTTCAAGTTGTGTAGTTTCTAAATTTTCTTTAACAAACGCACGTTTAATTCTCACATAGTAAATGTTTGATTTGATTACATTTAGATGAAGACCCAGTTTCTTATTAAAATCCTTCAAGTAATCCATAAGAATTTCCATCGAGCTAAGATCTTCTTTAGCTAAGAGCATGAGGTCATCGACAAATGTTAAGTGAGTGATCTTATTTTCCTGACATTTTGGGTGATACTTAACCCATCATTTTTGTTCATCTTCAATAATCTTGAGAAGTATTCAAGACACAAAATGAAAAGGTAAGGATATAGATGATCGTCTTATCTTAAGCCTTCACCCCTTAGGGTATGTTTGGATTGAAGGTATTGAGAAGAAAAGAAAGGAAATGAAATGATTTTTTATATATTCACCTGTTTGGATTGGAATATTTTTTGAAGGAAAGTAATTTGGGTGATTATTAAAATCACCTATAAACCCGTATATATAATCACTCCAAATCGGGGTCAAATGGAAGGAAAGAATTTTATTAAATAAGCAAGAGAAAAAAATAACATTGACACCTTACAAACAATGATAAAAATGGAAATGTGTTAATAAAAAAATTTATTTTCTAATTTTTTTCTAATCCAAAAAAAAAGATACTCAAACTTTTTTATGAATTTTTATTTGTTAAAATTATCTAATCCAAACAACATTTTTTTTTTGAGTACATGAGAGAGCCACTTTGGGCTCGGAGTCATTTCGACTCTGATGAGATTCGATCCCAGGACCTCTTGGTCTCTGCGGAGTAGCCTAACCACTAGGCCAACTATCTATCTCCAAACAACATTTTTCACTCCCTTTCTTTTCTTTTATAATTTTTCTCTTCTTTTCTTTTATTATTTTTTTCCCTTCTAAATACAAACACACCCTTAAAGAATCCATGAACTTCTCCATTAAGCGCAATCAAATATGAAGGTATTGTAATACACTATATAAATCAATTAACATACTAAGATGGAAATTTTAAGCCTTCAACGAAGGAAACCCAAGAAACTGAATCATAAGCCTTGCACAAACCTCTCTTAATAGTTTATTTTGGTGAGCTAATATTATAATTGTATCCTCTTAATAGATCTTGCATAAGGTGTATATTCTCGACCATTGATCTTCCAGAAAACAAAGACATTTTGTGCAAGAATTATTTCATACGATCCAAAAAGACCATAGAGATACCTTTGTAGATTACATTACAACAAGAGATAGGGCTATAATCCTCCACAAGACTCGTACTATCTTTCTTTGGAATGTGAGCAATAATAGTGGCATTTAATTGCTTAAGTATAAAAACAAATGAAAATAATTCACGTACGACTTGTATAACTTTCTCTTCGATCAGATCCTAAGTTCTTTTGAAGAAAAGCGATGAATAGACATCGGTCTGGGTGTTTTACCATGTGCAATTTGGAAAACCACCTCTTTTATCTCTTCATGGGAGACCTTTTTATTTAAATTCAAACCTTGATTATCCGAAAATGTTACCCCACTCAAACACACTATGATCAATATTTTCCGTCGTTGGCTCTTGACCCCAATAACCTTGCACAATACTCCAAAAATGCATCCTTGATTTGGATACTAGAAGTAGTAACTTCCCCATTTGGGATATGAATATCTTCAATAAACTTTTTCTGTTTTTTACTTTTTCATTAGATGATGAAAAAGTTTAGTACATCGATCAATTTTCAAGTTATAACCAAGCTTTGATTTATGTTGAAGAACACTAATCTCGACTTTCTTAAGTATATTTTTAACTTTTCGTTTTCCATTAACTCTTTAAGATCCACATCATTTTCTATATTAGGTTTGAATTTAGTTTTGGCTTCGTCCAAGGCCTCTCGTGCTCTTCTACTCTTTGGAGATGTGAAAAAATGCTCTATATAAAATATCCCCAAGTCTAGCTTCAAGTTCCTAAGCTTTTTACAAACCAGATATTGTTTTGTACCTCTACCATGATCTTTTCTCCAACCATTACTAACAACTTCACCATAATCTTTATGTTCCACCCACATAATAAAGAAACAAAATAGAGTGTCTCTCGTGATATTTTGAAGAAACAATGACACAATGCAAGGTGAATGGTATGAGACACTTGAATTAGTTAGAAACTCTGTGTGCGTATAGTTAGATGGTTACAGGAAACACACACTGATAGTAAAGAAAAGATTAGTTAGCAATGCGATAAAAAGTATGTTCGATCTCATGGAGCCATTAGTGGTGTGTAGGCCGTGAGATCCGAGCTAGTTGAAAACCCCATTTGATGAACGTGCTAAAGGTAATAGAATGAAGAGATTGCATAGTTTAGAAAGTGATTAAGGTGGTTCCTTCATAAGCCCCTTGTTTCCTTTTAGCTTGCTGTCCAAATTAACATTTTATATCCTTCTCAGCCCCTTCTAGCCTTTATAAAGCCTTTTTATTAGCCACGTTATAAGCCATATCCCTTTAGATTTTAGGACTTTTCCATATGACCCGCACTCGAATCGCGATGCATAGACAGTTGTTTTAGAGCTTGAGTTTGGGGTGGTGGGTCCACCATTATGGGAATTGTTATTGGGTTGGGAAATTCTTAGCTTATTAATTGTGATCTAGTATTATTGATTATGAGTCACATGTTTATCTCACATCAAAAAGAGAGTCATAGCTATACAAAAGAAAAAATTGATATGGAAAGAATATATATATTTGGACCAGCAAAGATATTCGATGTGAACATCATAATGCTTTAGTATTGGGTTATTGGGGATGCTACTTTGTGCATCAAGAAAATAATTGGGTTGAGTCAGAATGTTTTATGAGAGTAACTCAAGCTCTAGGGCGATTCGTTGATGGCTAGTGAGGAGAGAGCCAAAAGCTCACTCTAAATTATCCAATATACTTATCATACCGTACCTAAGCCAACATTATAACCTTAAAGACCTTTTGATTCTTTGCTATGCGATCTAGAAGTAACTGAACCAATAGAGGTAGTTAAATGGATCTTTAGATACTAGTGAAGTTCGATGACCAATCTATAGCCTCCTTGGTGATCTGAGTTAAGATCATCTCCTTCTTACATTGCGAAGCTAATCTAATCTTGAATTCAAGACGTGTTGATGGTAGATATGAGAAGTGTGCAGGTATGTAGTTTGTAAATATTATTACATGAATTTTTTTGAGTAGTTGCTTTGAGTCTATTCTATATATTCTGTTATCTTCTTTCCCTTTGTGCTTAATTGACCTAGATGCATATTTAGAGACTTCCCTTTGTTCTTATCTTTACTGTATCGGGATGATACAACTTTGATTTGAGGGTCTTGATGTCTCGCCATTTGTAATGATTTAATCTTAGTTGGAGACATAATTTTAGGTATTGTAGGAAAGCTTTTACTCGATTTTGATACGAATTATTGTATTATCTTATTTCCTGTCTTGATTTGACGATTCATTATTTTTATAGCATATTTGGTTTAATTGTTTGTTAATTGTGAAGCTTTAAAGATATATGGTAATTGGTTAGATGCCAAATCAATTCCAGGAGATAAAGGAAAGAAGATAATGATGGAAATTGGAGATAAAGGAAGGAAACGATAAGTATGGAAAGATAAAGTTGCCAAGTAAATATGAATTTCAGCAGCTACGACCACAAAAGTGATAATAACTCAAGATTAGCTGAGAATTTGGAAGAATGGTCTGAAGTAAAAGTGTATAACTGATGTCTCCTTAATTGTTCGTATTTTCGACTCTTGGGAGACATCATTTTTTATGTTTAATTGAATATTTTGATAGACTTTTGAGCTAAAAATGCAATAATCCGGAATTCCTATTTTATTTCTAGTATTTTTGATTTATTAAACTTTTGCGCGTAATCTTGTGTATTTTAGTGAAAAGTTTGTAGGTTTTGAATATTAGTTAGGAATGGAATCCGAAAGAAGAGTCAAATATCACGAGATGAAGTCAAGACTTGAAGATAAATCCCGAAGATATCATATTTAGAGCTGAAAATCTGTTTTCCAGGCCATAGATTGCTGATTTCAAGGTGCTTAAGAGATGATTTAGCCGCTGACCTTTGAAGAGAAAACATTCCTCATCGAGTTAAGGAAATTTAGCAACTGATTTCAGGTCAATCGGAGTTGTAACGAAGCGGGAAAAGCCGTTTTAGTGAAGGTGTATCAACAGTTACGGGATTTTGGGCCAAGAGTGGAGTTGGGCTTTTCTAATTTTCATTTAAACCCTAAGTAAAACCCTAATCCGTTTTTACCACTATAAATAGGCCTTTAGACCTCATTATTCAGTACCTCTCAATTTATTCTTCAAATCAAAATTATCCTTAGAAGAGAGCGTCCAGAGAAGAAGCAGAAACAAGGAAAAGAAGAAGCAAGAGCTGGAGACGGTCTATATCTCCGATTCTCAGTCAATTCAACTCCAAAATTAGGTTTCTCTGTATTTTTATTTTGTAAGACAATATGAACCTTATTTCTTTTTATTTAGTTTTTGTCTTTTCAATTATTATGAGCTAAACTTAATTAGTGCTTGAGAACGCATAATGGGTTAATCCAAATTTGATTTCGTTTTATATATTTGGATTTGGGATTATTATTATTTAAATCAAATTGGGTGAATTGTATTTTTCTTTAATTTGCACTTTATCTACTATTTTTGACCTGATCAATCAATGATAGGACTTAGTATCTAAGCTATTCCAATTAGTGGCGATTGGATCACCTTGACGGGGGGTTTAGGTACCGAACTAGTTAATGAATGTAGGTTAGAAATTATTGACTCTGACGAGCTTAATTAAACCTATGGCCTATTGGGTAATTTGAACTTAAACACTTGAGAGTGGACTATAATCACCCTGACGGGGTTTGTAGCATTTGAGAGTTGCTCCTTAGTCCACCCTGACGGGGGTAAGGAGATTATAGAATCCCGACCAATACCAATTTACCGATTTGTCCCTTAAACAATGTATGAGATGAATGATAGTTAGGTAAACCTTTGCGTCTCTCAAGTACTACCTGCTCTTACTTGCGTATCACTTTTATTTACTTGCGTCTTAGTTATTTATTTACATTTTCGCATTAGTCTTTCATTCCTTAGGATTAATACAAAACCAAACAAACATATTATCTTTATTTGCTTTCATAAGTGCATCAATCATTAATAGATAAGCATTGTAGTCAACCATCCCGTCCTTGGAACGAATCTGATTTATCAGTTATACTACTTGGGACAACCGTACACTTGCGGTTGTGGTTCGATTATCTTTTGCATTTATTTTTAGAACACACAAAGGACCACCAAGTTTTTGGCGCCGCTGCCGGGGACGGTAGCGTGTGACCACGGTGTTTATCCTTTAGTGATAGTTGCATTTATTTTTTTTATTTTATTTTCAGTTTTACGCCTGTGTTTGCTTTGTTTTGTTTTTACAGGTGCTTTATTCAGGCAATGATCAAGAAATTTAATTGAAGATGTATAGAGAACATTACGCAAATCCTGGTCCATTTGACTATTGGGAAGACTCTTCGGGACAACAACAATGGGGTATAAATTCTTACCAACAACCTTATCAATACCCGCAAGAGCAAGGATGGAACAATCAATGGATCGGGAATAATCAACAACAAACACCATATCACTATCAACACGAACATGAATGGAACAACCAGTGGGTTGAAAACATTCAACAACCTCCACCTTCACCACAAATGTCCCAATTATATAGATCAGTTACAGAACTCATGAGCTTATATGAACAATCGCAGAAGTTAGCAGATGAAAGAGATTCCCGTTTGCAAAGACTGCAAAAGGAGCTAGACGAAATAGAATCCATAATTAATTCTCAGCATTCTGCCAATAGTATCAAGTCTTATGAAGATGGAAGAGATCAACCGGAAGAAATAGTTGAGGAGGAGGTGTTGAAAGAAGGTATTAGTTCTAGTGATATGAACACCGTGCCAATTATAAACGAAGACCACCATGTGGTTGAGGATCTTGTTAGCATGGTGGAAGAAGGAGTAGCAACGCAAATCCTAGAAGTGAACACAGAGATTGCTATTCCTAAGGTGTATACACATGATCAAGATATAGAACACAAACAAGAACAGGTGGAGATCGAGGCTATAGAAAATCCAAAGAAAGAATATTATGAGGTAATAGTGGAAGATTGGGTTGAAAGTGAAGACGAATGTGAAATGGTTGGAGAATCAATTGAAGAATTAAAGGTTAAAGATAAAATAGAAATTGAATATCCGCCACAAAAAGTTCACCAATCACCATCTCTACCACGAATCATTATTAAAGATGAAAAATCAGAATCACCTCGACTACCACAAATGATCAATATGTGTTATACAAGCAAGGTGCCACACCGCGAGAGCAAAAAGGCAAGGAGGAGCACCTACCCACCACATTTTAAAGATGAATCCGAGATTGAACCAAGGAGTAAAAATAATCTTATACCGTTGAAAACGGTTATCTACTCTAATATGGTGGAAAATGAGTTTCGTCATGAAAATAAAAAGGCGAAACGAAGTACTTACCCACCCCCTTTCAGAGATCGGTTGAACAATATTCTAAGGGGGAAGGTTCTAAAGCTTTTACATCAAGGAAGAGGCGAGTTTAAGCGGAGGAACACCGCAAGGGCCTCAATACCATCTTCATGGAAGGTAACGCGTCGAACTTAAAGACGTAATAAACAAAAGTGCTTCTTGGGAGACAACCCATGTTTTAAATTGCTTTCATGTCTTTTTAAATTTTTTAGTGTAAATTAGAGTAATGGTTATTGATTTAGTGTTTATTTGTAAGAAATGAGGAAGGTTGGTGTTTTTGATGATTACAGGAGTGAAGGTCACGAGTTTGGGGTACCTAGAACGAAAAAGAATGAAAATTTTGGGTTCCAATACAGTAGAAACCGGGTACCCGGTTTGTAGAATGCGGGCACCCGTTTTTGGTGCTGTACCCCAGGTATCAAAACTTCGGAAGATCATAACTTGACGCTCGGAGGTCGGAATTAACTTTTTCTTGAGCCTAAACCGCATAACTTTTCGAGATCTATCCAATGGTGAAGTCAAAAATTTCGTATGAATATCTAAAAGTTTCTGACCCAGCGTTTTGAGGCCCGCCATTAGTTGCGTCTCCACATAACACCATTAATGACGAACCAAAGCTCCAAAAATACTCAAATTCCATCATCAAAACACCAATATATCACCAATCCTTACCTCTAAACATCATCCCAACACATAATCAATCACAAATCTTTCCAAAAACACCAAGAAATTCAAGTTTTAACCCAAAAATTTCTTCACCAAAGCTTAAATATCCTTTAAACCTTTCCAACACCATAGATATTAAATACCCATCTCAAATAAATCACCAATTCCACTACTGTGTCACTTTCAACAATATCAAGCAACACAAATTTTATCAATAGCTTTGGTACTTTGAAGGTTGGCAATAGCAAGTGCAAGGTATCAAATCATCATAAATTCCATGGCCAATCCGGTAAAATAGCTCGAACTCTTCTTTTCTTTCTATAACCAGTTAGGAATTAAGATTTATTTTAGTTATTTAGCGGAGGAATTGTGAATTGTTTGAGCCTATTAATATTATATATTTTGCAAGTAATCTTTAAGTAGGTGAAAAATTGAGTTTGGGGTCATCAAAGATGACCATGAAGGTTGGAAAAGGTACGAAGAACATGATAAAGATAGAAAGTTGGATGTTGAGGAAAGATTTTCGTAGAAGAGATGATGATTTAGAGGGTTAGGAAATGATGAAGACTTGGAAAATATGACAAAAGAGTTCGAGGTAATGAAGAACACTTTAATCAAGATGAACGCAACAAATACATGATCTTTTAAGCTTGATAAAGACGTATTCAAAATTTCAACATGAGACTACACGTAATCGGCCTAGTGTCGATCCAGATATGTTTTCCAATCCTTTTCTCATTTAGTGTATATTATTTTAATTGCTTTATTGATTCTTTTCGAGTCGTGGGGACACGACTCATTTTTGAGTTTGGGGTGGGGTTCGTTGCCTCATCCCAGTTTTTATGTGTTTATTTGTTTTTAATTGCTTTCAATAAATTAAGTAGGAGTTGTGTTTGACTGTAGAAGATTTTAAATGTCCCTTTTTAAGCATACTTTTGATGAATCTATGATAGTAAATAGTGGACCTTAGGGAATAACATAAAACGCACTTACAATTGCATGCGGACATAGATAATGAATAGGAAAAATTAATGAACAATGCAAAAGAAGTAAGCTTGTACTTAAGGAAAATGTTTGGTTTGTAGAACGTGAGATCTAAATTAGTAGAGAACCCACTTAGATATGAACTAGAGACGAACCATGTAGTTAGGAAAATGATAGGGGCAGTTCTTTGTTAGCCATTTGAAGCCATTTAGCTTGCTATCCCTTATTATAATTTTATCCGTCTTAGCCCAATTTTGAGCCTTAAGCCTTTCTTTTGTAGCCACGATATAAGCCCATTATCCCTTAGATTATTAAGCATGACCAAATGACCCGCACTTGAATCACGATCCTGAGACCTGTCTCGAGCTTGAGTTTGGGGTGGAGGGTCCACATTTGGGAAGATACATTGGGAAGGGATTATATGTGTTTGTATTAAGGCACAAAAATAAAAGACGATATTATTATTTGTAACCCTTTGCCGGGATTTTAAAAAGAAAAAAAAAGAGAAAAGAAAAATAAATTATAAGAGACATGACCTTTCACATCAAAATGATGGTCATGGGTATCTTGTACAAAAAAAAAAAAGAAAAGAAATGAAAAAGAAAATAAAAAGAAAGAAAGAATAAAATAAACCGGCAAAGTGGAATATTTTGAAAAATCATCTTAGTTTATATTGGGTTGACATGGGGACGCAACATTAGCGCGTCAAATGGGTTAAGTGAGAACATTATATGAGTGTAAACTCAAGCTCGTGGACAGTTGTTGATGGTAAGTGAGGAGAGAGCCAAAAGCTCACTTCAAATTTACCAAATATACATACCACACCGTCCCTAAGCCTACGCTAAAACCGTAAAGTCCTCGTGATTCCTAGGTGCATGGTAAGTTAATAGGTTGTATACTAAGTGGAGCGTTCAAAGCGAGTAAGGATCGAGGAACAAACTATAGCCATCATAATGAGATAAGTACAAGTGTAACCTTCTAGCATTGCAAAGTTAATTTTATGATTGAAGTTATTTATGTTTGATGTTGCATGCTTAGTGTATGTGTATGTTAGTTCTTAATGTTTGCTATATGAGATTTATTTTAAGAATTGCTTTAGGGTGTATTTGCTAGCTTCTATTTTCTCTTGCATCTACTTCATTCCCCTTGTTTTTAGTTTTGCTTTGTCGGGACGACAAAGGTTTGAGTTGGGGGTCTTGATGTCTCCTTAATTGTTCGTATTTTCGACTCTTGGGAGACATCATTTTTTATGTTTAATTGAATATTTTGATAGACTTTTGAGCTAAAAATGCAATAATCCGGAATTCCTATTTTATTTCTAGTATTTTTGATTTATTAAACTTTTGCGCGTAATCTTGTGTATTTTAGTGAAAAGTTTGTAGGTTTTGAATATTAGTTAGGAATGGAATCCGAAAGAAGAGTCAAATATCACGAGATGAAGTCAAGACTTGAAGATAAATCCCGAAGATATTATATTTAGAGCTGAAAATCTGTTTTCCAGGCCATAGATTGCTGATTTCAAGGTGCTTAAGAGATGATTTAGCCGCTGACCTTTGAAGAGAAAACATTCCTCATCGAGTTAAGGAAATTTAGCAACTGATTTCAGGTCAATCGGAGTTGTAACGAAGCGGGAAAAGCCGTTTTAGTGAAGGTGTATCAACAGTTACGGGATTTTGGGCCAAGAGTGGAGTTGGGCTTTTCTAATTTTCATTTAAACCCTAAGTAAAACCCTAATCCGTTTTTACCACTATAAATAGGCCTTTAGACCTCATTATTCAGTACCTCTCAATTTATTCTTCAAATCAAAATTATCCTTAGAAGAGAGCGTCCAGAGAAGAAGCAGAAACAAGGAAAAGAAGAAGCAAGAGCTGGAGACGGTCTATATCTCCGATTCTCAGTCAATTCAACTCCAAAATTAGGTTTCTCTGTATTTTTATTTTGTAAGACAATATGAACCTTATTTCTTTTTATTTAGTTTTTGTCTTTTCAATTATTATGAGCTAAACTTAATTAGTGCTTGAGAACGCATAATGGGTTAATCCCAATTTGATTTCGTTTTATATATTTGGATTTGGGATTATTATTATTTAAATCAAATTGGGTGAATTGTATTTTTCTTTAATTTGCACTTTATCTACTATTTTTGACCTGATCAATCAATGATAGGACTTAGTATCTAAGCTATTCCAATTAGTGGCGATTGGATCACCTTGACGGGGGGTTTAGGTACCGAACTAGTTAATGAATGTAGGTTAGAAATTATTGACTCTGACGAGCTTAATTAAACCTATGGCCTATTGGGTAATTTGAACTTAAACACTTGAGAGTGGACTATAATCACCCTGACGGGGTTTGTAGCATTTGAGAGTTGCTCCTTAGTCCACCCTGACGGGGGTAAGGAGATTATAGAATCCCGACCAATACCAATTTACCGATTTGTCCCTTAAACAATGTATGAGATGAATGATAGTTAGGTAAACCTTTGCGTCTCTCAAGTACTACCTGCTCTTACTTGCGTATCACTTTTATTTACTTGCGTCTTAGTTATTTATTTACATTTTCGCATTAGTCTTTCATTCCTTAGGATTAATACAAAACCAAACAAACATATTATCTTTATTTGCTTTCATAAGTGCATCAATCATTAATAGATAAGCATTGTAGTCAACCATCCCGTCCTTGGAACGAATCTGATTTATCAGTTATACTACTTGGGACAACCGTACACTTGCGGTTGTGGTTCGATTATCTTTTGCATTTATTTTTAGAACACACAAAGGACCACCAATAACTTTCCGAGAAGATTAGTTTCGATATAAAGAACGCATCAATCGGAGCAATATCGAAGAAGTTACTGCCAAAACAAGACAACAACAGTTTATTACCTTTTCTATATTTTAGGGTTACGAATTTGAGTTGGGCTAGAAGTCCAATTACTTGTCTTCCATTCCAAGGAAACGTGTTAGGCTTCCTAAACCCCTATAAATACACCTGTAAACTATTGTAAACATGTCTTTGCTCAGCTCCAAGGCATAGACTTAGTCCTTGCCTCCCATAATTGGTCTTTAAGTTTTCTTCATCATTAGAAGTTATTCAAGAGAGCAAGTTGACAGTATGTATCTTTCTTTTAGTTTATTTCTTTCAAGTATGAACTAATTTTCCCATAGCTTGGGTTTTGCATAGGTATAATCTATGAATTCTATTCTCTTCTATCTATGTTTCTTTGGGAGAATCATTTTAAATTGATTCTAGCTGCTTAACCATATATTTGTTTTATGCGCTTTGATTTATTGTCTGTCTTAAACCTAATCAATTTAGGGTTGTGCTAATAGTAGTTAGATGGTCACCCGGAAGGGGTGTCTAATTATTGAAACACCACATAAACGTCTAGTGTGCGGTAGTGATCCTGACGGGCTTGCTTAACTAGATAGTCATTAGGGTTTGATTTAATCACCGATCATCATTAGAAGGCCAGTCTCGTTTAGGAACCTAGGGGCGTAAGAACACCCTATTTAAGTCCCCTCGTGATTGGGAGGTCACTACCCTAGTCCACATTGACGGGTGTAGGGAGGAATTTAGAATCTGACTACTTATCTAAGAGATATTATCACCCTTATTAACTAGTAGAAGAAATAGAACGAGTAGTGCATACGAGCAAAACCTGAGCTATATTCTCTCATCTATATTCTTACATCTTTTAAATTACTGTCTTTTATTTTATGTAGTTTAATCATTAATCTCTCTATCAATCATATTTATTTTTCCTGTCTTTTAATTATTAATTGCTACTCTGATTTATTTACCCATAAGCTTAACACACTTAAGTCTCTGAGGAACGAATCTTCTTATCATTAAAACTTGCATACGTCTTGTAATATTTGCAGTAATGTGTTTAGTCTAGGGTGGTTAGTGCATTGTTTTCCGTATTTATTTATCATATTTTAGCACACCTAGGCGACACCATTTACCTACCCAAAAATAAACAAAGGTAAATTCTCGCTTCTCAAAAAAACCGTATCTCTTTTTCTCTCTCCAAATTTACAATTCTTTAATTTATAAATTCGTAACAAAGTCACGTTCTTAGTGGATTTGAGCATCTATCTTTTTGTTGAAAATTTAGTTTTTTCGTAACTAATTCATAACCAATTACAATAATAATATTAATATGTTCTCGGTAGATTTGAGCTCTTGAAATGAACACACACACATATATACATACATACATATATATATATATATGCATCATGTAAACATTGAAATATATTTTAAATATTTTTTTAATACTTTTAAATTTGGTGGGATTTTGATATAGAATTTTTTTGTCAGATAAATAAATATATCAAAATCAAAATCAAAATGTACAAGATACACCGGGAATCCCCAAAGTAACTTATTACTCAAGCAAAATCCCAAAGTAGTCATTCTCATCTAGGTCATATATACCATCTAGGGAACGTCTACCAAAATCCCCAACTACCTGAGCAAATAGCTGTGAGAATTATACAAAAAATGGACCAAGTTTATTGTCCCATAAAGTTAAAGACCGTGAGGAAATTGTTTTGAAAATTACAAATAGTCAACAAAACTCGAATTTAATGTTGGGAGTCCAACACCAAGCTTTGAGAAAAAATGGTATGAGCTTTGATCCTTTGGTCAAAAAAATATTTTGAGAAATGTCTTCGTAAAAACATCTCTCTCAAAAAGTTGCATCTTTTTCTTGTAGTAAATCTTTTTGCACCTATTGTGGAAAATATAGGCATATTGCATCTGATTGTCATTATTGAAACCAATTGGAGTTAGGCTCCTCAGTACCTTATTGGCAAAGGCCAAAGTGGATAATACCCTCAACTTTCCAAAACATGTCGTATACCTAGTACTTAATCTATATGATTATAGGAAAAGGAGCATCAAGAGCCTTAATGATTGATTTCTTGATGATGGATGTTCTATCACATTGAAGATTGAAAATAGGTGTAAAATTTCCTTCTCTTTGCTTATCTTGCTCTCATACTTATGTGATTAGTTGTTATATGGATTTTGAGTATTATCTTATTATACTCTAGTTATTATATTGGTTTATCTTATGACTTCTTGCTCTTTTTGCTTTATATGCATTACATTGTTCCTCCTAATCCTGCTCATTCTTAGGGTGAAAAAATGATGTTTTTAAAATTGAAATGCTTACCCTTTTTCGATGAAGACAAAAGGTTGATATGTTGCTTGCATGCTTTCTTTTAATAATAATTTGTTATGACATGTTGCATTGAGAGATTGCATGTCTTAAATGTTATTTTTTTGCATTTATCATCTATGTGATATATGCTTTAAGTGGTGGTGGGGGGCTGTGCCTTGAAAAGGCTATGTGCTTCATTTTCCTATTGCACTACTTAAAGTTTAGTAATAGCATATATGCATATTACGAGGGGGAGTCAGGCTTCTTAGACTTGCATAAATGTCTCATTATAAGAGTGCTTTGTGGAAAGATTTGTGGGAAGGGGGGGGGGGGGGGGGGTCGTGCCTAGAAAAGGCTCCATATGTGCTTCATTTTCCTATTTGCACTACTTAAATTTTAGTAATAGTATATATGCATATTAGGAGGGGGAGTCATGCTTCTTAGACTTGCAGAAACGTCTCATTATTAGAGTGCTTTGTGGAAAGATTTGTTATCGTCAAAAGGCGGAGAATGTTGGGCCATTGCCCCTTCTAGTATGTTATTACGAGACAAATCTGTATGAAATTAACTTGCTCTAATTGTCATTATTCATTGTTAACACTTGTACACCATATCATTTGTTATTTCACATATCATCCATGCAATACAACTAGCTAAAATGTGCATTATATCACTTTGATCTCCTAAACATATTTTATGTTATATATTTTTGTGTGTTGAAAATTGACTTCTGAGGTGAAGTACAACTATGCTAAAAATGTAATTTCTAATAACTCTTGTGTATAAAGTTTTATTTCTAGATAATAAATTCTCAAAATACAATTTGGATTCCCGGTTTTGTAACGATACAGGTCCCCGTTCTAGTTAGAAGAACTATGCTCAAATCAGTACAATTCTGCAACCTTGCACACAACGCAAACATAAATACCTATCTATTCCGCAAACCTATTTTGTAAAAAAAAAATCAACCCAATTTAAAACAGGTTCGAGATAAAAAACATCGCCATGATTTTGAAAAAGAGATGCTGAATATTTAGTCGTTAGATCATTAGATGCGCAACGTGAAAACAATATATTCTCTTAAAACGGCACCGCATTTTGGTGAAACTGGGTACCTATTTTCTAGGATTCATTAAATTTAATTTATCAACCAAATGAAGTCAACGAGGGCTATAAATACCTCTTCTATTCAAGTATTCAACACACTCTGGATCGTCCTCAACTACCATCATTTTTAGCATTAAATCAAGAGATCTCAAGCACCCAAATTTCATCTTCTAATCATAATCAAATCTCGATAAGCATAATCTTCATATCAAATCAAAAGGAGAAAATCTATCATCATTTTTAAATCAACTCGAGAAGAAGTAAATTAAGCATCAATTTATCATCTACTCAAGAGAACAGTTTCATCAAATTTCATTGTTCGATCCACTCATTAGGGAGTCAACAAGCTTCATTTTATTATCTACTTATTAAGGACTCATTTATGTTCACTGTAATAACCAAACATTATAGGGTTTAGATCTTGCTCCAAATTAGAGAAGAAAGATTTTAGAGTTTGAGATTGAGCCTATAAAAAATCTAACTTAGGTTGTGACTTAGCCCGATAAAAGTTTTGGTTTAGCTTCATGATTGAGCTCGTAAAAAACCATTCTTAGATTTTGTGATTAAACTTGTCAATAATCACATTTAGTTTTGTGATTAATCCTAGTAAAAATCAAGGTGTAAGAGTTATGGTTGAGCCTAGAAAAACCATGTTGTATCGGTTCTGTTTATAAAAGTTAAGAAAACGAGAATATTGGTGAATGAGCTTAAAATCACAAGGTGGATACCTTAGATAATAGATGTAGGGGAACCAAACCACTCTAAATTATTGAGTACTCTATATACCTACATTTTTAATTCATGTCGTGATATGAAATTATACAAGTTTTTATCAACTAATACTATCTTATCTTACTAGTCTTCAAGTGTTTGATAACATCCCTCAAAGAGTTTTCAAACTTATATTATCTTCTAATTTTTCTGAATTATTAATATTCTAGATTAATGTCTTATTCACTCTCGCCCCTTAGGACTTAAAATGATATCAGGGCCTAACACTAGTATAATACGTAACCATACTTGATTTAATAACGTGGAAGCTAATAACTGAAAAGGTTTATTTACTACTAGACCCCCTAAAAATTGGTGGTTGTGGTAGCAGTGTCCAGGTTTAGTCGTGGCAGAGTTTTAAACAAATAAACTGGCTGACTAGCGGTGGTCGGATTTTTTTCAAAACTAAAAGAATTGGCCAGAAATGGTGGTGGCTGCAGAGGTGCTCGGTGGTGGTCCGAATTAAATAAAATAATAAATTTGGTCGGTGGTGATGGTGGCATTAACGGTGGAAGCAATGGTCGCAGGTGGTTGTGATAATGTTTAAAATTAAAAATAATATAATATATTTAAAATAAGAGTAGTTTAGGTATCGAAAGATACATGCGTTGGTTTTACCATTATTAATATTAGTGAAAGGGTTTTTTAATAAAGTAAATTATTGAATATTGTTTTAAGAGCAAATTCTATTTTTAGCCCAAACGTTTCAAACAGTATTATTTTTAGGCCAAATATATTTAAAAGTACAATTTTTAGGCCATTTTACTAGTTTCGTGAGATATTTTATAGATTTTAAAAGTAATTTGGACACTTCAAATAGAGTTACTAGTGTGTGATGTGGTCAAATAAAAATATTGTTTATTTTAAATGTCCAAATTACCCTTAAAATTTATTAAAAATCTCACAAAATTAGTGAAATTGCCTAAAATGATACTTTTGAATATGTTGTCATAAAAATGTTATTTTTAAAATATTTGTTCTAAATAATAATTTTGGTCGGTAGTGATGGTGGCATTAACGGTGGAAGCAATGGTCGGAGGTGGTTGTGATAATATTTAAAATTTAATGTAATATAGTTAAAATAAGGGTAGTTTAGGTATAGAAAGATACATGCGTTGGTTTTACCATTATTAATATTAGTGAAGAGATTTTTTAATAAAGTAAATTATTGAATACTGTTTTAAGAGCAAATTCCATTTTTAGACATTAGTTATGGTCTAAAAATATTTTTAGCCTAAACGTTTCAAACAGTATTATTTTTAGGCCAAATATATTTAAAAGTACCATTTTTAAGCCATTTTACTAGTTCTGTGAGATATTTCATAGATTTCAAAAGTAATTTGGACACTTCAAATAGAGTTACTAGTGTGTGATATGGTCAAATAAAGATATTGTTTATTTTAAATGTCCAAATTACCTTTAAAATTTATTAAATATCAAAATTAATAAAATTGTCTAAAATAATACTTTTGAATATGTTATCATAAAAATAGTATTTTTAAAATATTTAATCTAAAAATATTTTTAGATAAATATAACTAATAATATAAAAAATCTTTTTATAGAAACCTTGAAACTAATTTGTCTACCCTTCATTATTATTTTTATATGTCTACCCTTCATTATTATTTTTCATATATAACTTTCTTACTTTTCTCGTTGAAAATCTATTCTTTCATTTAAGTTTAAAATTATTGACAAAAAAAAATCTAGATTAAAGTTTAAAGTTTTTTTTTGTCATTCAAAATCAACACAAGAGTTAACTATAGCTATTACATATATTTAAAAGAAAATTATTGAAGGCAATCAACGACAAGTCCTTCCACCCGGACAGATCATATTTCTTCTCGTACATTTAGCAAGAGCATCAGCAGTAGAATTAAATCTTCTGTTAATATGGGCAATTCTCCAATTTGTAGAATGACCTAACCATTTCCTAATTTCCGATAGAATAGGTTTAAGACTCCAATGAAGTCCGGTCGCGTCCGCGATTCCTTGAACTAGTTCAAGGTTATCAGTGTAGAAAGACACAGCTTGACAAGAAAAGTCTTTACACGACCTCATTGCCATAACAACGGCCCATGCTTCACCTTCGATAACCGAGTTAATCATACATCTAGAATTAACCTTCCTAGTAATAACACCTTCTTTATTAACTCCAATAGCAGCGATTGCAGCCTGTTCCTTATTCGATTTAAAAGAAGTATCACAAGTCCAAACCATATCTGCGACATCAATGACAATCGGGTTATCACTGTAATCATTCTCAATTTCAGTAGAACTTCGCTCCCTTGTTGAAGTGTTTAAAATTAAGCAATGTCTGCATGAATAAAATAAATAAGAGAAAAAGACTTTGTAGGTACCCATGAAATTCGAAAAGGGATTTTTGAGTACCTATACTATAAAATAGGATTTTTAGGTACCTAACTTTTTCTTTTTGTCCAACCGTTAGTGTTTTTCGTTATCTCACACATTAAATATACCTTTCAAAATAAAAGGAAACCAAGTCCCCAAATGCTCTACATCATACTTAATGTGTGAGATAACGAAAAACTCTAACAATTAGACAAAAAATTGAGTACCTAAAAGTCCTATTTTATAGTATTAGACTCAGAAATCTCTTTTCACATTCCATAAATATCCATAAAGTCTTTTTCTCAATAAAAAATGAAAATATAATCTAGTCATCTAGGTCGTCCAAAATACTCCAATGTTGAGTAAGAACAGTGACATAAAAGGAACGTGTTTAGATAGTGTCAACCTCAACCTTGAAATTTATTAATTACTTTCTAATATTAAGAGCTAAAGAAAAAAGATAAAACAATATAGAAACAATCTGCAATATGAAATTCATTGAAATCCATTTATATTTTTTTTTGTTCAAATCATTGAAATCCATTTATAACTAAAGAAAATGATTGTGTTTTTTAACATCTGTAAAAAATTGAATAGATATTATATGTGACCGAGAAAATAATTCAGTGTAGCTAAACTTGAACTTTATAAGAGAGATAATATGGAAAAAGAAGAACACAAAGTGAGGTGGTATGATATATATATATAAGACAAACATAAGGAATAATATTGGAGTATTATTAGCCCCAGATTAAAGCATTTAAAAACATTGAAATGATCTAAACTAGAGAGACATGTTGACCGTATAATTAGCCGATCATGCACTATCGAAATATTCCGTGATCGAGCACACGATTGCAAAACAAGAGTTTACAATATATTTAATAATTAAATTTCATTTCCCGGAGAATCTAGAGCGCATCAGGCGCTGACCATGGCTTTGGAGAACTATTAAAAATGGATTAACGTTTTCTTCTCATCTTGTTCCATTCCTGTGATCGATTCGTATAAACAATTCACGTTAAAGCAAGTTCAATAAACATAGGGAAAGGTAACATACTTTAATAATGGAATTGAATTCGTTAACGACTCAAAATATTTTTTATTCTTTTCTATATTTTCTAGTTATTAAATTTATTTTATATGATTTTTGGTCTTTAAATTAATTTTAATTAGTGATTCAGATTATTCAGTTTTAATCGATGACCTGAAATATCTTGATTTCTTTCTATATTTTATACCATTAGATCTATTTCATATTTTTTTATTTATTTTTACTCTTCATCTTTAATCATGTATTTTTTTAGTTACCCTTGAAATTCTTAAATAATTCAATCAATTCTTATCTTTTGAAATATTCTCACAAAAACATAAAATTTAAAATTTATATCTTACACACGAACGTATTGGAACAAAAAACAAAAAGAAGTCTCTTCACACTCACATTTCCTCTAAGTCTTTCTCCTGAACAAGAAAACCACCGCCACTCGGAAACCATTCTTCACTATCATCAACCGGCTTGGCTAGGCCATCAACAATGAAAGAACTCAAATTAAGGTGAAAAATAATTTTTACCATTGAAATTTTAAAAAATTGAATTATTTTTAACCTAATCTTACCACTTTTACAATTTTCAGAATTATCTGATATAAGTATAATTACAAAACCTTGCTCATGTCAACTTTTATCTAATGAATAAATTATCAGATCAAAAAATAATTAAATTATTTTCTTTTATTGTGAACAAGGGTGCATACCCACAAAGAAAGGAGGTTCTTTTTATAAATTCAGACTCAATTCATGTCTGTGAAATTTACGATTCTCCATTTTCAGGTCAGTTTTTTCTTTTATTCCTTTATTGAACATTATATGATGCAAAAGATTGAATTACACGATGTGCATGTAATGTCTCACTTCTCAGTTATCCATCTATATCAGTGAAATATTGTGCATGTGGCTTACTTATGTTAGTTTATGTGTGAATAACGTCTATATTAGTCAAATATTGTGGGTGTAAATAGTTTATCTCTACGACTACTATTAGGTAAGATTCTTTACATAATTATTTTACTTTTTTCTGTACGTTTTACAGAGAAGCGGCAAGAGACCGGGAACAAGAATGGCGTACGCTTTGGCACAGATGAGTTGATCAAATTTTTTTGGTATTGTCGAACGATATATGTATGTTGATATATCCATGTTTTGTAAAGTTATGAGACGGATGCACAAAAAACAAAATAACAATATTGAAAGGATTCAAGAAAAAGATATTTTGTAGTTATGACTAAATTTTTAGACAAGAAATTTAAAGTCTAAACCTAAATAAAGTGACAAATAACTAAATTTTTTATGTATTCTATAAAATTTATAAAAGAGATTATAGACAAGAAATTTATTATCTTCAAAAATATTTTTTATTTGGATTTATTCTTGGTTTGCTAATTTTTTGTATAATTCAAATATAGTAAAACAGTGAATATTCAATACAATTTTAGGCTCTCCTTAATAAATAAAATTATAAGTATTGTCTAACACTACAAGAAATAGTAGCATTAGCGGGGAAGCTATTACGACAACAACTAAAATGGCCTCTAATGATATTTGTAAAAACTAAAATGGCCTCTAATTATATTTTTAGCGGCAACATTTGCCGCTAAAGATAAAGTTAATAGCGGCAAAAACAAATAATTTGCTACTAAAGGTATCTTTAGCGAGAAACTTATAGAGGCGACAAATAACGACTATTAGCGGCAAAATTAAGATTTTTAGTTTTAAATATTTTGCCGCTAAAGATACTATTTCTTGTAGTGTAACTAACCAAAAATAAATCTTCACCTCGACATGCACCAACAAATATTACAAAATACCAATCAATCAAACAAATAACAACTTATACGATTTCAGAACAATATCAATGATCTTGTATTCTAGTATTATTTACATGAGAATGAGATATTTGAAATAAACCTAGCTCAAGCGATAAAAAATATAGTCAATCACTTTATTGACATATGAAGTAAAACTTTTATCATATAAAGTTTATCAATTTTGTATAGAGTCTTATTGTCTTAAATATTATATTTTTCTTATTCATTAAATAATTTTTCTACAAAATCCCTTTAATTTTATTACTGTATTATCTTTATTGGGACCACATGATTATTATATTTGTTAATATTTATTAATATTTATTAATATTTGATATATATAGGCATTTTATCCAAAAATTATGTTACATTAATAATTTAAAAACAACGAAATATTCAAAATTATGTGGTGTACATACCATGCCCACTTATTCAAATAAACCAACATCTTTAAATAATTCAACCTTTATAGGGTAATTATTTCTAAAACATTTAATTCTCTTAATGTTTTCCCGAATAACAAAAAACAAACAAAATGATAAAATGTTCCTCGAAAATGTCTTGCAACTACGGAAGGGGCTCAAACCTCAGTTCTTTCTCCAATTGGATTCCTAGCACATAGTCCATCATCAACCAATTGACAATTCCTTCCATTTCTCATAGCCTCAGCTTCACATCGCCAGTATCTATAATTGGGAACTACCATCGGAGGAAGTTTCTCGCTAATTCCAAATGAAAATGGTTCACCCAACTTGACATTCTTATGTCTCATTTCAGCTACATATCCACTACATACAAATAAATAAAATATCAGCAAAATCTAACTAATGCATAGTAGATCAAATAAATGAAATAAGAATATTTAGATATTTTTAAATGAAAAATACATTTTAGAAAGATACCAACTTTGATGTTAATCATCTCTCCAATCACTCTAATAAATACCACTCCATCAAATTTAATCTGCCACAACTAATATATTCAATTGAAGACAATAGGTAGCCGCTGATTATTATCATTATATGCTTAATATATTTGTTTCCAAAAAATACAAAGTACTATAACAATAATCAGTGTTTCTATATATTTAAAACACATTTGGATAAGAAATATTATATTATAATTTACACAAAGAAAAAATCATTTTGACATGTTTTTTAAATTAATAATATCGAGGGACATAAAATTAGGCTCACCGTATACTGAAATGTCGACAATTTTGGCTATTTAGGTCCACAACTAACGAAGTAATTGGGATCCATGATCCAGATGAGGTTTCTTTGGTATTTTTTTCCATATCTACAATAAAAATAAATATATTAATAAATAATTTAATTTTAAGTATGCATAAAAAGTTAAAAGAGAAATGAATGGGAATTATAATAAATTAAAAACCTGATAATTATATAAAATATTAATTAAATGCTTGTAATTACTGATGAATTTTATAAGGTATAGAGTAAATAAGGAGGCTACAAGAATAAATGCGTTAAATAAAGTTTAACAACCTTATAAAAATATACACACAAATATATTGAAATATTAAAATGATTTAACTCCACTTAAGCAAGAAATTATTTCATAAATATCTACAACAATTGAATTGAAAGAAATATCGATGAAACAAAAAAAAAATTCAACTTAATAAAAACATGTAAATAAAAAGTAAATAAGGAGGCTGAGAGTATAAACATATCAACTAAAATTCAACAACCTTATAAAAACCCAACAAATATATTAAAATATTAAAAAGATTAAAATTTATTTTACACAAGAAATAATTTCATAAAGATCTGTACTAATTGAACGGAAAGAAATATATTAAAAAGATTAAATTTTATTTTACACAAGAAATAATTTCATAAAGATCTATACAAGAATAAATGCGTTAAATAAAGTTTAACAACCTTATAAAAATATACATACAAATATATGGAAATATTAAAATGATTTTAACTCCACTTAAGTAAGAAATTATTTCATAAATATCTACAACAATTGAATTGAAAGAAATATCGGTGAAACACAAAAAAAAAAAAAAGCTCAACTTAATAAAAACATGTAAATAAGGAGTAAATAAGGAGGCTGAGAGAATAAACACATCAACTAAAATTCAACAACCTTATAAAAATCCCAACAAATATATTAAAATATTAAAAAGATTAAATTTTATTTTACACAAGAAATAATTTCATAAAGATCTGTACCAATTGAACGGAAAGAAATATCGAAAAAACTCAAAAACGGAAATAACTTAAAATGTATAAAAACTGGTAAGTGATCCAATATAAAAATATGAATTTAAAAATTACGCTTCAACTCAGCCAAAAAAATATATATTTATTTACTCAATGAGAAATGCCCAAATCAATAAAAAGAGAAAACAAGAATGTTTTTAATCAGGTCAAGACCTAATTGATTTGATAAAGAACCAAATATATACTTTGCTATATAGTAATTATATATAAATTGCCAAATATACCTGTTTTTTTTTCTGGAATTTATTTTTGAATTGTTGAATGTTTTTGCGATGAATTTGAGAAACAATAGTATAAGATTAAAAATATATAGATTTATGGGAAAAGGGTCAACGCCCCAAAATGTCTCCCATTCTCCTCCATATTTTCTATCCATTAGATTTATTTTATATGATTTTTGGCCTTTAGATCAATTTTAATTAGTGATTCAGATTGTTCAATTTTAATCGACGGTCTAAAATATCTTGATTTCCTTCTATAATTTTTCAACCATTAGATCTATTTTATATTTTTTTATTTATTTTTACTCTTTATCTTTAATCATGTATTTTTTTTAGTTACACTTGAAATTTTCAAATAACTCAATCAGTTCTTATCTTTTGAAATATTTCATAATAACATAAAATTTAAAATTCATATCTTACACACGATCGTATTGGAACAAAAAATTACAAAATAAAGTCTCTTCGCACTCACCTTCCCTCTAAGCCTTTCTCCTGCACAAGAAAACCACCGACACTCGGAAACCATTCTTCACCAACATCAACCAGCTTGGCCAGCCAATCAACAATGGAAGAACCCAAATTAAGGTAAAAAAATAATTTTTACCATTGAAATTCTAAAAAATTGAATTATTTTTAACCTAATGTTATCACTTTTACAATTTTCAGAATTATCTGATATAAGTATAATTACAGTCGTGTTAGTTCTTTTTACGAATCATACCATGTCCATTATATCTTATGACCATTGAAGTCTTACCGTATGAAGAAGTGATGTTGCTGCATAAAAAGACATACTGTGAGTTTTTTCTTTTTCATTATTTATTTTTTTAATTAATATTTCTATTTTTTTTTTATACAAATCATAGAATGGCCATTCTACGACCATTTGAAGCTTTACCATATGAGAAGTGATGATGCTCCTTAAGAGGACATGTGGTAACTTTTTTCTTTTTACTATTTATTTTTTTAATTAATATTTCTATTTTTTTATACAAATCATACAATCACAATCACCATTTTATAACCATTGGAAGCCTTAGGGTGTGTTTGGTTTAAGGAAGGATTCTTTAGTAAAGGATAGGAAATAAGAGTATAATAAAGGAATGGAAAGGAGAGTATTTAATCTTGTTTGGATTGAATAAAAAGAAAGGGAGGGATTTTATTAAAAGATTATAAGTATCTGATGTTTGTATTAGAAGAAAATGGAAGAAAGAGATTCTTTTTATAACTAAATGACTTATATACCCATCTTAAAATATTTCATAAAGAAAGAATAAAGGTAATTTAGACATTACAAAGTAATAAAAGAATCCTTCCTTCCTAATCCCACTGAATTAGAAGGATTGAATATATAGGTTTATAAAGGATTGTAAGAATTCTTTAATAAATTATCCTCTCTAATTTTTGCCAATACAAACACGGGATCAGATTGTTATTATCCTTTAATACAATCCCATCTCATCCCTACCAATCCCCCATCCAAACAAACCCTTACTGTATAAGAAGTGGTGTTGTTGCGTACCTAAGAGGACATGTGAGTTTTTTTCTTTTTCTTTTTTACTATCTATTTTTTTTAATTAATATTACTATTTTGTTTTGTTTATTATTTTTTTATACAAATCATATAATGGTCATTTTATGACTATTGGAAGCCTTTTACCGTATCATAAGTGATGCGTATGAAAGGGTTGTAAATTTTTTTTACTACTTATTTTTTTAATTAATATATTTATTTTGTTTTATTTATTATTCTTTTATACAAATCATACCATGACTAAACCTTTAAAAATGATTTTAACCCAATCTCATCACTTCAGAATTTACAATTATGTTGTTTATTATTTTTTATATAAATCCTACAATAGTTATTTTATGACCACTAGAAGCCTTTTACCGAAAAGTGATGCTTCGTACGTAGGAAATGAGGTGTAAGTTTTTTTTTTCTTTTTCTACTTATTCTTTTAATTAATATATCAATTTTGTTTTGTTTATTATTTTTTTTACAATAGACATTTTATGACCATATTAGTCTTTTTAACTACTTATTATTTTGTTTTGTTTATTATTTTCTTATACAAATCAACAGTGACCATTTTACCATTTTACCATATTTGAAAGCCTTTTAATGTATGAGAAGTGAGCTAAATTATTTTTAACATATTCTCATTGCTTTTACAATTTTCAAAATTATTTGATTTAAGTATAATTAAAATCGTGTGGTTTATTATTTTTTTATACAAATTCTACAATGGCCATTTTATGACCATTGGATGTCTTTTACCGTATGAGAAGTAATGCTATATACATAGGAAGGGATGTTGTGCGAGTTCTTTTTTTCCTACTATTTTTTAATTAATTAATTTATTTTGTTTAATTATTTTATTGATTATGATATTAATCGAACTAGTATTGTTTTTGGATTTGACTATATTGTTTTTGTTGAATTTAGTCTTGAGCTGATACACTGGAGTATGATATTTTCAAGATTACAAACCCTTGCTCAGGTCAACTTTTATCTAATAAATAAATTTTCAGATCAAAAAAGAATTAAATTATTTTCTTTTATTGTGAACAAGAATGCATACCCACAAAGAAAGGAGGTTCTTTTTTTGAATTCAGACTCAATTCATGTGAAATTTATAATTCTCCATTTTCAGGTCATTTTTTTTATTCCTTTATTGAACATTATATGATGCAAAAGATTGTATTACACGATGTGCATGTAATGTCTCACTTCCCAGTTATCTATCTATATTGTGCATGTGGCTTACTTACCTAGGTGTTTATACTTTATGCTAGTTTATGTGAGAATAACGTCTATATTAGTCAAATATTGTGGGTGTATATAGTTTATCTCTACGACTACTATTAGGTAACATTCTTTACATAATTATTTTTACTTTTTTCTGTGTGTTTTAAAGAGAAGCGGCGAGAGACGGGGACCAAGAATGGCGTACGCTTTGGCACATATGAGTTAATCAATTTTTTTGGTATTGTCGAGCTATATATGTATGTTGATATACCCATGTTTTGTAGAGTTATGAGACGGATCCACAAAAAACAAAATAAAAATATTGAAAGGATTCAAAAAATAGATATTTTGTAGTTATGAGCTATTTCATATTCATGTCATCTCAATTATTTGAATTTTTTTTATTACATAAGAGTATATTTTGGTTGATCGATTTATAGTTTATGTAGTTGTTTGTGCAAAATGCATCCTATTTTTTGTATTCAGATTATTTTTATCTCAAGAATTGTTTGTTTATCCTAATTTATATTTATTTTTCTAAATTAATATTCTTAGAGTGCCTTCAGACACGGGTTCATACCTAGTATATATATATATATATATATATATATATATATATATATATATATATATATATATATTTTTTGAAATACAATAAATCCCCTATTTAATTATAACAAATATTTTAAATGTCTCCATAAGTAAATTAATCAAACTCTTGCAATTCTTTTTTTGAATAAATATGAAAGTTACTTTAGACTTGAAATTATTTTGATTCTAATAAAATTCGATCCTATAACTTTTTGATCTCTAGGGAGGAGTTTAACAACTAGAATAACAATCGATCTTAAGTCTAATATAAGTCTAATATAACGAGTGACAAACCTAAAAACTATGAATAAATATGGTTTAACGTATATGGGTCTATGAACAACTTCTTTGAATTATGTTTTAAGGGCAGTAGCATGTCAACATATAAAGAAACATAAGTTTGTAAATTTAACTAAATAATAATAATAATAATAATAATATATATATATATATATATATATATATATATATATATATATATATATATATATATATATATATATAAAGTAAATTTTTTTAAACAATTTGAATCATCTTACATTAAAGACATTCATGATTATCTAAGAGCCCTTAAATCACTCTGTTCAATTAAATGAGTATCCACTAGATAAGTTGTCATGTTTGATCCATCCCCGATCGTATTATTCCATCTTTTTTGTTGTCCCAATGGTTAATATATCTGGTTTTTATTTAGAGTACATGTGTGTGATTCATGTCAATGAATTTTTTTTTTTCCCAACACCTAGAAAATCTGGGTTCATTTTTCGTCAATAGAATAATTTTTATTTTTCCATGATGATGATGATGATAAGGCCTTTAGGAAGTTTTAAAATAAAAAAGCAGTTTTATTTTTTGAATTTCGATATAGCTTTTAGATATATTTTGAGTTTTTATCCAACGGGTCTTTAAAATCCCTCCTATATATAGACCAAAGCATCCAAATTCAGTCCTCCTTTTACTAAAGATCACTAATAAGATTTTACACTATAACCTATTTTTCCCACTACCCTATTATAACCTTAAAATAAATTTTATTCAATATATATATATAAAATAAATACCCAGAACCCTAAAAATATCCCACACCCATTCATTCTCTCTCTATTTACGTTATTTTTTCAGCTTTTACTCACGCGTTCTCTCCTCTCTCCATTCTCTCTCCTATTTTGCAAAAGTTCCAGCCAAATCTCATGCATTTTTCCAAAGATTTTCGTGGTCATCCATAGAGAACCGTTTTGCTTTTGCGGCTAAAGTTTCACAACATGTTTCGAGTTCGTGGCTAAAGCTTCAAAGCAAGTTTAGAGTTCGTGGAAGAAAAACTTCGAGTTCATAAAGAAAACAAAGTGGAATCTTCATTTTTGTGTTAATACGCAGTAAATTTTGTGTAATACTCAGTGATTTTTTGTCTAGCAATCAGTATTTGTGTGTAATACTCATTAATAAATTGTAGCTTTTGTGATTTTTCAATACCTAGTGATTTATATGTTAATACTTAGTGATTTTGTGTAATACGCAATGTTTTGTGTCTCGTACTCAGTGATTGTGTGTTAATACTTAGTAAATTTAAACGATACTCGGTGAATTTACTAAGTACTCAGTGAAATTACTAAGAACTCGGTGGTTTTAGTAAATTGTTTTATAAATACTCAATAATTTTACTAAGCATGAGTAATGTTCTTCACCATATATGTTCTTTACTGATTTTACTGTACACGGTGATTTTACCAATTACTTAATTAATTAATGAGTTTTTGACACAAAATCGCTGAGTTAACGCAAAATTATTGAGTATTAACACAAAATCACTAAGTATTTTGAAATCGTAGAAGTTACAATTGATTAATGAGTATTAACACAAAACCACTGAGTAGTAATGCAAAATCACATAATAGTACATAAAATCATTGAGTGTTCTCTAGCAAAATCATTGAGCGAGCGAAGTTTCATAAACTTGAAGCTTCACAAACTCAAACCTACGGATCTTCATGGTTGCTGCTGAAACCTTCATGGCTGCGAAGTTCTATTGCTACGAATCTTTATGCCTGCAAAACTACATAAACTCAAAGCTACAAGAGTTTGAACATGAAAAGTTTCATAAAGCTTTGTCAATGGTTGTTGTTGCTTCAAAAAGACATTGTTTGTGCTTGAATCGACATAAAGAAGGGATGAGACAGAAATGTAGGAGAGAGAAAACGTAATGTATAATAAAAATATGTTTTTTGACATATATATACACTAAGGGGTATTTTTTACCCATAATATTTCCAAGACTCCTTTAAAGAAAAATATATCCACACATTCCTTATCAGACACAAAGATGGTCTCCAAGATCCCATATGTAATTCACCCATATATTTTCTACTGATATAAATAAATCAAAAAAAATAACAATTTTTTTTTGGTGTGATTGGTATGCGATAATGAATCTATGCCAAAATGGAATAAGTAGAGTAATAAAATTATTGTGTGAAGAAATAGATCTTGGTACTATCACTGGTATATCAGAGATAGAGAAAAATTGATTTTTTTAATCTCAAACTTGATATAATATTCTATTATTTTGGGATAAAAAATAACTTTATAAATCACAAATATATCCTTATCATATTGGGTCTAACAAATCAATCAAATATATTCTACCTTGATTAAGGGTGAGCATGGTTCGGTTCATTTTGTTTTTTGGCTAAACTGAAATTGAACCCAATAGTTTGTTTTTTTATAATTTAAAAACCAAATCGGACGGTTGGCATTTGGTTTCACATTTAATTTTTGGTTCCAGATTGATTCGTTTCGGTTCGCTTTTTGGTTCGCTTCCGATTCAAATGGTTGGCCCAATGATATTAGTCAACCAATTTCTTGAAATACATTGTCCAATGGCAGCTAATATTCTAATATACTTAGGCTACTATTACATATGCATGGTGAACTATTAAAATGTCTATCTAGTTGAGTTAGTTCAACTGGCCAAAGCCTTATTATTTTTTCAGCACTTAAAGGGAAGGTCTAGAGTTCGAATCCCCTCCCCAACGAGTGTAAAGTAAGAGGTACAAGGCTCGAACCCCTCCCTGAACATGGGTAACCTAGTTCTGATTTACCCGGGAATATACATGGGAGGCGTGTATATCCCCGTGAAATTAGTCGTGGTGCGCACAAGCAATCCCGGATCACCCATGTACCAAAAAAACTATTAATATATCAATTAAATAAAACCCTATTATCTAACAACGATTATTTTAATTTATAATACTAAATAAATTCATAAAATTAAAGTTATTATTTCCAAATTCCTACGATCATGATTAATAAAATGAATCAAGTAATGGATACTTACTAATATAATTCTAAGTGATTAAAAAAAACTATTCACTTATAACACTGCAGAATAGTAAAACAAAAAATTCATAGATGATAAATTCTCACCAAAATTTTCTCTTATTTAATTCTTATAAAAAAATTCTCGTATTCCCTGATTTTTCCTTCGTTAGTTCGGTTTTTTTGGTTAGATTTTTGCGTAATAAAGCAAACGAACCAAAAAAATCGGATTTTGAGAATTCGATAACCGAACCATTTGATTTTTTTGGTTCGGTTATTTTCGGTATTTTAGTTCGGTTTGGTTTTCTGGTTCTCATTTCCTCAACCCTAAACTTGATCATGAACTATGCTAGTTTTTTTTCTCAAAATATTATTTATAAAAAATGGAAGTTTTTGAGAAAAAATTGGGTTTGAAATTTTTTTGAATTCATGGAAAATAATCGATATAATTGAAGTTTGTGTTTAGCAAAATAGAGAGATTGTAAAATATCGTTTGAAAAACATTGAAAATAATTTTTAATTTTTAGTTCATGCTTATATTTTTTTCTTGTAATTTATTTTAATTTAGGTGTATTTAAAATCATTTATCAATTTGTTTTACCCATCAATAACTATGTTAATGCAGTACGAGTTGTCAAAGTTTAATTATAAGTTTGGATTTTTATTTATTAAAGATAAAATTTCATTTCTAATATAATTGGAATGCCTATTTTTTTTGGTACATGGGTGATCCGGAATTGATTGTCAATGTTTGATTATAAGTTTGGATTTTATCTATTAAAGATGAAATTTCATTTCTAATGTAGTTGGAATGCCTATTTTTTTTGGTACATAGGTGATCCAGGATTGATTGGGCGCACCACGACTAATTCCATGGGGATATACACGCCTCCCCATGTATATTCCCAGATAAATCAGAACTAGATTACCCATGTTCAGGAAGGGGTTCGAGCCTTGTACCTCTTACTTTACACCCCTTAGAGAGGGAATTCGAACTCTAGAGCTCCCTTTTAAGTGCTGATGAAAATCAAGGCTTTGGCCGATTGAGCTAACCCAACTAGTTTACTCAGATCAATACAATGAATGGATGACTGCATTATCAGCACAACTAGTATTGTATTTTTTTTTTTGGAATGCCTATTACCATGGGATGAATGAAATAACTATGAGTAGTGATATATACCGCTCAAATTTATACCACCAACATACCACTTATGACGTGGCATAATTTGGTTTGAAGTAAATCATTAATAAAATCGAATAAATAAATAAATAAACGATTTACTTCCAACCAAATCACGTCATGTCATATTTTTGAGATTAAATTTCCTGTAATAATCAAAATCCATTTTTTTTTAAATCCTACTAAACAATAGAAATAAAATATAAATAATATTTACTTTTCATTCCAAAATTTATAATATATAATTATCATACTTTATGAAAATATAAAATAAAGTTGGAGTAATAATATATACTATCTTTTAAATTTCATTCTTTATCATACTCATATTTATGTGATAATTATATGATCTAATTATTTAAAAAAAATTATAGGAAAAAATTAAAATATTAAATCATGTATATAACATAAGACAAAATAAGACTGATAGATATTCTAGTAATATATATATATATATATATATATATATATATATATATATAAATCATCAATATTAAATATTTCTCTAAAACCCACTTATTTAATTGAGGATTTAGGAATAATAGGTGAGATGAGATGCTTATATTTATATGTGATGGCCATGACCTTAACTGTGTTACTTATGCCTATTGCCTATGGTCACGTGATGGAACCATGTTGACGCCGAGGAATGTGGTGTAAATAGTGGCATTTTATTATTGTATGAAAGACTTAAGAGTGGAGTGTGGGGAGGGGCTCGATCGACCGTGTAGGTTTTTTTTTTGTTCTAAGACCGTGAGGTTAAAGGCCAAGGAGAAGGAATATTTGGACACGGAGAGGGAATATTGGTATTGAAAGAAGTTTTTATTTGTGTTGACAAATGCTATAAGTTGAATGCAAGTGTCCCTTTTCTTTTTTGGACACATGAATGCAAGTGTCTTAAATTCTAAATTTAACTCAACTACTACGATGCTCTTTTCTCTACACGCACCCCAATTCATCATTACTCACATTTTCTACTGTATTTTATCTTTATATTTTGGAATTTATATCTATTAATGTAGAAGCATTGAATTTATCTTACAATTCCAATAGTAATTGATCCATTATTTGGGTTAAAAAATGTTCAAATACAAGTTGTTTTAAGTGAAATTTAAATCCTTAATTTTAACCAAAAAAATTTAAACAGATAGATATTGTCTCAGTTACTATATAAGTTACACTTCTATTTTACAAATAATATTCACTTAATTTACCATACATATTAAAAAATATAATAATTTTATTTACCATTTCAAATTATCTCACATAAAACATCTTGATATTTTAATTATGTATTGGAAACGTGATTTTTTTTAATAAGGTTAATAAGAGAAAAAGTTAAAAAAAAAGTATTTTAAAATTCTAAGTGGATAACAATTTTAAAACACTATATTTAGTAAGTGGACATTAATTTTGAAATAGAAAAAATATATTATAATAAATACACATAAGTTTAGCAATGCCATATATCACATAAATAGTTTTGGAAAAAATATGTTATTAATAGTTTTGGCCATTGATGCAGGTAGAATTTTATCTCTTCTCCGGATTGTAAATGATCAATTTTAATCAATACTTTTTTGGCTTATTCACCTTAAATTGGTTACAAATAAATACCGAAATATTTGTCTTACTTTTAAGATGAAGAAAATACTATAATTCGGTGAAAACCGATAAGTAATGTATAAGACTGAATTTCCAAAATATGAGACAGATGGGCCTTCACGAACAAACATGCATATTCATATTGGACAGACAAACTAGACAAGTTTAACGAGGTTGGATTCAATATGATTGTAGCAAAAGATATTGTTCAATTTGATTACCTTGACTCTAGTAAGGTTTTTGACTAAAAATGAACTTAGACTATGAGAGAACCCGATCACTAAGGCCATCAATGCAATAGAACATGGAAGATCTATGTTTCCTATGTAAGATTTATATACGAAATTGTCTAGAAAATCTTGATAAAATGTCAACATATTGGATTTCCTTAAAATAAGTATATAACAAAGGATGTTAATACAAAAAAGTTCGTAGTCGATAATTATATTGAATTTAAGATGTTCGATTAAAGATCTCTCATGTTCTAAGAGAAACAGTTCCCATTGAACTTGCATAAGATAAGTGTTGAGAGAATGAACTTGGTTAAATCATTCTAAGTTGTCACTTTAGCCGATAAGGCACCTCTCGTTATATAACGATATCAAGAAAATTTGAATCACAAACACAATTAGATAAGTCATAAGGAATTGATTATGAGATTGAGGCCATCGATCATATGAAGCCAAGAAAAAAGTGAAAAAATGGAAGGTCTAACAACAACTAATGCAAGTGGAAAGGACAACATTCCACTAGCAAAAATAATATAAAATCCAACGAGTGTTGTTACAACTGTGGAACGCACGCGCGTCATGCTAAAGGCTGTTGAAATAAGAAAACTCGAAAAACCTGAAAAGGGTAAGAATGCCAAGCTTACGTAACTAAATTTTGATGAAGGCATTGAGTATATGCACTGAGCGACCATGGTGTATGAGGTAAACTTTGTTGAAAATCCTAAATAGTTGTAGGTTGATATCAAAACAACTTTGTATTTTAGTTCCGAAAGAGTATGCTCAAGACATACAAATGAGCTCTAAATGAAGAATCACTCTACATTGTAAACTTATTAACATCCTAACTTCAAGAGGTTCAATAGATTGTGTTGGAGATGGCTTCCAAAAGAGATTGACTATGAACATTGTTCTCCATATACCTGAAATCCATAAGAACTTAGTGTTTGGTTCTTTAGATAGTAAAATGGTATTTAGCAAGTTTATGGATTTGAAAAATTTGGACCCTCTAAAAACAATATATATATATATATATATATATATATATATATATATATATATATATATATAGAGAGAGAGAGAGAGAGAGAGAGAGAGTACATTAGCGACGACATATTTAAACTTAAATGAATTATACGGGTTCGACCAGGATTTGTAACATATGAAATTATAAATTAGAATGTTTATTTAGTTTACTTGATTTCAACTAATTTATGGCATGATATGTTAGGACATGTATATTTTTTTCTTTAACTGAACGTAGGGTTATTATCTAATGTGAAATTTGAATTAAATCCAAACTAACCAGGACCATAATTAGATCAATAAAAATGACTTTGATGTCTTTAAAACTAATTCATAACGATATTTGGGACTTAAAGTTGTGGCTTGACTTAAATCTTATGCAATTTTGATGATTGCACAAGGTATTGCAACATCTACTTGCTTTGAAGTAAAGATGAGTTCTTGGAAGCATTTGAACAATACAAGGGTGAAGTTGAGAATCAACTAAGTAAAAAGTTTTAGAATTTTAAATGGATAGGTGAAAATAATACGAGTCTCATTTTGAGCAGTTTTCTGTTGAACATGGAATTATCAAATCAAACCACAACTCTCTATTCACCTCAACAAAATGGAATTGCTAAATGCAAGAACCACATATTGAAGGATATGATGAATGAACCTGCTAAGAAATTCAAGGTTGCCATATAATTTGTAGGGAGAATATTTACTTGCAATAAACCACATCCTAAAAAAGGTACCTAACAAAAAGATCGATTAAATTCCTTACAAGTTCTAGAAAGATATTCACATTACCTCAAATACTTAATAGTATGGGGATGACTAATGAAGGTTGCAATTTTAACTCCCAAAATAGTCAAAATGGGACCAAATAATATTTGTTTTGTGTCTGCATTAGATATATTAACTATAGTGTTGCATTTCGATTCTTGGTGCACAAGACATGTAACACATGTATTAGTGTTAATATGCCAATTAAATCAAGAAATACATATTTTTACAAAGCAATAATTTTGTACAAAATAAAACTAGATCCAAGTTTCCTAAAGAGAATACATGATTTCATAAAAAATGGATCATGACAACAAGAACCGTTTCCAAGCAAAGAGAAAGACCAAGGGTCATTTCAAACCGAAGAAGAATCTAAAAGGGGTAAGAGAATGAGAAGCTTTAAATTTTACGGTCCCGACTTCATAGATTTTATGCAAGAAGATAAATCACGAATATTCAAGGAAGGTATTTCTACTCTAGATTCTCCTTACTAGAAGGAAACTAGTAAACAACGAGATAGAATCGATAATGATAAATCACACATGAGAATTAGTGGCACTCCTTCTGAGAATTAAACCTAAGGGATGTAAATGGATCTAAGAAAGAAGTTGAAAACTAACAAATTTTTAAAAAAATACAAGGCTCACCTTGTAGTCAATGGTTATAGTAAAAAAGAAAGACTTGGGTATCTTGACACATGTTATCTAGTCTAGAGAATATCATCTATTTGGATATTTATTTCAATTACTTTGATATATACGCTTAAAATTCACCAACTGGATGTAAAGACAAAATTCGAAATAAAGAACTCAACAAAGAGATATGCATGATACAACCTGAACGGTATATAGTTCTAGGTAAATAGAAACAAGTGTACAAACTTGTTAAGTATCTATATGATTTGAAATAAAACACCAAAATAATGGCATGACAAATTTGACAAAGTCAATGATTTCAAACAGCTTAAAAGCAATAAATACGACAAGTATTTATAGGTTAAAATAATGGCGTAGAATATATGACTGTTTTTCGATATGTGGATGACATGTTGATCGTCAGAAGTACTAATTATGTGATCACATCTACCAAAAATATGTTTTCAAGTAAGTTTGACGTGAAAGATCTAGGTCTTACAAATATCATTTTGGGATTCTCATAACAAACTAGTTGATGTAAATCTACTCCCTGCTAAGAACAAATGGGATAAGATCAACTTGTTTGAGTATTATCGACTCGTTAAAAGTCTAATGTACCTAACTAACGTAATTAAGACATATATAGCTCATCCAATAAGAAGTTTGAGCATATTCACCTTCAATACAGACATAAATCATTGGATTGCAATAGCTAGAGTTCTAAAGTATCTATGATACACTATGAACAATAGAGTTTTATACACTAGGGATCCCGTTGTACTAGAAGGATACAATGATGAAAATTGGATATCCAGTTTTTCATGCTGAAACCCCATAAGTGGCTTTGTGTATATAATAGAAGGAGAAGAAATTCACTAAGAAACAACTTATAGCCATATCCAAATGGAATACGAGTTCATGGATTTGTAAAAAGTTATTGAAGAAGTCAAATATCTTCAAAACTTCTTAGATGATATTCCTAACTGGACAAAGTTAGTGAGAGATATATAATGGAAACACAACCAAGTAGAATAGAGTTCCCAAGATAGTTTCAAATTGAAAATCCAATTATGACATTGCAACTTAATAAAAAGCACTGAGGGCAGTCCCCCCAAAAATTTATAAAAGACAAGAAAATTAATGTTCAATATGAAGAGTAGAGGCTTTGTTATGATTTTAATTGTTAACGTATTTACAAAATTCGAGATAAGTAATATAGGCTAATGCAAAACAGACCATCCTAGGATAATGTTTACAAAGGCAAAAATTCTCTGACATATTACTCATGAACACCAAGAGTTGTCCAAACTTATAAAAGGCACGACCATGAGAACCAAATGATTTTAGGAAGGATTCTATATGAGTTCTTCTAACTTGATTCATATAAAAATATGAATGAGAATTTTAAGCTTGCAAAGTGCCATGTTGAAGTATTAGTAAAAATGTTGGGACAAAGATGCAATTTCTCTTTCGAGTCTTGCGATTTTGATAACTAATTATCTATGCACATTGTGATTAAATAAGATCCCGCGTGATAACTAGACATGTCAGTGTTTTATACAACTCGTGATACCTATGGATGCTATCGAATAAGGTTGGTTAGTTTTTCCGCTATTCACCTTGATAACAATATCTATGCCTTTTAAAGTCGTAAGAATTATAACAATAAAAAAATTTGGTTGTAGAGTTGCAAAGGTGGACTATATATTTTTGTTCATTTAAACCAAGTTATATTCTTGTCCAAATCTATTTCCGAACATGTGTCCTTTTCATAACACTCAATCTACGATGATATGTTCGTCGTTTCAGTTGGTTAATTTGGTAGGCGATAAAACGTGCTTTCTCATGGTGTACATGGACAAGTTTATCCTCATATAATTGAGGATTTGACATCTTATGTCAAAATACATCATTTTAATCTATGTAGTAGGATTGTTTTTTTTCCATCGATACCATATTAAAAAATGCTAAATCTACTTAATGCAAAAATGTTAGTTTATAGCATAACTACCTTTATTTTAGTTTGTTTTCTTCATATTATACACATTTATTTAATTATTCTAATACCACCACCTTTGGCGAGCCATCTCCAATCAACTCCAATCATCACTTCCGACCATCTCATTTGGCCACCACCTCCGACCAGGTTTAAAAAAAACTGTAACTAATAAAAAATAGACCCGAGAGTCAGTTAACCAGGGTAAGATATTGATCCCAAGATCTCTTTATCACAATAGAGTACTCTAATAACTGGAGAAATTATCAATCTTAAGTTGGTTGTGGTTTTTAATTTCTCAGATCAATATCTATCACTAGAAATTTTTTACATTATTCTGATTTTTTTTATATTCTCCGCTTCGATGGAACATTGTCACCAATCTGGTGGAATGCAGAATTACAAATTTGTGGTTATACAAAAATACAAATTTCCTGTTTCGTATATTTGTTGTTCCATAACCACAAATTTACCAAGAAATAAATAAATTAAACATCAACCCAAAAAAAAACAACAATAACTACAAAACCCAAAGTTCATGTTCAACAACAATAATAATCATCAACATATCACTCTAATCTCTATTATCAATATATTTTCAAATATCTAAAACATAAATAAGTTTTAATTTTTGTAGGTGATCATAAACATGACAATCAATAATAAAGAAAATGAATGAAAGTTAGCATCTTCAGTCTAGAGCTATATACCAACAAAAATAATCCAAAACTATGTTGACGACTTGACATGAGAAAGGCCTTTGGTGGCGCGAAGAGGAATGTTAAACTATATAATGAAATCATAAGTTTATTCGACAATGAAGCATGAGTCTATTTACCTTGAATACTGAAATTTGTAAAATTAAACCCAAAATCTATCGACGAAACATAAGTTTCTTTTGCGCTGGTCTCCGATCTTGAAAAGCGGAGTCTTCTCGAATATCATCGTGAAACTCCTTCACCGCCTTGATTTTTTTTTTCCAACATGTTAGTCTTCTCTTAGTAAAAATTTCCTCGTTGTTGCTTACACTTCTCATTCAGTTCATTTTTTTATTTTGAATTTGTCATGGAACTGTTATTGTTATTGATGCGTCGTATACCTCCAGGCTCCATGGAAGATGGAAAAGGGAAAGAACACTTCTTGATATGCACGAATCATGATGATGTTTTCAAAAGAAAGAGAGAAATATAAATCACGATAATATATGTGATAGGTTATTTTAATCATTTCTTTAATTGGTACAAAATGAATCATGGATATGTTAAATGGCAATACAAATATTTACTTGTCATACAATAAAAAAGTCACCAATATAATAGTTAACATTGTAATAACTAGAGTTTTTCCTTTATCCTTATAGGAGTTTCTCTTTTTTGATAACACGGGTGGTACGGACGTACATGTTAGTGTGAGCGTACCTCGACGAGTTTCATGGAGAATATACACACCATCTCATTCATAACCACGAGGTAAATCGGAACCAATTCGTCTATATTCAGGGAAGTATTCGATCCATGTAACTATATTCAAACTTTCAAGATACAAAAAATCTAACAAGATCATCACCCGTTGAGCTAATCCAAATGGTTACCATACGAGTTTATTATTTTCTCCCATACGTTTTGGAATTGGAATTGACCATCGCCTACTTATTGTTAGGGTCGGCCCGGACCAAAGGAAACCAAGACGGTGGCTTTGTCCCCAAATCCGAAAGGGCCCAAAAAATGATCTCCCTATATTCATGTATGTAATAATCATGAGAAAACGAAACCAATACATGGTTTAGTTTACTGGTAGTAGCGTGTGTCTATCATAGAAGATGTACATGTTCAAAGCTCAATTTTTTTCTTTTTTTTTGGTAAACTAGGTAGTATTTTTTTTCATTCAATAATCATTTTAATACTTCTTTAGAATTAATTGTTTAAAAGGTCCAAAAACACAATAGCCCCACCTCCAATAAGTCCACAAGTTTTTTACACCCTAAAAGGTCCAGATATTCATTGTTATACCGTCTTTACCCTTATTTACCTATTTTAGAAAGAACGAAACATTACATGCATACCAAGTTTATTACTTCAAAACTTATAATTTAGCGATATCAAAATGACATACTCTCATATTTTCAGCATGCTTTTCTATCTCTACTTCCTATTCAAAACACCTATTCTTCCATCGAAGATCATAATCTTCATAAAAAAGACATTATAAAAGCTACAATTTTACATTTCTAGGTATATTCTTTATCCATTTTTATTACTTCTGGGTTCATTTGATCACATGTTGTGTATTCATTTATTTTTTGAGTTTTTGTGTCCATTTTTTTTGTATAGATTTGATTCAGTTAATTATTTTTCGTGTTTGATTTTATTAATTAATATATGTTCCTATACATTTAATTATTTTATTAGTTGTTTTTCATGTCTTTTTCATTAATTTATTGTTACATTACTAATTGTTCTTACATATATATATATATATATATATATATATATATATATATTATGCTTTTGTTTGAATTCTTAATGATAAATAGACGTACAATTCATTTATTTACACATACAACCCATTGATTTACACGTACAACACATTAATATTACTTGTATAATATATCAATATTACATCACAACACATCACAACAACCTATTATCGTTTCACGTACAACCTATTGATATATTTGTGTAACCCACTATCTTGTACTATCATCCCAGTATTATTTATACTGTCAACCCACTACCTTTTATTTATGTTTTTAATTCCTGATTTCTAAATGTTGTTTTTTTTGTTTTATGCACATACAAGTTTGATTTCTAATGTAATTGATTTGGAGATTTTTTTTAAGAATTATATTTGATTTATCGTTATGAAATATGAAACGTTTATGGAATATTTTAGTTTTAAAATATTGTAGTTATAAAATATTATAGTAATAGAAGTTTTTGTAGTTATGGAATATTTTAATTATAGAATTCTTTAGTTATGCAAAGTGAATATTGGTTATGGAATATTTTAGGGGAAAAGGCATCTTAGAATTTTTATTGGGTTAGACTTGTTTGACCATAATTATTATAAGAGTAATGATATATACCATCCAAGTATACTATCCATGACATGGCGTGAATTGGTTGGGTAAAAATCGTTAATCTATTTATTTTATTGATCTGATTAACGATTTATTACCAATCAATTCACGCCACGTCAGGGGTAGTAATTGGGTGGTATATATTATTACTCTTATTATAATATGAATTTCATGAGTTATTCACACTTTTTTTACTCTGTCTTTTCTGTTAGTAACTTTATACGTAGTATTTTCTACTTCTTTTCTTCCTTTTATTTTGATAACTTTGGTGATCTTTAGGTGAGGATTTAAAATTAATTTCACTTCTTTCTTAACTAGTCAATTAACATGTTGGTGGTCCTTTGTGTATTCTAAAAATAAATGCAATAAGGATAAGAGAACCACAACTGCAAGTGTACGGTTGTCCCAAGTAATATATGTGATAATACAAATTCGTTTTCAGGGACGGATTGGTTGACTCTAATGCTTATCGAATAGTGGTTAATTGCACGTAAAAGCAGATAAATTGTTTTAAAAATGTTTGTTTGGTTTTTATAAGACTAAGACAATTAATTAAAATACTAAATTAATGCAAGTATTAAACTAGACGCAAGTAAATAAAATGTTTACGCGAGGTAGGAAAGGTAGTACTTGAGAGACGCAAGGATATCACCTAAATATCATTCATTTCAGGTATTGTTTAAGGGACAAATTGGTATATATGAATTGGTCGGGATTCAGAATTCTCCTTACCCCCGTCAGGGTGGACTCGGGAGCTACTCTCAAATTCTACAAACCCCGTCAGGGTGATTATAGTCCATTCTCAAGTGATTAAGTCTATTCTACCCAATTGGCCATAGGTTTAATCAAGCTCGTCAGAGTCTCTAATTTCTAACATACATTCATTAATTAGTTCTGTACCCAGACCCCCCCGTCAAGGTGATCCAATCGCCACTAATTGGAATAGCCTAGATACTAAGTCCTATGATTGGTTAATTACGTCAATTATAGTGAATAAAAGCAAATCAATGAAAAATACAATTTACCCAATTTGATTTCAATTATAAAAATCCCGAATCCAAACACATGAAATAAAATCAAATTGGGATTAACCCATTATGCGTTCTCAAGCACTTATTAAATTTAGCTCATAATAATTGAAAAAACAAAAACTAAAGAAATAATTGAGTTCATAATGTTTTACAGAATAAAATAGAAGAACCTAATTACGGAGTTGAATTGGTTGAGAATTGGAGATATAGACAGTCTCCAGCTCTTGCTTCTTCTATTCCTTGCTCTAGCTTCTTCTCTGGTGTCTGACTCTTAAGCGTATGTAATATTATGAAAAAGGTGTGTAAAAATGAGAGTCAAAAGCCTATTTATAATGTGAATTTCGGACTAGGGCTTTTCATAAGGATTAAATGAAAATTAGAAAAGCCCAAGTCCACTAATTAAGCTCAAATCTCGTAACAGCTGCACCACATTCACTAAATCAGCTCTAACCTACTCGTTTCAACTCGGATTGACCTCATTTCAGATGCTAAAGTTCCGTAACTCAATGGGACACGTTTTCTCTTCACAAGTAAGAGGCTAAATCCACTCTTAGATGGCTCGAAATCAGCAGTCTTTGACATCTTTCCAATTTGCAGCTTAAAACAATCAATTCTTTCGGGATATTTCTTCTTGATTTGACTCCATTACACGATCTTTGAATTTATTCTTGGCTTCCTCTCCTATTTAGTATTCAAAACCTACAACTTTTCACTCTAAACAAACCATATTACGCGTAAAAGTTTAATAAATCAAAAATATTAGAATTAAAAGAGGAAAATCGATTTATTGCAATTTAACACCAAAAGTCTATCTAAATAGTCAAATAAACACAAAAAATGATGTCTCCCAAGGGCATAAAATTAGAACATTTAGGGAGACATCAAGACCCCAACTCAAACCTTTGTCGTCCCGACAAAGCAAAACTAAAAACAAGGGGAATGAAGTAGATGCAAGAGAAAATAGAAGCTAGTAAATTCACCCTAAAGCAATTCTTAAAATAAATCTCATATAGCAAACATTAAGAACTAACATACACATACACTAATCATGCAACATCAAACACAAATAACTTCAATCATCAAATTAACTTTGCAATGCTAGAAGGTTACACTTGTACTTATCTCATTATGATGGCTATAGTTTGTTCCTCGATCCTTACTCGTTTTGAACGCTTTACTTAGTATACAACCTATTAACTTACCATGCATCTAGGAATCACGAGGACTTTACGGTTTTAGCGTCGGCTTAGGGACGGTGTGGTATGTATATTTGGTAAATTTGAAGTGAGCTTTTGGCTCTCTCCTCACTTACCATCAACAACTGTCCACGAGCTTGAGTTTGCACTCATATAATGTTCTCACTCAACCCATTTGACGCGCTAATGCTGAGTCCCCATGTCAACCCAATTAATCTTAAGATGATTTCCAAAAATATTCCACTTTGCCGGTTATTTTATTCTTTCTTTCTTTTTATTTTCTTTTTCATTTTTTTTGTATAAGATACCCATGACCATCATTTTGATGTGAAAGGTCATGTCTCTTATAAAAAAAATTCATTTTCTTTTTTTTTTCAAATCCTGGCAAAGGGTTACAAATAATACTATCATCTTTTAATTTTTGTGCCTCAATACAAACACATAAGTTCCCACCCAATGAATTTCCCAAATGTGGACCCTCCACCCCAAACTCAAGCTTGAGACAGGTCTCAGGATCGTGATTCAAGTACGGGTCATTTGGTCATGCTTAATAATCTAAATGATAACGGACTTATATCGTGGCTTCAAAAGAAAAGGCTTAAGGCTCAAAATTGGGCTAAGACGGATAAAATTATTATAAGGGATAGCAAGCTTAAAGGCTTCAAATGGCTAACAAAGAACTGCCCCTATCATTTTCCTAGTTACATGGTTCGTCTCTAGTTCATATATAAGTGGGTTCTCTACTAATTTAGATCTCACGTTCTACAAACCAAACATTTTCCTTAAGTACAAGCTTACTTCTTTTGCATTGTTCATTAATTCTTCCTATCAATTACCTATGTTTGCATGCAATTAAAGTGCGTTTTATACTAATCCCTAAATTCCACTATTTACTATCATAGATTCATCAAAGTATGCTTAAAAGGGACATTTAAAATCTTCTACAGTCAAACGCAACTCCTAATTATTTTTATTGAAAGCAAGTAAAACAAATAAACACATAAAAACTGGGATGAGGCAACGAACCCCACCCCAAACTAAAAAATGAGTCGTGTCCCCACGACTCGAAAAGACTCAAAGCAAATAAACTAATCTACACTAAATGAGAAGGGATAGAAAACGTATCTTAACCAGCGCGAGGCTGGTTGACAGTGTTGCGTCCAGGTTGAGGTTTTGAATTCTTCTTCATCAAGGTTGCATTTAAAGTGTTCTTCATCACCTCGAACTTTTCGCCAAATTTCCCACGTATTCATCTATTCCCAGCTCTCTAATCATCATCTCCTCTATGAAAATCTTCCCTCAATACCCAATTCTCTTTCTTCATCATGTTCTTCGTACCTTTCCCAACCTTCATGGTCATCTCTGATGACCCCAAACTCAAAGCTTCAAGAACTCTCAAAAGTTTTGGATGAAATTGTGATTTTAGTGTTCTTGAATGTGTATGGCTATGAACTATGGTGTATTCTGAGCTGGGTCATGATTATTTCAAGGTTTGGGACATGTTTAATAGACAAACTTCAAGCTTTGGTGAAAGAAAAATTCGGATTAAAGTGTAAATCTTTGGTATTTTGGGAGATTTATGGTATGATTGTGTGTTTGGATGATGTTTACAGAGAAGGATTGGTGGTATATTGGTGTTTTGATGATGATTTTTGGAGTAGTTGGAGGCTAGGATTCGTAAGTGGAGGCTAACTTGAGAAAAAAGCTAAAAATATAGGGATTTAACCCTTAAAACCGCCTATCACAGCAGCTGAACGGCTAGCCGGTGGCTAACCGGCATGCTGGTCGCTGTGTCGATGGAAAATAAATTACTTTTTACTCTTTTTTTTTACCTCAGACGCAAGCCTCCTTGCGTCATACGTGACGCACTAACCAGAACATTCAACTTCGCGGACCGGCATACCGGTCGCGTCTCGCTGGCGCAAACGTGGACACAGTAACTTGCGTCAAACTGAACGCACTAACCAGAAAGTTTGGGGGTCTTCAGCGCATTTGACCGGCATATGCCGGTCAGCTCGCCGGCTAGCCGGTCATGACTGTCTTTGAACTCAATTTTTTTTGTTTTTTCGTCTATTCGACCCCAAACTCATGACCTTTCTACCCCTGAAATCATAAAAAACAACTACTCTTCCTCATTTCTTAATAATAAACACTAAATTAACGGAATTTATCTACTATACATTATAAATAGACTTAAATACTATACACTAAATTATGGTGATACACGTTAGGACTCTCATTACAATACTTTATTGAGTTTAACTAATATGTTTGGTGCAATGATTGATGTGCTTGAAAATATTAGAAGTAATGCGTCAAATACAATTCATCAAACAGAAGCACAAGACATTGTTGAGAGACTCTTATCATTTGATTTTAAATTCAACCTTCACTTGATGAAAATATACTAGCAATCACAAATGAGTTATCACAAGCGCTTCAACAAAAGGATCAATATATCGTGAATGCAATGGCTTTGGTTCAGGTATCTAAATTTCAACTTTAAGGTTTACGAGATGATGGATGAGATTCTTTACTTGATAGTATTTCCACCTTTTGTGAAAAATATGGAGTTAGTGTTCTCGAAATGGATACTATGTATCTTGCTCGAGGGAGAAGACTGTGTACTGAAGAAGAAATGGCAAATCTACACCCTTATCGTTACGAGACTTTCTACACTATTATGGATATGCAACTTGAAAAATTAAATGACCGTTTTTTTTTTCGACCATGGGATTGCTTTTGTGTATTGCTTTCCTTGATCCTTCCGATTCATTCGATCAATTTGATAAAGACAAGTCACTTCACTTAACCAAATATTATCCTCAAGATTTTAGCAAAGTTGAGAAATGGAAACTGAGTGACCAACTTGATAATTATATTATTGATATGAGCCCAGTGAAGAATTTTTCGAATTGAATGGAATTGGTGATCTTGCTGAGAAAATTGTGACATTAAAAAAAAAGTGTATTCTTTGATATACTTGTTGCTGAAATTGACATTGACTTTGCATGTTGCTACAACCACTGTTGAGAGATATTTTTCAGTTATGAATATTCTGAAAAATAAATTGGTTAATCGAATGAATGATGAATGGTTGAGTGATACTTTACTTATCCTTATTGAAAATGATATTTTCAAAGATATTGATAATAATACTATCATGAAGTGTTTTCAACAGATAAAAATTCGCAAAGGTCAGCTATAACTTGGAGGGAGTTTCATTTTTATTAGAAAATATTTATTATTAATATTTTGTTTTTGTTTGCCTTTTTTATTAAATTTTATATTTTATATCATATTTTGTAAATAACTTTTGAATTTTTTTTTTAAAAACATTGTCCCAAAACCTTCTATTATATTAATCCTCCTCCGCTAAGCTTTTTTAAATCCGCCACCGTTATAGACCGGCCCTGCTTATTGTATTTGGAAGAGGACCTAACTTTAGAGCCCGTTTGGGATTGATTATTTTGGAGCTAAAAGCGCTTTTTGATTAAAATTTAAATATTTATAAAAAATATTAAAAAATATTTTGACATCTAAAATCACTTTAAGTGATTATTTTAATAATCACTAATCTAGTGCTTTTCCAAAAGTGATTTTTAGAGTCTAAAATATTACTATGGATCTAAAATCACTTTAAGTGATTATTTTAAAAAGCAATCCCAAACGGACACTTAGTTAAGCTTTATATCACATATTTATATCCTATTAGCAATCAAATCATATTTCGTTTTCAATAAGATGCGTCGTGAAAAAAGGTATCTACCTGGTAGATACTATTTCAACTTTTCTTGTAGGAGTATATTATTAGTACTAAAAAAAGATTTCCCTTTCATTTTCTTTCGAATACCCTCTTCTCAATCTATTCTTTCGTACATGTCTTTAAAAGTTTAGATCTCTTTAATTCTAATTTATATTAGCATTGACTCCACAGCGGCTCATTACTAGTAGTAGCATCAACTTCTTGACCATTCAAAATGAAATCTTAAATACGGCATATTATTACATATATGCGCGTTAGCTTAAGGTTCTTGTCGAAATTAAATAAAATAAAAGCAAAAGTCAGCTACATGTGAGTCGGAGGCCCCGGTGTAGCCAAATCTACACCCACACACTGACAACCATGCCCTCTTCTTTTACACTCTTTGGCTCCTTGCTTCTCACGTACTGTATTTAATGCCCCTTAGTTTTGGCAATTACCACGTTTACAGATAGATTTTAATTGGTCTAATTTTTTCAATTAAATTGTATGAATTTTCTAGACGTTCTTTACAAAGTAGGCTTGTTAACCATTTGAGTTAGGGCAGCACACGGGTCGGTTAACCGACCCGTAGGGATAAACCCAATACCCAAACCTAATTATTGGTTTTTAATTTATTAAACCCAATATCCATTTTTTTAATTGAAATCATCGGGTTGGGTGGTCTCGGGTTGGATTGGGTTTGGGTCGGTTTCGGGTAATTGAGGGACTTAACTAAACCATCTGATTTACATTAAAAAAAAATTCATTAACTTAGGTAGACTCTGCAGGATCAACAACAATAGCTGCACGGAGTACGGTAGAATTCCTCGGTACGGTCATTCGGGAAGTCCCTCCGAGGACGACTCCCATACAATTCTTGCGAGAGCTGGAGAAGCGTCTACGGGTAAAGCACCGTGTTTAGACTGACTGACTCCATGGCACTAGTTAATAGCTATCATAGATCGTTCCGGCCAGTGATCATTTGGAAGATCACTGTACTTCTTGCTGCAATCTTCTTTGGTGCTGGCTGAAATGGTTTTCCGAAGGCTCGATAGTGACGAGACTGTTAAGGCCCTGGCGGATTGAGTCTAGTGAGAGCCAGAAAAAAAAAGATTGTTTTTTAACCAGCGCCCCCTTTTGGGTATGCAGGTACTAAGAGTCCTCTCACTACCAACCAGCAGACATCATCTGGCTGGGTCTTGCCGGTATCAACAACGAGAAAGAAACAACCAAATGGAAACAGCAACTAACTATAGCAGGTCGGTCTAGTAATTAGGGGGCGGCCGTTCGGTCGCCTATGATACTAGGACCAATAGGTCAAAAATGGGTTTGTGCCGCAGGTGTTGAACGATCTACTCTACACAGGTGTGGGCTTACAGGGCTAGGGCTCATAAACCCTTTCCTTCATTCATCAATAGGGCCCTGGTCGGTCACTTTTCTGGGCCGGGATCGATAAGTGGAAGTCCTAAAAAATAGATCTTTCTCTTCGCACCTCAGATCAAGAGGAAGGGTTGCTTGTCAAGCCGGCCTATATAAATAAACCATCTAATATTATATTTTTGTAGTTTCTCATACATAATTCAGCTATTACATGATTTATTTCTCTTTGATTGAATTGAATTACATCACATTGAATTGAATTACAAAATTACATATCATTGAACTGAATTACAGAAATAGAAACCAAATAAGTAAATAAAAAATCATCACATATTGACATATTGTAACCATAACTTGTGCAAAATCAACAATTTGTACAACCTTGGGTGCAATTTGTCCAAAATCTGTCCAAAAATACTCCAAAAACCACCTTCCAACTTTAAAATAACCTGCGAATTTCCAAAAATTGGATAGAAAAATGAAGTCAGATTGTTTGAGCCTCAGAAGTAGTCTCATCATTGACTACAAACAATTATTGCCTCAGATTTTAAATCTTCATTGGCATTAAAACCTTAGGTACATGTTTAGGGGACAAGGAACTTATCAAATAACTTACAAGAAACAACAATCAAGTCACTTGTTGCCAACTCAACCAATTATTCAACTCATATTTACTCATTCATTAACCTTAACTTAATCATTGTAGTTAGGTCAAATTAATTGGGAGATGCATACAAAGTGTGATGATTAACAATGTTAACTTGTAAGTTATAAGAATTCAGCTTTATACCTTAGGACTTAGGTTATTGGTTTCTAACTTGTCAAAGATGAGTCTTGCGAGGACTCACTTAACTCGTCTAAGCCAAAATAACCTGCCAAATGTCACAAAACAACAAAAGATCAATTAGTATGTAAAATTAACTAGTCAACAAAAGTCACAAACCAAGTATTCATAAAGTTGTTACCTAACTCAGTATCCAAGATTAAACCCAATATCCATTTCTTTTAATGAAAAAGGTTACATAGACAACCTTGCCACCATTCTTAGTAACAATAACTTATTGACTGTTATTTAGAATGGTGACAAAGTCATCCATGTAACCTTATTTTGGAAGTTACAGAAATGTAAATTAATACCTGTAAATTTGAAATGGAGAAACAAATCAAGGTTTGAACAATCAAATCCAGAAAAGGTCCATTAATGTTAACAACATTTGCGAATCATGCAAGTAAATCAAGGGAACAATCTATTAGCTAATATTCAATATTCATAACTCAAATGAAGTTGATTATTGACATGTAATCAGGAAATTACCTTTAAGTTGATTAACATAGCAAGTACACGACAAACACCAACACCAATTGAAGTATTGATGCGGTGTATATTATCGCTCAAAACGCCGGCGAGATTAGACGGGGAAGGAGAGAAGCAGGGCTACGACGGATAGGGTTTTCGATATGACCCAGAGAGAAACCAGAGAGTAAGAGAGAGTGTGGCGTTTCGTGTAATGAAAGGCCAAAACCAAAAGACAAAAGGTAACAAAGGAAGCGTATGTTATACGCTGTGTGAGTTAGATATATAATATATCCAACAAAATTAGGGCACGGGTCGGGTTCGGTTACCCGCGGGTTTGGCAAAGCCAAACCCATCAACCGACCCAATACCCAAACAATATAATATGTTAACCCAATGGGCTCGGGTGGGGAATGGGTTGGGTTTTCTCGGGCCCATTTTGGGTCGGTTTTGCGGGTAGGGCGGGTTTGGGTATTTTTTGAGCAGCCCTAATTTGAGTAAAAGAAATTTGGCCACAAAAGGTTATTATTAAATTTTAAAATCTTCACTTCTTTTATTAATAGTATCCTATTTTACTACTTATATACTGAAGTTTAATCATTACCAATGAGCCAGTTAAGTTGTTAACTTAACTAAAATTTTGAACGATAAAAAGAACGCGAAAAACACATTATAAGAGATTTATATTCCTCAGAGCCCTAAACCATTCTACTAAAATGATGGTTTGCAAAAACGCTAGACACTATTAAGACGATCGAGCACTTTTGAGCGTCTAGATGGTTAGGTGGTGCATTAATTAAAATTTATACGGTTTTTATATTAAATATATATTACTAATACATTAATTTGAATAATATTTACATACTAATAAACTTAAAGTAGATCAATTTAACATAAATAACATATATTTAACTATAAAATAAAAATAATTTCATTATTATTAACAAAAAAATTACCGATTTCGTGAAATTTGAAAAATTCTACCTTTTTTTTAGCGCGTTCAAACTCTAACCTAAATAGTTTTTTCATTATATTTGTTGATGTGTTGGGTTGAATTATATTTAATTATTTATTTACGGGCTAGCATGCTAGGTAGTATTTGGGTTGGACGACCCATTATTCTGAGTAATTTATTTATTAGATTATACATAAACGATTCTTTTACTGACTTTATGGAAATTTTCTAATCGGATCACACTTTGAAACACCTAGGCGGAGCGCCTATAATGCTAGGTGACTTTGTTTTAAAGCATTGACTAAAACATCCCACACTATTTTAAAATCTCATCTTTTATTATAGGCACGAATGATTCATACATTTTCTGAGATTTTTCTATAAATCTGAAATCTCTTATAAGTAAAAATAATACCAACTACCTCATAAACTATTTTCGAATGCCTACTCTCGTGCCCAAAAGAAATCTACCCCGATGCCCTTAATTTTTATATTAACTTAACACACACACACACACACACACACACACACACAAGCTAGGTGGTGGGTGGGTGGTGGTGGTTCTCACCTGTGGGGAATTCCCATTACACTTCATTTTAAGAGGCTTGAGCCTTTTGAATTATATAGAGAAGGGGAAAACAATATAAACAATTATATTTTTTTCCTCCATTTCCTTTGTTGGACAAAGTAAGAATTTTTTTTAAGTCTTCTCCTTCTCCAAGTACATGAAGTAAAATGTATAAAACATTTGATATTAGTTATCAATTTCCGTTATAAGGCATATCAAATCACACCAAAAATAAGTGACTGAATTCTCAATTGAAACACACGTGATTGTAGGCTTTATTTTAGAAAGTTTGTTATGAAGATTGAGTAGATACATTTTGATCTTGTGTTAAATGTAACAAGCCATGTTATTTTAGTAATATTAATAAGGGAAAAAAGGAACCGAGGACAAGGTATCTTCTTCTCCTCAAATTAAGAAATCAAGTTGAAGGTTTTTGCGATAGTGATTGGGCGGGTTGCATAGATACAAGGAGAAGTATAATAGGTTTTTATGTTTTTCTTGGTGAACTTTGATCTCTTGGAAAAGAAAAATGCAAACGACAATAAGTAAATCATCTGCTAAACGACAATAACTTCGTGTGAAATTTGGTAGTTACTTTATGCATTACAAGATTATGGCTTCTCTCATGATTTTCCAACTCCTGTGTACTCTGATAGTAAATCATCCATTGCTATGTCTACTAATCCAGTCCAACACTAGTGCACAAACTTGTTGATATTGATTGCAAAATTGCACGAGAAGAGCTAAACTCAGGCATCATTAAACTCTTTTTTCTATGTTCCGTCAACTTTAAAAATTGCTGAAATGTTCACTAAGGCCTAAGGCTCTTGGATCTCTTCATTTCCATCATAATCTTTCTAAGAATATCACTAACATACATGTTCCGCTTGTGGAGGGATCTTGAAGTGCAGCTACAGCCTTGGAGAAAAGAGAGACTAGTGTCCAAAGCTCAAAGACTGATGTGTAATTAGTCTTGTAAATTAATTAGAAGTTAGTTAATATTGTTGTACACTTAGCTAGGTAACTAGAATTAATATAGATGTATTATGAAATGTAATTCAAACTACATATATAACACTACTATATATATATATATATATATATATATATATATATATATATATATATATATATATATATGATCAATCAATGAATTAGTCTAAAATTTTGTTCTTTTCCTTCTCTCTTCTTTAGCTATTTTACAACTTTTCTTTGTTTTTATTCTTTTTGCTTCTATGGAATTTTATCTTGTTTGATCATGAAATTTAACATGAAACATGAACGACAATATAAAAAAAAGGAGAACTAGATCATGTCTCGATCCTTAGAGGATTTGTTAATAGAGTGGACTTGGCCATATAAATGAAAAGATATTATACAAATCCAAAAATTATAACCAATTTAATTCAACAAAATTGATCTTAAATTTACTCTATTGATTTAAATGTGGGTTAAAATTTTTGTTATCTTTATTTTTTTAAAATTGCAAATGAGTTTAGTTTGGGTACGAGTAGGGGTGAGCACGGGTCGGGTTTACCCGGGTTGGGGTCTAGGGTAAGGGTAGGGTAATATTGGAAAGTGGTAAATGTTGGAGGGTAAACCCGTGTTAATGGTAAAATAAAAATTACCACGGGTTAAGACGAGTTAACTAACGGGTTACCCGGGTTTTACCCTTGGTAAAATTCATAATTTAATCACAATAAAAAACATAAAACCAAATAAAGTTTAAATGCTACTATTCAATTAAAAGAATTTTTGTTCTTCAAAATAAAGTACAGATTAGGTAAAATTCAAAGAAGAGACGAGGATAAGATTTCGGTGAACGAAGTAGCCAAATGTGTCAAATGGCCAGGTCTTGACCATATACACACACACACATATATATATATATATATTAAATGAACAGTATACGGGTTGGACGGGTCCAACCCGTGTGGTAATGTATAGAAGGTAAACCCGTGGTAAAAAAATTAACATGCCCAAAATTGAAGGGTAAGGTATGTTATAAAATGGGCTAGGGTAATTTTTACCCTGTTTTAGGTCGGTTTTTATTACCCTAACGGGTCGGTTTACCATTTACCACTATTCTGCTCAACCCTAGGTACGAGTAAGTCACAATCCCTGAATGAAGATAGAGAAATTAAGAGTGAGAATTGAAATATTCCATTGAACAGTACTCCTTTTGTTTTCCCGAGTTCCAACCATTCCCTGCACAAAACTCCATTATAACCCCATTAGAAAAGATAAGATTTTGGAAACAACTCCTCCACCCCTCTCAAAATAAAAAGAAAAATAGTAATAGTAACAAAAACACACAAATTCCTCACTTTCTCTGAGTAGAAAGGTGTCTGATGATTCCTCAGCCTTCTTAAATACTTGAAACCTTTTTACTAACTTTTCTTCTTCTAGGCTTCATCACCCATAAAACTAAAACCTCCTCCCTGTTTTCCCTTTTTCCAGCATATATAGCCTCTCTGTGTTTTTCTTTAGATTCTTTATAGACCTACTTAAAAAGCCTACTCTCCATGCAAATCATTAGCCACTCATGATCATTATATAATCACCTAATCACCTAACTGCATTCACCATGTTTCTAAGCTCAAACACCATGAGAGGTCACAATCAAGATCCAACTTTACCTAATCTGTCTTTACAAATCAGCTTACCATCTATATCACCCTTTGAGCTTCAAGAAATGGGTATTAATTCTCTAGGGTTTGAAAGGAGCTCAACCACCGATTCTTGTACCAGTGGAAGCGATATAAGCCAAGAAAATGGATTCTTTCTCAACCCAGAAACACCTTTTTATAACCATAACATCATCAATGGAATTTCTCATCCTACTTTGAGTTTAGGTTATAATGAAATGGCAGCAGCAGTACTAAATCCTTTGCAGCTACCAAGAAACTTTCAGCATTACCAACCTCAAATATATGGTCGTGATTTTAAGAGAAATTCAAGAATGGTGATCAATGGAGTTAAAAGAAGTGTTAGAGCTCCAAGGATGAGGTGGACTTCAACACTTCATGCCCATTTTGTTCACGCTGTTCAGCTCCTTGGAGGCCATGAACGTATGTAATTAACCATATAAATTTCTCAATTACTAATCTTTCTACTGAAGAAATGTACCATCTCTTTATCATATTAAACTTGTATATGCTTAATAATCAAATAAGAAGATTGCTTAGTTAATCTCGATGGATGTGCAGGAGCAACACCAAAATCTGTGTTAGAGTTGATGAATGTAAAAGATCTAACCCTAGCTCATGTGAAGAGTCATTTGCAGGTAGAGTATCCTATTATTAGTATTTATCTGAATATTAGCAGAAAAAATATATATCCTATTATTGTTATTTTTTCATTATCTTAATAAACTTTCATATATAGTTTAAGTCAAAGCCAGTAAAACATACCTGGACTGGGCCGATTCAAGATTATATTTCAGCAAACTAAAAGTCAAAAAATTTAGTAATGTTAGGATATAAATCTGATTTTTATTTTAAATTAGTTTTTATATAAAAATCACAAAATAAAAATTATAAGACTATTTATTTGTCTGGGTATGATATTTTTTTATTCACTATTTAATCCAAAAAAAAAAAATCAGATAAATTACACGATAACCTCCATTATTCTAGATTAGCCCCTACAAACATACATAAGATATCCCAACCAAAAAGACATATATACATAGGATGTCTGAAGTGCGAACCCATATATAGTACTTTTCTTATTTTATTAGAACTTGAACGGTTAATTGATTATAAATATATTTTTCGTACATATATATAAAGTCGAGGTCCACAAGTCGAATGAAAATGTTACTACTAATTACTATGTGACACTATAGATAGTGGGTGCATGCAAAATGTACACAACTAGAATATTTGAGTGAAGTGATGAATGGAGTACAAGAACTTAAGACAAAAGGGCATCTAATCTACTCTTTGGTATTGTGGACTTTTTTCTTATATATTTATGTGGTTGTTTTCATGCAGATGTATAGAACAGTAAAGAGCACTGATCACAAAGCAATAGGTACGTATTTGGATTTTTCTTCATTAAACGAGCCCATTTTACTTCACTTTCCAAATATTATTATTCTCATAGCTAGCTAGAAATCAAAATGTGTCATATGTTGTTATATACTACCATTTTGATTGACATATGAATCTCTATACAACATGAGTAGTAACTTAGAAGAGAGAGAGACTAACTCGTAGTCCACCGAGTTAGACAGGTGGCCCGTGGCTATAACTCCGTTAGAATGTATGCGTCTCAATCTTTGTTCGATTTTTTTTTTTTTCAAGAAAACATGAGTTAAAAAATCTCATAGGATCGATCCCTACTGAAAAATCAGTTCATCCGACTACAAACCCTTTGTGGGTGGGGGATGATTTTTTTGGTTGAATTTCTAGTTCCTTCATTGAAATCCTAAAAAATCCCTTATTTTAGACCTAGATCTTTTATTAAAAAGGACTTAAATCTTTTTTTCCTAAGAAATTTTTTAGAAATGATTTTTAAGATTTTTTATATAGTGTTAATAGTATGGTATGAGAGAAAATACAGTTCAATTTTTTTTAATAATTAATATTTTTGATAAATGATGAAATAATGCACTTAAATATATGTAAAGAGTACTCTAAAATCTTTATAGATTCAAAAACTAATATATAAATAAGAAAATTTTGAAAACAGCATATATAAAGGTCAAACATATTCAAACCCTAAAATTAATTTTTTAAGATGATGTAATGATTTAATGGTTTAAAAACCTTTAAGCCACTTAAAATATATATATTTATCTATATGTATATTCTCGAATTTCACTCGAACATTTTCGGAACTGATTTTGATATATATGAAATAAGGTGATTTAAACTAGCTCAAATTATTATTGTATCACTCTTATTTATTTTGTAGGGTAAACACTGAAAGTCAAATGTGAATTATTTTCTGAATATATGTCTGATAAAGTAATAGCAATGAGTAAATGATTATAAATTGTTGCAGGTGAAGGGGATATAGATATGGTTTTGAGTGAATCTTGTGATAAATCTGATATGATGAATTCTTCGCAAACTATCAATTCTTTTCTAACATCATCATCATCACCATCAGTAGTACTCCCAGCTACCATACAAAATGCTCAGAGGTTAGTGCCGTCTGCAACTTGTCCATCTATTTCGCATATCTCTGTAACTATTAAATTTAAATTCACCTCTTCATTATTGCAATTTTGAAAGTGGTTTATTTTATTAGTGTTGTCAATCGTGTAGGTCACTTTGACTACTTGCATTATCATGATCAACACTTAAAATATTAATCCTTTAGTTTGAAAAAATAAGGGTAGGAAAAAAATCCTTTATGTAATTTGAAAAACGTATTTAGCAATAATTAAAGAAAACTGTACTAAATTAAAAATGATAAACTTCCCGAATGAATCTTTATATATTTTCACCAAAAAAATAAAATACCTTTTTTAAACATATTAATACGATTAATATTTTAAAATCTGTCATAATACGAGAAGGTGTCGGCTTGATTAATGGTATTTTGGGATTAATTAATCCTCTTCTGAAGCATCCCAATGTACTCTAAAAGTCAATACTCCTCAAATCTCTATACTTTACTTTTTTATAACACAAATGTTTTTTTAGGCAAACACAAATGTTGCGTATGCTTAATTTAATTAGGGAATCTTGTTAATTAGGATTTATTTATTGTAAATGTAATAATGTTTATATATTTTTTTGTATACATATTAATATATCTTTTTATACAATTTACTTATAAGATAGGGATTTAAGAAATAAAATATACTTATAAAATTATATGAAATTTTATAAATTATAATTGAGTCGTGCAAATTTTTTTTTTTTTTTGCATACATGGGAGGCTATAAAGCCGTTAAGAAAAACAGATTACACGAAGAACATGGTTCTTATTAACTATCTAGAGCAACTCTAACAGTTGCGTAACCACTTCTATCACGCGTAATTAATTTCCAAAGATAATCCGGTGGCTCTGTGTATATCACGGGTTGAGAAGACATCAACGCTCCTTCTTTCGCTAGTTTATCCGCACAAATATTAGCTTCACGAAACACATGATTAAACTCAAAATGTGGAAATCTCCTAAGCAAAGCACAACATTCTTTTATCATTGAAACATAGTGACCTAAACTCCCACCGCCCTTCACTAGCGCGTGGAGCTTCCCCGAGTCCATCTCAAAGTGAGTAGAGCTCCCACCGCCCTTCACTAGCGCGTGGAGCTCCTCCGAATCCGTTTCAATAATCAAATCTGTATAGCCATTATTACTAGCCCACATAAGACCAAAGTGCAAAGCATACAACTCAGAAATAAAAGGTGATAATACCGTACATGCACCCATGAAACAAGAGATGCAAGTACCATCCTTGTCTCGTAATAAACCACCAATACCTGCCATTCTTTTCTTGTTGAAGAAGCTACCGTCAATATTAAGTTTGAACCCGCTAGTGGGTTTCACCCACTTAACCATCACATTGTTTGCCATCTTGATTAAACCGCCATCGAATGATTTTCCCCATGCTAAAACAAAGCTGCTAGCTAAGGAAAATATATCTCTCTTAAGTTCACGCTCGTGAGGTATAGTAGACCTCTCATTAAAAATAATTAAGTTCCGTTTAGACCATATTGTCCATAAAGCCGCCACAAATACGTAGGGCCATTCCAATCCGTCAATTCGTGCTTTTGATCGTAGGTGGCCCTCCATCCAATTTTTGAGCCCATTTGAGTTCACTGTTGCAGCAGAAATTCCAGGCTCGGATTCATCTTGCTGCATCATTTCCGAGGCTGCAGAAGGTCTTCCACGAACAGCTCCAGCTAGGCGCGGCAGGGGCTCTCGATTCAGCAGCCAAGAGCTGTTAAGCTTCTCCAGCGAAGCCCTGTCACTCTCCACCAGCTGTCCGGCAGCGTCCAGCTCTTCAACAGTCTCCCCTCCAGCTGCCACGAAGCCATTCCTCACCAACATTCCAGCTGCTGCTCCACGCCTGGCGCAAGAAACACCACTCCAAGCCCCTGAAAATAAACCAAGTAAATTCCACACTACAGTAGCAATTTTACAATTTAAAAAAGTATGGATTAAGTCCTCCCTTATAGCACCGCATACTCCACATGAACGTGACTCGATAACATTCCTTTTATACAAATTTTCCGCGGTGGCAATCTTGTTAAGCACCAACCTCCATAAGAAGATTCGAATTTTTTGGGAACATTTCAACTTCCATATGAGGTCCCACCGAAAAGATTCCACCTCTTCACTTTCTTCCATGCTTACGAACGCCGATTTAACTGTGAATGAGCCTGAATTTGTGAGTTTCCATTTTATTTTCATCCCAAATTCATCACTTTGATCATCAAAACCATCCCGAAAAGCTTCTATCCCCGCTAGAATTGCTTGACAGACACTTGATTCGTTTCCATTCTTAACGCGATTTAGCACCCCATTTTTGAAATACTTATTTCTGAATATCTCCACCCATGCTACGGAGTGATCCTCCTGAGTAAGTTTCCATCCAAGCTTTGCTAGAAGCGATAAGTTATATTTTTCGGCACCTCTTATTCCAAGTCCACCATTCATCTTTGACTTACACACTTGATTCCACGCAACCCAATGGAGCTTCCTTTCCGAACCCGAAGATCCCCAGATAAAGTCCCTAACTACTCTATCAATCTCCTTACATACATACTTAGGTAATTTCAATACTTGCATTTGGTATACTGGCATCGCATTTAAAACCGAATGAGCTAGTGTAATACGCCCAGCAAGAGATAAAGTCTTTGTCTTCCATGTAGCTAATTTGCCCCTCATTTTTTCCATAATGCCTTTATAAAATCCCTTAGGTAGCCTACCCGATAGAATAGGGACTCCTAGATAGGTACCAAAGGATTTACTATGGCAAAACCCACTAGCCAAGGCTAGCTCGATTTGTGTTTGTTCCGGAACATTCGACGAAAAATAGATCAACGATTTCTCGGCACTAATTGTTTGTCCTGCCTCTTTACAGAAAGCCTCCATCGCCTCTTGTATTACCTGCACCTGCAAAAAAGAAGCCTCACCAAACAAAATTAGATCATCCGCAAAAAACAAATGAGATAACTTAGGACCTTGGCGAGCAATTTGGATTTCTTTCCATTTCCCCTCATTACACAACTTCTGAATCAACAGGGATAGTCTTTCCATACACATAACAAATATATATGGAGAGAGAGGGTCCCCTTGGCGAATACCTCGATGAGGAGTAAACGGAGCTAAGGGTTCTCCATTCCAAAGGACCCTCATTTCATTTTCTCTCATACTAGCCATAATTAACCTAATCCAACTCTCCGGAAGACCAAAAAACCTGATCGTTTCTTCAATAAACTCCCATCTGATCTTATCATAGGCTTTCGCAAGATCAATTTTAACAGCCATGATACCTTTTCTGCCCTGGAGGTGACGCATCTTATGATCCACTTCACGAACAAGTACCACGTTATCAACCGTCGATCGACCCGGCAAAAAGCTACTTTGACAAGGCCCTATAATACTCGAAAGGATGGGTCTTAATCTGTTAACCATTGCCTTCATTATAAACTTAACCAGGCAATTTATTAGACTAATCGGACGAAATAAATGTACCCGGTTCGGGTCAGGTACTTTAGGAATAAGATGTATTAGAGTACCATTCAGACCCAAGGGTAGATGACCAGTGCTTATAGCTTCCCGAACCATCGTACAAACTGAAGGACCCACTATAGACCAACATTTTTGATAAAACGCTGCTGACATTCCATCCGGACCCGGAGCTTTATTTGGGTTAGATTGGAACACCACAACTCTGATTTCTTCATCCGAGAAAGGTTGGTTTAACTCCCTTGAAACCACACTATCAATCGGTCCAAGTAACGGCAAAAAGTTCCCAACCATAGAATCCTCTGGTTCATTATATAGCGAAACAAAATACTCCCGAACCATAGCTTTTATATCTTCCTCCTCTTCAACCCAAATATCCAGATTATTTATTAACCTTGTACAATTTGACTTCTTCTTACATACAGATGCTGCAAGCTGATAAAACCTTGTATTCCTCTCACCCGATTCTATCCACTTATTCCTCGATTTTTGAAAGTATATCATCTCTTCTTGTTCAAGTACACTTTCATATTCTTTCGTTAATTGGTCCCCCATATGTCTTAATGAGGAATTATACGATACCTGAAGCGATTTCTGAATACCACGGATCCTAGCACTTAATTTTCTCTTCTTACGATTAAGGTCTCCAAACACCTCCACTTTCCATTTATTTATGCGATTTTGAAGCGAAGCTATTCCCTCACCAATACCCACGCTATTAACATCCCAATTATCCTTTACGAAATCTAAAAACCCTTTATGAAGACACCAAGCTGCTTCAAACCTGAACCGCCGCGAATTTACCTTAGGTCTTTGAGACGGACAAACCTGAATTAAAATTGGCATATGATCCGAATGGACCCTTGCCAGATGTATAACCCGCGTATTCGGAAAATGATTCTGCCATTCTGTATTCCCATAAGCTCTGTCCAGTCTTTCCAATATCCTCTGGCCTGAATTCCAGGAGTCACTCCAAGTGTATCGAGGTCCTTCAAAGCCAAGATCAATCAACCCACAGCTATGTCTCCATTCCTCGAATTTTTCCATTCTTCTTGAGACTCCGGTAGTCCCTCCTTTTTTATCAATCTCTAATCCAACTTGGTTGAAATCCCCAGCAACTAACCACGGCTGTTGTATGTTATGGAAGGCATGGTGAAGTGCATCCCATAATATATCTCTTTTTTTATAGTCCGGATTAGCATAAACAGCTGAGAAAACCCATGATTTATACCCAGTCTGGCTTATCTCTACATTTATAACTTGGCGGCCAGCAGATAATACCTTTATATTCACGTTCGAATCGTTCCATAATAACCAGATACCCCCTCTATAGCATTCCGAATCTACCCTAATTGAGTTATCCTTTTGTAATGAATTGATAACCTTATTAGCTGTTACACCACTGATACGCGGTTCAACAATCACAGTAAGCCACACACTATTATTTATCATCATATCTCGAAGCACTTGTCTGAACCTAGGCTTGGCCGCTCCATAGCAATTCCAAATTAATATGTTGATGGGATTTTTGGAATTCTCCCACGAATTATCTGAAACACTTGAACAATTCATTAAATAAAAATTTTAATTAAAATAGATACCTCGTGGCGCATTAGGCGCGAGCTTCCATATCCGTGTCCTCGTCCCCTCTCCGTTCCCCTTGAGATTGTTCATGTGAAAATCCAGTAGCCGTTTCAGGGACTTGGCTCTCAAGCCACGTTGCATTCTCCCCATCCTCGGTTACCGTGACTTCCCATAGCGGGTCAGGAGATAATAAACCTGGAATCACAAAAGTTGCAGCAGCATCTTGCCTCGGCGAATCCAAGACAAGCACTTCCGCAGCTGATGTGGCCTTGTGCTGTGGAGTTGGCGGTCCAGAATCAACATGAAATTTTTTTGAATTAATTGCAACTTGGTCCCTGGTGTTATTCGCCCCTCCAGCAATGCTAACTTCTACTAAATCAGCTTCTTCAGTAGCTGTTCCAGCCCCAGCCGAGGGCCTGCACCCACTGTCCACATCAGTTTTTTTTAAAACTCCACCCATGTTCATATTTCCAACACCCGGCCCCTCTTTCGCGCCTTTTTTTCCAGTCTTTTTGCCCACCTTCTTTGCCCCATTAATTGTCTCTACATCGCCCATATCACTCACCACTACCTCGTCTATTAATACCCGTCTTTGCTCAAAGTTGGGTGTTGTTATTACCCCATGCCCTTTTGTTCCTCCAGATTTTTTATTTCCAGAACTAGACCCTACCAAACCTTTACCTTTATTAGAAGTAATTTTCGACCCCGAGCTTTGACCCTTGTTCATTATACCTTGTGCATTGAAGCGCATCATATTCGAATTTTCATTCGTTCTTAAAGCATCAAAACGGTTACCCAGATTGTTGTTTAATTGTGTTTTCGCTACACTATTTCCAATACCCCTCCCATTCCCTCTATTCCCGCGTCTAACGGTCATCCATTCCCCATATTTCTCTTTAGGCATCATTGCATCCGTGGTCACCTCTACAACCGGCTCCTTTCCTTTCTCACTATCCCTCTCCACTTCCATTCTATCCCCTACATTCGGAGGGCAATTTTCCCTTTTATGTCCGAATTTACCACAATCGAAGCAGATAAGATGAAGGCCTTCATATTCAACCTTGCAAATCTCTGTCCCAATTCTTACCTCAGGTTCTAAAGGTTTTTTCAGGTCTAATTCGATAGCAAGTCTCGCGTAATTCCCCCTTAGTCTCCCCTTTGTCATGGGGTCAATCTTAATAGTCCTGCCAAGTTTATCTCCTATTTTCCTTAGAATTCTTGCGGTGTAATTTTGCATTCCCACATTTGAAATTCTTACCCATGCCGTTGTCTTTGTAATTGAATTTGACGCTGCGTTAAAGGCCGGAGTCCATTCCCTTACAATTAGATAGTGATCGAGAACCATCCATGGACCACCGGAAAGCGCGAAATCAAAATCCTCTCTTTGCTCAAATTTAACCATGTAGTACCCGAATCCCACATCAATTAATTCAAAATGTCCTTTCGGAGCCCAGATTTGCCTTAGTTTCGAGAGCAGATACGTAAACCCCACCTCTCTACCTAGTAGTCTTATTACAGCAGTATTCCGCCACAATCTTACCCCTTCCTGAATCTCCTCACGTGTCCTAACTACAGTCGGAATTGAATCAACTATTATATCCTCATCATCATCCTCTATTAGCTCCTCTAATTCATAGTAATTTTCTTCCCCCATAGCATAATTAGTTTTAATTTCATCTTTATCTTCGATAATTGGAATTATTTTGTTATTACCCGTCACCGACCCTTTCCAATTACCAAGAATTGTCTTAAAAGAAAGTCCAGGATTGTTACCTCTTTGCGGATTTGGCAATGCATTAACAGCTAAAGGACTTGTGGCTTTCGGTTCTGCAGAAAACCTTGGAAGACTACCCATAATCGCATTACTGATGGGCTCATTCATAGCAGTTTGTGTAGCAGCATTCTCTACCTCAGCAATCACAGGATTGGAACGAGCCCTTTTACCCATTCTTCCTTCCTGTACTGCTACATTCAATTCTGGAAAATCCCCCATGTTAAGCTCTTGTGAAGAAGGATTCGACAGTGTTGTTGCTACTGTTTGATTCCCCTCCTCCATCGGATCATGTTCCCGTTCAGATGGTGGCTTTTCGCCGGCCAAGATTGGCGGCGGAGCTTCCATTTTTTCAGAGTTGTTATTTTCTTCCGTAAAAGTTGGAGCGTTCAAAAGTGTACGTTGTGTTTTTAATTTTTACCGACTTCTTAGTCGTGCAAATTTTGATTAAACTGTGAGTGGCATTTAAGAATTGATAGAATATAAGTCATAACATTCATTTTAATTTTAATGCAGAGTAATTTCGAGTTCACATGCAAAAAATGTATGGTGCAATTCAAGTCAAGAAAATGCAACGAACTACCACCCCAGTACTGTCCCCTCAAAATTCTCCAAGGTATAATTTATTAAGAATTATATTATTAATCTATAATTATAGAACGTCAAAATTACTCAATTTATTACTGATTTTATATCTAATTTTTTTTCTTGTGATCTTTGTAGATTGATGAGATATTAGCAACAGCTCACAAAATGAATAACAAGGAAGAGAAATTGCTAAATGGTAGCTCATTGTCATCAGTACTTAATCTAGAGTTCACACTAGGAAGGCCAAATTTGCAGATGGACCACGTACGCTAAATCATAAAAATTCAAGTGTTAATTAGACGCTTTAACCCAATGGTTATCTTTACCGTGCGCTTTTCTTTTCTTTATCATCCCGGATATAATTTTATATAATTAAACCTTGAATTTAAAGCAAGAGGGGTAAAATATATATCAACCGAATTTAGTTAGGTTAATTGTTAATTAGTGGCTTCGTGGTGTGCTTGATTGATAAGTCTTAAACGATTGTATTCTTTCATTGCATTTCGGTTGAATGGCCGGAAGTTTTAGAAGATTTTGTCATTAAGAAGAAGAGAAAAATTAAAGCAGTAATTATTTCGAGATCGTTTGTCATGTTATATTAATGTGTTAACGCAATGAGAATCCGAAATTTCTGTTCCTCATAAGAACATTGGGGACTAGATATTTCTCTAGTTCGTTTCAATTCATTCCGCAATATTGTTAATAAATATTCTCAATGGTAAACAATTATTCAAAAAAAAGTTATTTGCCTTAAAAGATAAATAATATATATTTTTTCTTTTTTAACGAGTTTAAATTTTTCTCTATTTCCAAAGGTCTGGTTTTTAATGGATGTGACTTTATTTTTATTATAATTACGATTTTGTTTAATGTATTACTGATTTTCATTGGTTGTGTATTTTTTAATAGATTGACTTTAAGTGTGTATTTCTTGATTAGTATTAATCTTATTTGTAACAATTTTATATGTACTTTTTAGATCAATCTTCCTTACAAAAAATAAAAACAACTTTCAACTTCATCTTTTTTTCCTTACAAAAATAAAAACAACTTTCAACTTCATCTTTTTTTCCTCAAACTTAATTTATTCAAAAAAAATCAGGGAAAAGAGAAATATACCCATGCAAGTGCATACCTGCTAAAATTAACATATTCTTGTTTGTAGAAACATTTTTATGAGAAAGACTATTTTAGAAAGAAAAAAAATCACGTTTCTTTGATTTAGATTGTCGCTCCTAACCATTTTAGTGAGCATATCTACTATTTTATGATTTAATTAAGAAATATGTTTAAAAGTATATTGATTGCCAACAATCGATTGTGCTCTTGTTAATAGGAGTTTGGAAATCTACCGAGTTTAAAGAAAGTGTAATGATATTTGTCATTCCTTTTTGATTCACCCTTGTATCTCCCCTTATGTGTCGTTAAAAAAACGAGAGAGAAAAAAAGGAAAGAGAAATAATCTGATTGGTGTTTAAACAGGAGGTGATATAAGATGAACAAAAAAGGGGAGACATATCATTACTTTTAATAAAATTGAATATTTTAAACAATTTCAAGACAACCCAACTTTATGATTGTAGAATCGATATTGGCATCCCTTGCCACCTGCAAGTCTGTAGGATGCCAATCTCTTGTGCTTCCAAAGGAGAACAACAATTAATAATAGTTGTTCTTGCATACAATGTTGTCCCTACTTCTTGGAAAGAATAAACGTAGGAAACATCACATTGGATTTTTAGCATAACGGTACCTAAGGAAAGGAAAAGTTGACCACTACGAGACGAAGAAGATGCAAGGGTCATTGGAAAATGCTCTTCCTTCTTCTGAATTTTTTCCATCGATGCTCTTGTTAATGCTCTTATTAATGTTGAGTATTCCTTGCAAGTGTACGTCCTAAGTAATAAAAGTAAGTTTTGTTAATCATGTTTCACAAGGACTATGAGTTTAAATTTTTTGTGTTTTATAAAATGATTGGGGTTTGAGTTGCAAATATAGAAAGTAAAATGTTGATTTGATTGCGGTTTCCAATAAGTGAATATAAACATGGACTAAAAAAGATAAATATAAAAGCAAAGGACTAAAATGCAACAAGATGGAAAATAGATGAGAGTAGTTTGAGTCTTTCTAGTAATTCCCAATAGTGACAAATTAGAAATTTCTATACATAAGGGTAAATTGCTCTTTTTGTTAGTCGGGATTCGACAATCACCCTAAATCCTTCCCAGGTAGATATGAGGCTATTCTACATCGCTAAAGACCTCTTCCGAGTGACCCTACAATGCTTTCAAATGCATAAACACTAATCCTATTGACTATCTGGTTATTCAAGACCTTTTAGTTCAATAACAAAACATATATATACTAGTTCTATAATTCGACCCCTTCCGGATGATAGTCAAAATACTTACCTAATGCAATACTTGATCAAGGTAAGGGCTGAAAATTAGCACAAATATATAGTAAATGGAAATTCAATCAATCTATTTCAATAATATAACCTAAAATACAAAAACATTAATGTAATCAACTACAGTTCATACATAAAGCAATTTTCAAGTTATTAGGGTTTTAGTTCATAATGAAAAAGGCAAAGTTACAAGATTCATAGTGGTCATATTCAATACAATAATAAAAAAGGAGAGAGAATTAACCTAATAGTCGGAAGTAAATGATAGAAAGGTGGAATGATGATGAAACCCTTGTTGTTCTTCTTTTTCAGGCATGTTAGTCCTTCTCCCAAATGTTGTGTTGCTTTTTTAATCTTGAAATTCTAATATATTAAGTGTGAAAAACATTTTTTGAGGTGCGTAACCCATTTAACTGGGTCAAAGTGACCCAAAAACATTTTCTAGCAATTTGCATTGGTACGAGCCATCGTAGAAGCAATATCACAACTTTGTCATCTTAACTCAAAATGGCGAACTGCTACCTCTCACGCGCTCCCGACTCGAAGGACTATCTTGAACTTCAAGGGTTTTCTCAAAACCTTCACCGATATGTGTGGTGGCTCTTTCAATTTGACGTCGGAGTTTTATCGATAAATCCATTCGACCTATTAAAGTGGATTTTTTTTATCCTTTAATGCCTTTTCTTGGGGTTGACTTTGAATTTTTGACTTCTTAGAACATCTCGGGTCTCGTATCATCCTTGTACGTATGAGCTTCACACTTAATGCACAATTAACGCAAAAAAATCCAAAAATACCATAAAACCTGAGATAGACTAGCTAATCAAATAAGGTCAAATGCTAGAGATAAATCCCACAAATGAGTCCAATAACCCCTAAAAATGATATCTCATGCCACTACAATCTATTGCAAGACATGGGACCTTAGTTATCAATGGCCTTTTAATTCCAAGAAACATCCTCAAAGAAAATTGCCATCTTAAATTTCTATGTATTCCAACTAAATTGTGAAGAAGGTAATATTCAAATGTTTAGGCCTGCTGTCGAAAATCGTCTCTTTGAGAAGTTTCTCCACCAATTTATAGAAAGTCCCATGAAAGTCTTTTTCCAATTTTAGTTGCATATGGATCTATTCCAGTATTATTGGACCATATTAGAAGGTTAGCAACATATGCTCAATCATTTCATTTTCTATATTGCAGAAGGAACATCTAGGATATGACACATAATTTATTTTAAATAGGTTCAGTTTAGTGTTTGCATTCTTAGAACATTTCCACAAGAACACTTTGATTTTTGTCGTCATGTTCCTATTCCAAATCCATTTACAAATCCAATTTAGGTGTTCTGTGTCCATGTTGTAGCTAGACATATCATAATTTGCGTTTAGATATGTGCATTGAAATGAGTAGGCCGATTTTGTGTTATACAAACCATTTTGTGTAAACGGCCACACAATCTCATCTATGTTCTACATCTTTGGAAACAATCTAGAAATGATAAGATTTAAAGATATCCATACCACTGAAAGCGGGCAATTTGGTGGTTAATGTTCTATGGGGAAATCAAATAACCAATTGTTGTCCCGTGTTATTTTTTTCCATCAACAACCACCCACTTCATGTTTTTCTATTGATATCTACCACGACGATCCTCCGGTCCATGAGAAATAATTTGACGTATTTGCATTAAAGAAACTTCATTTTATATAATAAATTCCTTTAAAGATCTTAGCTACTAAATTGTTTGGGTTAAGCAGGATTTTCCATGAAAAATTCCATAGAAAAGCGATGTTCATTTAATTGAAGTCCCTAAAATCCAAGCCTCCAATAACATTAGGAATAGAGATGATTTTTTTTTAATTTGTCCAATGAATGTGATTAGACGTGGTTGAACCCCACATGAAACTAGCCACCAATATAGATAATTCATGACATGTTTTAAATGGTAGATGAAGGTCGAACATAAAAAAGACTAGAATCACTTGTAAAATGGTCTTTGTTGTAACTAATTTGCCCACTTCTGAAACAAGTTTTCTTTTCACTCATGTGTTGCATTCCTAAATTTGTCTTCAATCCATTTTGATGCCGCGACTTTTCATATATACCATTCTGTGTCAACTCATAGATATTTACCCAAAAAAAATTGATGATTTAAAATTTAGAATCCCAAGTGTAAATTCGACAAGTTGAGATAAATTCCTTTATTCAAGCAAAAACTTGACATTCCAAGGGTATATTTTTTCCTAAGTGGAAGCCATAGATGCACATAATTTACTTAAGTACAAACAACTAATTTTTGTTGATTTCAATTAAGAACACGAGTCATCTGCAAACTATAAATGAGTGAAAGTCGAATACATTATTTTCAATCTGTAGACCAGATGTTCTCCCTATGTCAATAGAATTGTTTAAAAGATTTTGTCTTCTAAAATGAAGCAAAAAAGATATAGGGAAATGGTCCCCTTGTCCCAATCATTTTTGGTTAAAATTAGGAAGCAGGGTGTTGTTTACCATTATATGGTATGTTAATAATTCACGCATCCGATTACATATATCCATAATGATGCAAATTCCAACTTTGAAAGAGTACGTTCAAGGTACTCCCATTCTACTATGTCATACGCTTTTGACATATCAAGTTACAGGACACCAAAATGCTTTTTTGAATTCATATTTCTGTTTAGGCAATAGGAAACCTCTTACCTAATGATTATATCATCTTGGATATTTCTGTCTTTGATAAAAGTTGTTTGTGTTGGCTCACAATTTGGTCCATGAATGGTTGAAGTCTCATTTTTTAAAATTTTTTAGATCACTTTATATATAAAATTTGCATAGGTAATCAGGCTGGATTGTGAAACTTTCCCTGGGTGAGCCACCTTAAGAATTAGTGCAGTTGTAGTAAGATTAATATCATCGATCGACTCTTGTTCTTTTAAGGACCAATAATGACCTCCAGTAGATCCAATTTAATAACATCCTAATAATTATGGAAGAAAAAACTGGAAAGCCATCCGTTCTTGTCACTTTGTCCCCTGTTATGCTAAACATCATATTGTTTTACCTTATCCAGACCTGGAATCTTTGTGACTTCATCATTCATATATGTCGTGACATTTATCTTAATGTATTTGGTAGTTTTGTAGAAGATACTATCTGAGGCTAATTTACAAAATATTCTTAAAGAACTTCTCGAAGCCATTAATGATGTCCTCTACCTATTGAAAACAAGTGTTATCTTTCATTTTTATCTTTGTGACTGAATTATCGATTCTCCTTTCGGCCATAATAGCATGGAGAAATTTGTATTTAACCTTTTTGTTCAGCCAATTGCATCTTAATTTATCTTGCCAACATTTTTCCTCTCTGTCCCATACCAGGTTGCCCTCCAAATTTTTGTTCAATGTCGCGTGGAAAGTAACGGAAGTCAGTTCAGAGGTATCCAGTCGCATAACTTTTGTTCAATTTATCTTACCCCTTTTTCCTCTCTCTCCCATAACATTGTTCAGAAGAAGGGGGGTGGATTAGTGTGGGTTTTTATTTTATTATTTTTATTAATAATATTAAAACTATTATTAAATATCTATTTTGCCCTTTTAAAAATTTGGGTTTAATATAATTAATTGTTTAATTAGGATTAAGAATAAAAAATATTAAAAAAGCGAACATGTGCCACTCACGTGACACTTAGCGGTGATTTTAGACAGAAATCGTTAACAGGGTGCAACGTGTCACGAAAACAAAAGTTAAGGGGTATCCAGTCGCATTTTAAACAATGGAGGGCAACCTGCTAATTGCGTTAAAAACCAAGGGGAAAAAGGGGTATTTTCTCTTATAGTTTAAGTTAATTTTGTTTATGTGTGATTGATCAAATGATTTAATCGCTAGGTACCCAAACTACGAGTCCGACACCGAGAACAAATTAGGTAGTAATGTCCCACAAAAGCGCTAAAAAGTCCTGAAGTCAATTATGGTGATTTTTTACAAGAATTCCGGGTTGACACTTATGTTCCTCTAACCTTGTAATCTCCCACAAATTACTACTCTGTTGAAAAATACTACGAACATAAAACCAACAACCGTCTTTTACATGTACACATACATGTGTTACGTATTGCATGTTTGACCTACGCGCTATATATTCCTTGTGATTTCGAAGGTGCCACCTACTCACGTCCAACAAAAGATCTTCTTTTGATGCTTATCGCTGATTTAACATGATTTTGACATCTTTCGCCATGGAAAATGGCTAACTTAATGCCCAATAATGACATTCTCTCGTATTAATATCTCCAAAATTATGAATAGTTGGAATGAAACATTCTTCATCGTCATCTTTCCCACTGTCTTCATTATCATCACTAGAAATATCAAAACCCTCTTTATCGGATGCCTAAAATTCTAGAAAATATAAATTGATTCCTATAGTTTTCCAAATTATAATTTACTTTCAAATATATAAATTATTACAAATAATTTTTTAATCTTTTTTATTACATTTTCATCAAAATATGAAAAAGAAGAAATTGCACACAACAAATAATATAATTAACTATTTAGAATTAAAAGATTAAAATAACATTTATCAACCAGTTGGGGTTAACTCAACTGGCCAAAACCTTGATTATCCAGCTACTACCTCCATTCTATAATAATAGTCTCTTTAGAGGTTTTCACACTTATTAAGAAACCTAAAAAGTAGAAAAAATTAGTTTATAATGACCAATCTATCCTTAATTATAAGAGAGAGAAAATTAAATATTTAGTTAGTGCAAGACTATAGAAAGAGGGTAGAATGAAAAAAAGATAATATATTATGTGTCAAAACTATAAATGTGACAAATATTGTGGAATATTTTTTTTTTTTGGCTAAAAAGACTATTATTATAGAATGGAGGTAGTATATAGTAAAAGTTCGAACAGTGTCAATAAAACCAAGTCTAAAAATAGCTATACCAAGTAACAAAAGAAAATATTTATCTACTTACAAGTTTATATCTAAATGATTACAAATAACGGCTAAAGAATTTGGGAATTGAAAACTAATATTTTTAAAATTATCATTAAAGATAAGAATGAGATGAGGATTTAGAAAGAGAAATCATTTTTGAGTATCCGTATTAATATATATAATTAATTCTCACACTAATACAAAAATAAATGGTATATTTGGTAAATGATAAACATAATAAGAAGAATATAAAGGATGGTATATGCCGCAGAAGATTCCAGTAAAAATAAATCTGTGTTGGCAAAAAATGGAATTACGGATAGAATATACTGATGAAAATTCCACTCTGTTGCCGAGTCCTTGCCATATAAATACTTGGGATTTTCCATTGTTTTATTTCACCTCAAAACATCTAACAACATCATTTTTTTTCTCCAGTATTTCTAACTGTCTCTTTCTCAAAATAGGTTAGTTTACTTTTACCATAAAACAAAGTTTTCTAAGGTTTATCGTCTTGTCGTTTCCATGATTTTCATTCTTAAATTGATTATTATTTTTGTACATACATTTCTTACATGTTTCTTAACATGCATGATTATATATATATAGTATTTGACATTCTTGGAGTAGATATTAATATTATATTGTTGTTCAATATCTGCAGATAAAGATAGTAGCAGGTAAGTGAAATAGGAGAAAGAGGTGGTTTCAGGTTAGAAAAATGTCCGGCGATAACAACTTGAAGGTGTTAAGTGCTCTCGATGTGGCAAAGACACAATGGTATCATTTTACTGCAATTATAGTTGCCGGAATGGGATTTTTCACCGATGCCTATGATCTCTTCTGCATATCCCTCGTTACTAAGATGCTCGGACGAATTTATTATCATCAAGAGGGATCGCTTAAGCCCGGAAACTTACCTCCAAATGTTTCGGCAGCGGTGAATGGTGTAGCATTCGTCGGAACTCTCTCCGGCCAGCTCTTTTTTGGGTGGTTGGGTGATAAGATGGGGAGGAAGAAAGTTTATGGAATGACACTTATGCTCATGGTTCTTGCTTCTATTGGTTCAGGGCTTTCTTTTGGTTACGACCCAAAAGCAGTTATGGCGACCCTTTGTTTTTTCCGATTTTGGCTAGGGTTTGGGATCGGTGGTGATTACCCTCTTTCCGCAACTATCATGTCTGAGTACGCAAACAAGAAAACTCGTGGCGCGTTTATAGCGGCAGTTTTTGCTATGCAAGGGTTTGGAATTTTAGCAGGAGGGGTATTTGCAATGATTATATCGTTTGCGTATGAGTCTAGGTATGACGCGCCTTCTTATGAGGTTGATCCGATTAAATCAACTATCCCTCAAGCCGATCATATATGGAGGATTATAGTAATTGTCGGGGCTATTCCGGCTCTTCTTACTTACTATTGGAGGATGAAAATGCCGGAAACTGCCCGTTACACAGCTCTTGTTGCCAAGAACGCGAAAAAAGCTGCATCTGACATGTCGAAAGTTTTACAAAAGGAGATTGAAGCCGAAGAGGAGAAGGTGGAGGAGTTAACGACAAAGCCGAACAATGAGTTTGGTTTGTTCACGTTGAAATTTCTTCATCGCCACGGGCTTCATTTACTAGGCACGACCACCACATGGTTTTTGCTCGACATTGCATTTTACAGTCAGAATTTATTCCAAAAGGACATTTTCAGCGCTATTGGTTGGATCCCACCGGCAAAAACTATGAACGCGGTTCATGAAGTGTTTGTTATAGCGAGAGCGCAAACTCTAATCGCTCTATGTAGTACGGTCCCGGGGTATTGGTTCACGGTAGCTTTAATTGATAGAATTGGACGATTTACTATTCAGTTGTTGGGTTTTCTCATGATGACAGCGTTTATGTTTGCTCTCGCGATTCCTTACCATCATTGGACTCACCCCGAAAATCGTGTTGGATTTGTCGTTCTGTACTCACTTACTTTCTTCTTCGCTAACTTTGGACCTAACGCCACCACGTTTGTTGTGCCGGCTGAGATTTTTCCGGCTAGATTACGCTCAACTTGTCATGGTATATCGGCTGCGTCGGGGAAACTAGGAGCAATTGTGGGTGCTTTTGGGTTTTTATATATGGCTCAAGACCCAAATCCGGCTAAGGCAGATGCCGGATATCCACCTGGAATTGGTGTTAGAAATTCACTCCTAGTGTTGGGTTTTGTTAACCTTCTCGGGTTCTTGTTCACTTTCTTGGTTCCTGAATCGAAAGGAAAATCACTGGAAGAGATCTCGGGAGAAAATGACGAACATCTAGGTGAAAATGACGAATCTAGCAACATATGAGATTTAAATTTTTTGTCGCTTTTAAACATTGTGTTTTATCGTATTCCCTTAATTACAAGAATCTGTTATCCTTTTCCTTGCTTTTTAATATTGTGTAAATTGCAATCATAGCTAGATGAGCTTTGGTTCTATTTTCAGCTATTGTAATTGTAGCAGAAATTGTTTAACAAATAAAAGATCTATGTGAACATATTAGTTATATTGTACGGAGATGTTGTGAAGATTCATTAAGAAAATCTAAACGTGACACAAATACAATCAGAATTCAGAGGGGGTTAATTTGTGAAGTATCCCTCATAATAAGTTCATCTCTTTCATTTGTTTTAATTTTCTTAATAATCCATTTGTTTTAATTCGTTGCGATAATATATATGTTGCCATAATCTCAAACTGATTACTGAAATTCTATTGAAAAGATCAACTAAAAAAAAGTGTTGATTAATTTTTATTGATACAACAAATTCCATGAACATAGTCTTGAAACTCTCTCTTGAAAATTGTAAAAATCATTTTAGAATACAATTTATTATATCATTTATAACCATTCACAAAATAATTAGAAACAACAATAAAATAATTTTGGTTACTATTATTCTCAAGAGATAGTTCCAAACGCATATTCATATTGTTGTTGCACTCTTCGTTTTCTTATTCTATTTTCGGCTTTAGTTTTTTATATTCGCATTTATTGCTTTTTCTGGACAATCAATATTAAATTTCGTCGTTGTCAAATGCTTTATCTGATTTGATTATTATCTGTGTTGTTTTTTGCTTTCATTTGAGAGAAAATTACTTTCTAAAGCTTATTTTCTAACAAGTTTATATTATACATCCTACTTAGAAAAAGTTATTTTTTAAAACCATTTTCTAACTTTCTGGTTAGGTTCTTGTCTATTTTACCCCTCCCCGTGATGGGGACGGACCCGCGACATTTTTCACAGTTTTTAACTTGCCTATTATAGTAACGCAACTCCCATAAAGGTACAGACCCATCTTGCTTATTAACTTGATGGGGCTGCACCCATACTCTATATAACCAAACAAAAACAGCTAACATTGTTAATGGGCTGGTCCCTTCAACACCAACCCAAGAACCCATGATTTAACTACATAATTTGCAGAATCTGTGTTTTAACAAGGAATTACAATGAACAACTTGGTGTGTTGAATTTAGTTAAACAATGACAAAAACATCCATTTTCAATACTTCAATTCAACAGTTAATTGTTTACCAAATTTATGTACACAAAAAAACACAAACAACCTGCATAATCGATGTTTGAACAACAAATTCACAATTGCGACGCGAACAACAATGAATTACTAAAATACCATACAACAATGAATTACTAAATCAGATAGGAATAAAGACATCACAGGGCTGGACATCACTTCACGGGGCTGGACTTCACTTCACCGAGGTTGGACCTCGGTCTGGACTACTGCTGGTATATTAAGTGGGTTGGACCCATACTGCTTTAGGGGTGGGTTATGGAACTGGCGGCAGATCTTCACGGGTCTGGACCTCCACACCAAATTTCAGATTGGTGAATAGATGGGTTTTGATTTGAGGTGAAGAGATGGGTTTCGGTGTTCAGTGTGCCGAGCAGTGGTGAAGAGATGGGGTTCTAATGGAGGTGAAGAGATGGGTCCAGAAGGTGGTTCAGAGACGATGGTGGTTAGCAGTGGCGAAGAATAGGTTTTCAGTGTTGATGGGTTTGGTGTTGATAGTGGTGAAAAGCGGCGAAGAGATGGGTTTCTGTGATGGCGGTGAAGATGATGGTTGGGGCGGGGTTGAGTTTTATGATGGTGGGTATGATGTTGTGTAACGACAGTAGGTGTGGGTTATGGTGGGGTTGATGTTGACGACGGTGTGTTAGTTGTTGATGAGGACGATGGTGGAGAGCTTGAGATGGTTGCCGGTGAAGCTCAGACAGAGGGGAGGGGAGAGGGCGCTCGGTTGGTCAGTAATCAAATAGAGGTTAGGGCGGTGGTGTGGTGGCACGTAATTGTTGGTGGTGGTTATATCAGAGAGAAGGGTAGGACGGTGGTGGGGTTGATGTTGATGCCAGTGGGGATGCCAGGTGGTGGTGGGTTGATGGTGGTTTGATCAGAGAGGGGAGAGGAGGTGGTGGGGTGGTGCGGCATTGGTGGTGGTGGTTTGGTGGTCGACGATGTATTGCTCACAGAGAGAACGGGAGGGGAGGGGAGTGTAGAGGGGTCGGGTATGCTGACGGTGAAGAAAGGGGATGGGGTTGGGCTGGGTGTTATATATTAGTCATTAGGGGTTGTTTGGGCATTTTAATCCTATTAGTTGAATCCCAACTACTACTTGGGGGCCTAGATGTTTTTTATAAATATGGGTGTGGGGTTGGCCTTATAAACTAAATAACCCTTAATTTGAGGTGTTACAAATCCTTGTCGATTGTAACAACTATTCACCCTTACTATACTCTTTTCCTTGCTTTTTTTTCATATTAGATCTTCATAATTTTGTCAATATCTTTTTTTTTCTTCTCCCTAACATTAGACTATTTTAATTTGCGCATCACTCTCTCATTCTTGATTTGTTTGCCCTTATTCTTTTTTTCATGTGTTGCTTGTAACCTAACCATTCTAGTTATAACTAAAGCAAGAAAGAAAGCGCTAGTTATCAATTGTATAAGTTTGAAATTGGAGTTGTTATTACAACCTGTTTCTCCTAAGTAAGTTGAAGAATTTGTGATTAAGAAAGAATTGAAGATGCATTTCATGTACTTTTAGAGAAAATTGTTGAATCCAAGTCTCTATTTGATGGATTCAAATGTCTAAAAGTTACCTAAGCTCTGGTCCATGTCCTATCATAGATTTTCTTTCTAAATACTATCATAAGGAGAAGGTACGATTGTTTCCTCAACTCATTCTATCTTAATATTTGAGGATTGTAAGGCTGGTGAGTTCTCTGTCTTGCCTATGATTAGTCCTACCACTCATACAAATGAGGGAGGTAGTAAAAAGTAGTTGCAAGAGAAGTGTGAGTGTTCCTTTCAAGTGAGTGGAGCTAACAATAGTGCATTTTGGGGTTATAGCTATCCTGAGAAACTAGGAGTTGTTGATATAGTCCTAATGATAAGCTACACCAAATAACAAACTCTATTGAGCATAACAAACTCACACAATAGCGGTAAATAAGACAAAACCTGTTAGTATATCATACACACATTTATATACGTATTGTAACGCACACACTTAGCATCTCTATATAAATAAAGTGTAATGTTTAAAACCAATATACAGAAGTAATAAACTCTCTTCCTTCTAATCTCTCTCAAAATGGTATCAAGAGCTTAAAAAAAATTATACTCAAAGCTCAAAATGCCATGAAAGGAGATCCTCTAAAAAAATTTAAGCTTTATTTCTCTGCTCCCGATCCTCTCCGCTGCAAATCATGGAGTCTTCTTTACATACTCCAAACATTATATCAAACGCTGCTATACCAGCTGGGCTTTTGCTTTTACGCCAATATTGGTCGAGTTTCGTCCAAATCAAACTCGATGCAACTAACTACGTGTTATGGAGAGCGCAGCTTGAAGCGGTCCTTTAAGCACATGGATATCTCATCCACGTTAATGGCTCTTTCTCTCCACCTGCGTATTTTTCTACATGGCTCATCGACGACCAACGATTGAAGGTCTCATTACATTCATCTATGGTACCTTTGATTCTCTCTCAAGTAGTGAAGTTATAACACGTGTTTGATATATGCATAAAATATAAACGTTATTTGTCTTACAATGTCAAACCCACTTTCATCAACTAAAGATGAAGCTCTACAACATTCAACAAGGTAATAGTAAATTAGTGACTATCTTGCTGAAATCCAAGACATCTGTGACGGATTGGACACATCGGCTTCATCACTACCTCTAGAGGATGTTATTTATGTACACTTTGAAGGGCTTAACATCTGATTTCAACCAATTCAAATCGAGTATCCGCATCACGAACGCACAATCCTCTACCTAAAGCTTTCACTCACTTGGTAGCCTATTAGTTTTAAAGGATTTGCATATGAAAATGGAGGATTTAAGCACAAATTCATCCTCTCATTACACAACACTATTCTCTAATTCACAGAATTTTCCACCTCAAACACAGGGATGTGGTCGTAGTTCGTTTAATCGAGGTAAAGGAAGAGGTCGGTCTCGAGGTTTTCAATCAAATTCATTCTCGATTCTTGGTATGCCTCCCTCATCACCTAATTTATCTTCAAATTTCGTACCTACATGCCAAATATGTATTCGTTACGGCTACTCTGATATTGATTGTTGGTATCGTTCTGATTTTGTAACATTTCCTTCACCTCGAGCTCAACCCGAGTTGTTCTAGCTACTCAGTCATCTCATTCATTATATCAATCCTCATCTCAGACCGCATCTACTAGTGATGAGCAGGACTGGATCTTTTGAAGAAAAAAATGATCATCATCTTGAACTTCGGTATAAAGTAAAAAAAAGATAATTAATGAGGTAAAGTTAAATTCAACGAAACTTGAACATTTGTTTTAAGTATCGGGCCTTGACATTGTTTGTGTTGTATTGGTACAGGTGAAGCGACACTTGAATGATAAAGATTTTGTTATGTTCAATCGATAACTGAGTTTTCATAAAATGTCAATAATAGGGCAAATAATCAAGATCTTGCCATACTCGGATTTTCCTTTAAATATATTAGTGACATCTCAATGCAATATTGATTTGATGGAGATCAAATAAATATGCATTTTTTTTTGTTCAACAAATGAATATGCATATCCTTTAGTAAATTGAAACAAGAGTAGAAAGTCTTAAAACTTATGAGGATTCCTAAATGCATTTTGTTATCTCTGATAAAGGATAAGAATTTGCTACAAGGTTGAATACATTTAAGGATATGTGTATACATGCATTGATTTGTTTTAGAAAATGTGAAGTGGAAATATTCTAGAAATTTTTTGTGAGTTTTTTGTCAAATTTTTTAAAATTCAGAATGTCAATAAACACCATGAAAATTCATAAAAATATTAGCATAATAGCAATTGAACTTTACTGGTTGGAAATAAAAAATAACAAAAAAATGGATGGATAAAGTGTTTTTATCCTTTTTTGATAACTAAAGGGAATTTATCAGTTTATTTGTAAAACACTTGAGGTATTTTAGCAATTGACCATGTATTGGTCAAAAGCTCATGAGCTTGACTTATTTCCCAAGCCATCGTCCATGGCTCTCTGTTTCTTGAATAACAAGTCAGTTGTTATAAGAACCCTCCTGCACGACTATTATTCATCACATTACTCATTCTACATTCTTCTACCAACCTTTGTATCTTCTTTCTCCTCTTCTCTTCAGGTATTATTACAATTACACCTCTTTTTTACTATCTACCAAATGCTTTTTAAGTCTTAATTAACTGTTATTGCTCAATTTTGTGCAGTAAAATTTATCAGATATTCTCAGGTTTCATTATAAATGGGGATCTTTAAGAATACCCAGACCGAAGCTCCGATCGATCCAGTGATCGAAAGTACCCCGACAGAAGTTGCACCATCTCCTTCCGAGACTCCTTGTAGAAAAAAGAATACAGAGAAGGAAAGCTTTGTGGAGAACGTTAAGGACTATTTCAATGATTTTATCCATACTCCAATGGATGAACACAAAGCTTGCTTCAGATACACCGTTCAGAAGGTAAAACTAAAACTTGTTGTGTTAAATACCCGAGGATCGAACATGCAATCTTTACTAAATACAACTAAAATACGGATTTGATTTAAATGCAGATAACTCATGTAATCAAAGAAAAGACTTCAGCCTCTAAAGAAGGTGAAAATTCAGTGGTGCCGCTTCAAACAGCTTCAAAGAACTAGAATTTTGATTATCGACAACTGAGTAGTGCATAAGATGAAGTATTAATAGCTAGTTTTTTTTTCGCCTTTTATGTTTTAGTTTATGGTTATTCGTAATTCTGGTCAAACTCCAAGATTTGGAGGAAGTCAAACATACAGTTTAGTAGGTGCCCGAGCCCCGAACACAGATTTTATTAAGAATGATTTGTTGACGTCTTTTTACGGTTTTATTTAAGATTTTGGAACTTAATAATCACGATAATTGCGCTCATATTGAAAGGGTCCATTTGGGAGGAGGTTTCTCAATGGGTAAAAGAGCTTTTAGGGCCCTTCTACACTACGCTATAGTCGAATAAATAGAGACCCCAATTGGATCCAAACCAGTCCAATTGAAACCCAACTAAAAAAGATACATTAAACCCACCCTCTCCCCACCCCCTCCCCATTTACGTCGAACTCCCAGAAAACCCACACCCTCCTCATTTGTCTCTCTCTCCCCCGTACCACGCACCGACACCACGCCACCACCTCGCGCCAGCACCACGCCACCACCTCGCGCCAGCACCACACACCACCACCACGCGTCACCCTGCCTTCTTCATTGCGTTGCTGCGCGAGATCTGCTTCCCACCATCTCCGACATCTCCGAGCCATCACCACCGCCTTCTTCCCACCATCCGGATCCAGATCTGCTTCCCAACATCTCCGAGCCATCACCACCGCCTTCTTCACTGCGTTGCTGCGTGAGATCTGCTTCCCACCATCGCCGTCGTCCTCACAGCAACACCACCACCAGATCGAGATCCGTTCGAGGCCTGCTGGTGCTCCGTTCGAGATCGAGATCCGTTCGAGCTGCTTCTCCTTCTCCTTCTCCGTTCGAACCACCACCACCAAGCCTCGAGGTCCTCCACCACCACGCTGCTTCCAGATCCACCACCCCCTCGACGAGCCACCACGAACCAGGAACCACCCATCCCCGGTCGAACCACCTCACCCGGCGCACCACCACCAACTGTTCGAACCACACCCACCCAGCGCACCACCACCAAACACCACCAACCATTATGTTAAATTTTTTTTTGTTTCAGGGGAGCTTTTGCCAGAATTGGATATTTAGGGGGTATATTCCCCCTGTTTTGCTAAATTAGGGGGTAACCATTTAATTTAGGGGGTAAAAAGGATTTTTAGGGGTAAAACAGGATTTTTAGGTGATAATGTGATATTTTAGGGGGTAAAATGAAAAATTAGTGGGGTATATCCCCCCGTTTTGGACTAGCCCGTTATTTTGGACAATATGGACTTAAAGGACTTAACTAAAAAATGGACTTAACTTAACAAACGGTGGGCATGTACCCTCTAAAAAATAAAATAGGGGGATCTACTCCCTAAAAAATCAAAAAAACAGCGGGTACGAACCCCCTAAAATGTGACCCTAACCAGCCAAAAAATCTAGTTAGGCCCTTAAAAAACATAAAAAAAAAACTGGGCCCTTAAAATTCTCTTTTTTGAATTTTAGGCCTAAAAATGTATATTCCTCTTTTCAATTCCAACTTATCTGTTACGTAAACTAATATTATTTCTTAAATTCTTACTTTTTGTAGGCCGATATTATTTCTTATACAAAATTTGCATTCTCATCCAAGCTTATATTATAAGCATTAAGAGTATAATTATTAAAATTATTTTCTAATTAGATTTAGATATTAATTTTTTAATCTCTCTTTTAAACAAAGCATGTTATTCCTTCTTAGTACTAAGATTGTAATCTTTTTTTAGATTTAACTGTCAGAATTTTTCGTTCTAAAATCAAGGACGGATCTCAATGGATGCGCGGTGGAGGCCTCGGTCTTATGGACATCATGATAAAATAAGAACAAAGTGTTATTTCAAATAAGAATTATATATTATATTAATGAGTAATACCCAAAAGAATAAGCAAGTTTTTTTATTGTCAAATCAAACTTTTATTAATAAAGCTCAAAATATCAATTTATTACAGTTTTAGTCCAATCAGTACCTATACCTTACCACTACACATTACTTAACTATTACAAGTTCAACTACCACCTTACTTCTATTGTAAATAATATATCATATATAGATGTCTTTTAGTTTCTAGACTTCTATAATCTAATTTTTATAGAAGACACTTATTGTATGAGATGAAGGGTCATATATCTCCTATAAATATATAACCTTCATCTCTATTGTATTTTACACACATATGTTGAAAGAAGAAATAAAATTATTCTCTCCATATTTCTCCATCTATCTTAGCTATTTTCTCCATAATCCTCTACATCTTTTACTTTATATTATCTTAGTTTATAACACGTTATCAGTACGAGTCTCTGCCGATCGAATCAAGGAGAAATATTTTCAGTATCATGGCAAATATAATCAATCTTGAATTTGCTGCTCTTGATGTTTCTGGAAGAAACTATTTAACTTGGGTCTTCGATGCTGACATGCACTTAAGAGCGAAAAATCTGGGTAATACAATTAAAGAGACAAATACATCTAGTGAGCAAGATAAAGCAAAAGCCATAATTTTTCTTCATCACCACAAAGATGACGGGTTGTGGTGTCGCCTAGGGTGTGATAAAAATAAGATCAATTTAAGTATGGAAAACTATGCACTCTCACCCTAGACAGGCACAGTACTGCAAGTATTACAGGACGTATGCAAGTTTTAATGATAAGTAGAGTTCGTTCTCAGGGACTTAAGTGTGTTAAACGCGTAGGAATAGATAACGAGTAAAAGTAAATAACTAGAAGGCAGTAAATAAAATATTTGGTTTTTCGAATTTATGAATTAAAACTAAATTAAAACTAAGAAAATAAAGACAATAAAGTAAAAGATTAAGAATATGAGATGAGAAGTATAGCTTAGGTTTTGCTAGTATGCACTAATCCTTCTAATTCTATCTATAAATCTAGTTCATAAGGGAGAATATTAGCTCTTGGTAATACTTAGTCAGGATTCTAAATTCCACTACCTTAGACCTTGAGAGCGACTAAGGGGGCTACGTCACAACCAAGAAGTGATTTAAAATAGGGTTATCAAACGCCACTAAGGCCCTAAGCAAATACTGCAAGTCTTGGTGATACGGTGGTTAAAACAAACCTTAATGACTATCTAGTTAGAAGTATGTTTTGTCAGAACTGCTATCGACACTAGACATTATGTGGTGGTTCAATAGTTAAACACCCTTACAAGGTGACCATCTAACTACTCTTAAAACAATCCTAAAGTGATCAATTCTAGGAAAGACAATAAATCAAAACACATAAGCAAATATAAAGTAAGAAGCTAATATCAGATTAAAACATATAATTCCCAAAGAAACTTAGATAGAAGAATTAGAATTCATAGATTATACATATGCAAAACCCAAGCTATGGGAAGTTTAGTTCATACCTGAAGGAAATAAACTAAAAGAAATAATAAAAGACATCATCTTGCTCTCTACAATAAACTGGAAGAATAAAACCTTAAGAACTAATTACTATGAGGCAAGGATGATTTACAAGTGATATAAGGGTGTATTTATAGGTGTTTAGAAGACCTAATTCGTTTTCTTGAGGAAGAGTTAAGGTAATGGACTTCTAGCCCAACTCAAATTCGTATGGAAATAAAGATAAACACTGTTGCGTTGTTTTGGTCATAACTTCTTTATTATTGGTCCGATTTTGCTCCACAAGATACCAAAAGAATCGCAACAGAATGTCCTACGCCCTTTAGGGGTAATCTACCAAATTCGGCCTCTTTATTAGGTAAAAACGCCTATCTTTGCAGAATCCCAGATTTAGGCAGCTTTTCCTTTTCCATCTTTTTAGCAATTCTTTCCTTATCTCCAATTACCATGCATATCTCCTTCCATAAGTTGTTGTCTTTGACTTGGACTCTAATTAAGCTCCATAATTATCTTTAAAGCTACACACTAAATAAACAATTAAACCCAATATGCTCTAAAAACATTAATTCTACAAATCAAGACACAAAATAGGAAAGTGCACTAAAACTCAAGAAAATCGACATTATTGACTTCTAAAACACTAAAAATGATGTCTCATCTTAACATAAATCTATCACAAATGAGGAGACATCAAGACCCCCAACTCAAAGTTGTATCGTCCTGATACAATAAAAAATAAAAACATAGGGAAGTCTAGAAATACACACTTATAAAATTCTCAACACAAGGGAAAAGCATAGCAGAATATATAGAATAAACCTAAAGCACATAACTCAGAAAATTTCATGCAATAATATTCATAAACTACATACCTGTATACTTCTCATATCCACAGTCAACACGGCTTGATTTCAAGATCAGATTAGTTTCGCAATGTAAGAAGGATTGGGACTTTACTCAGTTCCCCTTGAGAGCTATAGATTGTTCATCAAACCTTACTAGTATCCAAGAATCCACTTAACTAATCTCTAATGGCTCAATCACTTCTCAATTACATAACAAAGAATCACAAGGTCTTTAAGGTTGTAATGTAGGCTTAGGGACGGTGTGATCATATATTTGGATAAATTGGAGTGAGCTTTTGGCTCTCTCCTCACTAGCCATCAACGAATCGCCCTAGAGCTTGAGTTACTCTCATAAAACGTTTCTCACTCAACCCAATGAATTCCTTGATGCACAATTTAGCATCCCCAATAACCCAATTAAAGCTTAAGATGTTCACATAAAAATCCACTTTGCCGGTCCGAATATATATATTTTCTTTTCTTTTCAAATTTTCTTTTCTATAGCTATGACTCTCTTTTAATGTTGAGATATCACGCTAATTTTCTCATATATATTTTTCTTTTAATGCCCTTGTTGGCAATATTAGCTCGAAGCTTCTTTTTCATTCACTATTACCCCGGCAAAGGGTTACAATACAATTCTGTGAAACATCCTCAATATAAAGCACAAAGCACAATTTATAAGCTCAAAAATCCCAACATAATAACTCCCATAATGGTGGACCCACCACCCCAAACTCAAGCTCTAAAACAACTGTCTAAGCATCGCGATTCGAGTGCGGGTCATATGGAAAAGTCCTAAAAATCTAAAGGATATGGCTTATAATGTGTTTCAATAAAAAGGCTTTAGAAAGGCTAGAAGGGGCTAAGAAGGATATAACTTTTAAACTCCAAAATCACAAGGTGAGAAGGTATAAAAAGGATTCAAAGGCTTAAAAATATGAAAGAACCGCCTTGATCACTTTCTACACTATGTAACTTAGAAAAATTCTTACCTTTAGCTCTTTCATCAAATGGTTTTTCAACTAGCTTGGATCTCACGGCCTACACACTTTCAAGGTTCCCTGAGATTGAACATACTTTCTATCGCATTGCTTACTAATCTTTTCTTTACTATCAACGTGTGTTTTCCTGCAAATACTCAAAGCATACAAATACATAGCTCATAAACATATCACTTACTATCATTAATCTACTGAGCTTATGCTTTCAAGCTATTAAACACACTCTACCTCTAATTCCCATGTATCAAAAATTTTAATTTCACCCAAAAACAGAAAAATGGAGATGAGAGACAACGAATCCCCACACCCCCAACTCAAAAATGAGCCGTGTCCCCACGACTCGAAAAAAGACTCGAAAACAGAAATTAAAATTAGCAGATAGACATATTTACAGAAATGGTAAGGAAGAAAGAGAACATACTCTCGAGGCTATTGCCTCGCATCATTGATATCCAAGGTTGGAATTGCTGGACCTTTCGTTAATTGCTCAAGGAGTTTCATGATGTGCACTTGATTAGCATTGATTTGTGCCACATCATTGACTAAGGAAGTTTGAGCTGCTTCAAATTTCGTTAAACGCTCCTCCATCTTCTCTTGCCAAGATTGCTCCTTTTCTTCCTTCGAGACTTGAGTAGAACCCGCTCTGCAAAGGCTTTCTTTGATCCATGCATTATCAATATAACTCGTTTTAAACTCGAGTTTCTCTTCTTCACCCAATACTACATTCGCTATTCGCACAAGACACGTGATCATAGTTGGAAATTTAACATTATAAATCGATTTAGGAGAGACCGAGAATCGTATCACCTCCTCATAGATCAACTGTGCCACATCAACTTCTTCTCCCCTCAAAATACAGTCCAACAGTAGCGCGTTCTTCATGGTCACCTCCAAAGTTCGTGTGTTTCCAAAGACATTAGGGATAAGGAAATTGTGCCAAATTCTAGCATCTGCTTGAAGATATTTGTAAGGCCAAGGTGCCTTCAATTCTCCCTTTTGTAATTGCACTTTCTCCTTGTCTAAAACATGCTCAAAAAGTAATTCCTTATCAAAGATTTTTCGTTTAGCAACTGCTTCCTCAAATTTGCAAAAACCTTTCAGTTTCATAAACTTGAAGTGGTTCCTAATTTCCTCAACTGTGAAAGGAACTAACTTTCCTCTAATCGGAACACAATCACTATCTCGGCTAAAGAGGCCTAGATAGAACTCCAAAACTAATTCAGGACATAATTCAGAACGGCTTACCATAAACGTAGACCAACCCAATTTCTCACCAAGCTCAAAGAATCTCTTGTATTCTCCATCTCTAATTTCCTCCTTGAATACTTTCTCATAGGCAAAAGGTAGTTCTTTTAATTGTTTCTCTGCAGAAATCTTCAAGGCATTTGAAGTATCCACTTTCTCTATAGGTATAGGATTTGGTTGAGGTTGTGTTCTCTCCTTTGCATAAAAATAAAGCTTTTTACCATTACTATCATACGAAGGTTTCCCACTCTTCAATTTATCTTTACCCTTTGATTTAGAACTAGCTCCTTTGTCAATTGATTTCTTCTTGTTTAAATCCAATCCCTTGTTACTCTTCACCTCCCTCTTGCTAGATAAGATTGATGTTCTATTAGTCATCTTCAATTAACCCCCAACTCAAAGCTTTAGCAACCCTTGAAAATTAAACTCTTGAATTAATGGATGAACAAGCTTGATTTGTCCTAGGATGGGTGAATTGGTGATGAATCTCTATGTGGGTGAGGATGATTTGTAATGGGTAGGCTTGGATTTTAGAAATTGTGTGATGAATTTGTGAAATTTGGCTCTTTGATTCTTCAATTTGAATGAATTTGGTGATGATTGGTAGCTTGATTTTCTCTTGTAATGATGTGGAGAGAAGGTTTGATGTGTTTTACTTGATGATTGGGTAGTGTTTTGGTGATTGGTGAAGGTTTTGATGAGCTTCAATGGAGTTAGGAGAGTTGTGGAGAAGAAAGAGAGGGTTAAGGTTTAATAAATTCGGAATAATAGGCTCAATACCTCCTTTATAACTTAATCCCGTAACTTTCTCTCTCCTCTGGCGGCGCTGCGGACTACCCCTGCGGACCATGGGGTGCACCGCAGGGTAGTCCGTGACATCTGATGCTCGAAAATTTTTGCTTACTGACCTAAACCCGTGGTAGGACCCCGTGGTACGGGTTTTTGGCTCGCGGACTAGGGTCCGGTGTACCGGAGGGTACACCGCGGCTTGCTGTAGACTCCGTCAAAATACCCGTGGTACTCACCCCGTGGTACGGGTTTTTGGGGCGCGGACCATGGCACGGTGCACCGCGGGGTAGTCCGTGGAATTTTTTCGTGTTTCTGGATCAAACCCGCGGTAGCAACCCGTGGTACGGGTTTTGACCTCGCGGACCATCCGTGCGGACCATGGGGTAGTCCGTGGGGGTAGTCCGCGGGGTGATTTCTTGCGCTCCAAAAATTTTCCTCGCGTTCCCTAACTTGATTTCTCCGATTCCTACACACCAAAAACACTAATACCTTTCTCAAATATGCATTATCAACTAAAAACAACTAAAATAAACTTAAACTAAGAATGTAAAAGACATGAAAACATAAAAAAACTTCGGGTTGTCTCCCGAACAGCACTTTTGTTTAACGTCTTTCAAAGTTAGACGTGTTACCTCTGTCAAGATTTGCGAATATAGCCTCCCCAACAACGAGTAAGGCTATGAACGTCAACTAATCTGCGTTTGACCCCAGTTTTGGGGCGAATTTCTATCACCTTGGCTGAAACAACCTTAGTGACAATGAATGGTCCCATCCACGAGTCTTTGAAACTTCGTGGCCTGTTCTCGCGTTTGTGGGCTTTCCATAGGACTTCATGGCCAACCCCAAACTCAATGTTTGGCTCAGTATCCACAGGTTTTAAGTGGACTTCCTCAGGAGGGACTTTGTGATGTGAAAGGCTGTGGATGATAGGCACTGTGGGATCCAACTTCCTTGGTTTTTTACCCAAGACATAGAAGGTCTCGGATGTATTTTTAGCATGAAGGGTGATGGTCCCATCTTGGAAGTTGATCACACTTTGACTTGTGGCCATGAAAGGCCGTCCAAGTATGATTGGAACTTTCTTATCTGCATCAAACTCAAGAATAACAAAGTCAGTAGGGATGGCGATATTACCTGCTCGGACTAAGACGTCCTCCACTGTTCCCCATGTCCTTTTAACTGAGTTGTCAGCAAACTGCAACTTCACTGGAGTTTTCTCTGATTTCTGAAGTCCAAGTCTCTCGAACACGGACTTAGGCATAAGATTCACACCAGAACCCACATCGTACATCGCTTTCACCTTGAGCCTACCATGTAATTGAATAGGAAGGTTGAAACTTCCCGGATCTTTAAGCTTAGTAGGTAGCTCTTTCTCACTTCTTCTCGAAACCCTCAGGTTCTCTCTTGGGATCTCTACACTCGCCTCTTTTTCAGGACTAACTTGCGTAAAAACTTGTTGCGGTGTAAGTCCTCTCTTTGCAATCTCAAGCATTTGGGCGTTGATATTTTCAGGTTGGTACGCCTCTACAAATGTCTTGAGAGCAGTGTCATCTTTAGGATTTGTATCAGGAATAGTTGATGACACTGGTTGAACACTAGGTGGTGATTCCACCTTCTCTTCTTCTTTCTCCTCTAGCACAGCAGGTGCCACTTCATCTTCTTTCGATTCTTCTTTTGAGGCTTCTTCCTCTTTCTCTCTTGCTAACTCCGCTGCATACTCTACCATCGATCGCATCTCCTCTTGCACCTTTCTCAGTAGCTCTATGAACTCGTCTCTTTCTTCATCGCTTTCCAGATGATAAACTTCTAGACAGTCGGACTCCTCGGGGTTAAACTCGGTTGGTCCTTCTTCAATACTGGGAACTTCCACGGCACTAATGGCAGCATGTGGTGCTTCCTCCTTTTCTTTTTCGATTTCAAGGCATATAGCCTTGCAAGCTTCGAACCCAACATTGTTCTCACCTCCTTCGATTGCCTTTACTTCCTTTTGTTCTACTAGATGCTTGTTTATTTGAGCTAATTGAGTACTTAGCATCTGAAGTATGGCATCGTGTCCTCGGACTTTTTCCTCTTGAGCGTTTACAGTTGTGTTCAAACGGTCTAGAGCTTGTACTATCTGTGTATTGTCCATAGATCCTTCTTGCGGATACTGAGGTAAAGCTTTTTGATCTAAAGTATCGGTATAGGCGTCTTGAGCAGGTTGTTGTGGAGGAGTAGGTCGATTCTGATATTGGTTTTGATACTGACCTCTCTGTTGGTAAGAGTTGTTCTGGGGTCGCGATTGATATTGACCAGGATTAGCGGCCCCTTGTGGATTTGAATACTGCATACCCGGATGGTTGCGGTTGCCCCATCGGTTAGATATAAAGTAAACAGATTGCGGATTTGTTTCGCACTCTTCCGATGAATGATCGTTAACTCCACATTGTTGACAACCTTGTGCCTCTTGAACTACCTTTGTAGCAGCTAAATTCTTCTCCATTGCGATTCTCAGCTCCTTGATTTGATTTTCTAACGAGGATATTTGAGCTGAGTTTGCAGTTTCTGCATCTAAACGAAGCGTTCCTCGGGTTTTTGTAATAGAAGCTCGCGTTGAAGGCCAACTTCTTTCTTGTTCCATAATATTTTCTAACACCTCGGAAGCTTCATTGTGATTCATGGACACAAAATTACCCTTTCCAATGTTATCCACCTTGTCTCTACCCTTGTCATCAAGACCTTCATAGAATATAGCAAGTTGTAGAGCAGGTGTATAACCATGGAGCGGACATCTAGCTAATTTTTGTTGAAACCTTGTCCATGCTTCTCCCACTGTTTCTCCATCTTCTTGAGAAAATCTTGCAAGCTCGGTTTGATCTTTAAGTCTCATGCTCTTCGGATAAAATCGGTTAAAGAATGCGGCTTGAAGCTCTCTCCAAGAGTGAATGGTTCCATGTGGTTGTCTCTCTAGCCAATCGCTATCTCTTCCGGTCAAGAAAAACGAAAACATATGACAATACAGTTGCTCGCGTGTAATGCCAGGAGTAATGTAGGCATCACAAATCTGCATAAACTTCTGAATCGCTTTTACCGGATCTTGAATTGCAGTACCAGTATATAGTCCGAAACTTTGAAATTGACTAAGCATACCCGGATCGGGTCTAAATTTGATATTCGGAATCTCAGGAGGGCGGTAATCGATGGGTTGAACATGGAATGGTATGTTAAGGCCAGGTAGATCTTGTTCAACTCGGTTCTGTTGATTATTGAGATTATTTGGTCCATTACCTTCTCCTACTGGCAGTTGTACACCAGGTGGAACAAACGCAGGAGGTCCTCCTGGTGCAAAGTAAACTAACTCCGGATCATTGTCTTGTATGTCTGCCATAGCTCTTCTCAAGGCTCTTTCCTCACGAATTCGTTTGTTATAAGCTCTGAAGCTCCTCTCAGGCTCCGGTAAGGGAGGCCAAGAATTAAACACTGTGAAACCTGAAAAAGACTAAAGCAAACCACAAGCATAAATCTGGAAAAATAAAAACTAAAACTAAACTAAAAACTGAAAAGTAAAAACTAATTAAAAACTAAAACTCGAAATAGATAACCCACACGCTAACGAGACACAAGTCCCCGGCAGCGGCGCCAAAAACTTGGTGTCGCCTAGGGTGTGATAAAAATAAGATCAATTTAAGTATGGAAAACTATGCACTCTCACCCTAGACAGGCACAGTACTGCAAGTATTACAGGACGTATGCAAGTTTTAATGATAAGTAGAGTTCGTTCTCAGGGACTTAAGTGTGTTAAACGCGTAGGAATAGATAACGAGTAAAAGTAAATAACTAGAAGGCAGTAAATAAAATATTTGGTTTTTCGAATTTATGAATTAAAACTAAATTAAAACTAAGAAAATAAAGACAATAAAGTAAAAGATTAAGAATATGAGATGAGAAGTATAGCTTAGGTTTTGCTAGTATGCACTAATCCTTCTAATTCTATCTATAAATCTAGTTCATAAGGGAGAATATTAGCTCTTGGTAATACTTAGTCAGGATTCTAAATTCCACTACCTTAGACCTTGAGAGCGACTAAGGGGGCTACGTCACAACCAAGAAGTGATTTAAAATAGGGTTATCAAACGCCACTAAGGCCCTAAGCAAATACTGCAAGTCTTGGTGATACGGTGGTTAAAACAAACCTTAATGACTATCTAGTTAGAAGTATGTTTTGTCAGAACTGCTATCGACACTAGACATTATGTGGTGGTTCAATAGTTAAACACCCTTACAAGGTGACCATCTAACTACTCTTAAAACAATCCTAAAGTGATCAATTCTAGGAAAGACAATAAATCAAAACACATAAGCAAATATAAAGTAAGAAGCTAATATCAGATTAAAACATATAATTCCCAAAGAAACTTAGATAGAAGAATTAGAATTCATAGATTATACATATGCAAAACCCAAGCTATGGGAAGTTTAGTTCATACCTGAAGGAAATAAACTAAAAGAAATAATAAAAGACATCATCTTGCTCTCTACAATAAACTGGAAGAATAAAACCTTAAGAACTAATTACTATGAGGCAAGGATGATTTACAAGTGATATAAGGGTGTATTTATAGGTGTTTAGAAGACCTAATTCGTTTTCTTGAGGAAGAGTTAAGGTAATGGACTTCTAGCCCAACTCAAATTCGTATGGAAATAAAGATAAACACTGCTGCGTTGTTTTGGTCATAACTTCTTTATTATTGGTCCGATTTTGCTCCACAAGATACCAAAAGAATCGCAACAGAATTTCCTACGCCCTTTAGGAGTAATCTACCAAATTCGGCCTCTTTATTAGGTAAAAACGCCTATCTTTGCAGAATCCCAGATTTAGGCAGCTTTTCCTTTTCCATCTTTTTAGCAATTCTTTCCTTATCTCCAATTACCATGCATATCTCCTTCCATAAGTTGTTGTCTTTGACTTAGACTCTAATTAAGCTCCATAATTATCTTTAAAGCTACACACTAAATAAACAATTAAACCCAATATGCTCTAAAAACATTAATTCTACAAATCAAGACACAAAATAGGAAAGTGCACTAAAACTCAAGAAAATCGACATTATTGACTTCTAAAACACTAAAAATGATGTCTCATCTTAACATAAATCTATCACAAATGAGGAGACATCAGGTTGAAATTTGAGTATATAGGTGTCAAGGATCCAGCCATTTTATGGAAAAATTTGACAGAAAGATTTAATCACCTCAAGGGAGTAATACTTCCTAAGGCCCGTTATGACGGATGCAATTGAGATTACAAGATTTCAAAACAGTAAGTGAATATAATTCGGGTTTGTTTAAAATTGTGTCTCAGTTCAGATTGTGTGGACTTAATATTAACGAAGAAGATATGTTCGAGAAAACTTTTTCTACCTTTCACCCAACTAATATGGATGTACAAACTACATATCGTGAAAAAGAATTTACGAAATACTCTGATTTAATCTCACATCTCCTTGTTGCTGAGCAAAAAAACTATTTGTTAATGAAAAACCATAACTCACGTCCCACTGGATCATCACCATTCCCAGAAGCGAATGCCAATGCATTATTATCAGAAGTGAATATAAATAATTTTGGTAGAGGACGTGGACGTAGTCGTGGTCGCGGTCGTGGACACGGCCATGGTTATAGTCGCGGTCGCGGTCGTGGTCGTGGTCGTGGTTATGGTTGTGGAGATAGCCCAAATAATCATCCAAAGTGGAACAACAATAATGGTGGGAGACAAGAGAAAGGTAAAGGTACGAATCATGACACCCTTAAAAATGATGATGATGGTTGTTATAGGTGGGATGAAAGGACATTGGTCTCGTACCTGTCGTACATCAAAACAATGGGTTAATATCTATCAAGCATCAATTAATGGAAAGGAAAAAGAAACCAACTTTGCTGATTTTAACAATACTATTAATGTGAGACTTCCCACAACAACGATGGAAATAAACAAATAGATTTTACTCTTTTTAATGTTGATGATTTTCTAAACGAGACAAGTGGAGAAATAGATGGGATTGAATTTGTTGGTGGTGATGCTAATGATGGGTTCAAAAATTACGAAAATAATTAGATGAATCTGCTAATGATGGGGTCAAAAAATAACAAAAATAACTAGATGAACCTTATCTTTACTTGAACTTTATTATAATAATAATAATTTTACTTGACAGGTCTCTTGTAATGCATCAAACGAATAAACTATGTGTTATTGCGTTTTTCTTCTACTTGTTATACTTCTTACATTTTTCTTTTATTTTGTTTATAGAAAATGGAAAATGTCAATGATATGGGCAATGTTGACATGAATAACAAAGATATTTGTTTAGTCAATAGTGAGACAACTCATACAATACTCTGAGATAAAAAATACTTTTTAAATTTAAACTGGAAAAAGGCAAATGTTAGTACAAAAATTCTAAATAGATCAAAAAAATCAAAAATTACATTTTTGGTCGAGACAAATTAATATTTACGTCTATGTTTTTCTTAAATTTATTTGATTTTTTTCGCAGACACGAAATTCATGGTTTCGAAAAGTGAATTTCATGTTTGCAAAAACTATAATAAAAAAAAAATCATAGACGTAAATATTTATTTACTTTGTCCAAAAATGTAAATTGTTTATTATTTTTATTTTTTTAGAATTAGTTATGAAGATTTAAAAAAAAGTAGATGCTGGCATGTGTGGTAGAATTAGTAGAAGTTTGTGGTGGTTGTAGCGGTAGTTAAATTTTTATACATAATGGTGGTGGTAGTAGTAGGGGTGGTGGTGGTGTTGGTAATGGTGGTGAAAGTATCTCATTTTTTGTTTAACATTACAAAATAAATAATGCATTAAAAATAAAATAATATATTTAATAATAAGGGTAGTAAAGCTATAAAAAGATAGGAGAGATGTTTTCTATAAAGTAAATTATTGTTTTAACAATTAGCTACTTTTTTAGTGTTCTAAAAGACGGTGGGTGATACGCGGGCGGGCAACCACGTTCGAGGGCCTAGAGGAGTAGGCGGGTGCCTAAGTTAAATTAGGCGGTTGACTCCTAGACGGTGTACAATCATTACATTTTTTTATATATATATAATATATATACACACATAAAGTAAAAAAAAATCCAAAAAATCAAAAGGTAATAACGTATAAACTTTGTTCTTACATCAATAATAATTGTTTACTTCATTTCTACTAGTTACAATATAAAAAAAGCATTTCATCTAATTAATATTAAAAACTAACAAAATAACACTTAATTTCACATTTTTTCAGTTTCATAAGTCATAAATTATAATAGTTCTCCAACTCAAAATTATATTCTTCTTTGTTCGTTTCTTTATCTAACACAAATTCCACTTCTTAAAGTTCTCTGTATTCCACATTGTCACTGCCTTCTAGTTGTAATGTATTATTAGCCACTTCCGGCTGAAATTCATCATCAACATCATCACAACCCTCAACAATTCATTCTTGTGTTTGACTAGCATCACTGGCAAGCAATACATCCACATTATCATCCTTCAATTTTTTACTTTGATTCCTTAATCGGGAATTAAATTGAACATAAACGAGATTATTTAATCAATTTATATTTGATCTATTCTATTTTTTAGTCTGTACCTATAAAACATATTGTAAAAAATTAGTAAGTCATTTAATATAAAAAATAATAAACTCAGAATATTTAATGGTGATTTAATACTTACCCCTTCAAAATTGCTCCAATTCCTTTGACATCCCGACGAGCTAGATGTTAATCGTAGGATTCGCTTAGCCATTTTTTGCATATTCGGAGTTTGGCTACCAAAAGTCGACCACCATCCAACTACACTCACAAAAATAGATGAAAATAGGAAATAATCTAATTTTTTTCTTTCAAAAAAGAGAATCACGAGCGTTTATACAATGATTTAAGGAAAATATAAAAGTCGTTTAGAGAGCTGTTCTTCCAGGCTGAAATATCAATGTTACGTCTTGCACTTTTAGCTGTGAGGTCCGTGACGTTGTTAAATTTCCTGTTAACGAAATTAATCATCCCAGTAAGGGAATTTCGCAAGCCAGTTCCTCATTTCAGCAATAAACGGGTAGACCTGTGCTTTTAGAAATACCTTGAATCAATTCAAGGTTGTCAGAGTAAAAGGAGACACTCCGTAGATTACAACTAGCGGCCTTCCTCATAGCAAGAAGGACCACCCAATATTCTCCTTCAATAGGGCTTCTAACAATAGATCTGGATACAATCCTGTGAGCAACTTTACCTTCTTTGTCAATTGTAATTGCTGCAATACCTGTAGGTTCATAGTCTTTCTTGAAAGACGCGTCACTCATGAAAACATAGTCTGAATCGTCCGTAATGGTTATTCTCAATCATAAACTCACTATTGTTCTCGTCTCTTATTGCGCTATTCTCTTCCTTTCTCTTATCTTCCATAGTCTTATCTTTAAAGAGGTCATTCATCGCTGAGTGAATTTTAAATAAGATATCTTTGATCGCCCATGGAGTGTTATCGTGAAAACCTCTCATTTCCGCCTTCCATATGTTCCATAAGGAAAGTAGAAAGTATGCCGTAAATTCATTTTGATCCCATCCATTTTTACCGTATTTTTTCCGCATTTCAATTAACCACTTCCCCAAGTCATATTTTCTTTCTTTTTCAATAGGTATTTGTAGTCTTGAATTGGCCCAAACTGCCATACTTAGGGGACACTTAATGAATAGATGTTCCACATCTTCCTTACCCAATTCACACCATTCACACGTGTCATCTTCAGCATATTTCCTTAATTTAAGATTTCGTTTAGTAGGAATAGCTCCATTGCAAACTTTCCATCCAAAGGACCTAACTTTATTCATGACATTTGATTTCCAAATAATTCCCCAAAGATTATTATTATCATGTTTATCTTGAGAAGATGATTGAGCTTCATTTTGTACTTCCACTTCTACTAATTTGTGATAACTTGATTTCGTACTATATATACCATCCTTTGAGAAAGGCCAAATTAATTTATCTTCTTCTTTGCTTATTAGCAACGGGATCTTGCAAATGTCACTTACAATGTTTGGAGGAAATAATTGTCTAAGTAGCTCAATATTCCAATTTGACACATTTTCATTAAATAGTTGTGCTACGATCTCCACTTTGCAACCTACCGGCCTCTCCAGAGATATATTACTGTTAACCCATTTTTGATCCCATGTGTTAATATTTAATCCATCTCCAATTATCCAAATTGAGTGTTGCTTGATAAATTGGATTTCTTTATAAATACTAGTCCAGCTCCATTATCTTTTACTTGAGAGTTTTGCATTAAAAAAACTATCAAAAGGAGAGTATATACCCTTAAGTACCTTAGCCACCAGTGAGTTAGGTTTATTCATAATTCTCCAAGCTTGCTTAGCTAATAATGCTAAATTCATTTTTTGAAAATCTCTGAAACCAATACCTCCAATAGCTTTAGCTCTCGCGATTTTTTTCCATTTAACCCAATGAATTCTTTTTTTATTGTTTGAGTCCCACCAAAAATTAGTAACAATTCCTGACAGCTTCTTACAAAGTGATTTAGGGAACTCAAAGATGGACATTGCGTAATTAGGTATTGCTTGGAGTACTGCCTTTATAAGCACCTCTTTGCCTCCATCGAAATAAGATATAAATAAAGTGCAAAAACACCCTAGAACTACACGGTTCTGCAAGTATACAGATCGTATGCAAGTTTTAGATAAAGATTCGTTCCGCAGAGACTACAGAGGTTAGGAGAATCTTATGCAAATACCTAGTGCAAGTAAAATAAAGATAGAACAACTAAACGCAATTAAAAGTAAAGACAAATAGATTTTTGTTTGATTTTCTAATTAACTAAATTAAACTAAGAATTAAAAGACAGAAAATAAATATGAAAGAGAAGTGATATGAGAATATAGCTTAAGTTATTAGCATGTAATCCCCACTAGTTTTGCCGTTCTAAACATGTAAGGGTGAATTATGTAGTATTTCCCTAATCGGTCCCAATATGCTATCGGTAGTTTCAAATAGGATTTACCTGTGTCAATAAGGCTTCCTAAGCAAACTTTTCCTGTAATTGGTAAATAGTCACAAAGACTAAACCATAGTGATTATCTAGCTAGGTTGGGTTGTCAGATCAAACCTAAAACTAAACGTTATGTGCTAAACAGGCAATTAAACACCGTTGTCAATGGTATCCTAATTACTAGATGGTAATTCTAATGGCTGCAGTCCACAAGAACACGGAATATAAATCCAAACACATAAACAGAGAATAAAAACTATAATTCTATTTAAAACATTAAATTCCCAAATTAGATAGATGTCAGTCAAAACTAGGGTTCATACATATATGCTAAAACTTAAGCTAAAGAAAATTAGTTCATGAAAGAAAAGAAAGAAATTACAAAATTAAAGGTAGAAGAAGACATTGTTGATGATCAGCTCCTTCCAGACTTCTCTCTTATGTTCTAAGCTTCCTCTTGGTTTAAGGTTTCACCAAGGATGATTTAAGAGTGTTAAGAGGCTGTATTTATAGTGTAGAGGTTGACCTAAATCGTTTCTTGGAGATAAATTCAAGTAATGGACTCCTAGCCCAACTCAAATTCGTAAGATAAACACTGCTGCGTTGTTTTGAGTGTATCTCCTTCGTTATTGGTCGGATTTTGCTCCACAAGATACCAAAAGAATCGAAACAGAATTATCTTGACCCTTTAGAAGGAAATTACAAAATTCGGCCTATTTCTTAGGTAAAAACGCATATCTTTGGACGTGTATGCAGAATCCCAGATTTAGGCAGCTTTTCCTTTTCCATCTTATTAGCCTTTGTTTCCTTATCTCCAATTTCCATGCAAATCTCCTTCCATAAGTTGTAGTCTTTGACTTGGACTCTAATTAATCTCCATAATTATCTTTAAAGCTTCACACTAAATAAACAATTAAACCCAATATGCTCTAAAAATAATAATTCTACAAATCAAGACCCAAAATAGGAAAGTGCACTAAATTAAGCTAAAATCAACCTATAAACTAATAAATAAGCCTAAAATGATGTCTCATGAGTATATTTTATTATCACAAATGAGGAGACATCAAGACCCCCAACTCAAAGTTGTATCGTCCCGATACAATAAAAGTAAAGAACAATAGGGTAGTCAAAATAAACAAGAAGAGGTCGGAGGAGAACAAGAACAAAATATATGAATGATCCTAGAGCATAAATTCCAAAAAATCTCATGTAGTAATGCTCAAGAAATAATGCACAAATATGCCTAATACACACGTAATTAACAATCCATAAATTCAAGTTAAGATTAATTTCGCAATGCCAGAAAGAGAGGATGATAACTTAGTTCAGGTTAATGGTTATAGGTTGTTCATAGGTCCCAAATACATCATCAAATAATCCACTTACCTACTACCTAATAGCTCAATTGTTTCTCCCTCTAGTAGTTAAAAATCCTAAGGTCTTGGTTATAACTTGGCTTAAGGACGGGTGTGGTATATTTGGATAATGAAAAGTGAGCTTTTGGCTCTCTCCTCACTAGCCATCAACGAATCGCCCTAGAGCTTGAGTTTTCACTCGAAGATGTTCTCACTCAACCCAATTTATTGATACTTTTTAATGTGCATCCCCAATAATCCCAATTAAACCTTTGATGATATAAAATCCACTTTGCCGGTCCGAATATATATTCTCTTTTCAAATCACTTTTTCTTTTGTATAGTTATGATTCTCTTTTTATGTTGAGATATCACACTATTTTTTTCTCATATATATATTCTTTTTATGCCCTTGTTGGCAAAATTAGCTCGTAGCTTCTTTTTCATTCACTATTACCCCGGCAAAGGGTTACAATAAATACTTTTTCATCATCAATGAAATCACAAAGATAATTCCCAATTCCCAAAGTTCCCTAATTATGAAACCCACCACCCCAAACTCAAGCTCTAAAACGAGTGTCTCAGGTTTTGCGATTCGAGTGCGGGTCATATAGATAAGTCCTAAAAACTAGGGTATGGATTATAATGTGTTTCAAATAAAAGGCTTTAGAAAGGCTCAGAGGGGCTAAGACGGATAAATAACAATAATATCAAACAAAAGGGTGAGAAAGTCTAAAGGCTTCAAGTGTTTTATCATGAAAAGAACTGCCTTAGTCATTTTTCTAACTACCGGATTTCGTTACGTTTTCATTATTAGTTCATAGACAAGTGGGTTTTCAACTAATTTTAAACCTCACGTTCTACACACCAAATAACTATTCCTAATTTTCAACGTGATTTCTTAGCATTGCTCATTAACTTTTCTATCCTTTATTTCCTGTTTTCATGCATGCATCTAAACAAATTTGTTGCATCTTTCAAAAATATACTACTTACTATCATTGACCTAATAAAATCATGCTCAAATAGGTACATTCAAGATATTCTATGCCTTAATTCAACCTAAAAATTTTAATTTTTTTTTGCAAAAACGAAAAGAAGATGAGGACAACGAATCCCCACCCCCAACTCAAAAGTGAGCTGTGTCCCCACGACTCGAAAAAGACTCAAGAATGGAATAAAATTTAAAATAAAAACTAACTAAACTACCTAATGCATACAAGCTATTAAGAAAAATTAGAATGACCTACCTGGTTGGCCATAGAGATCCATCATATCGTCCTCGTCATCCGAAGGATCGGTATAATCATCAACATCCTTATACAAGGTTAAGTTCTCTACCTGTGACTCCAACTGCATGATTTCTACCCAAAGGTCTTTGTTATCTTCACGTAATCTTTCAACTTCGTTCTGTAACTTGAGAGCCCAAGGAGGAAGATCATAAACAATTTCAGAGGAAGAAGTAGAAGAACCTTGGTCTTGGATTTTTATTTTATTCAAAGGCCTTCTTGATGGTATGGACATTCTAGCAGTTAATCTCTTCTTTGGTAGTGGTTGTTCAGGTGCCTGTTCTTTGGATTCTTCAGAAACCTCATCAAGATTGATGGGTTTTTCAATGGTGGCTCCAGGAAATTTCTTATTCTTCCCAAGGATTGAACACTTTCTCTTGTATTCCATAGCTTCAGATCTGTTAGTCGTGCTTGATTCACCCACAACTCAAGTTATACCAAGGATGGATTAAAAGTTTAAGGAAAATTTGGTGTACCTTGATGTTGTTGCTTGGAATTGATGAAAGAGAAAGGTTATTTGATTGATCTTGGAAGAAATCTTTAAAGCTTGTTGAATTTAATGGTGTTTTGATGGTGTAGTGTGATGAATTTGATGAAGGATTGTGTTTATGGAAGATGATGGAGAGGATTTGATGAGTTGTTGTGTTAATTGTGAAGGTTTGCACAAGCTTTAAGGTGTATATATAGGGTTTGGGTCTGAAAAATTCGTGTATGGAAGGCTAGGGTTAATCTCATAAGGTAAGAAGTTGATTAGGAAAAGAATTCCTTCACAAACCGCCTCCTGCGGTGCACCGGACGAATCTTGCGGTGTACCGGACCTTACAGCTCTTCAAATTTTTGCCCACTGGATAATACCCGAGCTAGCACCCCGTGGCACGTGTTTTGTGCCTGCGGACCAGGGGTGCGGTGCAGGGGGTAGTCCGCGCCATGTCCGTAAAAAAACCCGTGGTACCCGACCCCGTGGATCGCGTTTGAGGCGTGCGGACCAGGGTCCGGTGTACCGCACCTTCAGGTCGAATTTTTTCTTCTTTCTGGATAAAACCCGTGGTACCCGACTGTGGTACGGGTTTTCTAGGCACGGTGCATCCATGCGGACCATGGGGTAGTCCGCGCCAGGTTTTGAGTTCCTTTCGACCCCAAACTCGTTTCCTGCACAATAACACACTACCTTTCTCTCCTATTAGCTTGTAAACACAATTAAAAATATACACTAACTTAAAATTATACACTAGAAAGCAAAAACAACTAATCTAAAAAGCAATTAAAACAAGGGGTGTCTCCCAAGAGCACTTTTGTTTAACGTCTTTGAGTTAGACGTGTACCTCAGGCTAAGCGCATTCGACAAGGTAGATTTTCTCCCCTTGCCTAAAGTCCTCACTGTCATAGCATCTCTTCAAACGCTGGCCATTCACCATGAATGTCTGTTGCTCGGCTGGATTTTCAATCTCGATCGCTCCATGCGGTGTGACTTTGGTAACAATGTAAGGTCCTCCCCAACGGGATTTAAGCTTTCCTGGGTAATTCGAAAATCGAGAGTTGTATAATAAAACTTTTTGTCCTATCTCGAAATGCTTTGGACGGAGTCGTTTATCATGCCATCGCTTTGTTTTCTCTTTATAGAGACGTGAATTTTCATAGGCAAGATAACGGAGCTCCTCCAACTCGTTCAACTGCATCATCCTTTGCTTCCCGGCCAAGTCTGGGTCTAGATTCAGAGTTTTAATGGCCCAGTAGGCTCGAGCTTCAAGTTCAATCGGTAGATGACACGCTTTGCCGTAGACCATGCGATATGGAGATGCCCCAACTGGTGTTTTAAACGCTGTTCAGTAAGCCCAGAGAGCATCATCTAGCTTTAAAGACCAATCTTTCCTCGATTTGTTCACGGTCTTCTCAAGAATAGATTTGATTTCCCGGTTGGAAACTTCAGCTTGACCGTTAGTTTGTGGGTGATAACCGGTTGAAGTACGGTGTTTCACTCCAAACTTCCGAAGGAAATGTCTCAGGGGAGCATTAAGAAAATGGGTACCTTTATCACTGATTAGCACACGTGGCGTACCATGTCTTGAAAAGATGTTTGATTTTAAGAACTTAATCACAGTTTGAGCATCGTTCTTTGGTGTTGCCACTGCTTCTACCCATTTTGACACATAATCTACCGCAAGCAAAATATACAGATTTCCATAGGAAGTGATGAAAGGTCCCATGAAATCTATTCCCCATACATCAAAGATTTCAACTTCAAGAATATTATTAAGAGGCATCGCGTCTTTTTTTGATATATTGCCAGTGTGCTGGCATCTGTCACATGACTGGACGAAACGATGACAATCTTTGTGTATGGTAGGCCAATAGAATCCGGATTGAAGAATTTTAGCTGCGGTTCTATCGCCTTTAAAGTGACCTCCATAAGGTGAACTATGACAACCTTCAATGATTTTCTCCATTTCACCTTCATGTACGCATCTTCTAACCACTTGGTCACTACAAATCTTCCAGAGGTACGGTTCATCCCAATAATAATGTTTGGCCTGGTGACTCAATCTTTGTCTTTGTTGTGGGTGGAAATCTTTGGGAAAGACACCACTCACAATGAGGTTGACTAGATCTGCATACCATGGCACAAAAGCACGTTTAATAGCAAAAATTTGTTCATCAGGGAATATCTCTTTCACCAACAATGGTTCTTTGTTCGCATCAGATCCTTCGAGCCTTGATAAATGATCAGTAACTTGATTATCGCATCCTTTTCGGTCTCGAATATCTATGTCGAATTCTTGAAGCAATAGTACCCATCTGATGAGACGCGGCTTAGCGTCCTTTTTCTCTATTAGGTACCTAATAGCTGAATGGTCCGTGTATACAATAGTTTTCTTCCCAACCAGATAGGGACGAAGAAATTTATCGAAAGCATAAACTACGGCCAAAATCTCTTTCTCCGTCACTGTATAATTCATCTGGGCAGCGTTGAAAGTCTTACTTGCATAATAAATCGTGTGGAAAATCTTGTCTTTCCTCTATCCCAACACAACACCCATAGCGTGATCACTAGCATCGCACATAAGTTCAAACGGAGCTTTCCAATCAGGAGGTATAACAATAGGTGTAGAGATCAGTTTTCCTTAATCGTCAAAAACGCTTGAAGACATTCTTCAGTAAAATTAAAAGGAGTATCCTTTTCAAGTAAAGAGCAAAGCGGTTTGGCGATCTTGGAGAAATCTTTAATAAATCTTCGATAAAATCCTGCGTGACCCAAGAAACTTCTCACTCCTTTAACAGAAACCGGAGGTGGTAGTGTTTTGATAACTTCAAATTTAGCACGATCAACCTCCATCCCTGCCTTCGACACTTTATGTCCCAACACAATTCCCTCTTGAACCATGAAGTGGCATTTCTCCCAATTAAGCACAAGATCTTTTTCTCTACATCTCACAAGGACTTTCTCAAGATTATTCAAACAATCGTCAAAACTATCTCCAAACACCGAAAAGTCATCCATAAAATCCTCCAAGTATTTATCAATCATGTCCCAAAATATAGCCATCATGCACCTATGGAACGTGGCAGGTGCATTGCATAAACCAAACGGCATTCTTCTATAAGCAAAAGTACCAAACGGACATGTAAAAGTTATTTTGTGTTGATCGAGGGGATCCACACAAATCTGATTATAACCCGAATATCCGTCTAGGAAACACTAATATTCTCTCCCTGCAAGTTTGTCTAGCATCTGGTCAATAAATGGTAGCGGGAAGTGATCTTTCTTTGTTGCTTTGTTCAGTCTTCAGTAATCCATGCACACTCGCCACCTCACAACTGGTCTTGATGGTATGGCTTCGCCTTGATCATTAAGGATGGTAGTGAAACCTCCTTTCTTTGGAACACATTGCACTGGACTAACCCAATCACTGCTAGCAATCGGATAGATAATTCCTGCGTCTAACAACTTGATAACTTCCTTCCTCACTACTTCTTTCATAGCTGGCATGAGTCTTCTCTGTCCTTCTATAGATCGCCCACCTTCGTTCTCAAGAATAATTTTGTGTTTGCAAACGGAAGGACTAATTCCCTTGATGTCGGCAATAGTCCATCCAATTGCTTCCTTGTTTGCGCGAAGTACTTGGAGTAGCTTCTCTTCTTGAGGACCTGAAAGGTTAGCAGAAATAATAACAGACAAAGTTTTGTTCGTACCTAGATATGCATAGCGTAGATGATCTGGAAGTGGTTTTTCTTCGAGAACAGGTAGACATATTATAGATGGTTGTTTCATTGGTTCAATGTCACCTGGTTCTCGAAGTAGTTCTCGTACGTTTAACGCAGCAACATCTTCAGGGGAAATCTCGAGTTCCTCTGGTGTTTCAGGTGTTAAGGCTTTGTCAAGATCATCATCAAAGTTTTATTCATTGAAGACTTCTTGCGCAATTTTTTCGATGACATCTACTTTGAAGCACTCGTCTTTTGCTTTAGGATACTTCATCGCCTGAAACACATTAAATCGTATCTGTTCGCCTTGTACTCTCATGATCAACTCACCATTCTCAACATCAATTAGTGTACGCCCCGTGGCTAAGAATGGTCTACCCAAAATGATGGGGACATTCTTATCCGCGTCGTAGTCAAGGATAATAAAATCACAAGGAAAAATAAAAGAGCCAGCTTTAACTAAAACATCTTCAATTTTACCTATTGGTCGTGAGAGAGAGCGATCCGCCATTTGTAATACCACAGATGTGGGTACTACTTCTCCGATATTGAGCTTCTCGAACAGGGATCTAGGCATGAGATTGATGCTCGCGCCTAAATCACATAATGCTTTCCCGGTCCAACTATCTCCAATACCAATGGGAATTGTAAAACTTCCGGGATCCTCTAGCTTTGGTGGCAACTCACTTTGACATATAGCACTGCACTCCCTAGGTAATCCAATTGGTTCCCCAGTCTCTATACTTCGCTTGTTGGAGAGAATGTATTTCATGAATTTCATGTAGGTTGGCATCCTTTTGAGAGCTTCAACAAGGGGTATATTAACTTACAATTTTTTCAACATGTCAATGAACTTCTTGAATTCCATGTCATTGTCCTTCTTTCTAACACGTGAAGGGTATGGTGGCGGAGGGCGTGTATTGAGTTCCACTGGTTTTCTTGTCTTTTCAGGTGTCTCGGCTTGGACACTCTTTGGTTTAACTACCTCCTCAACTGTATCTTTGATTATGTCCCCCCCCCCTTTGTTTTGGAATAGGGATTGGTTCTTGTTCTGGTTCTGGTCATGGTGGAGGCAGTTGTTTTCCACTTCGCAATTCAACTGCATGGCAAGAATCATCTCTAGGAGCAATAGTATCACTTGGGAGTTGCCCTTTCGGCCTAGTTTGTAATGTACTCGCCATCTGTGATATAGTATGCTCTAGTTGCTTTATAATCTTCTCCTGGGTTCAAACTTTTTGTTGGCTATGACTCATTTTTTTCTCAACTGTTTGCATTAATCTAGCCATACTCGAACTTAAGCTCTGAAGTTGTTCCTGTTTTGCCAATTGCATTGATTGTTTAGGTGGATCTTTCTTTGGTTCTTGACAAGTTTTAACAATGGGTGCCTTTTTCTGAATAGGTTGTGGTGGATTATAAGATGGAAGTTGGGGTTGATGATAAGTCTCTTGCTTTCTGACCCAACTCTTTTGTTGTGGAGGTTGTTGATAATTAGTGTAGCTTTCTTGAGGACAAGCATAACCATCAGAGTAATAGTTATCTTGAGGATATTGAACGGAAGCTACTTCTGGATTATTCATACATCCTGCCCACATATGATTTCTTGATCCACAACCAAGACACGAAGGAATTGTGCTTACCGTATTCACCTGAGTAATTGTTCGGGCTTGTTCCTTAAGTTCTTTGAGTTGTTTAGCCAATTCTTCAAGTTTCAGAGATGCTGAATTGTCTTCTTTTACTGCTCTCTTTGGCCAACTTCTCTCGTTCTCAAGAATTCTCTCCATCCCCAACTCAGCTTCTTCAGGATCTAGTAACACAAAACCTGCGTTTCCCAACGAATCTGCTTTTTCTCTTGATTTATCATTAAGGCCTCCATAAAACAAGGTTAAATAATATTATGGCGAGGATCTATGATATGGACACCTCGCTTTCTTCTCTGTAAATCGTAACCATGCTTCACCCAAACTCTCTTCCTCTTTCTGTATAAATTGTTCAAGCTCCAACATATCTTTTAAACGTCTACTAACCGGATAAAAACGGTCTAAGAATCTTGCTTGAAGCTTGTCCCAATCTGGAATAACATGAGGATATTGGGTATCATACCAATTGCTTGCACATCCGGTCAAGAAGAACTGGAACATCAGGTAATATACTTGTTCCCTAGTAACTCCTCTTACGATATAAGCATCACAGATCTGCATGAATTTCTGAATATATCGGATCGGATCTTGATGTCCATCTCCGCTGAATAATCCATGAGATGCAAACTGAGTTAGCATCCCAGGATCAGGTTTAAATTTCGCGGCTTGGATTTCTGGAGCTCGAATTCCTCGTGGCTCCACTCTAAATTCGATGGGTAGCTCAAGTCTCCTTGGGTTCTCCATTTGTAACTAAATCTGAAAAGCAAAAACTAAAAACAAAAGCGTAAAATAGAACTAACTGAAAATAAAAGCACAAGATATATGCACAAGGACTAACGAGGTAGTCCCCGGCAGCGGCGCCAAAAACTTGGTGGGGCCTAGGGTGTGATAAAATAAGATATAAATAAAGTGCAAAAACACCCTAGAACTACACGGTTCTGCAAGTATACAGATTGTATGCAAGTTTTAGATAAAGATTCGTTCCGCAGAGACTACAAGGGTTAGGAGAATCTTATGCAAATACCTAGTGCAAGTAAAATAAAGATAGAACAACTAAACGCAATTAAAAGTAAAAACAAATAGATTTTTGTTTGATTTTCTAATTAACTAAATTAAACTAAGAATTAAGAGACAGAAAATAAATATGAAAGAGAAGTGATATGAGAATATAGCTTAAGTTATTAGCATGTAATCCCCACAAGTTTTGCCGTTCTAAACATGTAAGGGTGAATTATGTAGTATTTCCCTAATCGGTCCCAATATGCTATCGGTAGTTTCAAATAGGATTCACCTGTGTCAATAAGGCTTCCTAAGCAAACTTTTCCTGTAATTGGTAAATAGTCACAAAGACTAAACCATAGTGATTATCTAGCTAGGTTGGGTTGTCAGATCAAACCTAAAACTAAACGTTATGTGCTAAACAGGCAATTAAACACCGTTGTCAATGGTATCCTAATTACTAGATGGTAATTCTAATGGCTGCAGTCCACAAGAACACAGAATATAAATCCAAACACATAAACAGAGAATAAAAACTATAATTCTATTTAAAACATTAAATTCCCAAATTAGATAGATGTCAATCAAAACTAGGGTTCATACATATATGCTAAAACTTAAGCTAAAGAAAATTAGTTCATGAAAGAAAAGAAAGAAATTACAAAATTAAAGGTAGAAGAAGACATTGTTGATGATCAGCTCCTTCCAGACTTCTCTCTTATGTTCTAAGCTTCCTCTTGGTTTAAGGTTTCACCAAGGATGATTTAAGAGTGTTAAGAGGCTGTATTTATAGTGTAGAGGTTGACCTAAATCGTTTCTTGGAGATAAATTCAAGTAATGGACTCCTAGCCTAACTCAAATTCGTAAGATAAACACTGCTGCGTTGTTTTGAGTGTATCTCCTTCGTTATTGGTCGGATTTTGCTCCACAAGATACCAAAAGAATCGAAACAAAATTATCTTGACCCTTTAGAAGGAAATTACAAAATTCGGCCTATTTCTTAGTTAAAAACGCATATCTTTGGACGTGTATGCAGAATCCCAGATTTAGGCAGCTTTTCCTTTTCCATCTTTTTAGCCTTTGTTTCCTTATCTCCAATTTCCATGCAAATCTCCTTCCATAAGTTGTATTCTTTGACTTGGACTCTAATTAATCTCCATAATTATCTTTAAAGCTTCACAGTAAATAAACAATTAAACCCAATATGCTCTAAAAATAATAATTCTATAAATCAAGACCCAAAATAGGAAAGTGCACTAAATTAAGCTAAAATCAACCTATAAACTAATAAATAAGCCTAAAATGATGTCTCATGAGTATATTTTATTATCACAAATAAGGAGACATCAAGACCCCAACTCAAAGTTGTATCGTCCCGATACAATAAAAGTAAAGAACAATAGGGTAGTCAAAATAAACAAGAAGAGGTCGGAGGAGAACAAGAACAAAATATAATGAATGATCCTAGAGCATAAATTCCAAAAAATCTCATGTAGTAATGCTCAAGAAATAATGCACAAATATGCCTAATACACACGTAATTAACAATCCATAAATTCAAGTTAAGATTAATTTCGCAATGCCAGAAAGAGAGGATGATAACTTAGTTCAGGTTAATGGCTATAGGTTGTTCATAGGTCCCAAATACAGCATCCAATGATCCACTTACCTACTACCTAATAGCTCAATTGTTTCTCCCTCTAGTAGTTAAAAATCCTAAGGTCTTGGTTATAACTTGGCTTAAGGACGGGTGTGGTATATTTGGATAATGAAAAGTGAGCTTTTGGCTCTCTCCTCACTAGCCATCAACGAATCGCCCTAGAGCTTGAGTTTTCACTCGAAGATGTTCTCACTCAACCCAATTTATTGATGCTTTTTAATGTGCATCCCCAATAATCCCAATTAAACCTTTGATGATATAAAATCCACTTTGCCGGTCCGAATATATATTCTCTTATCAAATCACTTTTTCTTTTGTATAGTTATGATTCTCTTTTTATGTTGAGATATCACACTATTTTTTTCTCATATATATATATTCTTTTTATCCCCTTGTTGGCAAAATTAGCTCGTAGCTTCTTTTTCATTCACTATTACCCCGGCAAAGGGTTACAATAAATACTTTTTCATCATCAATGAAATCACAAAGATAATTCCCAAAGTTCCCTAATTATGAAACCCACCACCCCAAACTCAAGCTCTAAAACGAGTGTCTCAGGTTTTGCGATTCGAGTGCGGGTCATATAGATAAGTCCTAAAAACTAGGGTATGGATTATAATGTGTTTCAAATAAAAGGCTTTAGAAAGGCTCAGAGGGGCTAAGACAATCTTACCACGCTTCATGCGTTGGTTTTATACATACGCTGTAATATTTGTTATGTGTCTAATATGGGACAATAACCTATGTTGGAGCGTTTACAACATATTTTGGGATTTTGAAGTATTCTACTTGCGAATGTATTAGGTATATTATATGCAATATTTTGCAAATGGAGTTCCTTTTAACTTCAAGTTCCTATTCTTTAGTTTTTGGATATAATTAATATATTAATTTGTATTCCACCATGTGTCACGCAACTTCAGGTTGCCTGGTCTATACGTCACGCAACTTTAGGTTGCCTAGTCTATACGTCACGCAACTTCAGGTTGATTTGTCACTCCTCTTATAAGGGGGTAGTCACTTGGTAAAATGAATCTTCTGGTTCTTTTAAGTAGAGACCAAGTGAGTAATCTATTAGTCGATATATCATTATTGTCACTAGGTGACCAAGTTGGTCATTTAAATGCCACTTAGGGTCTTGAACACACACCCCCCTCTTCAAGATGGGGACCCCGCCTAGAGCCTCTTATTACTAAAGACCTCAGAAACTTTTTAACACATGAAACCCAAAACCCCAATTACTTTACTACCCTCTTTTGTTTTTTTATACCTATATATACTAATTATTACCATTTACAATTTCATTCACGTTCTAAATCACTCTCTATTTTATCTCTCTCTTCAAAACCGCCACCACCACCACCACCGAAAATGCTAAAAACCACCAACACCATCACCCATGTGGTTTCTGGCATCTCTTCCCCCCACTCGTCGGTGCTGGTCTGTGTTTTCCGGCACCACTTCTCCAGTGCTATGAAGAGACGCAGCCATGGCAGCACCACTTCTCCAGCGGCGTTCGAGCTTCCATGATAGCACAGATTTGTGGTTGCTTGTTCGAGATCCGAGATCCAGCAGTCTTGTTCGAGCTCCAGCAGCGACAGGACGAGCAGATCTGATGGACGAGCACCGATTCCGGCGAAGCACCACGACGGCAAAGAAAGTGCAGAAAACTGTTCGCTATCTTCTCCGGCGAGCACCACCACCATTTTCGCTGCTATTCTCCTGCGAGATCCACCATTCTCCAGCTTCTTCTCCAACAAGCACCACGAACCACCGCCGTTTCTTCGCTATCCCTGTCTTCTTCGTCGATGCTTCTCAGGCAAACAGGTTGCAGTGGAGTTGCTGTGGTTGCTGTTCGTGGCTATCCTTGTTCTTGGTTGCTGTTCGCCGGAGTTGCAGTGAAACCCTTCACAAGCGCTACAGCGAGCTCAAAGATGAATCAAGACCTCGCCGGAGAGAGCTGTGGTGTTTCACGCGTGAAGAGAATTTTTTTTTTGTTTAGTTTGTCATGGTTGACCAGATCTAGATCTGGTCAAACCAAATAGAATTTCCTTTTTTTTCTTGATTGTGTAATAATACAATTATTTGAATAATACAATTATTTGAATAATACAATTATTTGAATAATACTTATTATTATTTTTAAATTAGACTCATTGCTTTTTAAAAATTACTTTCTAATTTTAAGAGTACTCCGAGATTGTATTCGTGCACTCGAAAATTTTTAGAGAGTACTCTGCAAATTTATAGAGTACTCTGAGTACTCTATGTTTTTTCCGATACTCTATGTTTTTTCCGGTGACCGGTGACTGGTGGTTAGAGGTCGGTGGTCGGAAGTAGGTGGTCAGTGGTCGGAGGTAGGTGGGTAGTGGTAGGTAGAGGAGAGAGAAACAGTGACATCACACTTTTTTGTCTTTTAGTGTTAGTAAGGGTAGTAAATATTATTGTAAAAAATGAGGTCCCTAAGAAGAATAGCTTTTTTGAAACTACTCTATAGAGAAGAAAGTGTGTCTCCAAGACCCTATATATAATTCACCCCACAAATCAATTCTTAAATTTCCATGATATCTATATGAGTTTTTTTTATCACCTCAAGACTTTAAAAATCCATATAGGTAATTTAATCCAAACTTCACCTTTTAAAAATTCAACCTAGGCTTCTAGCCTTTAGATTTTTCACAAGTTAAATTTTGTTCATCAACTCTTTTGTAGAAATTAAAACAAAATTGATATAGGTTTCAAACTTTCAAAATTTGATCTAGGCTTCAAGCCTTTAAATAAATTTTTTTTTATACTTCAGGCATATAATTTGTATTTAAGGCTTCAAGCCTATGAGATTTATTTTATTTTTCTGGCATATAAAATTTGTTGTAGGTTTTCGGCCTATAAAATTTGTTACATACTTTTGACATATAAATTGAGTTCTAGGCTTCGTGCCTATAATTTTTGGTATATGCTTCCGACAATATAAATTTATATTTAGGTTTCGGACCTATAAATGGTAGAATGTGAATAATATATAACAAAATGTAGAGTTGTAAAATATATTGTTCAAAAATTACTGGTATAAGACAAAATAAATGTATAGACTGGCGGTTATACCCAAATACTTTACTATCTAAAGTCTTAAGTTCAAATCCCTCATACTTCTTAAAGTTATACCAATTCTATTTTTTTTATTTTGAGATGATAAATCAATCTACATATAGCATCATCTATATTAATCAAAATTGAGAATGTGAGTCTACGCCATTAATTTTTTTTTAGCTTCGGGGATTTAAATTGAAATTGAGACTTCGAGTCTACAACATTTTTTCAGGGATTTTATTAAGGGTTCATACCCTTTAAAATAAATAATTAGCTTTAGGCTTTCTAAAAATGCATATAGGCTTCAGGCCTTTAAATTTCAGTATATGCTTCTGGCATATAGAATTTTGTTTTAGGATTCGTACCTATAAATTGAAGATGCTTCATATGTTATTTCATATGATATAATTTTCGGCCTTTATAGCGTAAGTTTTCGATTTTTTTATGCTTCGGGCATATATTTTATTTTCTAGGTTTCGGGCCTATAATATAAAATCTAGGCTTCAGGCCTATACGATTATTTTTCCTTGCTTATACGGTTATTTTTTCATGCTTCGGGCATTGTAGGCTTCAAGCCTAAAAACATTTTGTTTCATTTTTAAGCCATTCAAAATTATATTTACAAATAGGCTTCATGCCTCTATATTTTTTTTAAAGTGATAACCGATTTATCTGCTTGAATAGTATAAGAGTATTGTATAGGATGTAATGGAAGTCCATATAATATTTATCGGTTGCAATGGAAAGTCCTTATAATACTCTCTCTTATTTTCTATGTGAAAAGAAATATATATGTATATATATATATATATATATATATATATATATATATATATATATATATATATATATATATATATATATATATATATATATATAAAAATTAGAACAATATAAATCATACCTGGAAATATTCTTCCTTGATTCGATCGGCAGAGGCTCGTGCTGGTAACGTGTTATAAACTAAAGAAAAGAAGAAGATAAAATATAGGGAAGAACATTTTCTTGTATATTAACATAATCAACTAACTATATTACAATGAAAGGGTCTTCTATTTATAGGAAAGGAATGACCCTTCACTTGCCACATTAAAAAGATATAAATAGGATGACCTTTGGCATTTGGACATCCACCTTTATTAAAGTAAACTATTCATAATAGGATGTATTTTATATTAATTCTTTTGGTGATGTAATATTTATTAGTTTATTAATTGGAATATAACATTATTTAATATAGAGACTTGAATGTAATATTTAATAATATAGGGATTTGAATGTAATATTTAATAGTTTTAGGGCCTTAATTGTCACAACTTGTCCTTAGAAAATAGACGCACCAAGGCCAACTACAGTCGGTAATATGAGGACATTTACCGAGAGGTTTGCTATTCATCTCGAAACCATGGATTAGGCTGTGTAGGATTTGTTTGGAAAAAGTGTCTTACCATTGCCATCGGGGTGGATATGAACTCGAAGCACAGTATTATTTATTCCACGGTAATTTTGCAAACCAATCGACTTTCCGTATTCAAAGGCAATATTTTAATAAAAAAATACTCCAAGTAGTATACGAATGTAGAATTTGTATGCAGTGCATAGGCCATTATTGTGAATATGATTTGTGGGTAAGAGAGCATCTAAGAACATACCATGGACAGGATTAATACTGAATATTTAAATTAAACATTTTTTCAATGTAATTCAATCATTTAGTTTTAAATTGTTATTTTTTTGCATTATATGTTTCATTATTCTTATTTAACAATTTGAATTGATATTAGATGGTTGGTGTAATGCCCATATCACATAGGGTGGAGATGGACGGAATCCTACCTGCAACCTCGATCGCTCTTTGGCCAACTGTAACGCACCAATATACAAAATATGTTTATAAACTGAAAAGAGGAAGAGAAAGCCAAGGGGTTCGACCTCACTCAAATCTACGGTTAGGGCCATACAAGAATTAGGTCACCCATCACCTATTGCCTTTTGCATTTTAGACTAAACATGCGATTCCACAGGGGAGTATGGCAAGCATGTATCTCCTGTCGTGGGCATCACGATTAGGTAGTGAATCCCACCGTGTTATAAAATATGGAAGGATATCCGGGGAAATTCGAAGGAGGGTGTTATTCATCGCTAATCTTTAATTTATATTTTAACTTCATTTTTAAATTATTAATTTATGTATAATTAAGAAGATGACTGATTTTATGTTGTTGAATACATAATTTTTTTGACATAGATGTTGGAGGCAAAGGGAGGACTAGGAAATTGTAGCAGATAACCTTAATTCTAGCATGCGGTTCTGATACAAAGACTTCAAGAACTATGTCAAGAAGTACTATTATTCGAAGGGATAGAAACTCGGTAATGTGAGTGATGAAAACTGGAGAAAGAGTTGTGCGAATCGGGATGCAGTTGAAAGTAAGGTAATAGAGTTTTAATTTATATTAATGATTTTAAATATATGTTATTAATTTATTAAAATTATCCAGCACCAGGCCAAAGCATACGCAGATATCTGGAATAAGCAAAAGCGGCCCAAAGGTGCAGGATCGAGAAATTATTCCAAACTCGAGATATAATTTACGAGGTACATATATTTTTTATAAAATATAGTTTTAAGAATTACAATTATTTAGAGTAATGAAAGTATAATGGAACAAAGTAAGTTAAAGAAACCCATTTCAGGATCGTTGGTGGTCACTGATGAGCAAACACAGCAGCAGATCCTGGTTCCACCACTGGGTGGCTTCTTCGAGCAAGTAGGTTATGAAAAGAATCAGGTGAAGCGTACCGAGAAATACCAGAAGGCCGGTGTAAGTATTTCTATATAAAAACTATTCATTTAAAAACTATAAAAAAAATAAAATTTTGAATGTATATCTTTAATTTAACGGTCAACTCTTTGGGAATATATGGAAGAGAAGATGACCCATACCCAGTATGGTCATCTGAAGCTCCATCCTTCACTCGCGCATTGACGATTAAGGCGCAAGTAGATGATGTTAAGAAAGCAGTAAAGGCAAGGATGGGCCCATCGACGAGGAGTTGGGCACCCGGAGTGGGACCGCCTTCTAAGAAAAAATGTGTTTCCGGAGCTGGTCCATCAACACGCGTCCATGATCAACAACTGAGCGATATGATGGCATTCTTGAATGAGTTATGCGTTGCATAGAGCCTGCCCACGTATGTTCCGCAAGCTAATCGATTCACGGCTTTGACTGCCAGCACCTAATCCCCCATTATCACGGTATCCGATATTACTGCAACGATGGGGTTTATGAATGAGATGAGGGCATAAGCGAGACTAACCCCTTTCACTCCAGTCCAACAGAACTCTCCAACATTTCCTTCTCAAGCTGGTGCATCTAGTAGTCGAGAAAGAGTTGAGGAAGAAAGTGAGGAGAAGAAGAAGAAGACTGTTTATATAATCCATAGTATTTTGAGTTATTTGATCGATGTTTGTGTGTTTACTTTATTATCTATTTCTTTTGACTCTATTTTATATTTATGTTGACTTTTTATTCAATGTTGAAATGTTGACTTTTATATTGTAATCGACCTTGACTTAATTTTAATCGTTTAATATAGTTGGTTTTTTATTTATTTATGCAATATTTATATGAATTTTAATTTTGCCTAGAAAATATGACTTTTAACAAATTTAAAATAAAAAGAACATTTATAAAAAAAAATCTATTGAATACTAGTATGATTTATTACTCTCTTCGTCCATTAATGTTTGTCACAATTTTAAAAATAAATGTCCACAAAAGATTATCTATTTAAGATACCAATGAACTTTGTATCTTTTCTACTAATTTTATTCTTATTTAATGTTCATAAGATTATTATCATTGAATTCATTTACTTAGTTGGTTAAGGGTAGTTTAGTAAAAATAGAAAAAAAATTAATTATTTTTTTAATTTATATGAAAAAAATGTATGACAAATATTGATGGACAGGGAAATCAAAAATTAATTCGTACCATACTGGCCTTAAAGATTATTCGTGACCAATTAACGAGCAAGGACAATGGAATGATAACATTAATTTCAGCATAATTATAATCACATGCAGTTCGTTCGTGCATGTGGCCAAGCTGTCTTGACAGCAACATACCAATCACTCATGTTTCTCTTTCGAGCTAGTAAGGCAACCAAAGAGTCTTCGTCTAATTTCTTGAGAGCTCAATCATCTACTCATCCGAATACATCATTTTCATGCATTCTTTTAAAGGTTTGACTATATATGTTTCGTTCGGCCGAGAGATATGATTTAGAGTAGGGCTGAGTAAGAAAATGGGTTTCGGTAATTTGGATAAAAAAGGAGATAAAAAAAAAAGGGGATTTTGGGTATTTTTAACGTTAGCCCAATGTTAACTTGGGCCTAACATTTGAGAAGCTGGACCCGTCCAAATTACCACGGGCCTCTCTTTTGCTTCTTAACACGCGGGTTGGACCCGACCAACCCGACACTTTTCATCAATAAAAATATATATATATATACAAAACGTGTGAAATCTTATCCGAACTTTCATTTCTTTCCCTTTTCAGTTTGGTTCCTTCGCTGCTTTTCACCTTCTCTCTTCTGAAACACGAAAAAGGCGAACCCTAAGCCATCAAATCTCTATCTTCTCTGCCGATTTCTGTATGCTAGATGCCTATATCTTGTACTATATTATTATTCTTCTTCTCTTCTCTTCCGATTTCTGGGTCAACATTTAATGTAGCAGCGTTTGGTTGTTGGATTCGAGAGCTTGCATTAATTGTGGCCTGAAAAAACCCTCTTTGAGGTCTGATGTAGCCGTTGTTGATTGATTCAATAACGTGTTGCCTTATTCTCATTCGATTAGCCATGGGTTTTTGGCTATATATTGGGGCTTTTTCAGATCGAGAAAACCCACACCATTCCAAGGTATTTCTAAACCCTCTTCTCAATATATTTCTATTTCATTTTCTGTTAATTGTTTTACCCGATTTTAATTTGTTTCGATTTTTTTTTGTCACAGATACGAATCAATTTAAGGTAATAATTTAATTAATTTAGTGGTGTTTGTATTTTCTATTAGTGTTCTTGTGATGTTAATTAAGTTTTTGGTTTTGTTTTTGTTCACAGGCTATACGCATTTTATTCTCTAAAGCCTTCTTAAGTTTCTGAGGTGGGTAAAAATTAATTTCTCTTTGATTTATCTAAGTTCTTTCTTTTTATTGCCTTCTGATGTAATGAATTTCTCACTTTTTATTGCAGATGGTTGAAATAGAACCTGTTCTTGACATTGCCATTGATGTGGATGATGTTAATCAACCCACTGAAGGTACTCAACCCCCACCTCTTTCTCAGGAAAATACCATTGTTGTTCCCCCTTGGTGGTCCTTTGTGTGTTCTAAAAATAAATGCAAATGCTAATCGAACCACAACCGCAAGTGTACGGTTGTCCCAAGTAGTATGTATGATAATACAGATTCGTTCCAAGGACGGATGGTTGATCACAATGTTTAGCAAGTAGTGATTGATGCACTTATGAAAATAAAAGACAATAAATTGTTTGTTTGGTTTTGTTTATTAATTCTAAATAAATGAAAGACAAATATTAAATGTAAATGAAAGCTAAGATGCAAGTAAAATAAGTGAAAACGCAATATGAGATGTAGCACTTGAGAACGCAAGGATCTTCCTAATCTTACTTCCTAACTTATGTTGTTTAAGGGCTAAATTGGTCAATTACAATGGTCGGGATTCTAAATTCCTTATACCCCCGTCAGGGTGGACTATAAGGCGATCCTAAAGTGTCACTAGTCCCGTCAGGGTAAATATGATCCACCGTTGGATGATTAAGTGTTTTACCTCATTGGCCCTAGAATTAGCTAAGTTCGTCAGAATCAATAGCTTTTATCCTAGATTGAATAATTAATTCTATACCTAAACCCTCCGTCAGGATGATCCACACGCCACATATGTGGAATAGCTTAGATACTAATACCTAATCTTAGTTCGCGACTCTAAAATCAGTAAATAATCACAAATTATCGAAAAGAGTAATGAACCCAATCTAATTTAATCTAGCATAAACCCAAATTCAACATTCGTTATTTCATAAAATTAAGATTCACCCATTGTTTGTTCTCAAGCACTATTAAAAGCTTAGCTCATATTAAAATTAAAAACTAAATTAAAAGAAATGGAATTCATATTGTTTACAAAATTAAAATATAAAAAGAACCTAATTTCCGGAATTGGAATGACTACGAACGGAGCTATAGACCCACTCCAGCTCTTGTAGCTTCTTCTTTCTTCCTTCTGTTGCTTCTCTCTGGTGTTTTTAATCTTGTATAATGTGAATTGTGTGAAAAATAGAAGTCCAGACCTCCTTTTATAAGTATAAATTCGTTCTAGGGCTTGGACCAGAAAATAGAATATTAATTAAATGTCCAAGCCCACTTTCTAAGTCCAAAATCCCGTAACTGCTGATACACCTTCACTAAAACGGCTTTTCCCGATGCGTTATGACTCCGATTGACCTCATTCCAGTTGCTAAAGTTCCGTAACTCGATAAGGAATATTTTCTCTTCAAAGGTCAGCGGCTAAATCATCGCTTAAGCACCTCGAAATCAGCACTCTATGGCCTGGAAAATGGATTTTCAGCTCTAAAAATAATATCTTCGGGATTTATCTTCAAGTCTTGACTCTAATTCACGATCTTTGACTTCCTCCTCGGATTCCTCTCCTAGCTAACATCTGAAACCTGTAAACTTTACACTAAAAATACCAATATTACGCGCAAAAGTTTAATAAATTAAAAATGCTAGAAATAAAAAGGGAATTCCGGATTATTGCAATTTTAGTCCAAAAGTCTATCATATAAATCAAATAAACACCAAAAATGATGTCTCCCAAGGGTCTAAAATAAGAACAATTAGGGAGACATCACCCCTACCAAAAAAAGGAAAAATGTGACCTCGGCTAATTGATGGGATCATTTTCATAAAATTTGGGTAAATGGCCTTAGGTATGGTGTTTGTAATTATTGTGATAAAAGATATGCTGCTAGTTCTGATAATCATGGGACTAATAACCTAAACAAACACATGAACCCTTTACGTGCTAATCGTTGTCCAAAATATCCTTTTAATGTTGTTGAAAAGGGGCAGTCTACTTTAGGTTTTCACCCAAAGGGGAGGGGGTTATGGAATCTTATGTTTTTACGCAAGAAAATGCTAGAAATGCCCTCGCTGAGATGGTAATATTAGATGAAATGTCATTTCGTGTTGTTGAAGGTGTCGGTTTTAAAAATTTCTGTTATCGTATGCAACCACTTTTTAAAATCCCATCTAGATGGACTGTTGCACGAGACATTGCAAAAAATTTTACTCAACAAAAAACACTTTTGAAAACTCGTTTTAGGGGAAAAAGAATTAATCTTACCACTGATACTTGGACTTCAATTCAGAATTTAAACTATATGGTTGTTACTGCACATTTTATTGACGATAATTGGGTTTTAAGAAAACGTATAATTAGTTTTTCTATGATTGAGGATCATAAGGGGGAAACTGTGGGTTTAAAAATTCAATCAGTTTTACAAGATTGGGGGATTGATAAAATTCTAACAATTACTGCCGATAATGCGAGTTCTAATAATGTAGCCGTTGATTATATAATCAATAAATCATTGCTTCCCAAACCACCAATTATATGCCAAAACAAATACTTACACATTAGATGTTGTTGCCATATTCTAAACCTTATAGTCAAATCTGGTTTGAAAACTATTCGAAATGCCATTGTACGAATTCGAGATGTAGTACGTTATGTTAGATCATCTCCTAGCCGGTTTTTATGCTTCAAACGTTATGTTTCTCTAGCTAACATCACTGCTAAGAGTATTGTTTGTCTTGATGTTGATACTAGGTGGAACTCAACTTATCTTATGCTAGATGGAGCCGAAAAATATGAGAAAGCCTTCAATGAAATGTTCAAAGAAAATAAAATGTTCACCGAGTATATAGAGGGTTTAGGCCATGGATTACCTACTGATATTGATTGGGATAATGCTCGTTTCTTGGTATCATATCTTAAGCTATTTTATGACGCTACTTTACGCTTCTCTGGTACAAAGTATATAACTTCAAATTTATACTTCGATGAGATCCTTATTTTGTATCGAGGAATGTATAATCTTGGCCCGGGAGATAACACTATTTTAGATTTAATGGCTTCGAAAATGAGGGAAAAATTTGATAAGTATTGGGGTGTAAATGCTCAGATGAATATCTTACTCTACATGGCGGCTATACTTGACCCGAGAAAGAAGTTTGCTTATGTTAGATATTGGTTAGAATTTATGCATGGTACTATTCAAGTCAGCCCCTTAATTGAGGAAATCAGTAATGGATTAAAATCAGTGTTTGAAAGTTATTTTGCTATAGCAAATCCAATAGTTGTGCGCACTGAACCAGCTGCTGCATCAGAATCATCATCTTCCGCAACTAGCGATTCCCGAAAATTCTTTAGAGATCAATTCAAATTATTTCATGATTCAACACAAACTAAAAGTGGGAATACTGAGCTTGACAAATACCTTTCTGAAGCTATTGAAGGCGATGATGATGAGCATTTTGATGCCCTGGTCTGGTGGAGGGGAAATTCTCAACGTTTTCCTGTTTTATCTTTAATGGCCTGTAACATTTTATATGTTCCTATTTCAACTGTCGCATCTGAGTCCTCGTTTAGTACTGGTGGAAGAGTTCTTGATAGTTTCAGGAGCTCTTTACACCCAAACACTGTGGAGGCACTAATATGTACACAAAACTGGTTGCGCGAGTCTTTATCAGTAGAAGCCGCCATGGATAGAGTAGAAGAACTTGAGGCTGAATTTCGTAATATTTACTTGTGTATTTACTTGTGTATTTACTTGTGTATTTACTAACATTCTGACTTGTGTATTTACTTGTGTATTTTAGGTGCATTTGACATTACACCACCTGGAAATGTTGGATAAAATAGCCTAAGTAACAAATTATTTTGGGTAAGCTAAACCCTAACCTTGTTATCATTGTGTTTTATATAAACTTGTAATGGTAGCCGCCTATTGTAGTGAGTTGCCTACTTGTTTAAAACACAATCAGGTGATGAGGTGTAGTTGGTTTTCCGGGAATCCTGTGCTATTTTCCAACTATATCTGAGGCCGATGAAAGTGTTTATAACACGAGGCCTATGATGATCTACTTAATTATAAGCTATCTGCTATTACAAGCCTGTGATGACACTTTTCTGAGGCTTAAGGGTTAAATTTATTATGTTTAACTAACTGATATATTTCAGAATGCTTTTTAGTAACAGGAAAATGGAATTTGAATGCTCCAGGAAGTGATTGTGATGAATGTGAAGTTGAAGCTTTTGAATGTTGATTTTGATTGACTGTGTTGTAATTTTTAGTAATGAATTTGATTGTGTTGTAATATTTTGGAAGAATTTCATTAAGTTGTACCTTTTCTTTTGTGAACTTGAGTAATTCTAGGGGTTAAATTGCAATTTGTAATAGTTAAGTTGTAAGATTTTATGAATCAGAGGGTATTTTGTGACTTAACTGAATTATATGGGAGAAATTTACAATTTAAATTAATTTTTTAGCTTTATATTACAAATGCATTTCATATTTACAGGTTTAATTACCCTTGGGTAAACCCGGGTAAACCCGAGGGTAACCCGTGTTTGGGTGACCCGAGGGTAGGGTAAAATTTAACCCTACCCTTACCCTTCACAAATCATGGACCCGGCTTTCTTACCCTACCCTTACCCTAGACCCCAACCCGGGGTAAACCCGGCCCGTGCTCACCCCTAATTTAGAGTTACATTTTAATGATCATAATATTTTTTTTGTTACGTAATGATCATAGTATTTTTTTTGATACGTAATGATCATAATATTTTGTAATATATATTTTAATTAATGGTTTACAATTTTTAATTTTTTAATATAATAAATTGGAAGAGGGTAGGGCTGTAAACGAGCCGAGCCGAGCTAAATAGTAGATGTACAGGCTTGTTTATTTATTTATAAATATAAACAAGCCGAGCTCGAGCCGAGCTTTGAAGTTAGTGTTCGAGCTCGGCTCGTAAGAATATAACAAAGCTCGAGAGCTCCAGCACGAAAGCTCATTTAAAAGTGTTTCGAGCTCGAGCTCAAAAGTTTGTTTAAATCTATTTCGAACTCGCGCTCAAAACCTTGTTTAAATCTATTCGAGTTAGAAAGCCCTTCCTGTATCTTGGGCTTTTATGGATTAACTATAAGATAGATTGTTGCAAATCTTTTAGTTATATAAATATTTAATTAGAACGTAATTGACTATTGCAAACTATCATTAAATACAATCACGTATTCTTTCTTTGGATTGTAAAATTTTGAATGATCTTTTATAATTAGGTAGGTAGAGGGGGAAAGTGACATGTAAGTGTTGGGATAAGATAAGTTTTTTTAATATAGTAATTGGTTTTAAATTTTTGAATTGTCAAATATCAATATGTAATCGATATTTATAATTTAATTATATTTTTCACGGGCTTTTCGGAAAAGCTTGCGAACAGGCTCGGCTCGGTTCGTTTATTAAACGAGCTTGTTTTTAGGCTTGAGCTCGGCTCGTTTAGTTTAACGAACGATCTTGAGTCAAACTTTTTTCGATCCGAGCTCGAACTGCTCACAAGCGACTTGGTTAATTTACGGCCCTAGAAAAGGGAATAATATAATTTCAATATAGCGAAACTTACCGCTGAAACATAATGAGAAGGGAAGATTGATTTTTGTACTTGGCGTAATGATTAAGACAATTTGATCCAAATTTTGAACATAAATTGATTCTTATGAAAAAGAAAAATTGATTCTCAGACGTATTTAAAATATGTATAATATGAGATTAATTAGTTATGCATAATAAAAAAAACAGGTTTTTTTTAATACATATGAGAATCATTCTGGATTCGGAATTATTTTGACTTCAATAAAATTCGATCCCAGGACTTTTTGGTCTCTATGAAATAAAGTCTAACCACTAGACCAACTGTCGATCTTAAAAAAAAAAACCAACCAACCTGGTTTTTACTAAAGGATATGGAGGACCTTTTGAATATAACCAATTTAGATGTCACTAGTGAGATGCTAAATTGAATTTATTCTTTTGGATTGGCCGCCGATAATAAATAATGTTTATTATCAAGTACTTCTTCTGTCCACTTATGTTTGTCTAACTTTTTGTGGCACAAATCTTAAAAAAGACATTAATTATCTACTCTATTTACTATATTACCCTTATTTATTAAGTATAAGGTCATTTATTGCACCATTCTTTATAACTAATTAGTTAGGGGTAATATTGGAAAAATTGGAGAAAAAAATCTTGATAATGTCAATGGACAAATATTGTTGGACACCTCATTTTAGAAAGAATGACAAACATTGTTGGACAGAGGGAGTATTTTTTTGATTTTATTATTATATTTAGGGCTGGGGTGGATGGCCATCCCCTGCCAAAGATACATTTAAACTTTACCCGATTTTTTTAGCGAAAAAATCAATAAACTTTCTTCTTCCTTCTCTTTTGTAAAAAGACTTAGATCTGACCCTGATTATATTGATAAATATTTATGTCTATCACACAGGTTTCCAAGTTCAATCTAGAAAATAAAGTACTTCCTCCATTCATAAAATAAAAGGTTATCATAAATTTCGGAAAATAATTGTTTAGAAAAAGAAATTATTTATTTAAAAAAATAAGACACTTTTTCATTTTTTATATTATTTCTATAATTAATGAATATTAAATTTATATTTCCAATATATATAAAAGACTTGGAGACATTTTATAAAAAGTATTATAGTAAACATATGACTTCTCTTAATATATGTACGCAAAAGTAATAACTTTTTGTGGACGAATAGTTTTTTATTATCAAGTACTCACTTAACAATTCCTATACACCTTCTTGTTAGATATATATATTTTTCTATACATCAAATATTATTTTGGAACGTAAAGTTTATATTATTTTAAGTATTACAAGAAACTAAAATTATGATTAAATATAACATGAGCAAATTGACTTACTAGGACTTGAGCCACGTTTATGTGTGAAAATGCTCTCTAGAAAATACACCCTACTCAAAATAACCACTACCACCATCAAAATCATCAGGAAAAAAAAACATTTTAGCCATTAAAATACACTTCTCTCAAACCCCATAGCTGAAATTTTAGGTTAATTTTCACTCTCACACTCCACCTTGCAAGAAAACATGTTCTAATTTGAGAATGAAAACCATCAGAGAAGGTGAGCAACACCAAATTGCATAACACAGTATTTTGAGTTCAAATACACAGATTACCAAGAACATATATCTTTAAGGATAACACAATTAAAATAAGAAGTAGGCTGGGTAAAGTGCTTGAAGTCAGACCTTCAAAGATATAAGGTAATGTAATTTATTTATCTTTGTATTGTCATTCACAGTGGGTATGGGTATCGCGTCAGATACATTAAGAGAAGACTCGTCACCCCATAAATCTTCATTTCGCCCATGATGATCACTCACTTCTAAACAACCTTCTACGCACTATGTCGCAATCTCTCAACGTGTACTAAATCATTAATGTAGAAAACCTTCTTTCTTAGGGCTCATATTTGAACCAGAACGAACTAGTGTAATTTTGGTTACACCGTGCTCTTTTCAAGCTTACCCTTTTTCAAATCAGTTCTATACTACTTGCACCTGAACACCCCAATTGAACATTTTTTTCCAAAATCTACCCTAAACACTTTAATAAATTTCCAATAACAACTAATGCCCCTATGCTAAACAATAAAAAAACGTAGTCCGCAGTGACCCGTTTATCCTTTTCTCACACGATATCCATTTGACCTCATTAATAATACACAAATCATATTTCCATATAGTACGGTTCAGACATTTAGCCACAAGATGGAATTTTATGATTACCACTGGATTGTCGACATTATTCATGTTAAACACCTATCATTGGAAAAGTAGTTAGATTCAATATCTTGACAAGTTTTATAAATTCATATAGGTTTTACCTTCTCATCTATCTCTACCACATTATCTCTGATAGTAGGATCGTGCTATAATCTCTTTTGATTGACTTTGAATATTATTCATGCGTAACTCATCTATCTATGTGTTGTCATTCACAATGAGTATGTGTATCGCTTCAGATACATTAAGTGAGGACTCGTTACCCCATAACTCTGTACTCCACCCATGACAATTACTCACTTCTCAAGCAACTTTCCATGCACTATTTTGCAATCTCTTAACGTGCACTAAATCATTAGTGTAGAAAACTTTCTTTTTTGCACGGCTCCTCTTTGTACCCAAATGAACTAGTGTCAATTTTGGTGACACCATGCTCTTTTCAGATTTACCCTTTTTCAAGTCAATGCTATACTACTTGCACCCGAACACCGTAATTGAACATTTTTTCCAAAATCTACCCTAAAGACGTTAATAAATTCCCAATACCAGCTAATGCCCCTCGGCAGAATAATAAAAAATGTAATCAACAGTGACATGTTTTTCCCCGTTCTCATGTGAGATCTATTTGACTTCATTGATAATACACAAATCATATATCCACACAGTATAGTTCAATCTATTAGCCACAAGTTGGATTTTTGCAATTACAATTGGATAGTCATAAATCTTCATGTTAAAAACCTATCATTGGAAAAAATAGTTAGGTTCAATATCTTGACAAGTTTTATGAATTCAAATAGGTTTTAACTTCTACAACAACCATAGTTTAAAGTTTTTTTCATAAATTTTTTCCACATCTACATGACCTACTAGCATCGTCTTTATGTTCCCTATAATTCAATATCTTTTCATTATAGGAGGTACGTGAATAATAAAGTAGGAAAAAATTTGAATACAAAAATTACTTTTTCCATATAAATTTGGATCTCCTCGCAATCTTTTGGGATACACCAAACAAGCGTATCCATTTCAGTATGTGGAAGTAAAACATGACACTTTTTTCCACCATGTGACATTAACTTCTAAAAATTTGATACATCTCTTGGTTCCGACACTAGATTCATATATCTACCAGGCTCATTAAACTTGGGGGTTTCCTCTTTGAGATAACTTGATATGAAAGTCAATATTTCCTAAATAGTGTAACCCTAGGTTATCAAACCTTCTATCTTCACCATATTTTGTATGTACTCCTCTAATTTATTCAAAAATAGGTACATCCAACGCATATGCACTGTTTTACCAAGTAGTGTACCGTCATACAAGTGTAGGACCAAATGTTTCATGATGCCAAAAAAGGTTAGGATAAATATTATTTTAAGTTGTCACATTAGCACAATTCCATATTTCTTTTACATTGTTTAGTTCCCACATACTCAAATTGCGCTTGCAAACCACATATAAAACGTTACACAACCCTAATATGGCATCTCTAGCTGATTATCCTTAATTAAACCATGCACACTAGCAACAAAATTATCTGCATCATTATGTGTAAGTCATCAGATTTTATTCTGATGATCTTCTCGGTGTCACTCACATCATTATTTCTTAAATTTCATGCGATATTATTGGGAAAATTTTAGGCCTTCAACCATACTAGAAAAGTCTCTCACGTATCCGAACTCATCGTAAACTTTGATTTCGGTTACATCACCTTTCCCTTGGCATCTGTATACAACCACAATTCATCCCGAATTCACAAATTCTTCAAATCCTTCTGTGTCTTCACATTGTTTTTATTAATTTTGCCGTAAAGACCCGCTATCGTACAAAGTAAGATATCAAATATATTCTACTCGTAATGCATAACATCAATATTTTATTTCAACTGGTTTTCCTACCAATACGATAAGTCATAGAACTATACTCTTCTTCTTCCAGTTAAATTGTTAAGTAAAAGTTTGCTTTATTGCCTTACCAACATAATCCATGTAGTTTTTGCAAACCCCATAGGTCAAACCGTCAAATTGTGTTTGGATACTCGTCACACTGTACTTTGTAGGAGGATCTCTATACTCGCCTTTCGAATACAAAGTCTTGTTTCTCTGAGAGATGTGAAAGTGGTAACCATCGTCTATGATCAAAATTCACTATCCATTTATTAACACGAAGGGATGTCGTAGAATACATGGATTTGTGGCACGCCTTGTGTCCATGACCTGACCAACCCGATGAGTATGATCTCACGAGATAATCATTAAATGTATACAAAACACAACCATTCACAACAAATTTTTTCTACTTATGTGCAACATAAGTAGGGGTGCCAACATTCCACAATATGTTCAACTCATCTATTATGAACGTGGATGCTTTCCTACAAAACCACAGTTGAAAATTATATGTAGTTAATATAACTGGACACATGCTATGCAAATAGTTTTTCCCGTAAAGTAGAAAAAATCCATCAATGAACAAACCCAAACAAAAATTATGAGGCTCTCTAGCAAACTCTAGGTATCATTCGTCAAACGTCTTTTGAGTAATGCCATGAATAGAATGATACAACACATCCTCATTGGTACATTGGTCAATCATGTTCCAAATCATATCATCAGCAATGCGCCTCTAAACATTAAATCGATGTAACCTAGGTAAAGGGGATAATATTCTATTTTTTATGTGGTTCTTTCTTACCTTTTTTGGGCCCACCTAGATAACTTACAAATCGAACATGCGTCCAGTTCTTTGTGCTCCTATTCAAACACACATAAATTGTTTCTTACCCAAAACCTAAACTCTTTAACTTCTTTTTAGATTATTCATATGATGCTAAGTAAGGTATGTCCTTTGAGAAAAGCACAAGTCAACAATGTAGGAGTTCTACGAAAGAGGTATTCGTCCACTTATGTTTCACCATGATGTGCATCAACTACGCAATGAAATTTAACGAATCCATTTTCATGAAATCAAGATATAATTTTTGCAAACAACACATCAAAACAACTTTATTTTATGCATCAAACATGCTTGTCTACCACCTTTATGTATATGTCATAAAAAATGCTTCTCAAATCATGTGAAACGTTCATCATCTCTTCATCTACAACATGGTAGGACTAAACACTCATGGAAACAAGTTCAATTTCACCATACAAAGTCCAAACCAAATACAATAATTAAACTTCATTCCTCAAAATATGAGTGCATGCTTCTTTAATATAAGTTTTTCTATTGTTCAAGCAACTATTACGCGGATATTGAATGAAATTTATAATATTTATGCATTTTGATGCGAATCCCCATCTCTTGTCTTAAACCACTTTTCTTCAGTAGGCACTTCCATTTTTATTATATTTCATTATACAAGAAATAATTTGGAATAATATAAAAACATATACATATGAGGTATATAATGTGAATCAATATATTATATAACCTAATATATATATATATATATATATATATATATATATATATACACACACACACACACACACGACCTAACGATAAACTATGCACATTTATTATAATATAATCGTGAATGATCTAAATCACAGTAACATAAATCCAAAAAAGCACATATTCTTGGTTCAAAATTATCTGTAATATAACCATAAATTATATTAATTCCCTAAAATTTAATCAATAATATATCATAATAACAATGTGACAACAATGGAGTGAGCAGTGACAACAATGTGGTAGCTCAAATTGAGTTAAATCTGGGTTGATCTTTTTGTGCGTGTAAAATAGTTTTGTTTGGTTTAGTATTAAATGGAGTTCAACTACTTCCCATCTAGAATTCAGTACGCAACCTTTTATCGCCTGTTTGGTGCGGTCGGTAATTATATTAAGTCAGTCGGTAAAGTAAACTCAATAACAACTATTTTGTGCTCGGTAAAGCAAATAAATACCTATCCCGACCACGATCAACATTTACCTACCAAAAATGTGACCGGTAGTTGATAATTGCTTTCTTAAACGTTTTCCATCCACCAATACCGGTCAAACGCGTATATGATATACCGATCAATAGGCGGTTGGTAATACTACTCCACCTTTACCGAACATTGTTAAATCGGTAGTGATTACTAATGTGTTCGTAAATTTATATCGATTAATTTTTTAATACATTCACCGACCACATGTCTGGTCTATAAAGGGTAGTTAGGATATTCTTTTTTTCCACAACCAACCTCTGGTGGTTGCTAAATCCCTATTTTATAGCGACTACACACGTCGGTCGCTAAAGATACGTGTGGTAGTGGTGACTCCCTTGACAAGTAATTTCTTTAAGTTTTTGAATCATGGGAGCTTATATGATAAAATAATAATTCCGGCATGTATGATATTTTCGAGTAAGGTTGTGCACCAAGTTAGAAAATCCGCTCAAACCGTCCAACTTGCCTAATCTAATATGAAATTAGAAATATTATAGTTTCATTGGGAGATTTGCGGTTCATAAACCCGCAATGAAAAAAAATATATATAAATTTATTCTACTCATTACCTTTTTAGTGTACAAATTACATAAATCCATTTTACTCATATTACTTACAAAAATCCTAGGTATGCGTCTCTCCTTTCTTTAATGTTTTTCTTCCTTTCTTTTTTACAAATCCCTCGAACTTTCAATAATATTGTATATGATAAGTTAAATTTTGTATTATATTATGATATCATCTCTATTTTTCTAAATTCTCATATTATATTTTTTTTAAATCAAACATTGTTTAAACGGTATATAGAGATCCTACGTATATTTTTCATCACAATTTTCAATTATAAAATAAAAATTGACTCGTCTAACAAATTTGTATATAAATCTAGCCCGTTTATCAACCTAAATCACACACGGTGTATCTGAAACCCGTCAAACCTGAAACTCAGTGGTTTAAATATGTAATGGATAGGTGTAAGTCTAATTTTTCAATATTCGCAGGAACGAATAGTTTGCTAGTTGAGTGTTTTTTTATCCCAAACTGACATGCATACCTCCCTACTTTTGAGTGTTCGGAAAACAATTTATTTGTCAATTTAGTGGTTGAATAAAAATTAAATGACATTCGTTTTCTAATAAGATTGATTATGCTTTTTCTAATTAATCTTGAACAAATAGTATTTATTTTGAATCTTTACCATGAGATTAAATTATCTTCTTATTTGTTATTACATTATTATTTATCTTATGTTTTTTAAAAAAGATTTTCCTTTTTTCAGTGGTAAGTTGGTAACCCTGAATCCTGATCAAAGGTAACCAGTTGAGTTAGTTCAGTTGGACAGAGTTTTCATATTTTTTCAGCCTTTAAAGGGGATAAACAAGAGGCATAGGATTCGAATGCTCTCCCTAAACATGGATAACCTAGTTATGATCAAGTGAGAATATGCTTAAGAAGGCGTGTATATTTTCTATGAAAATAGTCGTGGTACGAGAAAGCTGGACACTTGTATATTAAAAAAAAAAAAAGGTAACCAAGCGACGTACAAATTTCTATTACAAGACAAACTTGACTACTACTCTAGTAGATTACAAAACTGAAACCCGCCAAGTCTAACCAATTCTTCTCAATCTACTTTCCGTCCTGTCGGGACTTCCCATTTCACATTCCACCACCACCGCAAGATGCTCAGGCCAAATACAACCATCACCGCGAATACACATCACAATAAAACAACCTCCTCCGACAGAGTGATCGTTGCCGTGAAAGTGGAGAAGGTGATCTCCAAGACTGCACTAGCTTGGGCTCTAACTCATGTTGTCCGTTCCGGTGATTGCATTACCTTGCTCGCTGTAATTTCCGATGAGAAAACTGGTAATAATAAATTCAGTTTCCTTTTTAACAGTTTTAGTCGTGAAGATTTGTCCACTTGTTTCGTCATTTTCTGCAACTGTATTCGCAGAAAAGAGGAGATTTTGGGGGTTTAGAAGACCAAATGGAGATTGCCGGAACAAGTTTCCAGATCGGTTAGCTCAGATCTCAGAATCTTGCTCACAAATGGTTCTTCAATTTCACAATCAACTTGAGGTCAGTACATTTCAAATGCTGTTGACCAAAAACAATTAATAATTGAGCATAAGGAGTGTCATCTAAGCCTGACACTTTTTTTTTATTGTTTATAGTCATTAATTCCTAAATTTTGAGGAGTTTCATGCATACGAGATCTCATATATGTTTTAACTCCATACTGTTTTGGGAAAACTATATCCAGCTCTTGCAGAAACGTCATCATCCAACTTTAAAAATAAATAAATAATTAAATATGCATTATTAGTCCCAGTAGTATTGAATTTAGGCAATCATACTCTTGTATAATACCATACCCATATATATCCGGCCAACCTAACTTTGTATTCCAACTCTCGCTACTACTTTTACCCTTCATTCAGTTTAAATCATGGATCTGTCCCGCCTCAAATCTGAATATAATACAAGGATAGTCTATTTACCTTCCCTAAGTGTATTCGCTTCTTCCACATATTTCAGTGACTAATGCTGCAATTTACAAGGATAGTCTATTTACCTTCCCACTAAGCTTTTAAGGAACTTATAATATCACGGGAAGGGAATGGGAAACAGGAAAAAGTTGTATTTTGTCGGTTGATTTGTACAGAGATTTGAGAGTTGAGAGTTGTTAATAATATTAGAAGATTCTAAGTTTGTCGTGACCCAATGTAAAAAAGATTGCAATATTTTATTGTATTGTTAAATGTGGTTAGACAATTACATGTGCCACAAAAATTTATGCAAATGATTGATTAATTATTGTTAACTACTAGTAGAACTACTAATAAATCCTAAAAAATCTTACAATCTCTTCTTGGACTATGAATGTATATGTCAATTTTTGCATAATACAAGGACCTATACTGCAATTAATCGAAGGGCTCATTGTAGGTTAAAGTGCGGATCAAGGTTGTATCGGCTATTTCCATGGGTGTAGTGGCGGCAGAAGCTCAGAACAGTGGAGCCAACTGGGTTATATTGGATAAGTAATTGAATCGAAATGTACTTGATTTATTGACTAAAAACATTATTTTTTAGCATAGTGTCTTCCTTAAAGATAAAAATTTATTCATGATTAGCGCTTTTTCTCTTCTAAGACAGAAAGTTAAAGCAAGAACGGAAGCAATGCATGGAGGAACTCCATTGTAACATTGTAGTCATGAAAGGCTCTCAAGCTAAAGTCCTCAAACTCAATCTATCCGAAGATCCTCAAACCCCGTTCTATTCCGTTACTTCCTCCCCCGTTTTTGACCACACGGTCAAACATTCAACTCCGGTTAGTAGTCCCGAGGAGCCAAGTCCCGACACTACCGGAAGCTCAATCTTCCTTTTATACGAGCGAAATCCCCTCTTTGAAGGAGTCGATAAAGGAAATTACGCATATATTCATACTCAAAATGGTCTTGGTCATTCTTTAGGAGAAAGAATAATAACTCTATCAAAATCCCCTTCACCATTATCCGATAACGATAAATCAATCTTATGGATCGCACAAAACCACGTGGAGATTAGCGAGAAAGTATCTGAAAGCTATGCGTTAAGCTCTAGCATCAGAGAAGTCGTCTACTTGGAAAGAACTTCCTCAACACCTCCACCTTTATGCTCGTTATGCCAACATAAAGCTCCTTTTTTCGGAAAACCACCGAAGCGTTTCCACTACAAAGAGCTTGAAGAAGCGACCGAAGGGTTTTCGCGTACAAACTTTCTTGCGGAAGGTGGATTTGGTTCGGTTCATAGAGGGGTATTAAGAGACGGACAAATAGTAGCGGTAAAGCAACTAAAATTTGCCGGATCTCAAGGAGACGTTGATTTTTGCCGGGAAGTGCGAGTATTGACGTGCGCTCAACATAGAAACGTTGTATTATTGATTGGATTTTGTGTTGACGGGAATAAGAGATTGTTAGTGTATGAGTATATATGCAATGGCTCGTTACAATTTCACTTACATGGTATGGTTTAATTTCTTTCATACGATAGAAAATCGCTTGATTTACACTAAATATTTTGCGCATTTGATAGGAAACAAAAGGAAACCATTAGATTGGAGCGCACGAATGAAGATAGCTATTGGTACAGCAAGAGGTTTACGCTACCTTCATGAAGATTGTAGAGTGGGATGCATAATTCATAGAGATTTACGGCCAAATAACATCCTCCTTACTCATGATTTTGAACCTCAGGTAAAACACTTAAAAATCTTGTTCTATAAAATCAAAACTATACCCAGAATTATATATAATATACTCCATATGTTAAGTTACAAAACTGAATAAACAATTTTTTTTATATAGGTTGCTGATTTTGGAGTTGCTAGGCTACACAGTGAATGGAAAAATTTTCACGAGGAGCGAGTTGTTGGAACTTCAGGGTAATATTTTTTTTGCATTTTAAGTCCTCAGTGGTTTACAATAAGTGCAAGTGTATCCTTATTTGATGAGAATTTATGGGTATTTCAGGTACCTTGCACCGGAATACTTTCGTGGAGGGAATCTTACGGAGAAAGTTGATATATATGCGTTTGGACTTGTATTATTAGAGCTAATCACGGGTCATAAAAACAGAGTTTTACCACACTATGATGAGAATGATTTTTTATCAGAAGATTTATATTCTTTAGCGGCAATGGAGCAATCACATTTCTTAGCACATAATCATCAACTTATAGATCCTGATTTAGCCCCTTATCAACTAAAGATTTTACCTTGTGAGCTACAAGCAATGTATCGTGCTGCTTCTTTATGTTTGCAGCAAGATCCTGATTTGAGACCCCCCATGTCAAAGGTATTTTTGACTCTCAACCTCTCTCAGTATTTGCAACTTTAGTCCCTAATAGCTTGTTTTTTGAACTATTAGGTCCTCAGGATACTTGAAGGAGGAGGAGCATTTGCCCCTCTGGGTTTGGACTTGGATACAATAGGTAGCAGAAGTGGTCACATGCAAGGTTTAAATTCAAAAGTAGACTTTGACTCGCTGTCGAGGAGGAGACATTCGCGGAGGCTTTCTCATTGACCCGTGTGGGCCCCATTTTCTGCTCACAACAACCTTGCTTATAATTTTTCATTTATTATTTCTTTGTCTTTCTTGTGTATGTTTCCAACTTAATGACTACATTTACGAAATGTATATGTTTGTGAGCTATCAGCATAATCCTGACTGTTCAAGAAGTCGGAAAGTCCTTCTCCTATATTATACTACAGTTATGAATATTCCAAATTTGTTAATTCATAAGCATAACTTTCTAGATATAATAAGGTGGAGCAACACTAATTTCCCATGACTAAATCAACAAACTCTTAATCTAATTAGTTTGCCTTTAGTTATTATTATTATTCCCTATTACTTAAATCATAAAACAAATAGATATAAAGAACAATGTAGTTTAACGAATGCATCTCGAGAATCTTTACATTATATATAATCTCATAATAAAAAGCGTAGAAATTGTGAATAATTCCATACATGGATGGGAGAGAAAATTAATTAGTCATTTCTTATCCTCATATATTTGTCTAGAAGTTCTCCACACAATAATACAATTCCATTTAACCTCTTCAATTCAAATTGTTCTTCCATGGCATCACCAAAAATCATTGTTAATCATAGATCGATAGTTTCTCAAATATCCCAGCAATCTAACTTTCGACAATCTTCAAATAGCAATACGGACCTGCGGAAATTATTGTCAACATAGTAATTATTGTCAAAATAAATATATATATATATATATCCAATGAAGATTAATAATTACCCTGTTATTTCTTTTTTTCTAAATTTATATATATTTCTTTTAATTTCTATATATTACTAAATCAGAGTTAGATGTTAAAAAAAAAAGACTTAATACTTGTTCAATTCGGAGCTAAAGACTTTTTTCTCAATTTTTTAAACAAAAAACAACAATTCGGCCTACAATTCAACAACCCCCACCGTCCCCTTAAAGAAGATAAAGCAAGAGGTAACCACGGGGACTAGCTCAGTGGCCAGGACCCTGTCTCTCAACTAGGAGGTGCAGGGTTCGAATCCCCTCATCCGTGTTACTCCTTGAGCCCTTAAAGGGGGTAAGCAAGTGGTGCATGGTTCGAGTCTCCTCCCTGAACATGGGTAACCTAGTTCTGATTAAGTGGGAGTATGCATGAGGAGGCGTGTATACTTCCTATGGGATTAGTCGTGGTGCGCGTAAGCTGGCCCGGACACCCATACATCGAAAAAAAAAAAAAGATAAAGCAAGAGGTACAGCGTTCGAATCCCTTCCTTGAACATGGGTAACCTAGTTCTGATTAATTGGGAATATGCATAAGGAGATGTGTATATTTCCTATAAGAATAGTCGTGGTGCGCGAAAGCTGATCTGAACACTCATATATCAAAAAACAATTCAGATTTGAATGGCTCTGGTATTGATTTACTAAGATTTCAAGTTAAGTTGTTGTTTTGTTATAATTGATAAGTACTGAATGCTAAATAGACAATTGAACCTGTTAAGATGCTGTGTATGAACAAATAAGACTTAGTTTAAAATCTTAATGGAACTTAAAAGTCATTCAGATTTGAATTGGTTAAAAAAAACTGTTTTATTAATCTAATGTCCAATCAACATAATTAAGATCGTGTAAATAAATATCCTCAATTTATTCAAACACCACCTTTTAATAAGAATAATAATTTGTATCATTCAAGTTTTGTCTTTAGTGGTCCAATCATACTTTTTTTCCTTTCCAAACTACTTTCTTTTACACGATTAGACATGGTAACATTTGAGTAATTATTATTAGATAATGTCCAACCTTAATTTATAATAAGTTCTCACCCAAAAATCTAACAACCAGTTTTGAAGGGATTAAGTGATTTTTGGGGATCCAGTTTGCTGAAAATAAATATTATTTCTTAGATTTAAACCACGTATGTGCGTCCTAGGCTAGCAAACCCATCTCTGGAATAAAAAAGAAAACCTCCCAAACTGTTTTTTAGACTTTCAGATGATCCAAACATATATACCCAGGTTTTTCTAACTACATACCTTTATGGTATTTTAAAATATTTTAACCAAGGTCATACTTACGTATCAATAAAATCTACTCACAGAAATAGAAGAAAAACTTACTAATTGATGTTGAATATGATATATGAAAATCCAAATTGCTGAATAAGAGCGTTGAAGATCAATACTTAGCAGAAGGAATTGAATCCCAAGAACCATCACCACCACCACCGCTCTGCAAATCAGGCCCCATTTCGGAAACACTCCAAACCTTGACGGATTTATCTAGACTTCCACTGTAAACCACCCATCTCCGATCACCATGAGTTGATTCTTTATCTTCTTCAACTGCTAAGCATTTCACAGGCCCACTATGACCCGTCAAAACCGAGAGACAAGTATGAACCGAACCTTCCCTCCTCCATACACATATAGTTTTATCGGCTGATCCACTAAACGCCAAATTCCCAGCCGCGGATAAGCAAAGAATTGCCAGTTTATGACCTTTCAAAACCCCACCATGAGCTAACTGTTTCTCACGGGTCCAAAAATTAACCAACCCGTCGGATGAACCACAATACACGACTGAACCGGAAGAATTAGCCGCCAAAGCCGTGACTGCACATTCTTGACTCAATAATGTTTGTACAAAAACATGTTTAACCGATTTCCCATGTGATTCTCGTTTCCAAACCTTAACAGTGCCATCTGCTGAACCAGTATAGACCATCCCTTCCACGCTAGCTACAACTGAATTAACTGCATCTTCATGAGCTTTAACGGATTCAAGACACTTTGAATTATCAACTTTCCAGACCTTAAATGTTCTATCCCATGAAGCGGAGTATAATAAACCCTGTTCTTCACACATGCTTAAGCAAGAAATCGCGTCGCAATGTTTAATCCATAGAGCTGTTCGATTGCGTTTAACTTCAACGTAATTCTTTGGCCTAATCGAAGCTTTGAAAATGTCCATGAATGTTGGTAATGTCCCTGAACGTTTGTGAATATAATTGTTCTTGGCGTTAGCTTTCCAGACACGAACTTTTCCGTCTTGATGACCTGTGAAGATCTTTTCCCCACAGATGATAATAGCTTTCACAAGCCCACTGTTGGATTTAAATGCTGTAAATTCTTTCATACTCTTCCAAACACGTATGTTTTTGCTGTCTGAACCTGTTTAAAACAATAACAACACAAAATAAATATATATACAGATTAATTATATAAAAATTTGAATTACCTGTGTAAAGAAGACCATCTTTAGCTGCTAAAGAATAAATATGACCCTCTTCACGAACAAGTGAACCAATCAAGCCGTTTTCAGGAATATTTCTTGAAGCATTAATGTCGTTATTATTGTCCCATGGTGATTTCATGAATGGTGATGTTTGGTTCCAAGGTGACATCATCATCGGGGAACCTTCACAGCTAGATCTGTTAGGATCATAAGCTGAGAAACTACTGTTTCTTGTCTCATCGTCATTCGAGTTCGACATGCTTGGATCAGAATAGACCATGTTCCGATCCTGTGTATAAAATATACTTGATGGTCAAACTCGTCGTTTCTTAGAGGATTACTAGTTAACACGAATTTACATGAAAAACAAGAGAACAAGAAAAAGGATTTGAGGAAATTGAGGAAATGTTTTGAGGAGAAGACAAGAAAGATAGAGAGAGATCTATGGAGATATTGTGGGAAGGAGATTTTCTAGGGAATGAATTATAAAAGGACCAAAAGGCGGGAGACAAAGGCAATGGGATTTTGACACGTGTAAAACATACAACTGATTTAACGATCTAACTGTCTAAGATAAGTTAGAATCCGGGTAATACGCGTCAGGTTTTGTTATTTCGTTAAATGAAATGGTTTACTACCCATATTTTTTTTTTTTTTGGGTCGGGTAAACGGTTGTATTAAAAAATCAAAACTGTACACTATACATGGGTGTTACCTACCTAGGCTCGAAAGCTTAAGGTAGCAACAAGGAATATAAAAACAACTACCTCATACTATACTAATACAAGCTAGCCTTCCACTCACATCCAAAAAAGAATGACGAGGGAACAAGGAAAATAAGATTGAATAAACACACCATTTAATTTCCTTGGTTACTAATTCTCTAGTCTTGGAAACACCTCTCATAGCTAGGTGATTTCTTGCCGTCCAAATACAATACACGGTAGCTCCAAAACCCACTTTCCAAGCCTTTCTTCTCCAATTCTCTCTAGCTTTTAATTTTTTAAGCCATTTCAAAGCGCTTAGAATAGTGTTCATTTCCTTGTCTAGTCCAAGCCACATTTTTATATCATCCCATATAGCCTTAGCAAAAGAGCATTCAAAAAATAAATGCCTATTCGATTCAAAATCTTCCTTACACAAATCACAAAGTGGATCAAGTTCCATATAAGCAATCCTATTCTTAGTTTTGAGTCTTTCTTTTAATGCCATCCATACAATGATTGCATGTTTCGGAAATACACTCGGATCCCACACAATATTTGCCCAAGGTTTAATAGAAGCTTTACGACGAAATAAATCATAAGGGAATTTATATATATCATAAAACTCAATTGTATTTACCTCATATGTTGATCGGGGCGCCTTTACGGAAGCAAACCATAAAGCTAATATTTCTTTTCTTCCTTCTTCACCTAGGGACCCACGTATAATTTCTTTTAACTCCCAAATTTTTTTCAAAAGCGGGGAATTATTTGTTTTAGAAATCCATTCCCAAAAACCACTACTATTAAAAAACTCACCATGAATCCACCTAATCCAAAGTGATTCTTTATTTTCCACTATTTTCCAAATCATCTTTAGAAGTAAAGCTTTATTCCATGCTTCAAAATCTTTTAATCCAAGTCCCCCTTCATTTTTAGGCATACAAATATTTTTCCAACTAACTTGGGGTGGCTTATTATCCCAATAAAAATTACGGAAAATACTAATAATTCTCTCTTTAACACCAACCGGAACCGGGAAAATCGTAAACCAAAAACATATCACCCCTTGGAGAACCGATCTAATCAATTCCAATCTACCCGCAAATGAGAGTGAAGAGGCTCTCCAACTCCTAACATAACCTTCCAATTTATCAATAAGAGGTTTATAGTCTCTCGATAATAATACGGAAGATCCTAGCGGGACCCCTAAATAACGAAAAGGCATAATCCCTTCCTCAAAATTCGTAGGTATAATCCCATTAATCAAATCATCATTTGAGATACCTATGTAATAAATATTAGATTTTTCAACATTTAAACGAAGCCCCGAAACATCTCCAAACTCATTTAAACTATCCATAAGAATCTTAATCGAACCTTTATCACCTTTAGAGAGTAACATTAAATCATCCGCAAAAGCTAAATGTGTTATTTTTTCCTTCTCACATTTGGGATGATAATTAAAACCAATACAAGTATTTTTTTTTAAAAGCCTAGAGAAATATTCAAGACAAAGAATAAATAGATAAGGAGACATAGGATCACCTTGTCTTAAGCCTTTTTCGCCTTTAAAAAAACCATGCACTTCTCCATTTATAGCCAAAGAGTAAAACGGAGATGAAACACACACCATAATCCAATTTACTATTTTTTCCGGAAACTTTAATCCCTTTAAAACTTCATAAATAAAGTCCCATGAAATAGAGTCATACGCCTTTCTAAAATCAATTTTAATAGTACATCTTGATGAGCTACTTTGATTATTATAACCTCGAAATAGTTCTTGCATAAGGTGAATATTTTCTATCATAGATCTACCCTCAACAAACGCATTTTGGGCTTTATCCACTATATTATTTAAACAAGGTTTCAATCTATCCGCTAATATCATAGTAATCGCTTTATAAACCACGTTACAACACGAAATAGGCCGAAAATTATCAACACTTTTTGGATCATCTATCTTCGGAATTAAAGCAATAAGAGTAGTATTTAATTGCTTAAGTAAAAAACCGGAGGTAAAGAATTCACGTACCGCTAAGATAACATCTTCCCCAATAATATTCCACGAACTCTTAAAAAATAATGAAGAGTAACCATCGGGTCCGGGCGCTTTATCATTCGCTATTTTAAAAATAGCTTCTTTAATCTCCAAATCGGTTATGTCACGGCACATATCTTCTCCTTGCTCTAAAGTAATTTTACTTCCATAATCGAATACATCGGAATTAATATGTGTCGTATTATCTTTAGCTCCAAATAAACCTTTGAAAAAATTTAGGAAAGTTTCATTGACTTGATCTTTAGAAGTAGTTAAATCACCGCTTTCCTTTAAAATATTCGGAATAAATCTTCTTCTATTTTTACTTTTAAGGAGCCCATGGAACAATTTAGTACACCTATCACTCTTAAGGGAATAGCCGAGCTTAGCCTTTTGTTTAAGAAAACTAATCTCGGCCATTTCAAGAGTTTTAGATCTCTTCCGAATCTCAACCAAGTTATCAAATGAAGAAGTAGGTAAATTTTGTTGGAAATGTACCTCGGCTATTTCAAGATCCTCCTTAGCTTTCTTTGCCCTTGCGGAAATATGAGAAAAGTGGATCTTATTTAATTCCCTCAAGTCTAACTTCAAAGCTTTCATTTTCTTACATAGGATATATTGTTTAGTACCCACGACCATGGTCTTGTTCCATCCATCTTCAACCGTTACATAATAATCTTCATGTTGCACCCACATATCAAAGAAACGGAAAGGAACAATCCTAGTAACATTTTGTAAAAAAATATTAACTATACAAGGTGAATGGTCGGATACACTAGATTTTGGTAAAAATTCGGCTTGAATATAATGATTCGATTCATCTAGCTTACGATTACCCAATGCTCTATCAATCTTACTAAGAACATGGTTATTATCCCATGTAAAGAATTGACCGGTATATTGTATATCCTCAAGGCCTAAGAGATTACAACAATCCGCAAATTCTTGAAAATCACCCACCGTAACATTTTGTCCTCTAATCCTTTCATTAAAAGCTAATATATTGTTGAAATCACCCAAAAGAAGCCACGAATCATCGAAAGTAGCGGAAAAATCAATTAGATTTTTCCACAAGTTTCTTCTCAATCTTATATCATTTAGTCCGTAAATAAACGAAGTATATAAACTAAGAGATGTTACCTTACACACGATCTTGCAATGTATAGCTTGAGATGTTCTCTCGATAATCTCAACTTGTACTTTATCCGGATCCCAAACTATAAGGATTCTCCCATGCTCTATTAAGTCGAAGTTATTAACACTCTTCCACCCATTGAGCATGTTATTCATAAATAAATCCACTTTATTAGTATTACTCTTTGTTTCCAATATACCCATCACATCTATATTTTTCTTTTTAATTAAATCTTTTACCCCTAGCTTTTTATGGGTTGAGCCGAAACCCCTTAAATTCCAAGTCGTAATAATCATTTACAACTTTCGGTGGGTTTCCCCATATTTGAGCGTTTAATATTAGCTCTACGTGCCTTCCAAAATTGCTTCTTTTGCCACATATATTCATTTTTAGCTAACGTGAGTTTTTTATAACTCGCTTCTCTTTTTTTTGTTTTCTTACTCACTACCATCTCGAAGGAATCTTCAATTAAATTCTTCGATTTTTCTTTCCCGTCATTTCCTAAGTTATTCCCTTCTAAATCCGAGAAAATTACCATAGCGGCGGAGCGTGAGTTTGACCCTACTCGGATAGCCCGAATCTCGCAACTACTATCATTTTCCGGAATAAAATTTAAATCAAGCGATTTCGCTCTTTTAATTTTTGTTGGAGTAGAAAAGTGCTGCTCAATAATTGGTAATGCTTCAGTTCCACTTTTTAATTTATTTGTACTTTCTCCATAATTAATTTCGGTCAAAACATGTCTCATATCATGTTGCCTCATATCATGTTGCTTCCTAGTCAAATTTGCTGCGTGGACTACTTGATCAGAAAGCACTAAAGCACCATCTGTTACGTGGTCAAATCTTCCATGTGCTCCATATTCTTTCTGCCGAAATACAACACCTTTTTCCTTTCTTGAGGGACCCGCTGCGGCTATATTGTGGGATATTGCAACATGCTGTTGCGTCATTTTAGATGGAGCTGTAGCAATATATTCACTCCTAGATATTGGTATTAGTTCATGGCCCCTAGCTCCTTTATTTCTTTTAAACCCCTCTATTTTCTTTTCTACTATATTAGTATAAAAGCATCTATTTCCTTCGTGTCCAAAAGCTTGACACTTTACACAACACGGTGGTAAATTTTCATATTCCACTTCTACACTATGTTTATTCCCTTTATGAGAACCAAATTCAATACTTCTCTTTTTCTCCTTACTTAAATCTAATTCGATTAGTACCCTAGCATAACTAATGTCCTCGCTAATAACCGTGAACCCATCCGTTCGGATAGGTTTACCAACTTGAGAAGCAATTTTCGCTAATCCCTCGTCCGTACGAGCTTGTACCGGAAGTTTTCTCAAGATGATCCAAGTAGGGATCTTCTTAATCTCTAGATTCCCAAAATCAAAAAAATCCGGAATTTCCGTAAGTAATAAGAGTTTTCCATACGATAGATAGGGCCCTTTAGATATCACGTTCTTCTTATCCATTTCATTCTCGAATTTAAAAATTAACCAACCGGAGGGGTGTTTTCTAACCTTACATTCCACTTTCCATGCCTTCACTATTCTCCTTATATCTTCCATATCCGGCGATTTCTTACCGGCTACATATCCAATTAATGAGAAGCCGAAAGCTTGCTCTATCGTTAATACATCGGTTTCTAGAAGTTGAAGCATCTCACCCTCAACGGGTTCATAATACGCTAATTCTTTCCCAACCGAAGCTTTCCTATTATTCAATAGTATGTCCTTATAGCCCATCTTCTTCTCCTTTATTTCCGGGTACTTTGCATTGGCGTCAAGCTTCCCGGTCGTAACGGGTTCCTTGGTAGTTGTTTCACGCCCAAAATTAACTACTTTCTTTAATGCTAAAGTACCTTCAACATCAACTTCAAAAGGCTCTTCATTTTCTCTAGTATGTGACTTAGTCAATTTCTCAAACACATGGTGTGCCACTAGTTCTTCCCATACTTTCTCTACTATTTGCGTGTCCAAATGCCCACACACTTTCAAGAATTTAACTTTAGCCTCTAGAGATGTATCCAAGAGTAGAGGAAGGTTACCAACACTTCGTGAATCGCCGGCAAAATTCGTCGGAGCATCTCCCGGAGAAGGAGGGGAGCTCGGCCGAGCACCACCCTCTTCTAATGAATCACCATCGAGACCAATTTCGGTGGGTTATGACCTAACGTGAGGTTAGACATGCCCGAGGGGGACCGGAACTCCGGGTTTGCCAACGGCGAGAGGTCCGTTGGGTCCGGTGGCTCTTTGGCGGAAGAGGCATGGTGAAGCGTACTACTCTCTCCCGGGTCAAAATCGGACGGGAGGGTTCTTCGATCTTGTGACTTATGAGTTGGGTCCGTCATGTTGGTGAAGATCCGATGGGAAACCGAGGATTAGGCGCTAGATCAAGAAGATCTAGGAGAGGAGCTCTCTTACCTAACCCTAAGCTTTTTTTTCTTATTTGGTGCGCGATGATTGACTGAGAGGTGTAAGGTTGAGGTTACTACCCATATTTCTTTCTATTATTGGAAGAAGGTAGTCTTAAATTATTGTTTTTAAATGTTTTGTTTTCTTTGTTGAAGATTTTTCATTATGCTTTCTTTTTTTGTTTTTTCTTTATGCTTGCCATGAAGTGATGAAGACAACTTAGAAAGTATTCTGATTTGAACGTGGGACAAGTTTTCCTTTTCTTCTATTTAGTTCATACGACATCAACTTTTCTTTTAATACTCCCACCTTCCCAAATTATGTGTTATTTTTAGTTTATTCACAGTACTAAATAAAAAATTATTATTACATTTTAATTCATAATAATTTGTACTACTTTTTAAAACTTCTCGTACAAAAATTATTAATAGCTTTAAAAATATAAAGGATAGAAAAATAATAGAGAAAAAATATAAGTTTTGATTATATAAAATGATTTATTGAGAAAAAACTATAAAATGACAAATAATATGCAAAGAAAAAACACTAAAGTTAACAAGTTATATGAAAAGTATTGAGAATGTAATAATCATATTCAAAATATAGTATTCAAAATATAGTGTATAAGATAACCTTTCCAAAAGTTTAAGTTTTTAGGAGATCCGGTCGTCTAACATGGTATCAGAGTCCAGATCCATAAGAGGTCGGTGGTTCGAGTCTTGCCATCGTCACCCAATATAAATATTCACGTAGGAAACACTAGACATGCAAAAAAAAAATGACATGTATCTAGCTTGAACGTGAGGAGTCGTATTAAGCATGTAATACTCATACTCAAAAATATAGTGTATAAGATAACCCCTCCTGATAGCTTAAACTTTTGGAAGAATTGGTTGTCTAACAGAAAAAATGAAATATATGAGAGAATCATTTAAACTCAGAGTTATTTTGACTCGATTTGAACCTCGTATATCCAAAAAAAAACAAGTCTCTAGCCTAGTTCCAAAAACCTAGTTCCAAAAACAGACTATGATTTAAAAGGATTAATTCTTTTTTCTCTACAAAATAATTTTTGTTACTTCATTAAAGTACAATTGATGAAGCATGTAACAAACCTCTACAGTATAAACAAAAATAAAAAATCTAACACGGTGGTGGAAAAAATACAATTGCTAAAAAAATGAACAAATGACCTATAGTTTAGTAGCCAAGAGTGTTGGAAAAATAGATTGTATTATTGAAAAAAATCAAGTAAAACTTATAATAAGTTTTATATGTAAATGAGTTACGAAATACAACAAATAAAAAATTTAATAATAACGTGAATACAACAACTCACTTCCTTAAAAAAGATTTTTTGGGTATAGTTGTTATCTTTTTGAAACTATTATTGTTACTTACTGTTACTATATTATTATTATTATAGTTTAGACTCATAAACATTTAGAGAGAATATGAAAAGATGGTTTTCTTTGTTAGTTGGTTTGTTGTAAAGAATGAAGGTCCAGTGTCACCAATTTATAGTAGTTTGGGAAGACAAGAGTTTTGATTGTTAACATATTTGCTGAACCAAATGAAAATATTACAATTACGGTATGCAAGCAATTCGGAAGAGTATTTTAGGGACCTTGTCTAGTAGTTTAATTCACTTGGGAGTGTTTTCAAGGACCGTAGGAATTCAGAGCATCAATGTTGAGTGTTTTTTTTCTAAAAGCTCTTTTTTTTCAAGTTCCAAAAGCTCTTTTAAACATGGTCAATAACTCCTATAAATATATGCTCCCAAAATATGTTTATTTTTTTATTTTTTTAATTCCCTAAGTTTTCCCAACTCACCACGATTCACGACCACGCCATGTCTTGATTCGTCGTAGGTGATGGGTCGGGTGGGTAGCGGTGGTGGTGGTACGTGCGTATGAGTATTATATATTCTCCACATAATAATTAGATTTGAAAGGTTACTTGGACAAAATAATATAATTATTTATTAAATCTCATAAACCAATCAAAATGAGAAACATAAGTCTTTTGGACTTATCTAACCATTACTCTCATGTTCAATATGACTCCCATGTACAACATGAATTGCTACAATTGCTCCTGTGTGCATGAAACATGTACTCCAATTGACCGTGTGATTATGTGAAAAGTCGGTCCTAAACAACAATAAATCCCAACCCTTTACCTTATCTGCCACAAGGTTACATAAAAAATTACCTAATGAGCGATTGACCACTTGTGTTTAACCATCAGTTTGAGGATGATACTGAAATTCAAAGACATGGGGACCAAGCACCACAAACATTTCCAAAAGTGTAATAGGAATTGGGTATCACGATTAGACACAATAGAGGAAAATAGATCATGCAAAGCGTATATCCTTTCAAAAAATAACATAGCAACCTTCTCTGCATTGGCGGCCTTTTCACACACAATAAAGTGTGTTACCTTCGAAAAACGGTCAACCAGAACAAATATTTAATTATTACCTCGCTGAGTACGAGTAAGGTCGAGAGCAATCTATGTTAATATCCATCCATGGTTGAGAAGGGACGGGTAATGGCATGTATAGTTGCACCCTTCTTAGAAACTTGATATATCTAATAACATTAAAAAACTGATAACTTCCTTGTGCATTGATGGCCAAAAGTCCTAGCACTTACGAGCTAAAAAGTACGATCGCGACCCACATGTCCCTCATTATGCAACTCTTTTATAAATTTCTAGCAAAGGTTGTAATCTGGAACACATAACTGCAAATCCCAAAAAATAAACCCCTATTGCATGATAAATCAGTTTGCTTCTCAACTGAATTTTGTAAGAAGTCCATAGAAAAAGTTGAATTTAAGTGTATAAATCCATAAATGTATTAAATCCCAAAGCATTGGTCCACATCTTTGTCACAAGGCAGTGATGATGGCTTAGTGCATCAACAATACGTTTCAAGGTGCCTGCTTTATGCCCAATCACAAATGTCATTTTTTGCTAGCAAGATGCCCAAGAAGCATGATAGGTGGATACATTATCTTGAGTCATGATATGTTTGTGAACATCATTCTCTGTTAATATGACAAACTCATGGTGGAAAAGGCCGTGTCTTCAATGCTTGACTGCTTGAACCACTACATAAAATTCAAATTCATATGTGATAGAACGGAAACTACGAGATAGATAATATATAAATTAAATTTATTGAAATTTACAAGAATTGAATGTGTTTGAAAAAAAATGCAAAAGAGTGAATATCTCTATTGCAAAATTGATTGGCATTAAACCGTCTTGATTACATGAGTTGTGATCATTTCTATTTATAGGATTACATATATTTATATAGGGTTTGGGTAGTTATTGTTAACTACCTAAATCACGTCTCGTATCTTGGCACCTGTAAAAGTAGTTTGAGTAGAGCCACAACCCTGAGGATATGATCTTGTGGTTTCATTGACATCGTTGTTTCCTTGAGATTGCTTTTAAGCATTCTACTTTGTCTTATCGCTCTATTCGTGTGACTTAATTGAATGTACATATTGTATCTTCGAGCATACAAGGTTAAGGATACTTTTTCCTTTCAAATACCCCTTTAAATCTTAAAGCATTCTTTAGAAATGATTAGGGTTTACTAGAATATGTTATTTTGTTTTCTAATTCCTGCCTTTGTATGCTGAGTAGATAGACGTTGATAAAGTTAAAACAATATGTACGTAGGTGTTGGAGTGAAGGCTCAAAAAACGCAAGCAAAAACTTGATGTTGAATGATTGGATGTTGTGCCTCATTGACATAGCCTTCGTTGATCCTTCCCACATGTATCATAGACGCGAGCAACAAGGATTTATCAATGGCTATCACAGAGGATTAAGATCACATTTTGGGTGAGTCAATCCCTTCATTTCCTATCACTACTCCCAGTGATGAGGAGAAGGAAAATAATTATGCACAATTGAAGCAGAGAAAAGTGAAAGAGATTTTATAAGAATTTACCCTTTCACTTAAGGATGAAAAAGGTTTAAGTCAGATTGTAAACATCCTTGTGTTTCTGATAAACTGGCTTTAGAACCTTCTCTTTTAAAATATGCTTATGTGGATGAGCAAAATCTTATGAAGAAGGTTCCAATTAATCTGCATGAATTGCTTGATACTTTCTCAAGTTTATGAAGAATACTATTTTGTTGCTTCAATAGGCCAGTGACATTTTGGAACAAACAATAACTAAAATTTGTGCAGAAAGAAATAAGCTTACCGAAGACTTGGGCGTGCTCTGAGATTTAAACAAATATATTATGGATCAAATGGCAGCCAATAAGAAGGATTTTGATAAAGAGATGGTTCTAATTTAATCCAAGTATCCTCAAAATAACATGCTCTTAGAAAGGCTAAGAAGAATTTTAATGTGTTTACTTCAAAGATGTTTAAATTGAAAAATAAGGTAGATAATTATCTTCAGCGTACTGAGTAGATCAAGTCTAAAGATATCGAGGACTTTCAGTCTTCCAGAAGTTTTGAACAAGCTTTGTTGAGTTATGTCCCTTCTTTCATGTATGTTAATTAGATGGGTTGTTATAAACAAAATCAAGATAATGTATTGAATTTTACTCTGGATTTTGTAGGGTTTCCGTAAAACCTATTCAAGCTCCTACTGTGGTGGGTCCTTCTAGGGAACCATATTTTTGCAACCTCGCCTTAGACTTTTTGTAGTCGCATATGACTTACAGTATTTTGTTTTCCATTAGTTTTGAACTCGTAATGATCTTTATCAATAATATAAACCATTTTATCGGTTCTTCTTCTAGTGATATTGTTATGGTGTGAAAGTATTTCATGTGGGCAATACATACCTACTTGTGTTACTGTTCATGTATCTTTCCTTATATGACCATGAAACCAAGTCTTCCTTTTTTAGGCCATGGTATCATGTATTTCTTAATTCAATATTTTGAGTGGGTTGGTCTTGGGTTGAGTATAACTATATGACCCATTGGACTTAAATGTCTACTACAGACAGTTTTGACATTATGTGTAAATCAACTGGATTATTTTCAAACCGCGTTCAGGATTCTCCTTAACTTAGGAAGAATGTAAATTTGTATCTTCGTGTGATTATAACTTAGAACGAAGTAACATAGGTTTTGACGGATTAGACATAGTCCCTCCTCTACCTTCTGAACTTTCTTCCGACAAAGATATTTGAGTAGGCTTTATCCTTACGAACACGTGTTTGGGGATCTAAGTTTGTGAATCAATTGAAGAACGAGTTAATTGTTGTCAAACTCTAGAAGATACTCAAGCGAAATATGTATTATTCAAGGACCCACTTGACTAAGTCATGAAACAACTAAAGAAGGAAAGGGCTAAAACAAGACCTTAGCTTATCAAGCTTTATCTTGTCACGAAGTTAATGCGAGGAATAATTCAGACCAACAAATTATCACTCAACATCCTCGGCTTGGTTCGAATATAAATTGGGATAATTTAGGTCTCGAGGAAGATAAACATCGAGTTCATACTCCCCAGCTTCCCACCATTCCACTAATCCTAATTGAGCATGAGTTATATTGATTATTTGTTTATGCATACGTCTTTCACTATATCATGAGATACACCTCATGTAATTATTTTATGATATTAATGATAAATTGGAAACTAGTAAATTTTTCTTCCCCGATGGATTACGTGTTCCATTTACCTCTTTTTCGAGACATGTCATGACTATCCATTTTATCAGGTATATCGAATATCTGAACTAATACTTTGAAGGTTGGTATTACCTTTCCATGTGATATCTATATAAACACCCATTTATAATTCTAGGTGAAATAAAGAGCTCCTTGATTTCTTATATCACCATCCATGACTGATAATTCTAGGAGATTTAGAAGCAGGGTTTCTCAAGTTGTCTATAGATAAGATAAGAGGTTCTACTATTTATCAGAGAGTTATTCACTAGTCTCTTTTATGCAAAAACATTGAGGTTGACTATGATAGAACAAATTCTACCAGATAGAAACAATATGGATTTGAGTGAATGTCTTTAGTTGAGAAGGGGTGTTTTCATTGGATTAAACATAAGTTAGGATGTATAATCATAACGAATACAATCAATATTTGTATGTAAGAACATAGATAAACGTAAGTAAGAACAAAAGTGCAAAATAAGTTGATTAATCTTTATTGCAATGATTGAGGCATAAAAGCCTATATTACATTGGATAAATATTACTCCTATTTATAAATCCTATTTGAGCAGTTATCTCCCCACTACTTCTTCAGCGTATTCTATTGAGACATGTGTCCATATGGTAGTTGATTTGTAACCTAATATCATTAAAGGCGGTGACAAGATTTAATCGTTGTTGTTCCTGTCTTTTCACTTTCTTCTATGCACGATCCTCGATAGAGAAATCCGGCCTTTTTCCCAACAAAGTGGTATCAGAGATGTGGTTGTGTTGCATAGAAGTCCTGAAAAGATAGATGGTGTCTGCACCGAAACTTGAAGGTTAGTTGTGTGTTGGATGGTGAAGGATGTACTTGTGGTCGAGCGTCAAGTGACTGCCCAAAACAAGTCAAGGAGCACAAGACGAAAGTTTAATTCTCCAATATTGTCGAGGTGTTTGGGGATGCTCGTCAAGGGAGGATTTGTTGGGATTCGACTCACATCCATGAACCATTGCATTGGAAGACTAAATGGTGTCTGGAAAACAAAGTGGAAGTCTTAGATGTTAATTGGTGTCTTGGAAAACCAAGTGGAAGTCTTAGATATTAATTCGCGTCATCTGGCTTGATGCCCTTTGAGTTCGACGGTGTTGTCTCATCCTCGATAAGAAGATATTTCAAAGGATATATTTCCCTATCAATCACTCGTTTAAACCATGATTTGTTTGTTTCTTAAAGTGGGTTTATGTATTACCGGATTCTTCATCCTTTCTTCACACCTCTCTTACTCGAGGAACTTTTACATTTCCTTGCTATGTCTGTTAGTTTGACACTAGGGTCCCCTAAGAAGGGGTCGTCACGTCACATTATCAATTTTCCCGCTTATAGGGACAGTAGACTAACCATGATAAATAAGGTTGTGTGTATTGGATTTTTAGGGATAGCATTAGCCTTTCACATCTTGATCACCTTTTATGTAAGTTGAACTATGTGGGATATATATATAGTCTTTGGGATCTTGGTTGTTCTTCTACTTCCTCTATATTTCAAGGTCCTTTATGTTCTTATTTTAGCCTTTCCTTCATGTTTCCTTATCAACATAGGTAACCATTATTATCCTTATGCCATTCTTCTCGAGTCCTCAGAGAAGGATTTTTCACATCCTCTTGGATAACTACTAAGAAGGGGTGCCTTTTTTACCCTTTTAATGTGTTTTGTCTCCTAAATTTTGATCAACGAGTAGATGGATATTGACCAAATGATGAAAAATATCCTTGCTAGTACCCATTCCATATGTGGGTAAATACCTTATGTTGGAAGTTATGTTGTTGTTCCTTGAAATTCTTATGCATGTCTTCATGGTCTCATAATGAGGCTATGGATGTAAAATTGTGATAGCAGGTAAGAAATGAGGGTATTCCATTAGGCTCTCAGGGGAACGAAAAATAGACCTATGGCTGGTTTTGCTTCCCCTCCACCGATGAAAGGTTTTGGTTTGAGTTCCAAACATCTTAAGGTTCTTAATGAACTAGTGTTGACTTTGCCACCTTCAAAATATGACTCTGAAGATGGTCAAAACTATTTTGGAGTGGCTCTAATGCATCATCACAAATCCATAGATGATCTTTCAAGTTCATGGATGATCATATCCCATTACTCAAGGCATCTTGTGATATGACAAAGAAAATCATGTGCTGAATTTTTTGTTGACAGAGTTAAGTTTATTGAGATGTTAATGTTTTTTAAATATTCAATTCAGTCCCTTAAAGGCCAGATGTCCATTGACTAAAAGTATTTTAGGAAGGAAAGAAATTCCTAGAGTCTCAAGTGTCCTAGGTAGACAAACTCGTAAGTAAATAAAGAAATATATGAAGTGGTACTCCTCGACGATGTTGAAATTGGAACAAGAATTCAAATGTTACCCTCCATTCCTTGAAGGGGTCCACACAAATTCCAATAACGGCTTTAAAGCCTCTAAAGATTTTGAACAAGAACTGAGGGACTTTTTCTTGATGATAGTTCAGGTTATTTGGATGGATTATTTTCGTCAGTAACAGGAGAATGGAGTTACTTTGGACCTTAATGGTTTTCAATTTCCCCCAAATTCTGTGAAATATTCAAGAGAGGTTGGTCTGAAAGATATTAGAAAATAACCATAGGGATGCTTAAGTTTTCTTTTCATGTATCCCCCTTTTTGTGGTATACTGCCCCCCCCCCCAATTATGTGTAGGCCACACTTATTTCACCTTTTTGTGATTTGTGGGGCTTGTATATTTGTTTAAAGATGATACGATCTTGTTTTTCCATCAATTTTGTGTTTGATCTCCATGAACTTATGTTCTTATTTTGTTATTTGTGTGTATCTATCCATGAACTTTACGTTTGTGACCACCATGTACAATTGCACGTTTCCATTATTTTACGCGAGAGAGGTTTTACATCTATAAATAAGCACTTTAATATGCCTATACTATCTTCCCAACTTAACATGTTCGTATCCAACTTTTCACTCCACGTTTGCTTCTAAACATTTATACTTTTAGAGAGAAATAAGATATTCCTTCCTTCAAAGAGCTATACTTTTAACGACATGGATACCATGCCTCCGCATTTCACACTTACTATTGACGAGTATTAAACACCTTGTCTTCTCGGGTCATATTCCATCCAAAACACATTTGAATGTCCGAGCAAACAATTCAACAAGAGAGAGTTGTTAATTACCCATAGGTATTTAAGGGACGCTCGAACTAAATTCATTCATTCTTAGGGACTAGTTTAACCTGGTCATGAAGCAACTAAACGATGAAAGGGTTTATAGAAAACCCGGTTTGTCAAGCTCGGGCCATCATGAGGTCAACGCAAGAAACCTTTTAAAGTGGCATATTAAATCCCAACACCCTTGACTAGGTTTGAATATCGACTGGGGCATGTAAGTTCTAGATGAGGATAAGGTCCGAGTTCATACTCGTATGTCTCCTATAGTTCTTTTGCGTCATGAATTGTCCTTATTTATAAAATTTTGATTTTCCCTTTTGTTTTGATAAAGTTACTCATTTTTTTGTTTTACAGGGTTAATAACAAACTGGTGATGCTTTAGTTCCCACAGTAGATTACGTTTGCATGCCATTTTCCCCTTTTCCATATATGTCATGTTTGTCCCTTTTTCTCGGGTATACCGAACATCCTTCCATGTAGATTTTCTCGGCTCGTGCTTCGTAGGGAGACTATATTATAGACAGACTGAATAGTAAGCCTTTTTTCTTTAAGGAAAATATTTCAGTGTTTTGTAAATACTCTCTCCTCTTCTCGGGTATACCGAACATCCTTCCATGAAGCTCAAGATATGTAGCTCGAATCCTCTCTCCTCTTCCGTGTTTTGAAAATCTCATGGTTTCATGGTAACACCCCATTCATTTTTCAAGCTCCGCTCGTTAAGTTGGTTCGAAGATCCTTCGAGATCTGATTGTTCGAGGAGGAAGTTTCGTTGAGGATGAGGGGTATTTTTGTAAATACTCAGTGTTTTTGCGTTGATACACAGTGATTTTATGCTAATACTCAATGATTTTGTGTATTACTCAATGATTTTTACTAATACTCAGTGATTTTGCATTAATACTCAACACTTTGACGTTAGTATTAGTAAGTTTGCGTAACACTCACGGATACAATGTAATAATTAGTGAGTTTGCATTAATAAACAATGATTTTGTATTAATACTCAATGATTTTGTGTTAATACTTAGTGGATTTATATAATAATTAGTGATTTTAAATAATACTCAGTGATTTTTCGAATAATACTCAGATACTACTCAGGGATTTCAAATAATACTCAGTAATTTCAAATAATATTCAGTACTGATATACAGTAAAACATTGAGTACATCCCAAGTGGCGACGTCAATGATGATCACAGAAAAACAATACTAATACTTAGTGACTTGATGTTTTATATTTTTTGTCTTTATATAGTTTTTGTTTGTCTATTTAGTATTTTATTTATTTGTTGGGTTCATTTTAAAAAAGAATCTACCAATATTTTTCTATAGGATATAAAAATTATCTCCAAATTTCCGTAGCTCAATCACCTTGATATAACTCTATGGCATGTCATTGTCCCTTCCTATTTGAACTACTAAACGATTTTTTATCCTTTTTTTCTTCTTTTCTCTTTTTTTTTTTCTTTTTTCTTTTTGTTTCAGTTTTGAGTTTTATGAAATATTGTTTTGAAATATCCAATTACTCGGCCTCGAACAAAAAGCGACTCAATCGATATCCGAAACTTGCACAAATAACATAAATCAACTCTAATCTTCCCAAATAACCACCAATAAAATGGGTCATGACCTAATACAAACGAAATAAGGAATGCTATATGAGAGATGATCACTAAATTCTTCCTACCCTTGCGTTTCAATTTAACGATCCTCTTAACTCTCTCATGAGATCTAAACACATAATACTGCATAGACCACTACGTTCATTAATCAAGGTTACTTGAACATTCGACACGTAAGGGAAAACCACTATCAATAGCACTTTGTCGCTTTACGCAGGCTATAAGTCCAGTGCTGACACATGGTAGTCCATCATTTCATTGGGGTGTTGTGCTAACCGTTGTTTTGTAGCCACGTAATGATCTGTTGCAAATAATGTGACCAAATATAGCAAAAGCAATGCACTAAAGTAGATACTCCACATTAGAGCTATTTAAGGAAACTGTTTCATTGTAGTAGTCTAGTGCTTTGTAGTCTCTGTAGGTCGTACGTTGTGTCTGGATTATCAATGTTGGTAAGCAAGTTATGAACGTTTTTCATAGGTCACTATCGTCGTTATCTCTTTAAGAGATAAAACTTGTGTGTGAGATAGATGCACCAACAATTCTCCCTTGATAATGGTTTACTTGAATTTGATACTTTGATATTTTTTTGGGGTTTAAATAGAGTTTATTTAAGGTGGCAAACAAACTAAATTCGACACGAACCGTTCGAACTCGATTAGAGAATTTTTTTGTTCGAACTCACGTGTTTACTTAAACAAACAAATTCTAATAAAATGTAGTTAATAAAATGAACTTGTTTTTACGTGACCGTTCGTTAAAAACGACAACGGTTTGTTTTTATTATATGATAAATTAATATTTAAATATTAACTTGTTGGTTTTTTAGATTTTATTTTATCATTATCACACTTCATACTTTATATTTACACTTCATCTAATATAAATAATGAGTAAATTTCATTTTTAGGCCATTACCAATGACCTAAAAACATTTTTAGGCTAAACGTTTCAAAAGTCACATTTTCAGGCCAAACGTATTCAAAACGCTCATTTTTAGGCCATTTCACTAATTTTCATGAGATATTTCATTGAATCTAAGAACAATTTAGTCATTTTAAATAAACTATATGTTTATTTAACCGCATCACAAATTATGAACTCTATCTAAAGTGTCCAAAATGTCCTTAAAATCTATGAAAAATCTCACGAAATTAGTGAAATGACCTAAAAATGAGCGTTTTGAATACGTTTGGCCTAAAAATGTGACTTTGGAAACGTTTGGTCTAAAAATATTTTTAAGCCATAGGTAATGGCCTAAAAATGGGATTTTCTCATAAATAATTCATGGAAGCTTCATTTCATGCATAAAAAATAAACTACTCGTAGATAATTCGAGTTTGACTCGAAAAAATTTCATTCGAATTCGTTTAATAAGTTAAAACAAACAAACTTGAAGATCTTATTTAAATTTAAATTTGACTCAACTCAAGAAATAAACCAATATATTGAAAATCTGACAATAAAATCGACTCGTTTATCATTCTAATCTTGATACGAGATGAAAGTTGTTAAAGGATATTTCTCTTTGTTTAAGAAAATAATTAAACATGTCCCTTTTAGAGAACTATAAATATTACTTCTAAATATGAAAAAAAATCCTATGGTTTGTTACCCAGAGGAGATCTAAGAATATTTTTTAGTGAATTTAGTGAAGATATTACAAAACTATATAAATATTGAAATTTGACAAATAATTTCTTTTTCCCAACTGAAATAAATATTATTAAAAATATAAATTTTATCCTATTCTCGGTATAAAATTGTCCACTACAAAGAAAACAGCTAATTGGCAAAGGAAAGAAGTGCCCCAGTTGCCAAACAGCTTACGATTAAGGTACTGTTTTGCAACCTATATTGCAGGACCATCAGCTCCTCTCAAGATGGACGACGAATAATTTATATATATTCAAAATATAAGTAACCAGTTGAGATTAGCTATTTTGGCAAGAGTTTTTTTTTCACGTAAGAGGTATAAAGTTTGAATCAAGTCTATGATTTCGAGTCTAAAACAACTCCTCAATATATTTAAAAAATAGAAGTTAAAAATTATTTTTAAAAAATGATATATATATATATATATATATATATATATATATATATATATATATATATTGTCAAAGAAAACAAATACTCTTTTACCTTGTTCAAAAAAAAAACCTGAACATCCTTAGCTTAATCCAAATCTTTGTAATATTTTGTTAGGAATAAAGTCCGAACGAGCTCTACCTTATACATGATTCGTCAATTTTAGTTACACCTTTTGATTATGTCAAATTTTGGCAACATCTTTAACAATTTTATTGTAAAATAGCTTATTAAAAGGTGATTTAATCATTTAATACGTTATATTTGCAACGTTTATAATTTAGTGCATATTTTTAATTAGACGTTATAATAAAAAGACCGTTAGCGTCGACAAAAAAAAGACCGTTAGCATGGACACCATGCATCCGCCGCTCATTGGCGGCTCTCTCCCTCCAGACCCACTACCTGCGCAACCAAATAACACCGATATTGCTCCCTGTGTGTCAACACTTATGGTGTTTAACACCGTACAGATGGAGGAACGCTCTGATGGTTACTGCGATTTCCATGACCTAGGCGCGGCAACTCAAGACCTCTGAGGAAGTAAGCGGCAGCGCGCTCCTGACGTGGTGGAGAGCGCCACTGCACTACTGGTAGAGAAAAAGTTGCCAACGAAAGGAAATTCTAGCCATAATAATAAGTCAAATGTTTGGGAAAGAGTGCGACTCCAGGGGTGCAGGCAACAACGTTCATTAGACCTAAACTAGGTGGGTAGAAAGGTACATTAATGGGAAACAACGTAATCATACCGCTAATAGAGGACATTAAAGAATCACCAGTGCAAAAAGGCAAAGAGGAGGATGATATTATGGAACTAGAGGAATTAATAGAAGATGATGTAGTAATTGTGAACGATGCGATTCCGACTGTAATTCGTACCAGAGGCGAAATACAAAAAGGGATCCGACTATGGCGTAATACTGTTGTAATTCGACTTCTGGGAAGAGGGTTGGTTTTACTTATTTATTGAATAAATTGAGGCAAATTTGGAATCCAATATGACATTTAGAGTTAGTTGATGTGGGTCACAGATATTATATGGTTAAATTTGCAGAGAACGAGGACTTAAACTTTGCGATTTCAGGAGGGCCTTGGATGGTAGTGGACCATTATCTCATAGTAAGAGAATAGATGTCGAACTTTAATGCAGTAACAAACTCCATCACGACAACTACAACATGGATTAGGATTTCAAATGTCAGAATGCTTAATGATACGGATTGGATATTAAGGAAAATTGGTGACAAGCTAAGGAGAACGGTAAAAATCGATCCAATGACTAAGGAGATATTAAGAGGCAACTATGCGCGGTTAGCCATTGAAATCGATCCAGAAAAACTGTGTTTTGGGTGTGGTAAGTTTGGACACAAAAAGGAGAACTGTCCACAAAACCCAAATGGGACAAATCCAGTGAATGAAAATGAGTATAAAGTAGTGGCTAATGAGACAACAAACGTGATCAGAACGGAATCCTCCGCAAACAAAGAAAAATATAGGGAGTAGATGGCCGTAAGAGAAGGGAATATAGGGAATGTGAGAGGAAATGTGAGTAGCGCGCCCAAGTTGGACTTACATAGAGGATTGGGCTTGCGGTTTGAGGTAATACGAATGGATGAGGAAGGGTTAGAAGGTGGGAGGTATGTGCATGGAATCCAAAGTAAGGGATAGGGATCGGGAAAGAAGACCAAAAATAGGAAAGGAAAGGAAGTGGTCAAGGGTAACCCGAGCAAGGGCGTCAGGGGAGGAGAGAGGGGTCACCTCATGATAGCCTCGCTGAGTTTTAAACAATGGAGGAAGCTACAAGATGAGGTAGAGGTACATGAGTTTTCGGCGGGTAAATTGATTAAGGAAAAAGTAGTGGCGACTAGGAGAAGAAGGAATAATGGTACTAGTGGGGAAAAAGATAGTAGGAATGTAGGAAATAGGGATGAAGATGAACAACTTGGGGTGGTAGTTAGGGGCGAAAAAGAGATGGTACTGATAGATGTAGAAATAGCAGAGAGCTCAAGTTTGGGGAGGGACTGTATTGCAAATAAAAAAATGCAAGGGATGTAGTAGAAGAGCCTGGACCGATTACTACTTGTACAAAACTAGCGGGAAAGCAGATACTGTCTTCTGCAATTTGGAATTGTATTCCAGCTCAAAGAATTCTGCTGGAAAATTCAGAAGCAGTTGAGAGCTCTCTTCCTGCGGAAAATCTGCAGACGAACCCCAACAACTCTTTGTGTGCAATGCCGCCTGATCCGGCTTGGGTGGAAAGTGCAACCAAAATAAATACGCATTCCATGCTCTTGGATAGTCAAGTAGCAGAATCACAGGCGGGAACACAACCGTACGAACAAGTACAAGAGCAAATGACGACGATGTGGTCATGTCCACTCGCATTTGATCAGAGCAATAAGGGTATTTTCAGTTATGTTATTTTTATTGTTATTAATGATTATGTCAAGTGATGCAGATACGACCTGGGGTAAATAAAAACAACCCCTAAATATCATGTTTTGGAACTGCTATGGCGCAGCTAAATCGAGGTTTTGTAGAGTAGTCAGAGATATGATGGCAAGACACAAGATCTGGCTTACTGTAATTGTGTAACCCCGTGTGAGTGGAATTAAGGCGAATAACATACTTAGTTCATTACAAAAAGACAAATATTGTCAGGGTGGATTCAGAATGTTATAAAGGTGGTATTTGGTTATTATGGGACGACTTTGATAAAACTGTTAATGTGTTGTTTGTTGGTCGAGAAGTAGAAAATATAGAAGTGAGTCAGAATGAATGCGAATCATGGATTTTCTTGGAAATTTATGCAACTCCGGCCTATGAAGAGAGATAAAAATTATGGGAGGCATTACACCAAACTTTCATAACTTACAAACTCCGTGGTTAGTAGCGGGTGATTTCAATAAGGTAGGATTATCAGAGGATAAAAAAGGAGGCGTTATAGGCGTCTCAAGGAGAATGGAATGATTTGAAGAGTGGACATTGCTGTGATTTGATTGATCTGGGATTTGAGGGACCACGGTTTAACTGGTGTGATTCTTGGAATTCTGGACAACAAATCATGTAACAACTCGATAAAGCATATGGCAATGTGGAATGAAAATCTTTATTTCCGAACACACGAGTTATACATTTAGCAAGAGTGCATTCGGATCACATGCCAATATTAATACAGATATGTCCAACAAAAAGAACAAAGATTAATTCTCACAGATTTAGATTCGAAGCGGCCTGGTGTCTACATAGTGTGTTTCAAGAGTTCATTAAAGACAAGTGGGAGGGATCTAGTGCTGGGATAGGAGATGGAATAGTGGTAATACAAAATCAGATAATCAAATGGAAGATGGAAGTATTTGGAGATATAAACCAAAGAAAGAGAGTTTTGACGACTAGGATTAGGGGCATACAAAAATCTTTAGAATCGTCATATAACTCTTCACTTCGCCGCATGGGCATTCGGCTAATAAATGAATACGAAAGGGTTTCAGAATAGGAGGAAGTCATTTATTATCAAAAATCAAAAGAAAAATGGATTGCTTTGGGGGAAAGAAACACCAGGTTTTATCGCCTTGCAACTACAGTAAAGAAGAAATAGGCATATATCACTAGGCTACTAAATGATATAGATGAATGGGTTGAGTAAGGAGAGGACTTGAAGGTACTAATGCGAAACTACTACGAAACGTTGTATGAAAGGCCTAATAATTACACGAAGGGTTTCAATCTACCGCATGTCGGCCCTGTAGAGGTGGAAGTGAGTCATGACCTAGACCTACCTTTTTTTGGACGAGGAAATAAGGGATGTTGTCTTCCAATTGAACCCGATTAAAGCACCAGGGCAGGTTGGTATGTCATCAGTGTCCTACCAGAATGTTGGGCGACAGTAGGCCCATCAGTATGTGATATGGTTCGCGAGACGATCAGCAAGGGAAGTCTGCCTTCGGGTCTAAATGGAACACTTATACATCGTATCCCTAAAGTGCCAGACCCGAGCCGGGTACGTTTATATTGTCCTATTAGCTTAAATAATTCTCCTGTTAAATTTATTATGAAAACTATCCTCAATAGACTAAGGCCATTTCTTTCTAATATTAATGGTCCTTGTCAAAGTAGCTTCTTACCAAGTCGCTATACGATAGATAATATAGTACTTGTTCGTGAGTTTGATCACATGATGCGTCATCTGCAAGGAAGAAAGGGCATTATGGCAGTTAAAATACTTGGGGACTCCCATTCTATTTGGGAGACTGCCCAAAGGTTTTTATAAGAAGATCCCTGGACAAAATACGAGGAAAACTAGCTGTTTGGAAGACGAAGACTCTATCGTCAACGGGTAGGTAACATTGGCACAATAAGTATTGTGCGCGGTTCCAGTTTATTAGATGCAAGTGATGAAACTTCTGAAATATGTTTGCGAGAAAATTGATAAAATAGTAAGAGATTTTGTGTGGGAATCCTCAGCTAATGAGAGGAAGCTACAATGGGTCGCTTGGGAACATGTGTGTAAATCAAAAGAAGCGGGGGGAGGGGGGGCTCGGATTAAGGGGAGCAAAAAATTATAACCTTGCTCTCCTAGCAAAACTTGGGTGGAAATTACTTCAAGACCAAAGAGTATCCTGGGTGGAAGTTTTCAAGAATAAATACTTCAAGGACGGTCTTTTAAGTCAAGAGTAAAAAAGAGGAGATTCGAACGTGTGTAAAGCCATCATAGTCGGGGAAAATGTACTTTGGGATGGAATGATGGAAGTGAATGGAGTATCAGGGACGAGTGTGAAATGACGTCATGAGGCGTCAAGCATATTTACGGTAAAATTGGTTTTCAATTGTTTAGAAAATAATGCAGTCAATGTATCCTTTAAATGAGAAATGATCTGGAGGTTAAAGTGCTCACATTAGGTATGAGTATTAATCGGGAGGATAGCCAGAAACAGAATTGCAACAACAGATAATTTATATAAACGAAGGGTTGTTGAGATGGGAAGCAAGGTATGTGGCGCTGAAGTGGATGATTTAAACCACATATTTATGGAGTGAAAAATCACAAGGCTGGTCTTGAAAATGTTTAATTTAATACAGCCTTGCGAAAATAGGTTGTCTTCTCTGATATGGGACTGCGTTAAAGGCCTGTTGGTCATGTAGGAGAGTCACGAATTGGTGATGATTTGGAGTCACAACATTGGGAATATGGTTTGTCTACTGTAATAATGAAGGAGTTTGAACATCTTATTAGATCGTGGAGAATGGAAGCCAGAGACCGACGAAGTACAACAACAGGCCAGCAAGGCAACAATGGATCAACTGCTAATGATGTGATCAATGGAACAATTTTGGTGGGTCCTAGTGGAGTAAAGAAATGGCTTGAGGGCCACCTAAAGTCGAAAGCGAGAGTTGCAGGTTTCGAATGGGTCTTGTTTTCGTCACGACAATTTAGGTTATTTAGACTACTCGAAATTTGATGGTATTTAACGAATTAAATAAAGTTACGCGTATAAAAATTGATACGACAAATTTTTAGAGTTATTATTTTTTGATACCGTATAGGTTTATTTCGAAAATGGTTAAAGTCAACCCAGAGTAAAAATTTCTTCACTCTCTATAAACCTTCCTTAGGTTCTAGGGTTTGAGATGTCATTAACTTTGATTTCGATTCAATCATTACAGATTAACATGACCAACCTACAACAAAACAATGGTTATGTTTAAGGACTTTTATTTTAAATCCTAAAGTTCAAGCAAACTCCATTAATCTATAATGTAATTTATGTACTTTGAAAAATATGAATATATAATATAAAAAATTTATAAGTATCTAATTATTTTTTAGATAAAAATTTCATTACATATCATAAACGGGTAAATTTTTCATCTATTATTAGATGGTCCAATATTCACACCACATCTATTGATTATTATAACAAAACATATGTTATTAGATTAATTAGATAGTTAATTTTGTAAGCTTAAAACATATGGTATTGCGTAATAATGTAAGAGTAATAAATGTGCTGTGAATTAGCTGGCAATAAATCGTTAATTAGATTAAGAAATAATAGATTAATGATTTATAGTCAAACAGTTCACGCCAACGTCTTTATGTGGTAATTTCTTTTTTAGTCAAAATAACTTATATTAAAGGGATCAAAGTAAACTGGAGCAGTTAACCTACTCCAGTAAAGTTTAGAGTCATATATAACACATTACACAATAGAGTACCAAGATCAACAGGAATATTACAAAACCAATTAACAAGCAAAATTTTCTTAGAAAAAACTTTAACAATCCAGTCAGCAGCTTTATTTGCAATTCTTCTAATCCCACTAATCTTGATATGAAGGTGGGCTTTTGTCATGCTTCTAATATCTTTAAGGATGGATCTGACCTTCAGTGGCAGGACACGCTTGAATAATGCACGTCATAATTTTGAAGGGTGTACATCATTATTCATAATATAATTGATGTAGAATCATCCTATATTGAATGGAAAAAAATTTCATCATAAAATTTACGGGTTTAAGTCTCTTGGCTTTTGATAAATCCATGGTTCTAAAAGGCGCTAGGCGGTACTAGGGCGGTCGGCCAACTTCGAGCGCCTAGATCACTAGGCGGCCCATTAATCGGAATTTAGGCGGTTTTTGCCTAGGCGGTTTTTATATTATTTTATATTAAATATATACTATAAATATATTTATTTGAATAATATTTACATCCTAATATACTTAAAGTATATTAACTTAACATAAATAACCTATATTTTACAATAAAGTAATAACAATTCATTATTATTAACCTAAAAAATGACCAATTCAAGAAATCTAGACTTGAAATTTGAAAAATCCCACCTTCTTTTTCTGGCGCGTTCAAACTCTAACCTAAGTAGTTTTTTCTTTATATTTTGCTTATGTTTTGAGTTGGAGTAGATTGAATTGGTTATTTAGGGGCTAGCATGCTAGGTTATATCCGTGATGGGCAACCCATTAATCTGATTGGGTAGTTTATTAATTAGATCATGCGTAGACGAACCTTCGAGCCACCTTCGAGAGAAATTCTAGGCGGATCGCACCTTGGAACGCCTAAGCGGAGCGCCTAGTCGGCTAGGCGGCCTTGTTTTAGAACACTGGATAAATCCGCCACTTTGTACAGCACAACGGCAACATCCTCGTGGCCTTTGAGATTATTAATTATGATAGAGAGTGGAAGAGAGGTGAGATTATTAAGTATGATATTGAGTGGGAAAGAGGTGAGATCCGTATGTTTTTTGATTACAGTAGTTTTTACTAGCCATAATTATGCTGTGAATTCATACACAATGGAAAGGTACATGGGTCTGGTGCTCAATAAGAGAGAGTTTCAAGCAAATAGGGTGACTGATTTTGATGCTAAAGGTGATAAGCTTAATTATAAAGAGTATTACTTTGATGTTGTTGAGTGGAGGGAGGCGATGACAGCATATTGTGTCACACAAAGGAATATCAAATACGTGACCGGATAAGAAACGTTAAAATTGGTTACTTATTGATTTTACTTTGTAATACAGAGGTTTCCTATGCTACGGTGTTGATTTAGTACTATGATGATGAGGAGGTCAGGCATTATACAACAGTAATTTTAATCTTTTAGAATGATATAAGAACTCCTCAACATGGGATGGTTGGTTTGGTACAGATCTATGGAAGCTGATGGGAGAGACGGCAAAGATTGGAGGGGCAGACATGAATGAATGAGACATACGCAGTTGTCGCCTGAGCATCAAATTAAGTCGGTATAAATCACGTCGTTGTTTCTGTGGGAAGCACTAAAGATGGAACAATGGAAAATGCTTATCATGGTGACGCTGGTATGGGCCTTACAGAGATGGACGAACAAAAATGGAGAAGAATGGATACTGTGGAAGTTTATGGTACAGAAGTTAAGGAGACTATGTTTTGTCTTCGTTTCACGAACGAAATGGATGGGGATATGATTCAGTGGGCCGTTTGGGCCAAAATAGTGATCAGAAGAGTACACCACGTCTGGATATTTTTAATTATGTTACATTACTATTGGGCTAGGGTCGTTGGGTTAGGATTAGCAATGGATATTGAATTAATAATTGGGCTCAGAGCGAATATGGAATGGGCGTATAGGAGAGATAGTAAGGAAGATTGTAGGAAGTTGGATGGGAAGGTGTACAATGAGGATGGATGTACTTAATGATGTGATTAGGGATGGTAGTGGTTACGATTTTAATCCGAAACCGACGGATTACCGAACCGAATAAAAACCGATTATGTAACCGTGGTTAAATCCGTTAGGGTTTGGTTTTAAAAAGTGAAACCGATGGTTAAAACCGTTAGGTTATGGTTTTAGATTAAAAAAAATCCGAAAAACCGAAAATCTGTTTTATATATATATATATATATATATATATATATATATATATATATGATTTTATTTTACCTATTAAAGGTTAAAATCCATGTATATTTATATTTTGAAGTCTATCTTTCTTTTATTAATTTTTTTTATTTTTAATTACCAAAAGGACAAAAGTCTCAACCCAACTATAGATAAGGATGGAAACGGTTATGGTTTAAATCAAAATTATTGAAAATTTGAACCGATTAAAAATCGATTATGCAACCATGGATAACACCGTTAGGTTATGGTTCCGAAAAATGTAATCAATGGTTAAATCCTTTAGGTTAAAATTTTAGATAAAAATAAAACCGAATAACCGAAAACCCGTTTATTATCATCTACTTTTTTATATTTTATAGTAATATAAATAAAAAAATATTTTCATATCTCAAAACTAAAATTAAAATATTAGAATTAACAAAAATGTTATTTAATTAAAGATCAACATAATATTTTATATATTAGAGATTTTTCATGTATTTGTGATCTTGTTTCAATATTTTCAATATATTTAGAGAGTTATAGTTTGGCATGTCACAAGAGCGAGACGAGGTTAGGAATCCTACTGCAAGAGGGACGCCTCGCGAGTCGGGTTATGGTTAAAATCCGAAAAACCATTTAAAAAACCGAATCCGAATTATGCGGATATGGTTTTGAAAAGTAAGTCCGATGGTTAAATCCGTTAGTGTTTGGTTTTTGATAAATTAAATGGATATGGAAATGGTTTTGAAATTTTTTGCAATAATCCGATCCGTTGCCATCCCTAGATGTGATGGTGGTTAATATATCTGTAACTTTTTGGTGGTGCAAGAGGGGATTATGGATCACTAATGTGTTACTTTTATTAAGTGAATTCACTTAAATACTCTATGTCTACCTGATCCTTCATGGTACAAATCCAGTTATGGGTAACTTGGGAAATTTTTGGTGTTTAATACTGATGCAGGTCACGGTTATGGAACTAACCGTGATTAGATATATTTCGTTGGTTTTAATTTTTGGAGTTTGTTGTTCAGGTGTTTGTGTTGTTGCTCCTTTTACGAGGAGTCAAACAGGTTTGAGACACTTAGTAGTGAGTGTTACGAGTTATATTGACAAAGTTCCGTTTGTAAAAGATTATTATGATTTGTTACCAACTAGAGGATTATTATTTTATAAACTAGGGTCATTTTGGAGTCTATTATATAGGTAAGGTTGATGTAAATAGTGTATAGTTGTCTATTTTAACTATATAAACGTTCTGTTTTTGAGAAAAAAATCAAGTATTGCAATTATTGATTATGCCTTAAAAGAATTCGTATTTTATAAAATTAGAAATACCATAATAAAATCATTATAGCAATTGATATCGTGGTATTTTTAAATTAAATTATATTAAAAGAAATCGTTTGGACTTTTTTTTCACACTAATGCTTGCACAGAGAGGTTCAACATGACTATGGATTTGTAAATTGGATTAAGAATTTCATTATAACTGTGTGGGTTTTGAGTCGATAAACGTTTTTTTGCTTTATTGACCACAAGGTAGTGGTTAGTTAGTTATTTTTACCAACCGATTAACTACCATTAGCGTTTGCCACTCGGGATCGCTAAAAGGTCGTGTATCTAATTCCAGATGGGCAATACTTGAATTTCTACTTATTACAAACCCAAACAAAATCCTTTTATCCAAAAAAAAATCAACCTGAATTAGATTCCACCGGAGCCACTACACCGCCCTCGGCGCATCTGCTTCTGCCGCCTCCCACTCTATTTCACAACCCATCTTATGAGAACCCATTTTCACCATTGATTTCCTTGTTTATTTGAGGTATTTTTGTCACCATATTTTTAGAAAAAAACTTAATAATTTCCTAAATTTATAATTTCTCTATAGATACTATGCTTGTTAATTGTTAGAGAGATAAACTATATGTTGTTGTGATTGATTCTTGGTTAAACTATATAAAATTAGTATGATTTATGGTTATATTATACATAATTTTGACCTAATTTTTTTTTAGGATTTATGTTAATTTGATTTAGGGTAATCCATGATTATAGTATACAAAATGTGTATAATTTATGGTTAGTTCATTTATACTGATTAAACTACATAATACATTGATTCACATTGTGTGTATTATATTTGTATTTGTTTTTATATTTATCCAAAATGTTTCTCGTATAATGAAATGCAGTCAAAATTGATGTGCTTAGAGGTGTAGATTTTGTGTCAAAATACATGAATAGTATAAATGTCATTCAATGTTCGTGTAATAGTTGCTTGAATAATTAATAAGTTTATATTAAAGAAGCATACACTCATATCCTAAGGTATGGATTTTTAATGACGTATTTGGTTTGGAATTTCCACGGACAAATTAAACCCGTTTGCGTGAGTGTTAAGTCGCACCATGTTGTAGATTAAGAGATGATGAATGTTTTAAATGATATGAGAGGCATTGTTAATGACTTAAAAAAAGATGATAGACGAGCATGTTCCACAAAGAAACTGAGGTTGATTTGATGCATTATTTGCAGAAGTGCTGAGTTATATCCAGGTTTCACGAAAATATATTTGTTGAATTTCATTGCGGAGTTGATGCACATTAGGGTGTAAAATAAGTGGAGGAATGCCTTTATACCATCAATTCGAATGGGTCTTCCCACTTGAGAAGCTATTCTAGCTAAACCAAGATCCGTACGAGCTTGCTCCGGAAGATTTCTAATGATTATCCAACACGACATTTTAGTAATATCTAGATTACCAAAATCAAAGAAATCTGGTATTTAGGTAAGAAGAAATATTCTCCCATAAGATAAAAACAGGCCTTTCGTGAGTATATTATTACTATCATCATCCTTCCCGAACTTAAACACTAACCACTCACTTGTATGTTTACGTACTTTACACCACACATTCCACTTCCTAAGAATCCTTCGAATATCATCCATATGCGGTGTCCTCTTACCCAAAACCTAACCAATAAGCGAGAAACTAAATACTTGTTCAATAGTCAACACACCACTCTCTAGCAATTGTAGCATGTCTCTTTCGATAGGTTCAAAGTATTGGAGTTTTATACCTACCGAAGCTTTGCGGTTATTCAGTAGTACATTGATGTCTCCCTTTTTGTTCTAATTATATGCCCTTAGGAGACATCAAATTAGGTGATTATTTGACTTATTTACTAGACTTTTACGCTTATTTGGTTATATTGCGATTTCTTCCCTTGGATTTGGATTATTTATGTTTTAGAGCTTTTGTGCGTTAATTCGTTTGTTTTTAGTGTAAAGTTCTTAGGTCTATGATTTGATGGAGTATCAAGACGAGGAGAAGAGACAGGAATTAAAGTCTTGGATTGATTTTTGAAGTCAAAGGCGAGAATAATTGATTCGAAGAAGTAATTAGTGGGGAATGAAATCTGGAATGCTGTCACAAATCACTGTTTTTTAGCATCTTAGCCACTGATTCAGCCTTGGAGCATAAAATGAGGTCGATAGAGCTTGAAGTCAGGAAGATTTTCCAAGTTGAACGAAGTGATTCCGAGTCCGGACGAAAAGGTTACTGCTGTTTTAGTAACAGCTATACACCAGTTACGGGATTTCATTGAATGGATTGGGTTTTTATTCTAATTAACCTATTACTTCTTTTTAAAAGCTCAATCCGTTTTTCTCACTATAAAAAGGCTTTAGACTTCAGTTTTTACACAGATAATTCACATTAGAGAAAAAGCAACGCTTGGGAGAAGTCAGAGAAGCAAAAAAGGAGAGAGAAAGCTGAAGCTGGAGAATTATTTCTTCCAACATCAGTCATATCAATCCTATAATTAGGTTGTTCTATTTCTATAATTCATTATGAACACTTTTTATTTTAATTCAGTAGTTTCTAACATTAGCATGAGCTGAATTCCTTAAGTGCTTGAGAATAGCATTAATGTGTTGAACCCTAATTTATTGAATTTATGTTTTTGAATTTGGGATTGAATCATTTAAATTGAATTGGGTAATTTCGTATTGACTATTATTTTTCATTTAATTACTGTCTTTGAAGTCATGAGTCAAATATAGGAATTAGTAATTAAACTATTCACTTAAGTGGCAAAGTGATCGCCTTGACGGGGGGTTTAATTACGGAACTAGGTAATAGACGTAAGGTATAAATTATTGACCTGGCTGGCTTAGTTAACCTTATAGCCAATTGGGTAGAATACTTGACTATTCGAACGTCGATTATAATCACCCTGACGGGGTTTGTAACACCTAAGAATAGCTCCTAAGTCCACCCTGACGGGCATTAGGAGATTATAGAATCCCGACAAGTACTTAATCCCGATTCATCCTTTAAACAGAAACATTGAATTAATAGATTTAGGTGAAACCCTTGCGAAACTCAAGTACTGCTTTTGAATCTTTGCGTTTACTCATTTTTATTTACTTGCATTAGTTAATTTAGTATCTTATTTTATTTGCATTTTAGTCCTTAGTCAAAAACCAAAACAAATCTTTGTATCATTTACTTTCCGCATCATATAACAAGTATTCACACTTATTACATAACATTGAAAGTCATATCCAATTCGTCCTTGTGATCGAAATCCCGTTTACCGGATATCACTTGGACGACACGTACACTTGCGGTACGTGTCTTTGCCTTTTTAGGTGTGTTATTGTAGAGCACACAAGGAGACACCATACATCCTTATAATCAACTTTCTTTCTTTCCTCCTTTCTCAAATAGGTCAAATCTGGATTTCTTGCATCGGTGACGCAGTTCCCGGGAATGTTCACGTGTTCCTCGATGATCCTCTTACGCCCTAAAGTTACCACATTCTTTGATGCAAATAAGGTATCAATCATACCCTCATTAGGGACATTTTTTCACAAGGATTTGTTTGAAGCATTTTAACATACACGTGGTGTGCAACGAATTCATCCCAAGCCTTCTTTAGAGAAGCCTTAGCTTTTCCTTCACATCCATCAAATAATCTACATTTAGCCTCCAAAGAAGTATTTAAATACACCTAAGATATCAAATAGATCACTTCTAGTACCCGAAATCAACTCACTTTTATTTCCTTCGAAAAAGGAATTCGGCCGAGCTAGGGTTGGATCCATCTCAGCGGCTCTTAGGAGTTCTTCCCTAATTGAAGCTAATCTAGGGTTTTTCTTATTGAAATGTTCTTGAGCATCACCCAATAGAGCTCTTAAAATACCATTTTTCTGTGAGTTATGAGATAGCATGAGGCTACTCATGCTAAAAAAAGACCGGAGAACCGAGTTTCCAAGACGTGAGGTTTTTGGAAATAGTGACTTTCTTGTGGTGGACTCAAAATGGTGTTCATGTGAATCACCCGGATCAAAACCGATTGGTAAAAAGTTTCGAACAGTTCTAGGTGTCACTAAATAAAAATGATGAGATATGTGCTAAATCGAAATAATTTTAGAGAAAATTCTCTTAATTCTTTCTATTTTCTCTCTCTAGATATAACTAGCTAGTTTAGTTAATTATAGGTTGATTAGAGATAATTGTTTAGATATACCTTATTAGTCCTTGATTGTATCCTATTATTGGTTTTCATTTATTAGCTAAAATTATAAGTTTTAAAAAAGAAGAAAACGTATTTTTATTACAAAAAAATGTGATTTCTATATATCTTAGAATAATATTTTTTTTGTTTGGTCGCAATTCAACTTGGCTGTCGGGCCGGTCCTACCGGTCCACCGGACCGGCCGGTTCCAGAATCGGAACCGAAATGCTTGAATAGTGTCGCACCGAACCGGTCCATTTCATATCGGTCTGGTTCCTATAAAAGAAACTTGCTTATGGACCAGTCCAGACCGGACGAGACTGATAATAGTTGTGTATCATTATTTTTTATTTTTTATTATGTCTTCAATCACTTAACCCGCCCACCTCACCCACCCCTCACACTAAATCTGTATCATTAACTCACACACCAAAACCCACCCACCTCACCGCCTCACATTCACTCGTGTTCTCTCTAATCTCTTCAATTATCACAGTCTTCTAATTCTCTCCACCGACTCACCATTGAGAAATTCTTCACCCATGATGTTTATTTTCTCCTTCTCATCCATAGTGGTTATTTTTGTTCTTCATCAAAAGGGGTTTTTTCATGGATTTTTACTGGTACTATTGTGAGGGTATTTTCTTGCTAAGTAGCCATCAATTGATTAAAAATTGTAAGTATGTGACTGTATTTTCTATTTATATCCATATTTTGTATTGAATATTAATATCCTTATGTTCATTTTGTCTTGTGCATATTATATTTTCTAGATTGGATCACTAATCCATTGAAGGTTTGATGGAATAGTGATTGAGGGTTGATGGAGTTGTGGGTAATAATCTTATAAGTCCATGAGCTATATGAAATTGGTACTACAAGTCCCTTTGTTATGCGAAATTGATACTATAAGTCCCCGATTTGTGTGAATTAGAATGTGTAAGTCCATGTGTTATGCAAAATTGATGTTATAAGTCCCTGATTTATGTGAATTTGTTTATGTAAGATACTTTAAGACCCTAGTTATGCGAAATTGATACTATAAGTCCCCTTTTATGCAAAATTGATACTATAAGTCCCTGATTTGTGTGAATTTGATTGTGTAATTCAATGTGTTATGCGAAATTGATATCATAAGTCCTGGAGTTATGCAAATTTGATACCTTAATTCCCTGGTTTATGTGAAGTTGAATGTGTAAGTCCATGTGTTATGCGAAATTGATGCTATAAGTCCTTGATTTATGTGAATTTTTCTATGGAAGTCCCTGTGTTATGTGAAATCAACACTATAAGTCTCTGATTTATGTGATATTTATACCATAAGTCCCTTTGTTATTGCAAAATTGACACTATAAGTCCCTTTGGTATGCGAATTTGAGACTATAAGTCCATGTGTTATGCGAAGTTGATAATATAAGTCCTTGATTTATGTAATTTTTTTTATGGAAGTCCATGTGTTATCCGAAATCAACACTATAAGTCCCTGATTTATGTGATACTTATACGATAAGTCCCTTTGTTATGTGAAATTAATAATATAAGTCCCTTTGGTATGCGAAATTGAAACTATAAGTCCCTTTGTTTTGCGAAATTGAGACTATAAGTTAATATGATTTTAGTACTCCATGTGTTATGCGTATCATATAAGCCCGTGTGGTATGCGAAATTTATTTTTTGGGGACTAAATTGTTTATTTTGCTTAACTCAGTGATGAATTGTTTGGGTTTCGACATAATTCAGGGACTTTGAGTATCAATTTTGCATTTTGTTCTTGTGAGTTATGGTGATTGGAAAACTGATTTTGTTAAGATCAAGTGGTTGATGAATCATTGGACTTGACGAATTTAGTTGATGGATATTGTAAATGAATGATTTTTTTGACCTGGTTTTCAAAAATTAGTTGATGGATTATTGAAATTGACGGATTTAAAAGATGGTTTTCGAAAATGAGTTAAAGTTATAACAATTTTGCAAAAAAAAAAACCTCCTTTATACAAAAATGATGAAAAATATTCAAGACAATGAAATTTGTTCCCAACAAGTCCCCCAAGTTTTCGACAATGATTTTTTTGGACCAAATTCTTTACGAAAATGATGATGTTAATTTTGAAAAAAAACGTTGTGAAAATGGTCCCTGAACTTTTCTAAAGTGATGTTTTTGGTCCAAATAAAACTTGTGTGGTTGTGACATTGCATTAATACCTTATAACAATATACTTGTAAGGTTTTATAAATTGCAAAGTAACATATAATTGTCAAGATTTTGAACTTAAAGTTTTCGAAAATATTTTTTGGACATAAAAGTATGATTTGTGAAAAAGAAGGATTTTTTTGGATTATCTGATATGGTATTTATTAACTAAGTTGTAATTGTAATAAGTTATTTATTTGTCATTTTTAATTACTCAATCGGTAAGTGTAATTAGTTGTGTAATTTAGATTTATAAGATAGAACAATATCAGTAATGTATTCACTATCGACTAAATATTTATCAACCAAGTAACTACTATGATAATATAGAACAAACCTTGAATAAAATTAGTTTTTAAAAAATAAATTAGACTCAAATCCTATTTCATAGAATAAAAATCTTGAAGAAAATAAGTTTGATACTATAGAACAAACCTAGAATAAAATAAGTTTGTAAAAAAAATTATAAAAAAGAAGAAGATGAGAACCGGTCCTTATTAGCGGTGAGGTTCTATCATTTCGTCTGTTAAAAACCGAACCGGTCCAAACCGTTAAGGATGGAAGCGGTGGACCGATACGGTCCGATAAGCGATGGAGCCGCTAAGGACCAGATCGGACCTACCAATTGCCACCTGAATCGCAATATCTTAAAAAAATATAAACTAAAAAATATATATATTTCTCCATAAAAATATCGTTTATCAGTTTTTTTTTTTGGACGGGTTTATCAGTTTATCACAGCTTATGCTATCTAAAAAAGAAAAGCAAAACCTAATGTATGTCACTCCATCTTTAACGCGCATTCATCTTGAGGCACCTCCCGGATTTTCCGTATCGTAGAGTAAAACAAGAAGAAAACAAGGACATTAATTCATCACCTGTGTTGGCTTTCTCATCCTGGTCAAATATTTGAATTTCTTAAAACATGCAGGTATGGAACTTGCGAATATAGATAGCTGAAAGCCAATTGGTTATAATATATAGAAATGAGTAATGTCTTTCTTTTTTCAAGAAGTTTTTGAACATTCTAAAAAATTACATAATTTAAAAAAAATACTTTTAATAAAAAAAATTCACTAACTCATTATATATTTATAGAACATATTTCATCTATTCTTCAATATATAAATTACACATATTTTAATTATTTTATTTTATCTTTAATATAATATTTATTTATTTATCTATATTAAACAAATAATAGACCACCACCCTCGATCCTTACTGTCACCACCTCAATTGTTTTCATTATAATTTTATAAAATTCCGAACACCGCTACAGCCACCACCACTGCCGGGCAATTTTGTTTATTAAATTTTGGGCACCACCATCGACCACCGGTGTAGCCACCACCACCATCTCCGGCCAGTTTTTTTATTTTTTTTAAAAGAAAATTTTAAAATTTCACCCACTACCTCTGGTCATTTGAAAAAAAAAGCGAGCACCGCCGCGACCGACCTCAGTTGCAGCCACCACCATCACCTTTGACAAGTTTTTTTAATTTTTGTTTTTGTAAAATATTTTGACCATTGCCTCCGCAACCACGCTTTATTACGAAATTCAACTTGCCTAAAGGGGAAGATACTAACTCACAAGAGCAAGTTATTGATGCATTTATGAACCACTTTAAGAGCATATTAGGTACTAAAGATATAATGGAAAATGTGGATTCGAGTGGGTTTGATTGGAGTAATTTTCTTTCGAATGAGTAAGGGACACAACTTTGTGCCGAGATTAGTAATGAAGAGATTAAAAGTGTGATATTTTGAATTTTTAAGGATAAGGAACCGTAGCCCGATGGCTATTCTTTATTCTTTTTCAAGAAATCTTGGGATGTGATCGGATATGAGGTAATGGTAGCTATTCGTGAATTTGCCATTTCCAGTTTTTTGCTTAGCAATTAAATTGTACAATTATTGCTCTTAATCTAGAAAATGACTCTCCCTTGAAAGGTGGAGATTATCGACCTATATCTTGTTGCAATGTGATTTACAACGTCATTGGCATGATCATTGCGGGTAGAATGAAACCCTTATTAGAGATCTAGTGGATAATGCTCAAAGTGCATTTGTTTTGGGTAGATTTATGTCCGATAATATCCACGTTATGCAAGAGATTTTGAGGGGTTACAATAATATAAGTAGCTCTAATGAATTCATAGCCATGTGTGGTGGTCCTATTGAGACAGACTTGAGAATTCACCGTTGAGGTTGTTTGTATATTGCTCATACTTAATGAATTCATAGCCATGTGTAGTGGTTCTATTGTGACGGACTTGATGACTTCACCGTTGAGGTTGTGGTATATTGATTATAATATGACTTTAAGGAGACGTCCTTGATGTTCCAAAGGGGTGAGCTTTTAGACTCACCATAAATTCATAGCCCATAAGGGTGGTCCTAAAGATAAAGGACTTGATGAGTTCGCGAGACACATAATGAGGCTAAGCTTTATTGCTCTTAATGATTTTGAAATCAGAGAGGGGTCGGCTAATGAGGCTAGACGCTCTTAGAGATCACCTATGTGTAAGGAAAGGGTGATGTTTGAGAAATCTGTAACTATAAGTCGGGTAGAGTATGTGCTGTGAGGGTCTCGATCGAAAACCGTCAAGTTTAAGAGTACGTTCACTTGATATATTTTTGATGTTTGCCTCACTTCACTACGTGTGATAAATTCAAATAGAAAGATATTGACACTTAAGTACAATTTAAGCCAATTGCTGGCAGTTATGGAAATATGTTCACCTTCTCTCCCAAAGACCCTGAGTGCGGGATTGTTGGAATTATTAATTCTTTCATCCTCTTCGGAGAAGTGGAAAAGACTATTCGTGTACTAACAGTCCAACATTAAAATTTGAGAAATAAATGGTTGGAATTACTAAAATTAAAGAGTTTTATTTTATTAATTCTTTCTTTCTCTTGAGAGAAGTAGGAAAACTTTTTATGTGTTAGAAAGTCCCACCTAGAAAATGGAGAAGAAAATTAAAGACAATACGACCAATAATTGATGGATCATTGACTCGGAACTAATTTAGGATATTTCATCATCAAGAGCTCTTAATTCGAATGTTATGGTGGTTACAAAAGCATGGTAAAAAAAAAACGTCAATATTAATGAGACTTTATCAGTGACCATTAATGTGCATTAATGATCATTTATGTGATGGTTTTTTGCTTTGTTTCTTCTCTTATAAATAGTGACTTTGTCACTTGCATTTCCTAGAGAAGAAGATAAAATAATGCTATAGAGAATGAAAAATAATTCTAGAGAGGATAGAAAAAACTATTCTAGAGAGAATAGAAAAAACTATTCCATAGAGAATAGAAAAAACTATTCTAGAAGGAATATTGAATAGAATATAGACGAAACTTAATTTAGAGAAAACTACTCCCTACTCTCATCTTTTCTCATATTCTGATATTTTCTAGACTAGAGTAAAACCTTTGTTAAAGATACCGGTACGACCAGAATATCTTTTTAACGTAAATTTTGTATACCGTGTAGTAGTTATTTTCTTATATTATTGTGTAAGTTTCGTTATTTTCGATTCATTGTAGTAGTGTAGTGTTACTTTTAATTGAGAATTATTTTATTTACAATTTTTTGAAATTCCATTTCTCTATTTGTAAAACCATTGATTATTGTTTTTCCAACATTACCGACCATTAATTGATGGGTATTACAAGAACCTTTACCGGCCACCAATTGGCCGATGAAAGATAGTCCTTTAACGACCATCGGGTAACCGTTAAAGGTGGTGGTTAGCATTGACAGCGCGTGGTCGTAAAAAATTCTCTCTAACAACCAAACACTAGCGAGAAATCTCTGGCGACCACTAACATTGCTAAAAGTATAAATCTGTTTTTAGCGACCGTTTTACATCTCTAGCAACCGCTTAGTGGTAGCTAAAGACCCTAGATCCCACCTATGTCAGTAGTTTGAGGGATCTAAATCTTTTGTCAATGTAAGTTTATTTTTCAAAGGCATGCTTTTTCTTCAATAAAAAAAACGTGTAAATTATACTCAAGATTATTCCACACACCCACACCCACACCCACACCCACACCCCTCCCCACCCCAGATACCCTCCAATCTGCCTTTGGTTGTAGTCTTTAATGTCCAAGCCTCGCGTCAGTTATTATTACATATTTATCGTTAAAATGTAGATAAATCGATTGACCTATGATATTAAATGACATCCCCAAAAGAAAACATGTACTCATCTTTGTCTCTAGAAAAGTCCAACGAGAAGAAACGCGAATAGAGAAGAAGTTGAGCAGCCAGTTAAGTTAAAAGTTAGAATTAGTAACACGCATGCATGACATCAAACACATGTGTTCTCGACTTGCATGGTGGCATTAGGCATGGCCCCTCCCTCTTAAAATAGTACTCCTAATCAATACAGTTAGCTTTTAATACGTGCAAATCACTCAAACATGAAAATGATGATTGCTTTCTTAGACCACTTTCTGTTTCTTTGTTTGTCTTGATTCTTATTTAGCGGGCTTCATCATTTTAACAATTTCGTCAAATTTAAAATATATTATATTCGTATAACTTGTTTTAATATCTTACATGTTTAAGTTTTTTTCTGAAGAAAAAAATACATGTTTAAGTTTTGAAACACATATAAGTTCACAAATAAGTTTGATGATAATTTTGAGCTTTTTTTCCAATTAAAATAATTTTGAGTTAAGCATCAATAAATTGTCCATTTTACAATTAATTATCATTAAACAATTCCATGTTTTCCACATACGCGTAGTATTTTTAATAACAAGAACAATATCTTATCCACAAAGGTGAAAGATCGAAATATAAAATAGTACAAAAATTTAAAACAAGAAAAAAAACTTAATTTATAAATAAACTAGGTACAATAACCTTTCTAACAAACCAAACAGTAGACCTAGTCAGTAGCACGATTTACTGATCTTTTAATCTATTTAAAAAATATGAGAGGGTTCGTCAACCAACAATTTGATATCTTCCAGAATCAAAAGGTTTGATCTTTTATCGACATCTAAGATAGGAATTTACCGGATCGCGCTTTAATTGCTCAAGGAGTGTCATGATGTGCACCTGATTAGCTTTGATTTGTGCCACATCTTCGGATAAGAAAGTTTGAGCTTCTTCAACTTTATTCAATCGCTCCTCTACCTTTTCTCGCCAAATACGATCCTCTTCGTCTTTTGTGAGTTTCGTAACTCCTGCTCCTCTCGAAATTGTCTTGATCCACGTATTGTCAATATTATTACTCATCTTATACACTAGTTTCTCTTCTTCACCCGGAATCACATTCGCTTTTCGCACAAGACACGTGATCATTGTAGGATATTTCAAATTAAATAACGAAGTAGGAGAGACCAAAAATCGCATCACCTCCTCAAAGATCAACTGTGCCACATCTACTTCTTACCCTCTTAAAATACAATTCAAAAAAATTTCATTTTTTTAGTTACATCCGAAGTTCGCGTGTTTCTAAAGGCATTTGGTGTAAGGAAATTGTGCTAAACTCTTGTATCCGCTTGAAGATATTTGTAAGGCCAAGGTTCCTTCAATTCTCCCTTATGTGATTGCACTTTCTCTTTGTCTAATACATGCTCAAAAAATAGATTCCAATCGAAAGTATTGATATTTTCCCCCGCTTCTCTATACTTACATGGTCCGACCAATTTCTTGAACGAGCTGGTTTTGAATCTCTTTAACTGTAATAGGAACTAACTTGCCTCTAAATGGAACACGACCTTCACTATCTCGGCTAAAAAGGCATAAATAGAAATCAGAAACTAACTCTAAATATAAATTCGATCTTCGCAACATGAATGTAGACCAACCCAATCTATCTCCCATCTCTAAGAATCTCTTGTAATCACCTTCTCCAACTTCTATTTCAAATACTCTCTCATAAGCAAAGGGCAGTTCATGTACTTGTTTCTTTGCAGAAGCTAACAAGGTCTTTGAAACTTTATTAATCTCGGGTATAGGACTCTCAATTTGTAGAGGTTGTGGTGTCTTCCTTACGAAAGTTGAAACCTATTTGTTCTTTGAATTTACCATAGCTAGCTTTCATCTATTCTCTTGACCTGTTTTACCCTTTTGACTAGAACTTGAACTTTTCTCAATTTATTTCTTCTCAATAGAACCCAATACCTTACTTTGAATCTTCTTCATCTCCCTAACGGTAGATAATATTTCTATTCTTTTCGTCATCTCGATTGACCTCCAACTCAAAGCTTTGAGCACTCTTGAAATTTGTAACCCTTGATTTTAGGTGGAACAAGTGTTGTTTGGGTTAGGAAATGTATAAAGATGATGATTCTCTATGTGGGTAGGATGAATTCTTTCTTGATTGGTATGGATCTAAGAAATTGTTGGGTTTTGATTCTTGGATTTGATATGATATGGGTGGTTGAATCTTCTTTATAATGGCGTGGGGAAGGATTTGGATGTGAATTTATTGTGGTTGGGTAGTGTGTTGATGTTTGGTGAAGGTTTGATGAAGCTTTAATGGAGTTAGGAAGCTTTGGGGAAGAAAGAGAGGCTTAAGGATTGAGAAATTCGTGTAAAACTAACCTTCTCTTTGGAACCCTTCTTATAAACTTTTAATTATGGATCTGGCGGCGGGCTGCGGTACACAAGAGCGGAGGTGCGGTGTACCGGACTCGAGGGTTTTCCATACCGTAGTCGTGAGTTGTCAACACGGTTTTATCAATGTGCTCTCGGCAATGTACCTGATTTACAAACCGTCGTCACGGTTTTCTGACTTGCGGTGCACCGGAACCTTCCTGCGGTATACCGCACGGACCTGCTAACCTGAACCGTAATCGCGAATAACGACATGGTTTTTCCTCTCTTGTCTCGGCATTGAACAAGATTTCTGGACCATTACCACGGTGTTGGACCTGCGGTACACCGGAACCCTCGTGCGGTATACCGCACAGGACTTCCGTTTTTTGCCAAATTTTTGTATTTCTTTCCCTAACTCAAATTCTTAAGTACCTGAACATCAAAAACACTAATACCTTCCTCAATACTGCAATATCTACTAAAAAACTAATCTAAACATAAATTAAAGACATAAAAACATAAAAAATTACGGGTTGTCTCCCGTACAACACTTTTGTTTAACGTCTTTCAAAGTTAGATGCGTTGCCTCTATCAAGATTTGCGAATATAGGCTCCCCAGCAGCGAGCAAGGCTATGAACGTCTACTAATCTCCGCTTGATGCCCCTCTTGGGCCTATTCACTATCACTTTATATGAAACAACTTTCGTAACTATGAATGGTCCCATCCACGAATTTTTTTGACTTCGCGGCCTATTCTCTAGTTTTTGGGCTTTCCATAGAACTTCATGGATGACCCCAAACTCACTAATTGGTATAGTATCCATAGGTTTTGTGTGGATTTCTTCTGGGACACGATGATGTGAATGACTGTGGATGATAGGAACTGTGGGACCCAACTTCCTTGGTTTCTTACCCCAGACATCAAATGTCTCAGATACGTTTTTAGCACGGAGGGTAACTGTTCCCTCATGGCAGCTGATGATGCTTTGACTTGTGTCCAAGAACGGCATTCCGAGTATATTTAGAACCTGTTTATCTGCATCATAATTAAGAATCACAGAGTCAGTAGGGATGGTGATATTACCTGTTCGGACATGAACGTCCTCCATTGTTCCCTATGTCATTGAAACAGAGCTATCCATAAATTGTAACTTCATGGGAGGTTTTTATGTCTTCTTCAGCCCAAGCCTATCGAACACGGACTTCCACATAAGATTCACACACGAAGCCACATCACACGTGGCTTTCATCTTAAGCATACCACTTATTTGAATAGGAAGATTAAAGCTTTCTGGATCTTTGAGCTTGAGTGGTAACTCCTTTTCAACTCTTTTCGAGTCTTTCTCAGTATGCGCCACAGTCTCTTTTCTGGCTTCTACACTCGCTTCTTTCTCTAGAATAAGTTGCGTTGAAACTTGTTACGGTGTAAGCCCTTTCTTTGCAATCTCAAGCATCTGGGCGTTGATATTGTCTGGACTATACGCCTCTACAACTGTCTTGAGTTCAATGTCAACCTACAGATTTGTCTTTGGAATAGGTGGTGACATTGTTTGAACAACAGGTGGTGAATCCAACTTCTCTTCTTCTTTCTATTCTTGCACAGCAGGTGCAACTTCTTCTTTCGTTTCTTTTGAGGCTTCTTCCTCTTTTTATTTAGCTCTAGTATCTTGTAGCTCAATAACCGATCTAATTTATTCTTGCATATTTCTTAGAAGGTATATAAACTCGGATCTTTCGGATGAATCTGCATCTTCAGAAAAGTCAGAGTCTTTGGGGCTAGACTTGGTTGATTCTTTCTCAATTTTGGGAACTTCCATGGCAATTTCTGCAGTATGTGGTACTTCCTCTTTCTCTTCTATTCCAAGGAAAATTGCCTTACAAGCTTCGAACCCAACATTGTAATCACCTCCTTCAATAGCTTTCAATTATCTTGCTTCCATTATATTCATTAGAACCTTATTCGCTTGTTCTACTTGCGTACCAAAGATATGAATTGAAGCTTCTTGTTCTGTGTATGAATATTATTCATCATAAGATCCATGAAATTATTTAATTACTTGTCACCCACTACTCCCTATTGAGGATGTTGTGGTAAAGCCTTTTGAGCTAAAGTATCAGTATAAGCGTCATTGGCAGGTTGTTGTGGAGGAGCAAGTCGATTATAATTATGATTTCCTTGATACTGATTCTGACCTCTTGGTTGGTAAGAGTTATTCTGGGGACGAGGTTGATAGTTACCTGGATTAGCGGCCCCCCTGTGTATTTGAATAATGCATACCTGGATGATTTCTGTTACCAAATTGGTAATTTCCTCGGTTGGATGCGAAATAAACAGATGTTGGATTTCCTTCACACTCTCCTGATGTATGATTCGGTACCTCACACTGATGACAACCTTGTGCCTCTTGCACTACATTTGTTGTTGCTACTCTAACGTCTTTGCATCTCAAGTTTAATTTCTTTAACTTGATTTTCTAAAGCTGTTAATTGAGCTGAATTAGCAGTCTCTGCATCTAATCGAAGCGTACCTCTGGTATTCGTAATAGGATCTCGCGAATGTGGCCAACTCCTTTCTATTTCTATAATACGTTCCATACCTTCAGTGGCTTCTGTAGGATCCATGGACACAAATCCTCCTCTTCCAGGTTTATCTACCCTCAATCTACTCTCTGCATTAATACCTTGATAAAACATCGCTAACTGTAAAGATGGGGTATAACCATGAAGCGAATATCTAGCTAACTTCTGTTGAAATCTTGTCCATGCGTCACCTACTTCTTCTCCATTCTCTTGGAAAAACTTGGCAAGCTCCATCTAATCTTTTAATCTCATACTCTTCAGATTAAAACGGTTAAAAAATATGGGTTGAAGTTCTTCCCAAGTATTAAGTGTGCATGGTGGTTGTCTATCTAGCCAATCACCAACTTTGCCGGTCCAAAAGAATGAAAACATGTGATAATACAGTTGCTCGCGTGTAATGCCTGGAGTTATGTAGACATTACAAATCTACATGAACTTCTGAATCACTCTTATCAAATCTTGAATTGCTGCACCACTATAGAGTCCAAAGTTTTGAAATTGACTGAGCATATACCCAAATCGGGCCTAAATTTTATGTTATCGATCTCTGGAGGACGATAACCTAAAGGTTGAACTCGAAAAGGTGCTCCCAAGCCTGGGAGATCTTGTTCATGACGTATATTGTTTTTGCTATCTCCTACTGGTGGTGCTCGAGGAACAAGTGGTGGTACACGAGGGCCTGGTGGTTGACTTTGATCGTCATAAATGTTAATATTATCCTCTCGTGGTAATACTTCTTCCTCTCGTAACTCCATTGCTTTTCTTTGTTCTCGTTCTTCTCTCAAGCGTTTGTTGTAATCAGTGAAACACCTTTCTGGATTCTCGAGCATACACTAGAAACCTGAAAGAGGAAAAAACAAACCAAAAGCGTAAATTTGAAAAATAACTAAAAACTACTTCTACTAAAAATTAAAAACCCACATGCTAAAGAGACCCAGGTCCCCAGCAGCAGCGCCAAAAACTTGGTGTCGCCTAGGGTGTGATAAAAATAAGATAATAAATAAAGCAACTAACCCGTAGACTAAACACGTTACTCGCTGCAAGTATCACAGATCGTATGCAAGTTTTAATAGTAAGTAAGATTCGTTCCTCAGAGACTTAGTGTGTTATACGATTGGGTAAACAAAATAGCGTAGCAGATAATAGTTAAAGACAAAAAATAAATAAAGATGATTAATAAGGAGATAAGATTGATGAGGAGGTAAGATTTGTTCCTCAGGTTTTCCTAGTATGCACTACTCCTTCTATTTCTTCTACTAGTTAATAAGAGTAATTAAAGCTCTTAGATAAGTAAGGTTTCTATATTCCTCCTGACCCCCTTCCGGGTGGACTTAAGAGGTGACCTAACAATTACTAGGGGACTTAACTAAGGTGGTCCTACGCCACTAGGTTCTTAGATGAGAGGACCCTACAAATAATGATCGGTGATTGAATCTCAAACCGTAATGACTATCTAGTTAGGCAAGCCCTTCCGGATCACTACCGCACACTAGAGGCTTATGTTATGTTTCAATAATTAGACACCCCTTCCGGGTGACCATCTAACTACTATTAGCATAACCCTAATTTGATCAAGATTAAGACAAACAATAAATCAAAGCACATAAAACAAATATAAGGTTAAGAAGTTATAAACATTTTAAAATAGTTTTCCCAAACAAACTTACATAGAAGAAAATAGAATTCAAAGATTATACATATGCAAAACCAAAGCTAAGAGAAAATTAGTTCAGACTAGAAAGAAATAAACTAAAATAAAGATACATACTGTCAACTTGCTTCTCTTGAATGACTAAGGATTGGACCAAGGTTTAGGACTGATAAAGGACATGTTTACAATAGTTAAGGGGTGTATTTATAGGTGTTTAGGAAGCCCTAGGTCGGATTTCTTAAAGTAGAAGGCAAGAAATTGGACTTCTTTTCCAAATCAAATTCGTTTCCTATAATATAGGAGAAGAGAAAAACTGTTGCTGTCTTGTTTTGGTCGTAACTTCTTCAATATTGTTCCACTTTTTGCCTACTTTATATCGAAACGACCGCGTCGAAAAAATATACACTTTCCTTTATATTGTATCTCCAAATTTCAATCCGATTTTGAGTTATACTCGTTTTAGTGGACGTGGCTGCAAAATTTCAGATTTACTTGACAATGTTTCCTTTCCTATTTAATCTCTACTTCTTGTTATCTCTAATTTCCATCCATATATTCTTTCCTTTATCTCTTTTGAATTATTTGAAATCTAATTAATTTCATATATCTTTAAAGTTTCACATTAATTCACAAATTAAACCAAATATGCTCTAAAACTAATAATTCATCAAATCAAGACAAGAAATAGAAAAATATCAAAATATGACTATAAATCTAATATTAATTGACCATAAACACCTAAAATGATGTCTCCAACCTAGATGATTTCATCACAAATAGGTAGACATCATCATCCATGGAAGTTATGAAATGAGCTTTAAGCACAGTGATGGTTAGGGCATGTTCAACGGCCATAGAGATCTAGATCAACGAAAATGGTGGACCTAGGTTTTCAAGAGATTTATGTTCATGTCCAGATCTTCCATTAAAGGTTGTGAATCTCCAGCTTGAAGTTCCAAACTCTGCTTTGAATTTCCATTTTTGAACTATGTTGGATCTCCAGCATTGAACCACGATGAAGTTTCGCAGTTTCCAATTACTCCATGGACAGAGCTCATATCTAAGCTTTAATATAGGGCCCGCTATTGACATGTCGTCAGAATAGATCAAGCTCGCCTCTAAGATTAGATACACGGTCGACATCTTCTATCTCTTTGACTACTCATTCTAAAACATGTTCGATACTTTCATATTTTGTTTGAACATATTTTTTCATATCTCTTTGTGTACTTTAAATCTGGAAAAGTCATGAACTACAAACTTTCTTAAATTTACATTTTTAACATATCTTAGAATTAAATATTTTGCATTTGAGCAATATCACAAAAACTCTTAGAGCTGGTAACATAGGTTTTCTTGAAATGCCAGTTGTGAAACTGGGATGTCGAAGAAGATTAGGGTGCTGAAATAAATCAAGTTCTGGAATGTTGAAATAATGATACTCAAATTAGTTAATGAGTCAAGGACTGTCACGTTATATTTTGACTGTTGAAGTGAAAAAGTAGGATGCCGATCATGAAAATCGGGGTGCCGATATTGAAGAAATCTGCAAATTTTTATTACCACATAAAGAAGATCGTTGGGAGCATCCTTTACTATATATGTGCTAATTTCAAAATATAAATCATCTTTTTCTCTCCATAACTCACACATATCAACGGAGACACGATCAAAGATATCTCAATCAAATCCAAGAAGACGTTTCTTCATTTTCATAACTTGGTAATATTCATTGTAATATCTACTCCATACGATTTTAATTAATCTTGTAATATTTCAAACACAAGACTTTTCTCTTGCTCTAGATTAGGAATTGAAGTTTCAAGAGTAGAGAAGAATGGTTATAATACTTATAGGTGATTACGATAGAAGGCTTATGTATGTGAAGGGGTATTGGTCCCTTATTATTAATATGAAGAGGTGGTTGAGATTGAGCCCGTAAAAAATACGTTTTAGGTTTGTGTTTGAACCTGTAAAACTCATGTGTTTAGATAGTTTAGTGAGACCATACAATTACGTGTAACATTTTGTATTTCACCCATAACAAATACAACTTAGTGGAGAAGTTTAAAATCCTAAGGTTGAATTACCTTAGGTAGTAGACTAAGCCTCCGGAATTTTGAACCATTCAAAGATGATTGTGAACTCTCTTTCCCTATCCTTTCACATATCATTTTTTATATATACTTATATCGTTTATATATCAAATCGTAACCAACCCTATAGCATGATCCCTTAGTGTTTAATGAATTGGCTAAACTAGTTTTTTATTCTTGATGAAAAAAAAAATTAGGCATAATATTGATTAGTGACACTTTCAGGACTTACAAACCGTAGTTAAATCGGTTATTGTAGATGAAGTTGGAGTTATCCTTAAAGTATTTAGTTATGCCAATACTTGAACAAGCACGATTGTTACTATTTACACTTACTACCTTCAAGTATTCCAAGGCTGGGATTTCACATCTAGCATTAATTTGAGGGCAAGGCCACTTATGTGGAAAATTAGATATATTATCAAGTTTGAGTCTCATATTTTCGTTAAATATTTTCCTAAATTTAGGAATGAAGTGACGGGTCTTCTAGCTAGAAATTTTTGGTATAATATGTTTTTTGAGAATTGGTCATCGGTCTTCATCCCCAATGTTGATGAAATATGTGAAAGCTTTAAGTAATATATCTGATATTTCACAATAAGTTGCATGTTGTCTCTATCAATATACATTTAAAAGAAAAACATATTAAAACAAGATATGATTGATAAGAAAAATATCCTAAGAATTATATATTTGTTTATGCAAATTAAAATATTCATAAAAACATACATTAAACTAAAAGATATTACCCGTCCAAAAAAAAAAAAAAAACTAAAAGATATTAAAAAAGTTGTAACTTTCCTCGTCTAAGTATAACCATCATATTTCGCCTTGTTATTAATAAAGTGATTGACGTCACTATAGTAAATTTCTATTTTTTAGCCCTGCCAAATATTGATAACAAAACACTCTATTGAGTAGATCGTCATGTCTGCCTCGCCCTGTGTAGAAATATGAACAAATAAACTATTTGTGAACAACTCGAGTTAAATTTTTTTTTTAAAAATCATTCAAACTTTGTTTGTTTATTTAAATAAAAAAGTTGAATATCTAATAAGATCTCGTTAAATAAACGAGATTGTTCAAACTTTTTCTTGCATTTCTCATTTATGTTCATGACCTATAAATTATATTTTATTTATCTAATAAATTGCCTCTTGAAATTTAAATTCTAACTTGGTCATCATTATCTATTTCATATTACACAACTCATCCTGAACAATTTGAACTCAATTTAAAAAAAAATGTTTGTTAGAGAATTTTTTTTTTTTTTTTGGACGTGTTTGTTAGAGAATTTAAATAAACAAATTTGAACATTTAGTATTAACTTTTTACATTTGAAATCATCTCATTTAAATTTCATAGTAAAACCAACAAGTTTGAATATTTTGAATTTGGCTCGTTTACAACTCTACTCCCACCTTCGACAAAATCGCTTTATTATACACATTTGGTCTACAGTTTCCAAATTTTATTAATATTAAAATATAATTTAGAAATAACAAAAGATACGGATGGAAGTTGGGGCCAAGGTGGTAGACGCAGGGCTGGTCCTAGAGGAGGCCAAGAAGGCTATGGCTTTAGCTCCTTCCCAATTCTTATAATTTGAGGCCTATATTTTTTTTATATACAAGTATAATTGTTTTTACTTAAGAAAATTCTGGTCCAATCCATAAATGCTATTTTTTTTAAAAAGACTAGTACTTTTTTTTATATTTGTTAAGACTATCATAACAAGGTGTATATTTTTTTTCTTTTCTAAAATATTTTTTACTTTATTATAATATTATTTTATAAATTTTATATCTTCTGAAATATATTTATTCAATTATTTTATATTTTTTAAATAAATAAATTTATTATTGTATACATCTGAGGCTTAAATACGAAATAATAAATTAAAAAAACTACACCCTCACGAGGAAGCTAATACAAGCTCAGGGCTCGCGTAACCACTCATTTCTCGTGTGATATTGCTCCATAAAAATTCCGGAAGATCATCATACACGATGCTCCCTCGCTCAAGTCTATACACAGATCTGCACACTTATATGCTTCCTGGTGTCGCCTAGGGTGTGATAAAAATATGATAAAATAAAGTCTAGAAAACTACGCACTCTCACCCTAGACAGACACAGTACTGCAAGTATTACATGACGTATGCAAGTTTTAGTTCATAAGTTGAGTTCGTTCTCAGGGACTTAAGTGTGTTAATCACGTGGGTAGGAATAACGAGTAAGAAGTAAATAATTAAAGACAGAAAATAAAAGAGATTGAATTTCAAAAATAACTAATTAAAACTAAGAAAATAAAGACAATAAAATAAATACGAAGAATATGAGATGAGAAGTATAGCTTAGGTTTTGCTAGTATGCACTAATCCTTCTAATTCTATCTATTAAATCTAGTTTATAAGGGAGAATATTAGCTCTTGTATACTTAGTCAGGATTCTAAATTCCCATACCTTAGACCTTGAGAGCGACTAAGGGGGCTACGGCACAACCAAGACGTGGTTTCAAATAGTATTATCAAGCGCTACCAAGGCCCTAAGCAAACACTTCAATCAATTGGTGATATGGTGATTAAAACAAACCCTAATGACTATCTAGTTAGAATCATGTTTTGTCAGAACTAATATCGACACTAGACATTATGTGGTGGTTCAATAGTTAAACACCCAGCTAAGGTGAACATCTAACTACTATTAAAACAATCCTAAAGTGATCAGTTCTAGGAAAGACAATAAAGCAAAACACATAAACAAATATAAAGATAAGTAGCTAATATCAGATTAAAACATGTAATTCCCAAAGAAACTTAGATAGAAGAATTAGAATTCATAGATTATACATGATGCAAAACCCAAGCTATGGGGAGTTTAGTTCATACCTGAAGGAAATAAACTAAAAGAAATTACAAACGACATCATCTTGCTCTCTACAATAAACTGGAAGAATAAAACCTTAAAAACTAATTACTATGAGGCAAGGATTGCTTGGGTACTTTTACAAGTGATATAAGGGTGTATTTATAGGTGTTTAGCAGACCTACTTCGTTTTCTTGAGGAAGAGATAAAGTATTGGACTCCTAGTCCAACTCAAACTCGTATAGAAATAAAGATAAACACTGCTGGACCGTTTTGAGCATATCTTCTTCGTTATTGGTCGGTTTTTGCTCCATAATATACCAAAAGAATCCTCACAGAATTATGTACGTCCCTATGGAAGGAAATTACCAAAATCGGCTTCCTTGTAGGAGTAATCGCCACTTCTTTAGGCGTGTGCTGCAGAATCTCAGATTTAGGCAGCTTTTCCTTTTCCATCTTTTTAGCTTTTGTTTCCCTATCTCTAATTACCATGCAAATCTCTTTCCATATGTTGTAGTCTTTGACTTGGACTCTAATTAATCTCCATAATTATCTTTAAAGAGACACACTAAATAAACAATTAAACCCAATATGCTCTAAAAATATTATTTCACTAAATCAAGACTCAAAATAGAAAAGTGCACTATTTCTCAAGAAAATCAATTAGAAAGACTTCTAAATCACTTAAAATGATGTCTCATCTTAACATAAATCTATCACAAATGAAGAGACATCAAGACCCCCAACTCGAAGTTGTATCATCCCGATACAATAAAGATAAAAACAAAGGGAAGTCTATAAATACACACTTATAAAATTCTCAATACAATGGGAAAAAGCATAGCAAAATATATAGAATAAACCTAAAGCAACAACTCAGAAAATTTCATGCAATAATGTTCATAAACTACATACCTGTACACTTCTCATATCCATAGTCAACACGGCTTGAATTCAAGATCAGATTAGTTTCGCAATGTAAGAAGGATTTGGGACTTTACTCAGTTCCCCAAGAAAGCTATAGATTGTTCATTGATTCTTACTAGTGTTCAAAGATCCACTCAACTAATCTCTAATGGCTCAATCACTTCTCAATTACATAGAAAAGAATCAAAAGGTCTTTAAGGTTGTAATTTAGGCTTAGGGACGGTATGATAGTCTATTTGGATACTTTGGAGTGAGCTTTTGGCTCTCTCCTCACTAGCCATCAACGAATCGCCCTAGAGTTTGAGTTACTCTCATAAAACGTTTCTCACTCAACCCAATGAATTCCTTGATGCACAATTTAGCATCCCCAATAACCCAATTAAAGCCTAAGATGTTCACATAAAAATCCACTTTGCCGGTCCGAATATTTTCTTTTCTTTTCAACTCAATTTTTTTCTATAGCTATGGCTCTCTTTTAATGTTGAGATATCACGCTAATTTTCTCATATATATATATATATATATATATATATATATATATATATATATATATATATATATATATATATTCTTTTAATGCCCTTGTTGGCAAAATTTAGCTCGTAGCTTCTTTTTCATTCACTATTACCCAGGCAAAGGGTTACAATAAAAATATGTGAATCATCATCAATATAAAGCACAAAGCACAATTAAAAAGCTCAAAAATCTCATCCCAATAACATACTTTCTATCGCATTGCTCAATAATCTTTTCTTTACTATCAACGTGTGTTTTCCTGCAAATACTCAAAGCATACAAATTACATAGCTCATAAACATACTACTTACTATCATCAATTCACTGAGCTTATGGTTTCAAGCTATTAAACACACTCTATATCTAATTCCCATGTATAAAAAAATTTAATTTCTACCTAAAAACAGAAAAATGGAGATGAGAGACAACGAATCCCCACACCCCCAACTCAAAAATGAGCCGTGTCCCCACGACTCGAAAAAGACTCGAAATGGAAATTAAAATTAGCAGATAAACATATTTACAGAAATGGTAAGGAAGAAAGAGAACATACTCTCGAGGCTATTGCCTCGCATCATTGATATCCAAGGTTGGATTTGCTGGACCCTTCGTTAATTGCTCAAGGAGTTTCATGATGTGCACTTGATTAGCATTGATTTGTGCCACATCATTGACTAAGGAAGTTTGAGCTGCTTCGAATTTTGTTAAACGCTCCTCCATCTTCTCTTGCCAACTTTGCTCCTTTTCTTCTTTCGAGACTTGCGTAGAACCCGCTCTTCGAAAGATATCCTTGATCCAAGCATTATCAATATAACTCGTCTTAAATTTGAGTTTCTCTTCTTCACCCAATGTAACATTCGCTTTTCGCACAAGACACGTGATCATAGTCGGAAATTTAACATTATAAACTGATTTAGGAGAGACCGAAAATCGTATCACCTCCTCATAGATCAACTGTGCCATATCTACTTCTTCTCCCCTCAAAATACAGTCCAAAAGTAGAGCGTTCTTCATAGTCACATCCAAAGTTCGTGTGTTTCCAAAGACATTAGGAATAAGGAAATTGTGCCAAATTCTCGCATCTGGTTGAAGATATTTGTAAGGCCAAGGTGCCTTCAATTCTCCCTTATGTGATTGCACTTTCTCCTTGTCTAAAACATGCTCAAAAAGTAATTCCTCATCAAAGATTTTTCGTTTAGCAACCGCTTCATCAAATTTGCAATAACCTTTCAATTTCTCAAACTTGAAGTGGTTTCTAATCTCCTCAACTGTGAAAGGAACTCACTTTCCTCTAATCGGAACACAACCTTTACTATTTCGGCCAAAGAGGCCTAAATAGAATTCCAAATCTAACTCATGACATAATTCAGAACGTCTTACCATGAACGTAGACCAACCCAATTTTTCACCAAGCTCTAAGAATCTCGTGTATTCTCCTGTACCAACTTCTTCCTTGAATACTTTCTCATAAGCAAAAGGTAGTTCTCTCAATTGTTTCTCTGCAGAAGCTTTCAGGGCCCTTGAAGCTTCCTCTTTCTCCTTGGGTGTAGGACCTTGTGGAAGTTGTGTTTTCTCCTTTGCATAAAAGTAAAGCTTTTTACCATTACGATCACACAAAGTTATGCCTCCATCTTCAACATTGTCTTTACCCTTTGATTTAGAACTAGAACCTTTGTCAATTGATTTCTTCTTGATTGAATCCAATACCTTGCTTTTCTTCACCTCCCTCTTGTTAGCTAATATTGTTGTTCTATTAGTCATCCTCAATTAACCCCCAACTCAAAGCTTTAGCAACCCTTGAAATTTGAGCTTGTGATTTTTTGGTTGAACAAGCTTGATTTGGCTTATGAAATATGAATGGATGATGATTCTCTATGTGGGTGAGGTGGATTTATAATGGGTTGGCTTGGATTTAAGAAATTGTAGGATGAATTGTGAAAATTTAAGCTCTTGATTCTTTGGATTTGGTGAGGATTGGGTGCTTGAATCTCTCTTGTAATGATGTGGAGAGAAGGTTTGATGTGTTTTTCTTGATGATTGGGTAGTGTTTTGATGAGTGGAGAAGGTTTTTATGAGCTTCAATGGAGTTGGGAGAGTTTTGGAGAAGAGAAATAGGCTTGAGGTTTATAAAATTCGGAATAATGGCTTCATACCTCTTTTATACACTCAAGTCCCGTAACTTTCTCTCTATGGCGGTGTCCTGCGGACCATGGTTGCGGTACATGGGTACACCGCATGGGTGCACCGCAGCTTCTGTTGCTCCAAAAATTTTGCCTCGGCCAAATACACGTGGTACCTACCCCGTGGCACGGGTTTTGGGCACGCGGACCATGGGCGCGGTATAGGGGGTACACCGCGGCTTCTGTAGCTTCCTTCGGCAAAATACCCGTTTTAGCACCCCGTGGCACATGTTTTAGGCATGCGTTGTAGGGGGTATACCGCACAGGTCTTTTTTCGGCTCGGTATAAAACCCGCGGCTCCTACCCGTGGTACGGGTTTTTGTCTTCTACGGTACACCGCGGCTGAGGTGCGGTATACCGCACCGATGGTGTATCCCTTCCGAAAATTTTTGTTTCTTCCCTAACTCGATTTCTCCAATACCTAAGCATCAAAAACACTAATACCTTTCTCAAATATGCAATATCAACTAAAAATAACTAAACTAAACATAAACTAAAAACGTAAAAGACATAAAAACATAAAATATTTTGGGTTGTCTCCCATACAACACTTTTATTTAACGTCTTTCAAAGTTAGACGTGTTACCTCTATCAAGATTTGCGAATATAGCCTCCCCAACTACGAGTTAGGCTATGAACGTCAACTAATCTGCGCTTGATCCCAGTTTTGGGTCGAATTTCTATCACCTTGGCTGAGACAACCTTAGTGACAATGAATGGTCCCATCCACGAGTCTTTGAAACTTCGTGGCCTATTCTCGCGTTTGTGAGCTTTCCATAGAACTTCATGGCCAACCCCAAATTCAATATTTGGCTCAGTATCCACAGGCTTTAAGTGGATCTTCTCAGGAGGGACTTTGTGATGTGAAAGGCTGTGGATGACAGGAACGGTGGGATCTAACTTCCTTGGTTTCTTACCCAAGACATAGAAGGTCTCGGATACATTCTTTGCATGAAGGGTGATGGTCCCTTCTTGGAAGTTGATGTCACTTTGACTTGTGGCCATGAAAGGCCGTCCAAGTATGATTGGAACCTGCTTATCTGCATCAAACTCAAGAATAACAAAGTCAGTAGGGATGGCGATACTACCTGCACGGACTAAGACGTCCTCCACTGTTCCCCATGTCCTTTTAACTGAGTTGTCAGCGAACTGCAACTTCACTGGAGTTTTCTCTGAATTCTGAAGTCCAAGTCTTTCGAACACGGACTTAGGCATAAGATTCACACCAGAACCCACATCATACATAGCTTTCACCTTGATCATACCATTTATTTGAATAGGAAGGTTGAAACTTCCTGGATCTTTAAGCTTTGTTGGTATCTCTCGTTCACTTCTTCTCGAAACCCTCAGGTTCTCTCTTGGGATCTCTACACTCGCCTCTTTCTCAGGAATAATTTGCGTAAAAACTTGTTGCAATGTAAGTCCTCTCTTTGCAATCTCAAGCATTTGGGCGTTGATATTTTCAGGTTTATACGCCTCTACAAATGTCTTGAGTACAGTGTCATCCTTAGAATTTGTATCAGGAATAGTTGATGACACTGGTTGGACAATAGGTGGCAATTCCACCTTCTCTTCTTTCTCTTCTTGCATAGCAGGTGCAACTTCATCTTCAACTTTTGAATTTAGCTCAGCTTGATAGTCCATAACCGATCGTATTTCCTCTTGCATCTTCTTCAGAAGTTGTATAAACTCGGCTTTCTCTTGATCGTCCTCCACATAAACTTCAGAACAGTTAGATTCCACGGGGCTAGACTTGGTTGGTTCTTCTTCGGTACTCGGAACTTCCACGGCACTAACGGCAGCATGCGGTACTTCCTTATTTTCTTCTTCAATTTCAAGGCAAATAGCCTTACAAGCTTCGAACCCAACATTGTTTTCACCTCCTTCGATTGCCTTCACTTCCTTCTGTTCCATTAAATTTGTTAAAACTTTGTTTAGCTGTTCTACTTGAGTACCTAAAATCTGAAGTGTGGCATCTTGTCCTCGGACTTTCTCTTCCTGAGCGTTTATAGTCGTGGTTAAACGGTGCAAGGCTTGTATTATCTGTTGATTGTCCATAGATCCTTCTTGAGGATACTGAGGTAAAGCTTTCTGATCTAACAAATCGGTATAGGCATCTTGAATAGGTTGTTGAGGGGGAGCAGGTCTATTCTGTTATTGGTTTTGGTACCGACCTCTCGGTTGGAAAGAGTTGTTCTGAAGACGCGGTTGATAATGACCAGGGTTAGCGGCCCCTTGTGGATTTGAATACTGCATACCCGGATAGTTTCGGTTACCCCATTGATAACCTCCGCGGTTGGATATAAAGTAAACAGATTGTGGATTTGATTCGCACTCTTCCCATGCATGATTATTAACCCCACATTGTTGACAACCTTGTGTTTCTTGTACTACGTTTGCAGCGGCTTAATTCTTTTGCATCTCTAACTTCAGCTCTTTGATTTGATTTTCTAATGCGGATATTTGAGCTGAGTTTGCAGTTTCTGCATCTAAACGAAGCGTTCCTTGGGTCTTTGCTACAGAAACTCGCGTTGAAGGCCAACTTCTTTCTTGTTCCATAATATTCTCTAAAACCACGGAAGCTTCATTGTGGTTCATGGACACGAAATTACCCTTTCCAATGTTATCCACCTTCACTCTACCTTTATCATTAAGACCTTCATAGAATATAGAAAGTTGTAGAGCAGGGGTATAACCATGGAGCGGATATCTAGCTAATTTATGTTGAAACCTTGTCCATGATTCTCCTACTGTTTCTCCATCTTCTTGACAAAATCTTGCAAGCTCGGTTTGATCTTTAAGTCTCATGCTCTTCGGATAAAAACGGTTAAAGAACGCGGTTTGAAGTCCTGTCCAAGAATTAATTGTTCCATGTGGTTGTCTTTCTAGCCAATCGCTAGCTCTACTGGTCAAGAAGAACGAAAACATATGACAATACAGTTGCTCGCATGTAATGCCAGGAGTAATATAGGCATCACAAATCTGCATGAACTTCTGAATCGATCTTACCGGATCTTGAATTGTTGTACCATTGTAGAGTCCAAAACTTTGAAATTGACTAAGCATACCCGGATCGGGTCTAAATTTGATATTCTGGATCTCTGGAGGACGGTAACCGATTGGTTGAACATGAAACGGTACATGAAGACCAGGGAGGTCTTGCTGTATTTTGATTCTGTTGATTAACGTTATTCTGCTCATTACCTCCTCCTAACGGATGTTGTTGTTGTCCTTGTACACCAGGAGGATCCTGTTGTTGGATCCCATGTGGATCTTGCTGTAGTCCACCAGGTGGTGGTGGTGGTGGTGGACCTCTCGGATTTACTCCAAGTTGGTCATCAAGTGGTGGATCTTGATGGGATGCCATTACTCTTCTCAAGGATCTTTCCTCACGAACACGTTTGTTGTAAATTCTGAAGCTCCTCTCAGGCTCCAGTAACGGAGGCCAAGAATTAAACACTGTGAAACCTGAAAAAGACTAAAGCAAACCACAAGCGTAAACCGGAAAAACAAAAACTAAATACTGAAAAATAAAAATTTACTAAAAACTACTACTCGAAATAGATAACCCACACGCTAACGAGACACAAGTCCCCGGCAGCGGCGCCAAAAACTTGGTGTCGCCTAGGGTGTGATAAAAATATGATAAAATAAAGTCTAGAAAACTATGCACTCTCACCATAGACAGGCACATTACTGCAAGTATTACAGGACGTATGCATGTTTTAGTTGATAAGTTGAGTTCGTTCTCAGAGACTTAAGTGTGTTAATCACGTGGGTAGGAATAACGAGTAAGAAGTAAATAATTAAAGACAGAAAATAAAAGAGATTGAATTTCGAAAATAACTAATTAAAACTAAGAAAATAAAGACAATAAAATAAATACGAAGAATATGAGATGAGAAGTATAGCTTAGGTTTTGCTAGTATGCACTAATCCTTCTAATTCTATCTATTAAATCTAGTTTATAAGGGAGAATATTAGCTCTTGTATACTTAGTCAGGATTCTAAATTCTCATACCTTAGACCTTGAGAGTGACGAAGGGGGCTACGGCACAACGAAGACGTGGTTTCAAATAGGGTTATCAAGCGCTACCAAGGCCCTAAGCAAACACTTCAATCAATTGGTGATATGGTGATTAAAACAAAACCTAATGACTATCTAGTTAGAATCATGTTTTGTCATAACTAATATTGACACTAGACATTATGTGGTGGTCAATAGTTAAACACCCAGCTAAGGTGAACATCTAACTACTATTAAAACAATCCTAAAGTGATCAGTTCTAGGAAAGACAATAAAGCAAAACACATATACAAATATAAAGATAAGTAGCTAATATCAGATTAAAACATGTAATTCCCAAAGAAACTTAGATAGAAGAATTAGAATTCATAGATTATACATGATGCAAAACCCAAGCTATGGGGAGTTTAATTCATACCTGAAGGAAATAAACTAAAAGAAATTACAAAAGACATCATCTTGCTCTCTACAATAAACTGGAAGAATAAAACCTTAAGAACTAATTACTATGAGGCAAGGATTGCTAGGGTACTTTTACAAGTGATATAAGGGTGTATTTATAGGTGTTTAGAAGACCTACTTCGTTTTCTTGAGAAAGAGATAAAGTATTGGACTCCTAGTCCAACTCAAACTCGTATGGAAATAAAGATAAACACTGCTGGACCGTTTTGAGCATATCTTCTTCGTTATTGGTCGGTTTTTGCTCCATAATATACCAAAAGAATCCTCCCAGAATTATGTACGTCCCTATGAAAGGAAATTACCAAAATCGGCTTCCTTGTAGGAGTAATCGCCACTTCATTAGGCGTGTGCTGCAGAATCTCAGATTTGAGCAGCTTTTCCTTTTCCATCTTTTTATCTTTTGTTTCCTTATCTCCAATTACCATGCAAATCTCTTTCCATATGTTGTAGTCTTTGACTTGGACTCTAATTAATCTCCATAATTATCTTTAAAGCTACACACTAAATAAACAATTAAATCCAATATGCTCTAAAAATATTATTTCACTAAATCAAGACTCAAAATAGGAAAGTGCACTATTTCTCAAGAAAATCAATTAGAAAGACTTCTAAATCACTAAAAATGATGTCTCATCTTAACATAAATCTATCACAAATGAGGAGACATCACTTCCCGTATAAAAAAAATTGATCAAATATTTAGATTTTTGTAATGTAATTTATAATTTTTTTTAGGGGCCTATTTTTAAAATTTGTCTTAGACCCCTAAAATGTCAGGACCGGTTCTGGATAGACGGTGTTTGGTTGCAACTTACCTCGACCCCAAAGTGCAGTGTAGATTCACCATGGATCGATCCAAATTTTTAATTAAGGTGAGTTAACATTTACCTAAAAACAAATTACTACTCTCTCTGTTCCTAAAAGGTTGTCACATTTGCTTTTGCACTCAAATTAAGAAATGTCATTTATTACTCATGTAATTACTAAAATATCTTCTAAAAAGTGTTTTGATAACTTAAATATTTATTGAGAACATATATTATAATATTTAATTGAGGGTAAAAGTGATATTATAAAGAATAAAAAATGTTTTAATTTTCTAAAATGACAATTTTTTTTGGAACAATTATATTTAGTATATGTGACAACTTTTTTGGAACGAAAGAAATATATAAAATACACATAATTCTATTCTTTCCAAAACTCCTAAAAACACCTTTATCACGAGACTGATCGGACCTGCCGTATAAGTCTGGTTTTTTTTGTGTTTAGCATAATTTTAACAAAAAATTAGCGTTTTGGCATAGGAACAAAAAAAATTACGAAACTGGCACAAGGGCGGTAGCCGTCCTACCGCCCTTAATTAAATCTGAGATTAAGTTAGAAGGGCGGCCACCGATCGAACGTCCTTAAGCTAATTACAGTTTTAAGTAAGGGCGGCCCTTAACCGCCGCCCTCTTCACGCAGAGGATGGGCGGTCACTTGGGGACCGCCCTTCACCGCAATTTAGGTTAAAAAAATCCTTCTTCCTTTTCATTCCATTTTCAATACCCCTTTTCTTTCATACACCCACCCCTCTTCAAATCACATCCAAAATCTTCAATTTTTTCATCAAATCCTTGGTCCATTCATCTTGAAGGTAATTATTCTATTCATTTGTTTTTATATATACCATATATATGTAAGAAAAACTAGGTTTTATTAGTTGTATATAGTAGTTGTGAGTGTTAATTAATTGTAGGAGTTTGTTTCTAACAATTATTAGGTCAAATTAGGTTTTATATATTGTATTTAATTTGCTATTGATTATGTTGTTTGTAGTGGGGTTTTAGGTAGATATGAGTTTTATGTGGATATGTTTTTATGGAGGTGATATTGTTCGTAGTGGTAACGGTGTTGTTGAGTATTCCGGGAGAAATTGTAAACCATTTATGACCGGAGGAGATATAGGGTTGATTGGTTTAAAACAATCCGTATGTTCGACTTGTAATTGGAATGCAAATGAAGTTACTTTTTATTTGAAATGGCGATGTCCGATTTCGTCAAACCCTCCACGGTATCATGCTATAGATGTTTGGGAGGACACGATCAATGCGATTTGTGGGGCGAGAAACGGTAAATACCATGCTATTGAGATTTACGCCAAGATTAAAGAAATTCGTGAATCGCAAGATTCTACTTCGCGTGAAAAGGGTAAAAAAAAAGAATTATGAGCGGGTTAACACATCCACACCTCTTGAGCCGATTCGCGAGACAATTCATGAAGATTATAGTGAAAATGATGAAAATAGCGAAACCGAATCGGAGGCATCCAATAAACAGGGTTTTTATATTTCTAGTGATGAGAATGAAGATAGTGGTAAGGACGACGATGACGATGATGAATGTTCTAATCCAACTAATTACAATTTTGGTCCCCTTGATACGAGCGAGAAAGGAGAATGTCATGATTGGCAATTAAGTAGACCATCTTCCATGGTGAATGGAGTTCAACTCATCTTGGGTGAGCGATACGCCTCAAGGCGTGCTCTTTTGTTGGACGTGAGTAGGTGGAACCTTACAAATCACAAGCAATGTAAAACTCAAAAGACGAATAATAAATACATTGCACGCATTTGTGTACATGCTAAAGACGGTTGCAGATTCTATCTTCGTGGTGTTTATGTTAGTCGAAGTAATGTGTGGCAAATTACTAGGTTAGAAGAACATAGGTGTCAACCCGGAATTCTTGTGAAAAATCACCGACAATTGACTTCGGATTTTGTTAGAGATGAAGTATTTGCAATGGTGAAGACCGATATAGCTATGAAAATTGGTATGATACAAACTCAAATTCATAAGGATTTCGACCATTACATTTCGTATGGTAAGGCATGGTGGGGTAAACAAAAGGTGCTTGAAAAATTATTCGGAACACATGAAGGGGCGTTCACGGATTTACCTAAACTTTTGGGTGCTTTACGAGTCACTAACCCGGGAACAATATACAAGTTTGTGTATAAAAATGTTGTGGGCAACAAAGCTACGTTTGATATGGTTTTTTGGGCATTTGGAGCTAATATCGAAGGTTTCAAGCATATGATGCCCGTGGTTAGCATTGATGCAACCCATTTATATGGGATGTACGATGGTAATATACTTATTGCGGTTGGTTACGATGCAAACAATCAACTATTTCCGTTAGCTTATTCGTTAGCCGATGCTGAGTCGACATACACATGGACAATTTTTTTGACTTGTCTAAAAAAATATGTTACGAAAAACCAAAAAATATGTTTATTGCCGGATCGGCATAAAGGTATATTGGCAAGTATTCAGGATGTGTTTCCACAACCCGAAGGAGTTCATCGATTTTGTGTGCGCCACTTAGCAAGCAATTTGAATCACAAATACAAAAATCGGGTGGCAAAGAAGACTTTCATTGATCTTGCTTACATGTCGGATATGCATGAACATGATAATTATTACCGACAATTTTGCGAGTTAAATGACGGAAAATACAAAGGTTGGATTGAAAGAATAGCGTAGGACATATGGTCTCTTGCACATGACGGTGGGTACCGTTATGGTAATATGACAACAAACTTATCGGAGGTTTTTAATAACGTCTTGAAAGGAGTTAGGGGGTTGCCTGTAAAGGCTAATGTACTGTTAACATTTCAGAAAAGTGCCGGTTACTTTGTGGTAAGGAGAAAAGACGAGAAGGATGCTTTGGAAAAAGGAAGTGTATTCCCACCGAAGGTCGCACTTGAACTTTATAAAAGTGAAATATATGGGACTGGTTATAAACCTGAACTTTACGATGTAGAAGAAGATATATGGGTCTGTAACGCGTTGGATGGAAGGAGATCGGATAGTGATAGAACAAGTTTCATCGTAAATGTCAACGAACAATTATGTACGTGTGGACTTTGGCAAATGTTGCACCGTCCATGTGGTCATTTTATTGTTGTTACTCAGATGTACGGTAAAGATAAAACATACTACCCGTATGTGTCTTAATACTTATCGTTGTCGAAATACATGGATTCCTATGCCTATAAGTTCAGTCCCCTTATGGATGTTCTCGATTATCCATCTTACGAAGGCGTTGAAGTTGTGGCATGTAAGAAAATAATAATTACTAGGAGTGGTCGAAGGAGGTCTTCCCGGATTCACAACAAAATGGATGCTAGAGAAGATCGGGGTACGAATCGATGTGGTACATGCAAACAATATGGGCACAAAAAAAAGACGTGAGGGAAGCCTCGAAAAAATAAAAAATAGTTTCGATCAAACTTTATTTAATTGTCGTATTTTGTAATATTGTCGAATTATACGTACTTTGTGTGTAATTGAACAAAAATATTATTGATGTTTTAATATGATTGGGTTTGTGTTTTTAATGTGTAGAATTAGAGTTGTTATTTATTGGGGAAAAAAACAAAAAAAATCTACAAAATATCTCTGCCTTGAAGGGCGGTAGGACGGGTACCAGGCAGAGATTTTTAGCAGATTTTTTTTGGAAAACTCCATCCACACCTACTTCTACAATTTTAATAACACCAACTCAAGATTTTTCAAATACAAACTCACTAAAATCAAACACAAAACAATCACTTTTCAAACCAAAACAATCACCAAAGTATTTATTAACACAAACATTCACTAAAATCATTACACAAAGCTAAATCCAAATACAATATAATACGATTACAACTAAAAATAAACTAAAGTGATAAATAACTAAGTTCATCTCCTCCTTCGCGACCTACTTGAACCCGGTGCTTCCTCCTCCTGTTGTGTAACGCTCAAACCGGAAATATGTTCAATTAAGCCTTCCTCTCCAGCATATGTCAAAATTTGTCTTATGGGAGCTTTCAAATCATCAACAGTAACACCCGGTCTGCTACACGATATGCCAAGTCAACAGTCGATCGAACCTGTCAATATCCAAAAATCTCAATATAATCCTAAAACAAAATAAAGACATAGGTTTTATTTATTACCAGTCTCTGAAGTTGAGATCCCCGAGGATGGAACTAGGGTTCTTGATCTTGTCCCTCGTTTCGACCTTGAGCAGGGGAGATATATATCCGTGAATTTGCCCGATACCAAGCCTCATACCTCGGAGTACACCCAAACCCTTCAACTAGATTCTCTATCCTATTATATGCCGCCTCATTCCAAATTCGGATCTCACGCTCATATTTTATTCTCCAATTCTTGTGAGACTTACCTATTCGATCCATGGAGTTATGATATCGATCTTGGGATTGATCGATATGAGCGGGAATATCTTGAACGTACCCGAATCGTCTCAAAACACGGTCGGGCCGGTACCACTCTACATTGTTGAAATGTATCAACAGTACAACACATAGGTATTCCAACCGATCCACCAAACAAGTCTCGGCTACGGTTCCAATTCGAGTACCCTCGTAGGGCCTCCAATTAACCTAATCGGTATAAATATAAAAATTTAGAAATATGTACATTTTCAACTAATCCCAAAAAAACTAACCTGGCCCGCTTCTTGCAAATCTAAATCGTCTCGATAAATACGTAAAGTTCTACTGCAACTATTGACCCATGTTTTTGCACCATTACACCTAAAAAATACAAAAACAAAACATCATTAATAATTCATTATTAGTAATTATACATGATCTTTAAACAATTCACTCACGAGACACTAGCGGGACCGTATCCAGCGTTTACGGCATAATGGACTAATGTGGGTTTAACATGCAAATAGTCCCAACACCATATCTGTAAAAAAATAATAGAAACAATATTATAACTTTATACCATAAAGCGAGTTATAAATAAAAGAAATACCTGCAAGAGAAGACCACACCCCTTGAGGGTTGCCATGTTTCCCTCGCACGCATGGCAAAGACCACTGTACAAGTACGATAATACTGCCGCACCCCAAGCGTATGTCCGAGACTGCCTCAAGTCTCTCAACAACGGCATATACATCGTTGGAACAGTGTTTTGTTTACCGGATGGGAAAAGGAATGTACCAAGTAAATGCAAAATGTACGCGGACACGAAGAGGCGTAAAACCGTGGCATATGCTTCAGCAGGTGGACGACGATCCCCAAAATTAGTCCTTAACCAATTAACCTTGACTACTTTACGATCATCTCCCCCATCTGGCGGTACCATTCCTAATAAATGCATACATGTTTCTTCAAAGTCAAAGTAGGTCGGTTCTGTCTCGGTCACTGCACGACCGTAGATTGGTATACCTAGTATCATCGACACATCTCGTAAGGTGACGGTCATCTCACCTACGGGCATGTGAAAAGTATGGGTCTCCCGTCTCCACCTTTCGACCATCGCAGAGATCAATGCGTGGTCCAACAAAATCCTAGATATTTTACGAATCTCCCCGAACCCAGCTTCTTCAACGAAAGGAATTACTCGTGGGTCCAATTGCCACGGTGTAGTGGAGATGGTCCTGATCGTCACACCTTCATATCGGCCCTATTAACAAAAACAAATAATTAACAAATAAACTAAAATAAATTTTATATTTGAAATAATTAACTTACGTTAGTCATCGCTTCGGATTTATGGTCAAATTTCCCTTGTCTCCATAAAAGCGAGTCTGGATTGCTACTAGAAGATGCCACTAAAAACTAGCAAAAAACAAGAACCGATAAATTAATAAATAAACCAATAGTGCAATTATTTATAATAAAAAGGACCAATTGTGCAATTACCTAAAATTGAAAGGACCAAATTGTGCAATTAATTAAAATTCAAGACACTAATTGTACATATCAATAATACCAAATAAAGGGTTAATTTTGCAATTAAAATATACTTAAAGGACCAATTATGCAATTATCAAACTTTAAAAGGTCCTATTGTGTAATTATCAAAACTTATAAGGACCAATTGTGCAATTACCTAAAATTCAAGGCCCAAATTGTAAATTTTAAAAGCTATTATTTCGACTAAAATTAACTAAAAGGACTAGTACTGAAATTATCAAATTAAACAAGGACCAATTGTGCAATTACCTAAAACTATAAAATTAATCTAATAATCTTTGCACCAATATAAAACGAAATTAAACACATTACACTAAATTAGAAGCATGCATTACTTAATCAAAATCAATAACCAAAAACGAAATTAAAAAAAAAAATTAAAAAAAAAATTAGGTTTGAGAAACCCTAACCTTAGAATGAGGGATGATTGTGCTTGAGTGGGTGGTTGATTATTCTTGGTTGCCTCGGGAATGGAACGGTGGTGGCGGCGGCACGGCGGTTCGGCGGTGGGGGGGGGTGGGTGGGATTTGGGTGGGTTTTGATGAATGAAAGAACTCCCGTAATGAGAGTTCTTAAAAACTGCAGGAAATATAATCTGGAAGGAAGGGCGGTGGCTAGCCAACCACCCTTACTATGTGGTGAAATTTGCACTAAGGGCGGTCGCTAGCCAACCGCCCTCCTCAAAATTAATTTTGTTCTTTGGGTGGTGGCTAGCCAACGACCCTTCCACTAAACCCATAATTAAGAAAGGGCGGTGCGTTGACTAACGCTCTTCCATGATAATTAATTAAGGGCGGTAGGACGGCTACCGCTCTTGTGCCAGATTTGTAATTTCTTATTTCTATGCCAAAACGCTAAATATTTTTTAAAAAATGCTAAAAAAAAAAACTCCATAAGTCTCATGAAAACACATTGATTTAGACTAGTGTTTGTGAGTCTCTTTGTCAGGGTCGGATCCCAAATTATCAATCAAGATGAGTTAATGATTCACTTAGAAAAATATACGCTCTATTATACAGTTTGATCTAAGTTTTCTGAATATATGCGAAAAAATATAAGAGAAAATGAGCCTTAGGGTCTTGAAGACACCCACCCTCTTATCAATCCCAACCCTTCTTTCCTTATCTTCTTACTAAAGACCTCAACTAATTTTTTACACTACAGACTAAATCCCATTTACCTTATTACCCCTTTTTACACTATATATGCTAAATATTCTCTTTACAAATCTCATAAATCATTCCCGTCACCTACTTTTTCTCTCTCTTCCCCCTAACCTACTTTTTCTCTCTCTCCCAGAAAACCAATCCACCACCATTCTGCAGCGATGCTCACCACCACCAACAGTTCGAGCTCACCCCCACCCTCGCTTGAGAAGCTCCGGGGTTGCAGAATCAGACCGAGGCACCATTTTCTCCGGAGAAGCTAAGCTCGCGTGAGAAGCTCCGGAGTTGCAGAACCAGATCGAGGCACCAGATCTGCTCCCGTTTACAGATTGGAGGTCAGCCACTCCAGTTTCCAGATCTGCTGCATTCCGTCGTTTTCTTCTCTGATTCCACGGTGGTGCTGCTGGTGTACTCTGATCGCGCCTCCATCCATGGATTTCCTTCGAACTCCGGTGGTGGTGGTGCGAGCCTCGACGCTTCGAACAACGGTCTTCGGGTGGTGGTGGTGCGGAGCTCAACGATGCTCGGCTATGGTTTTCAGATGGTGGTTCTTCTGTCTCCACGAAGCTCGGCGGTGTGGCATGTCTCCAACAATGTTCGAAGTTTGCAGTGAAGCTTCAAGACCAGCAAAGAAGATTCATTATTGATGTCGTTTTTCTTTTTCTTTTTTGGGATTAGCGTACTGTGTACGCGATAGAGTAGGGTTTTTTTTTCCAGATCTGGTCAAACAAATAGTTAGCTAGTTAATTTTATTATTTTGTAATTCATTTAAAATGTATAACAAAGATTGAAAGGTGAATAAAGTATTATTTTGGCTATTTATTCTTTGATTTTTAATAATACTCATCAAATTTATAGAGTACTCATCAAATTTACGGAGTACTCAACAATATTATCGGAGTACTCAACAAAATTATCGGGAGTACTCGTCAAATTGTATAGAGTACTCATCAAATTTATAAAGTACTCCATAGTTTTTCCGATACTCATCAATTTTAGCCGATACTCTATGTTTTTTCCGGTGACCGGTGACTGGTGGTCGGAGGTCGGTGGTCGGAGGTCGGTGGTAGGTTGTTAGATGTCGGAGGTAGGTGGGTAGTGGTAGGTAGTGGAGAGAGAAACAGTGACATCACACTTTTTTTGTCTTTTAATGTTAGTAAGGGTAGGATAGACAATTGTCAAAACAGATGTCTCTAATAAGAAAGAATTCTTGAATCATATTCTATAAAAAAGAAAGATGGTCTTCAATACCTTTAAGTATAATTTACCCAAAATATAATATCAAAATGACAAAGAATATAGACAGATGCAAGAATGGACCCTGTCCACCTCGATCCCAAAGTAAACTGCAAATTTAGCCTATGTTCTTTTTAGGAAAAAATGTACTCCCTTCGTCCATTTTTATTTGTCCAACTTTCTAAAAGAAGATGTCCAATATTATTTGTCCCATTATCAATACCAAGACATTTTTTTCCTACTTTTCCAATATTACCTCTATTTAAATAGTATAAAAAGCAATGTAATAAATGATATCATGTATATTAATTAAGGGTGTTTGTGTAAAAAGGAAAAGTATTAAATGCTTTTTTTAATCCTCGTACATCAAAAAGGTGGACAAATAAAATTGAACGGAGGGAGTAAGTAATTCGTCTCTAACAAAGAGTTTCACAGAATTAAATTCTTTCCTAGTATCTGTTTCCACCGATTAGCAGGTTTGTAAGTCAATTGACCAAAGAATAATTATTTAGTCACATATGTCCTATTCCATACAAGTGTGAAAAGAAAGACGCAGAAGATATGTAGAAAAAAAGCCAAACGCTATATCATTATCAATTCATACGTAACATTATTAATATGATATATAATTAATTCAATACTTTTTTTTATACCAATATTCTCTTCCCTCTTGACGATTAAATATTTATCCACTCAACCCTCAAAGTTGTTCACCAAATTTTCTTCCTATCTCTCTGTTGAATACTTCTTTCATGGTTTGAACATGTTAGAAACCATGTTACTTGAATTTCTTACAATAATTTTGTATTTCCAAATTGCTCTTCCTCGAGCCGGAGCATATTGCAACCGAGTATGCGGAAAAAAGTCACCGGACACCCTTCCGTACCCTTTCGGATTCTCCTCCGGCTGCGAAATTCAGCTAAATTGTACATCAAACAAAAACATGACCATCAATAATCTTCATATCCAAAGTATAAGTTTCGATAGAATATTACTTATCCTACCAGCAAAATGTGGTCGACCACTGAAATCCCTGAAAAAACTTTACTCTGCAAACTACGCTCCATCATCACACAATGGAATTCTTCTCCAAAACTGTACTACTTCAAATACTACGAAATGTTTGATTCCAACAACGATGGTGGCAACAAATTTCCAGTCCGAGTGTGGAAATGGAAATATTAGTTGTTACTCTGAGCCAAAAAAGAAGAATTTGTTCCTAGATTATAACAATTTGCCCAAGTGTAAATCATTGTTCTCAGCTATCTCGGTTGAAAGTAGTGGAGTTGATAATAGTTCTGCGATATCTTTAGATGTTCAGATGATTCAGCTTGTATGGTGGATACAAGGTGATTGCCGATGCTCTGAGCATGCTAATTGTACTGATCGGTTCTTGTCTCCTGATGGAAAACTGGCGCATCGGTGTAAGTGCTTGGATGGGTATGACGGCGATGGCTACTCTGCCGGTTCAGGCTGTTGGAAAGGTATGTTTCATTTTACCTGATAATATTTGAGTGATTGATAAATTTCTGGTAGAGAAATAGTTATCTATCTTTGCCAAAACTGACAGTTTTTTTATAAATTGATATTATCTTTCTATTTTCTTAACGTTGGAGCGGTGTATGATTGAATGGATAATACTCAGTATTAGTATTAGGCCAGCTCTCGCGCGCACCATTTGAACCATGTAGCTTTTGTTTTATCCGAAATATCAAAACTTTGACCAGTTGAGCTAACTTAACTCGTTTAATATCGAACTTTTTTTTTCTATATCATAGGTGTTCGGACAGCTTTTACGCACCACGACTAATCTCATAGACAATATACACGCCTTCTTGTGCATATTCTCAAGTTAATCAAAACTAGATTACCCATGTTTAGAGAAGAGATTCAAACCTTGTATTTTTTGCTGAGTAATGCTGGGTATCACCCAAAAAGTGATCAACCAAATATCACCTTCCTAGGTGGTCTAATTAAACGGTTTCTCTTTCCTGATTATTTTTTTTCTCTCTCTTATGTGAAACAGTTTAATTGGACTACATAGGAAGGTGATATTTGGGTGATCAGTTTTTGGGTGATACCCAGCATTACTCTTTTTTGCTTTAGTCCGTTAAAGAATTGAAGAAATAGTATTGAACTTATTGTTTATTAGGGTTAAGACACATTAAGTATTTTATTCAAAAATAATATAATAAATAAAAACATATGATTTATTATTGTTTATATAAATTAATTATAAAAAAGAAAAAATTGATAAAATAGAAAAAAAACCATATAGATTATTTATTTAAAATCCACTTTAAAAGAAAAAGGATGATACTAACCTTATTCTTTACTTATATAAAAAATACAAGTTTATTTATTTTTATCTAATAAAATACAAACACAACATATCAAATTAATATATATACACTAAAATGTATAAAAGTACAAAATAATTTTTCGTTAGCCATAACAAAATAAATAACCTGAACAGCATCTATCTAAGAAACACCAACCATAACACAAATACGATAGAATTAAAACTTCAAATAATCGATGTTTTAATTTCTAAGATCTGTAGAAGAGTTGTAATTGAGGACTTGAGAGTCACATTTGTTAACCTCATCTATAATGCGATTAATTTCAAAAAGAAAAGAAATGATTAGTTTTTTTTAATACATATGAAAGCTATTTTGGACTTTGAATTATTTTAACTTCAATAAGATTCGATTTCAGGACTTTTTGGTTTCTGCGGAGTAAACTAACCATTAAGTCAACTATCAATCTTAAATGATTAGTTTTTTTTGTTACATGAGACTATTTTTTTTTTTACTTCTTACATGAGACTATTTCTTCTATATAAATTTGCTCATGATTAAGTCAAACTATCATTGTGTTTGGTAAAAGAATTATCATTGTGTTTGGTAAAAGAATTAGCATTATTGTAATACCTAATCATAGTGCATGGTTGGAATTTTTTTTATAAAATACTTGACGTGTATTTAGATTTTTTAATTATTTAAACTCTTAGAAAAATTTAAAAAATAGTAAATATGTGTTTTTAAATAATACTTAAAGAATTTTTGATATTTTTGATAAGTACTTATATTTTTATAAGAAATATATCATTAACTCAAATAAATAAAACGTATTACTACTAAAATTCCCTCTTGCAAACATATAATTCTAAAATAACTCATTTTCCTACAACTAATCATGAAATGTCTTAGAAATTATTGTTAGTGAGGTAAGATTATATTTTAGTTAATTAAACACTCTCAAATATGAGTCATCTTTAGATATAAACACTAGCATCTTAGAAATTACTTAAGCAAATTGTGAGTAATAATGATCAATGATCATTATGTATCCATTAGAGGTGATAATGATTAACAAGTTTGTTTTCAATCAATTGGTCGTAGTGAAAAGTCAAACTGATCAATTAACCTTCTAACAGTAACATGCGCCATAATATTTCTATCATTGTCATTCTAATTTCTATACAAAAATAACATGAAGTCAAGGTAAGCCAACTACTACTCTTGACTTCCTCACGATAAAAAAGGGTATTTCACCTACTTAAAATAATACACTAGAAAAACCCCTAGAGTTTCAAGTGGTTTAACGAGCGCGTAATTGTTGTTAATATATTATTTATTAAACTAATATAAATAAAATCAAAATTGATTGAAAAAAAAAAAATCTTACTATATGTTGGATAGGGTAGTAAAACTAATAAATCTCACCAAAGGGTGTTTTACAAAATTGTAGAGAACTGTAAGTTTTTGTAAGTTTTTATAAAGGAAATTTCCATTGATTAATTAGTACAATAGACAATATATAAGAGTGGGGTCCAACCTCCAAACATCAAATAACGAAACACAAACAACCTTAAAAGCAACCAAAAACCATATATTAGTTGTGTCATAGCTTCAACAGACAACCAAAAACCAACCTTGTGGCAAGCTGTAACTAGATCTGCAGGATTAATAGCAATTAGAGTCGTAGAGCAATTAATTTCGGAATAGCTAAGTTGACACACCTATCGCATAAGGTCCCTATGTCCTATTATTAACCAACCACATCCACACATAGACTAGACATAATTGGTAGGTTGATCCTCATTTTAACCTTGAAATCCGAGAATGAGGTCCGTAGTTTTCTTTCGCTAATGTGAAATATGCAATCATTCTTGTCTATATCAGTGTCAGTCAGGACTTTAAGAATGAGTAATTGGTTTGCACTTCCCAGCACTTTTAAATTTTCTAGTTCTTTGAAATATGTCACTATATTCATCAAAGTTTCATATATTTTTTTAACAGAATCGGGATGCAGCCCATCTAAGTACATGTCAGGAAAATGTGGAGGAACAACTAGAGTTGGTGTTCTAATTGGAGGTATATGCAATTTCAAATACTAATAATTTACAGACCTACCGTGCAAAGAACTAAAATATTTTTGTCTTCCCTCAGGTGTTGCTGCAGGTGCTACATTGATGATCAGTTTAGGTCTATTATGTTGTTATATCCGAAAACGCACGATTCAAAACAACAAAAGAAAACAAAACCGTCGATTATACGAAGCTACCGGAATCACTATCCCGATCTACCCATACAAAGAAATCGAAAAAGCAACAGAGTGCTTCTCGGAAAAACGAAGACTCGGTAACGGAGCATACGGGACAGTATATTCCGGTAGACTTCACAAGGATGAAAAATGGGTAGCCATCAAACGAATCAAACACCGAGACACCGAGAGTATTGAACAAGTCGTGAACGAAATCCGACTTCTCTCAGCCGTTGATCATCCAAATCTAGTGCGTCTACTCGGATGCTCGATCGAAGAGGGTGAACAGATTCTCGTGTACGAGTTCATGCCTAACGGAACTTTATCTCAGCATCTACAACGAGAGAGGGGTAATTCGGGAAATCCACTTCCATGGCCGGTTCGGCTGACTATTGGTGCGGAAACGGCTCAAGCGATAGCATATCTACATAATGCAATGCACCCACCTATATATCATAGAGACGTGAAATCGAGTAATATATTGCTAGACTATAATTTCAAATCGAAAGTAGCTGATTTTGGACTTTCGAGACTAGGGTGTATGATAGAATCGTCTCATATTTCAACGGCCCCACAAGGTACTCCGGGATATCTCGACCCTCAATATCATCAAGATTTTCATTTATCGGATAAAAGCGACGTTTATAGCTTCGGTGTAGTTCTTGTTGAGATTATAACATCGTTAAAAGCGGTTGACTTTTCTCGGCCACAAAATGAAGTCAACTTAGCTTCTCTCGCTGTGGACAGGATCGGAAACGGGCGATTAGACGAGATTATAGATCCGTTTTTGGATCCGAATAAAGATTCTTGGACACTTTCATCAATTCATAAAGTAGCCGAATTGGCGTTTAGATGTCTTGCATTTCATAGAGATATGAGACCTTCAATGATGGAAATGGCGATAGAGTTAGAACAAATCCGGCTTTCTCAATGGGAAAATTTAGACGTAAGTATTGGATCGTTATCTGATGCTCCCTCTTATTCATCATCTTCTTATCTTAGTGAGAAGCCTCCACTCGACTCATTGCCAAGTGAGCAAAGCTCACCTTCATCAAGTACTTTGCTCATTCATTCGATCCACTAATATCGAACTTTTCATAAATTATCACATTTTGTACAGTTTTAAATGAGGGTTTTACGGAAGAGTATTTGAGCTTAAATTAATGCAAAAGGCACAAACTGTTATGTAGATTATGAGAAAATTGTCTAATTTACAAGAATATTCTTGCCAGAAACTAAGATACTCAACTCTAACTTCATAAGCATAACTTAAATAAAAAAGTGATTACCACAAGCCTTATACCGAAGAAACTAATACATCTACAAAAGAAATAACCCTTAGTTATGCTAATTTTTTCTGCATTGGTTCAATATTCGTCAAATGTTTATCGTTTAAAAACTCGAACGGAACAGTTTTATGGTGAAGATCAACTTGAAAAACCTCGGAAAATTCTTGGAGTAACGATTTACAAGCAATATCAATCAATTCTTGATCATAAATTTGACGATAATTTTGTACTCCCAATTCATTACACGACAAAGATTCTCCAAGCAGTTCTTTTACACTTCCAACTTTTCGATCTCGAATCCCACATGGGACTATTGAATTAAATGGAGTTAAATCTGTCGCAACATTTAATGCCAAACCATGATATGTTACCCATCCCGAAACTCTTATACCAATGGCTGCTAGTTTTTTATCTCCTATATAAAGGACTAAACTGTCAAAATACGCAAAGCTAAGGGATCAAATGAGTAATTAAAAATAAAGGTTAAAAACATACCAACCCAAACACCAGTTAATCCGTCAACTCGTGAAGCTTTAATCGAAAATGTTGAAGCTAAAACCCGAATTACTAACTCTTCAAGTGATCTAAGGTACCAATGAAGATCCATTTTATGATATCTTAGATTCATTATAGGATACATAATTATCTACAATTAAACAAAAGTAGAAAAAACAAGTTAGAAATGTAATAAAATTATAATACATAATATAAATACATGAACTCACTTGGCCAGGTCCATGATATGTAACTTCACCACCACGTTCTGTTCGATATATATCATAAGGAGAATTTTTAATGTCAAAACCGAGATATTCTTCTGAACTACCGGTACCTAATGTATAAACCGGACTATGTTGCAAAACAATTAAAGTGTCTGAAAAATCTTCATTTTGTTTAATTATTTCTTTCCTCTCTTTAACTATTGATTTTTGCCAAGACCATGATTTAGCATATGGAATTAATTCATCGTGCAAATCGTAATAATCACATCTGATACAGAAACGGGAAATTTAAATTTTCAAACTCGAAAAGTAACTTATTAAAGTAAATGTTACCTTCTTTTTGGCTCATGGGTCATGGAGATTATCGAAGTAACAGGGGAAATGCGAGTTTTGTGCCTTTTTTTAGATGAATTAAAGGGCGCAAAACTTGGGGTTAAACACCCAGAAACAATCATGGTGAAAATGGTGAAAATTCCTCCTCAAACAACAAACAGACTAATTAATTTCTAGTGAGCTCATTCAAAGAAGAGAACTTCTTGGTGGTAGAATATCAAGAGATTGTTTCCGAAATTAATCAAGAAATTATACTTTCTAAAACAATTATACCGCAAGGATCGATGAAAGTTAAGTATATGATAAACAATTACGACTAAGATATTAATTTACAAGCTAAACTTCAATGGGTATTAGCGTCAATTACTTAATTAAGATCATTCCTTTTCGTTGCTGCAAATCCTAGTTTACTTCATAGAATTCAAAATTTACAGTACAAGAGCAAATTGCCCTCTACAATAACAGTTCCTGGTAAATTTTCTCATTTACGCTATTCTCATTGTATCCCATTAACACGTCAAATCTTCTCAAATATATATACTCACAACAAACAGAAGATAAAATTCTGGAAATTCATAAAATTGTAAGAAACACTGAAAAAGAATTGGAAAGGGAAGAAATTAGTTCGTAGGTTGAATTTCAGTTTTCAAACTATCAAAAAGCAATCATAATTTGGATTTTTTCAGAGATTTAATTGCAATTTTTTTTTACCTCACAAGCTTTGTGTTTGTATTTTTGAAGAATGTCTACTCTGGTTGATGATAGCAGTGTTGTCGGCGAAGTGATTACGGTGGTAATGGATGCTTGGTGTAGGACAGTGGCCGCGGGATGGATGAGTGGGAGAAGATGAACTGGAGATTTTGTCTTAAATTTACAATGTTGTTTTTAGGTATTATTATAAAAGTAAGAATTACGTCTATAATAAATACGTACCATTATATTAAGAGCATGGATTGTAACGACCACCATCTCCCTAACCACCACCGTTCCACTACTACAACAACCCCAGCCACAATCACAACTACCATCATTACCTCCACAACAACAACCACCACCACCCTTTATTACTAATTCTATCATACACATTCATCTATTAAAAAAAATTAATATCCAGATAACTAATTCTAAAAAAATCAAAAAAAAATTGTATTTTTTAAGTTTTAACGAGACAAATCAATATCTATTTTTTGAATTTTTTTCACATAAATGAAATTCGTTGTTTGAATTTCATGTTTAGAATAATGAATTTCATATTTGCAAAAAAAGAATTATTGTTTCGAATAGTGACATGATGTTTGCGAAAAAATACTAAAGACGTAAATATTAATTTCTTTTGTCTAAAAATACAAAAAAAAATGGTTTTCTGATTTGTTTAGAATTAATTATGACGATTTAAAAAAAAATCTCAGACGCACGTATGTGTGATTGAATTAGTATCAGGTGGTGGTCGTTGTGGTTGTGGTGGTGGTTGTAGCGGTAGTTAAACCTTTTTACATGGTGGAGGTGGTAGTTGTGGTGGTGGTGGTGGTGGTGCTTGGGGTGGTTAAACCTTTTTACAAGCTAATTATTATTCATACTCATTTTTAATAAGGTTAATCTTACATTTTATTGATTTACAAATTTGTAATTAATTTTGTTAATTTGTTTAACTTCACGCCAACCGCAACCCCATCCACTATGTACCCACCCCGAGTCGCCCACACCCAATTAACCAATATAACAATGGTGTGGTTATTTTTTTATGCTACCCGCGCTACCCTCGAGTAAGCTACAAAAAATTCCCCTGGGGTCGGTACCTACCTCGTGCTCTCCCCTAAAATCCATTAAGAAAAGTTGTAAATAAATCCGCATCCATTATCTCTCGACTTTTAGGATAGCTTACCGAATCAATATCTGTGACTAGGGGTGTGGATTGGGATAGAAAATCCGACCAATCCGCATAAACAAACCCGAAACTAGATGGATTGTTGTTTCATTGGGTGAGTTGCAGTTTAATTTTTTTAAAATATACATATTTTTATAGGTTGCGGGTTTTAAATCTGAGACCCGCATGACCCGATTATCCTTGTATAATACAAAACTAGAAAATCAATATTGCTTATTTTACTTGAATATTTTTTGGGATTATGGTTCTCTCCTTCTACACTTATTATTTCTTTCTTCCTTTTAAATTTTTTTCAATATTTCAATAATATTTCATCTAATGAATCTAATTGTGTATTCTATTATAACAATGTCTCCATTATTCTAAAATTTAATATTATTTTTCCTAAAATCTCAAGTTATATTATCTAAAATCGAAGATTATTTTAGTTTATATTGGAGATCTTAAGTTATATTTTTCGTTAAGTTTTCACTTGTAAAAAATTTGACATTTTCAATGACCCTAAAAATCTAATCCGTTTATCAACCTAAATCACACGCAGTGGACCCGAAACGCGTCGCACCCAAAACTCAATGGTTTGCATAATGTATTGGGTAGGTGCGGGTCTCAATTTGCAAGACCCGCACATGAAGGGGGAACTTTGGGGGTTGAACATTTTTTTACTCCAAACCAACCTGCACACACCTCTATTCGTGATAGATATATTTTATCCGATTAATCTATAACCGCAATCGTTTGATAATATTGAACAAAAACTACCTAACAAAATATTTAAGAATTTAAAATGTTACTTCCATGAAACCTAAAAATGTAAAACACATGCAAACTCAAACTTAGCAAATAATTATAGAAATAATTCTCATAAATAAAATTACAATGAAATAAGGAAAAAAAATCTGTGAGATTTTTTAAAATGTGTGATAGAGGTAATTTAATAGAAAAAAAGATTAGAATTAATGTTTAATATATAAGAATAATGCATACATGCCGACATAATTAGAGCGTTGGGATAATTATTTTAGAGTTAAAAGTACTTTTCGATTTAAATTAAATTATTTGTAAAAATATTAAAAAATATTTAGACATTTAAAATCACTTTACAAGATTATTTTAAGAATCACTTATTAAGTGCTTTTCTTAAAAGTGATTTTAAAGGTCTAAAGTACTTTTATGGATCTAAAATCACTTTAACTGATTATTTTAGAAAACAATCACAAACGAGCCCTTAGTCACGTGGATATGTAAATGGTATATATATATTCTATTATTTATATATATTTTTGGATTTCAGATCATCAGATTAGATTATTTTAAAAAACCAAATGATAATGGATGATAATTTATCAAATACCTTTATAAAAACCAAACTCTCATTATTGGTTTATTAACGGATTTTTTATCGGATTTGATGTGATTTTGATTTATATTTTAACAATTGTCATCCTTAAATTAAATGTCTCTAAATTTTTATACATGTTAATATATTTTTTTTAAATGGTGCTTAACCTAAAAAGTCAATGTAGGAAAAATATTGTCTAACAAGGTCCACATATAGATAAACAAATGCAATCCATTAAAAAGAAACATGCAACTCACTAGTAAAAATCCGCATTAAAAATACAAATATAACTCGTCGATCATTTAAAACTTGAACTTCTTAAAGGTGAGAGAATATATTTATGGATCTTTTGAGTAATTAACTCTTAAAATAAATACAGGGTGACGATGATCCCCTAGCTTAGGAGTTGTTCGACCTTAACTCTTTGAACTCCGTCTAACAATATTAGTAAAAAAAATATAAATACTTCATTACTCCTAATAAAATACATATATTTTTAGGTAAATAAAATTGCATAAATGTGAAATTCCAAATTTTAGTATATAATTTTATGGGTCAATTACCCAAAGAGACTTGGAGAGAATCAGTGTGCCATATAGGAACCAAGTGATTCCTCTCTCCTACTTAGAGGCCAATAAGGCTAAGTCCAACAGCTCCCAATTTCTTTAGCTACAATTGGGAGTCAAACACTCATCTTTTCCAAATATTAACTCCCAAAAACAGTTTTACTCCAACAGCTTCCCAATTTCAGGATCCCTATTCATATTTTATTCCAATAACTTTTTTATTTAATTAATTAGTTAATAATAAAATAATTTAATTAATTTAATTAATATATATATGTCTAATTTTAAGTTACTAACAATAATATTTTAAATTTATATTCATTTTTTTATTATTTTAATTTATTACAAATAAATACAATTTTGAATAATTATAATTTGTCAATAGTAAATTATATTATCGGTAGAATTTTCAATTGTAGTGTTTTGAAATACCATTTTTGTTTTTCATGAATAAAGTTTTATAATGTTAAAACTCTTTATATCTAGCTAAATTATTATTTTTTAAATTCTTAAGTTTTTTATTTATATATCTATTTTCTAATTATAATTAAAATATTTGAAAAAATACAATATATTAACATTGAAAATATAATTTGTTATTTTTATTATTTTTGAATAATTATTGCTTTAAATAATTAATTTTTAACTAAAAAATTGATTTACTATAAATTTTTACAAATTAAATATATTTATTTTTCTCAAATTATTTCATAACTTTTTATTATATAATTAAAAGATTAAATATATCTATATTTTTAGGGGTTATTGTTGAAAACATCCTCCTTAAACTCTCTAATTGTTTTTTTATACCTTCAATAATCTTATTTATAAAAAAATGCCTAATGAAATAATTATTTATAGAAAACATCCCCTTTATATTTTCTATACCTTTATTAATTCCATCACATGCGCGCGTCCGTGAAATTTTTTTAAAATCGTCATAACTAATTCAAAAAAAATCAGAAAATTAAAAAAAAAATATTTTTGAATAAATCTAATTAATATTTTCGTCTATGATTTTTTTTGATTTTTTTTGAATTTTTTGAATTTTTTCGAATTTTTTTAATTTTTTTTTCGCAGACACGGAATTCCATGTTTTAAACATGGAATTCCATGTTTTAAACCGTGAAATAAACATGAAATTCCATGTTTCAAACATGAAATTCCATGTTTAAAACATGGAATTTCGTGTCTGCGAAAAAAAAAATTAAAAAAATCAAATAAAATCAAAAAATTCAGAAAATTCCGAAAAAAATCATAGACGTAAATATTAATTTGATTTATCCAGATATAATTTTTTTTGATTTTTTTGATTTTTTTTGAATTAGTTATGACGATTTTAAAAAAAATTCACGGACGCGCGCGTGTTTATTAGTTTTTTTCTTATTTTTTAATTGTTAATTATAAGGGGCTGTTTTCAATAAATATTTTTTTTCTAGGCACCTTTTTCTAAATAAGTTTTTTAATAGGCATCAATCAACAATTGGCTCATATTTTTATTAATGTAGCAATTATGTAGCTAACTTTTTTGCTAGCCACATCTAGCTTGAAATTTAGAAGAATTGGGTACCCAATAATAGGGTACCCAATTATCGGGAGCCTATTGGAGTACAAAATATTGATATTCAACCCCCAATTCTAGCTTTTAGCTAGAATTGGGCACCCATTGGACTTAGCCTAAGATGTTCAATGTCATAACTACCCTTATAGTGTATATAAGACAAAAAAATAGATTTATCTCTCCTCCACTACCATTACACTCTCTCCTCCATTACCATTAATCTCTCTCCTCCTTTATCATTTTTCTCTCTCATTCTTCATTAATTATCAAATAATTTCCAGCTCTGACCACAACCACCGATCACCGCTGGCCACCGCTGGAAAAAGTTCTGAGCGTGGAAAAAAGTTCTGAGCGTGGAAAAAAGTTCTGAGTCTGGAAAATAGTTCTGAGTTTGGAAAAAAGTTCTGAAACTGAAAAATAGTTTTGAGCGTGGAAATTAGTTCCGAGCGTAGAAAATAGTTCTGAGCATGGGAAAAAGTACTGAGTATGGGCTACTGAGCATGAAAAAATTGCTGAGTATCGGAAAAAGTTCTGAGTGTCGAAAAAAGTTGCTGAGTATTCGATTTTTTTTGTTGAATGACTTTACTGAGCATGCTCGTTTGCTCAGTAACTTGCTGTGTGTGCTCAATAACTTGCTGTTTGCGCTCAATAACTTGCTGAGCGTGCTCAGTAAAAATACTGAGTATGCAAAAAAAATCAATGAATTTTCAGGATTTTTACAGAACAAATTGAGTGATTTTCAGCAATAGTTTATCAACATAAAATTGGTAAATTAAAATTGATAATATTAAAAAATAAGCTTAGTAAGTTTCATCTTCATCCCTTAAAAATCAAATCACACATTTGCATAAACAATACCTCAATGTGCTAATCTAAACAGAAATTTCACCTCTTAAATCCAAAAATCAAACACAGCTAAAATTCACAAAGAAAATATAAAAAACCAGCAGTGAAGGAATCAGTAACTTGCTGAGCGTGCTCAGCTAAAGAAAAAACCAGTAGCTTCGAACAGACCAGCAGTGAAGGAATCAGTAACTTGCTGAGCGCGCTCAATAACTTACTGAGCGTGATCAGCTAAAGAAAAAACCAGCAGCTTCGAACAGATCTGCCTTCTTCTCGGTAGCCATTAACAAACCACAAAGCTTGCTCACGCCATGGCCGGAGCTCGCAACATCTTTAGCTCGCTCAAGCTTAATATCACGAAACTTCACGACGTCAGATCTGGACATTAACGAACCACGAACGCGACGAAATCATTCGATCATTGTGCAAAGATGGAGAAGACGAAATCATTAACGATCCCGATCTCGTGTCTGGAGAAGACGGCGGAGCTCACGTCGGATACTGCTGAAGCAGCTGCAAGGAGGAAGATTGTTGTATTTTTCCGATCTAAAACCTCACCAAAGATTCACGAACTCCGGTGGTCTTCTGCGACTGATCTGAGCTTTGAATGACGAAGGTATTCTGAGCAGTGGATTGAATGCTCGTCGGAGTTGTCAAGCTTTGGAGGTGTTTTGGAAGCTTTGACGTGAGAGAGATGGGAGGAGAGATGAAAGGAGAGAGATGAGCGAGAAAGAATAAATATTAGGTTTTAGAAATAATTCTGATTAAAGAAGTATATATAGAGAAATAAAAAACAAAAAAGGGGTAAAAAAGTAATTGGATTTTTGGTTTATAGTGTTAATTTTTTGTTGTGGCCTTTAGTAAAAAGAGGCTAAAGAACCGGTCTTCTTGGGTCACGAGGTGGTGTTTTCAAGACCCTTTTGGTAATAATCTCTAATTTTATTTTATTTCTAACTAATTCCAGAAAGAACGATTTCAATATCTAAAAACCTAGCAAGTTGAGTAAGGTATGAATTTATCCGGTTACTAAATAATTTGTCAATTAACTTGTTCTTAATAACCTAATATGTTACCATAATTTTTATCTCTCTTTATAAAGAAAAAAATTAAGTTTACCTATCTCAGAAATAAAATAAATATTTTTAATAATATTACACATATTGGAATTACTAATATTTAAATTGTTTATCATTACTAAATAATTCTAGCAATTCTTTGCTATTTTTATACATAAATACATAATTTTCGGATGCATATATATCTTTTTGGGTTAAGAAAGATGTATAAATGTAATAAAAAAAGAATTTCCAAAAGAGTTGGAAGAATATTTATATTTAGCAAGTATGGTAAAGAAGAAGCTTCCCCATGCATGTTGAACACAGCTGGCAACAAGGCCAACTCAATTTTAATACATGATTGAATAGTCCTTATTCTCTATTCCTACGACTACAAAACAACGATCAAAATATGTACACCAAGTCACCAATAGACAAGAACAACAACATTACACAAAATCAAATTTACGGAAGAAAAGGTAGTTATCAATTACTATGGGCTTGAAGGCAAAAACGTAGACATCGGAAAGCATATACCTTCATATGCAAACTTGTGTTTGCATACACCACGTGGTCGGCTTACAGCTTTCTGGACCTAGTTTGCTACATCAGAGTTATAACATATATAGCGTTTGAAACGAGTAACAATTGGACGGATCTTGTGCATGACCAATTTCCTTTAATAACTTTGTTCATCCGTAATGTAGAAATTACTCAATTTATCATTGGATTATTGCCCAAGAAACACCTCAAATTAAAATTAATGCCCTTTACCCCCGCCGCTTTCTTCTTGCCCATAAAAGGCACTCTTTTTTTTCCTTTTATTTTACCCCCTTACCCCAGCCGCCGTCCGTTTATTAGTTGTTAGTTCGTATACATTGAGTTAGTTATATATATCTCCTCTCTCTCTCTCTCTCTCTCTCTCTCTCTCTCTCTCTCTCTCTCTCTCTCTCTCTCTCTCTCTCTCTCTCTCTCTCTCTCTCTCTCTCTCACCCTTGACAGCAGCAGACAGTACTAAAGTGTACGTGCACGAGTGTTGGGAAACATTCCCACTACTCAATATTAGCGCACAAGTACAAAAGTGTACTTGCACGAGTGCTGGGAAACATTCCCATTACTCAACATTAGCCCACAAGTACAAAAATGTACTTGCACGAGTGCTGGGAAACATTCCCATTACTCAACATTAGCCCACAAGTACAAAAGTGTACTTGCATGAGTGCTGGGAAACATTCCCATTACTCAACCTTTACAAAAGTGTACTTGCATGAGTGCTGGGAAACATTCCCATTACTCAACCTTTACAAAAGTGTACTTGCACGAGTGTTGGAAAACATTCTCATTACTCGCCCTTGGCAGCAGCAGCAGACGGCAGTAGACAGCAGTAAGGGCATTAAGGTATATTTACCTTAAGTGCCTTTTATGGGCAAGTAGCTAAGGTGACAGGTGTTTATTGGGCATTCACCCTTTATCATTCTATGTATGATTTACCATCTTATAATAGCTATTCTCGTAATTAACTAATATAACATGCATATTAAATAAATAGATGACAAAGATTTTCTATTTATTTACGTGGATATAAGTGATAGAAATCAAACGGTTGATATTAACGATAAAAGATGTGAGTGGAAGGCTAGCTTGTATTAGTATAGTATGAGGTAGTTGTTTTTATATTCCTTGTTGATACCTTAAGCTTTCGAGCCTAGGTAGGTAACACCCTTGTATAGTGTACAGTTTTGATATTTTAATACAACCGTTTACCCGACCCAAAAAAAAACAAAAAAAAACGATAAAAATCTAATCCAATAAATATTACATGGATCAAAGATTTTTAAGATTACGATAAAAATTGGATGGTTGAGATTGAATATACAAAATCTTATCAAACGGATGTTAAATATTGCGGATTTGAGTATATCTAACAATTATATCTAAAATAGATTTTATTTCATGATTTCGAGTTCATAAAAAACAATATTTAAATATATATCTAAATTTAATTTTTTTACATTGAAATATTAAAAAAGAAAGTTTAAATTTGAATTTAAAAACCTAAAATAAAAACCCTATTAATCATGCTCTTATATAGATAAGGGTTACACACTTTCATTGATCATATATGAACTCTCACCTTAAAGTTTCTATATCGATATATTTTGAAAGAGTAATGATATATACCATTCAAATGTCACCCAATGACGTGGCGTGAATTAGTTGGTTGCAAATCTTTAATCAAATCAAGAAAATAAATATATTAATGATTTGCAACCAACCAATTCACGCCACGTTATTGGGTGACATTTGGGTGGTATGAATTTAGGTGGTATATATCATTATTCATTTAGAAATATACATTTAAAAATATAAGAGAAGTAAATAGAAAGATTTTGTTTTAATTAAATAAGATCTATTAACTTATCATTATAGCTGGTTTAGTAGTTATTTTTGTAAAAATTAAAAGATTTTAAAATTGTATTTTGTTAAAGTCAGAATTACTCCAAACTTAAATGACTCGAAGACGTATAAAAAAAACTATCATCACTCTAATAGGAGAATTTGCTTTCACGAAATCCATTTTTTTACCTGTCATTTATTACGTACAGTGGAGTATTAATTGCAAATTCGCTTCCACAAAACTAGTTTTGATATATCATGAAGGGTAGGTTGGATGAATTTGGTGGTATATACTTATTGTTGTAATTACGATAGTATTGGTTATTATTTACCATTAGATAAAATACAATTCAGAAAATGCTTTGTTAAATCAAAAACAAAAAATCATGGTACTCCAAACCATCGTACGTGCCAGATGGTCAAATCCCAAGTTGTGGGAGAAAAAGCGAAGAAAAACTCACCTACCAAATAGACAAGTAGACAAGCTAATATGCCACGAATCTTCGTATATCTTGCATGCTACGAATCAATCAACCATGCCTATATAACATCTTACATCTCCACCATCAATTTCTTCAAAACAAAAAAGCCTCGAAAACACATTTATTATTCAATCAAAGAGAAAAAGATCAATCAAGCCAACTTCTATAGCACCTCAATGGCAGCCACTAAATTGTTACTCATGTCTAGACTAATAGGTCCTGGTCAACCTTCGTATACTTTCTCAAATGTGAATAGAAATCAAACATCTTTATTCAAGTGTACGGGTAAAAGCTGCATAATTAAAAGCAAGCAAGGCTTCAATGGAGATAAAAGTACTAGGCAAAAGTTTGCACCACCAGTGAAGGCGGCATTGGCACCGGCTAAAGAGTTTGTCGAGACAAAGATCGATAAAGGGTTAGATTTGGTTTTGTTGTTAAGAATTGTTTTAGATTTAGTTCTTCATGGTTTTAAGATAGTTACTAAAAGAAGACCATGGAGGAAGTTATGTGTTCAGACCTTTATAGAAAAGGTATGGTTCCTCGTTTTTTGTCTTGTTTAATTCGTTACAACATTTTAAGTTTTTGTTTTAAAAATAGTTTACAGAAAACAGTTATTGTTTTTCAAACAGATTGTACATAACATCAAGAGTTCAAAATTCACGGAAAATTATAATATAAGTCCGTGCTACTGATTATGCAGGTCATAATTGATTGCCGATTCTTTACACTATTTGCAGTTGGCGGATCTTTGTTTGGTTCAATATTATGCTTTGTCGAGGTAAAACATAAACATTTTCTTAAAATGCTCCATCTTGTAATTTATGGTTTCCAAAATAAATTAATTTTTCTCTTTGCAAATCTTAATGATCTATATCACATATCTTTTATGGTCTATTGAAAATTCAAAATTATGTCTTAATTTATAAGTATTAGTTTCACAAAGAATTATAAAATATAGACTTTAATCATATATTAATTTAAATCAAGCCTACTTTGTAGATATATATATATATAATAATGATGAAGATCTTTTTATTGTTTATATTATAGAGCATGATTCTTCTTATTATTGCAGGGTTGCTTTTTAGTAGTAGAATCATATTTCCAATATTTCTTTGCAATTGCTCCAAAGTCAGATCAAGGACATATCATGCAGCTTCTGATTGAAGCCTTAGGTATAATCTCCTATTCACTTTGTAATTTACATAATGGATCTTCATGCAAATAAAAAGAAATTGAGGGACTTAATTTCATTCTACAGATATGTTCTTGGTGGGAACTGCAATCCTAACATTTGGGATGAGTTTATATGTCATGTTTGTCGGATCATCAAAGAGCTCACAATTACAACATGGAGTTACCTTCTATGAGTTACCTTATCTAAAGGTATACTTTATAAACTCTGTTCCTTCGTTGTTTCCAGAAAATACATGTTTCTTAACATTTTTGATAATGATGATCGATTGTGTTCCGTAACAGTCTCTGCAATCAATGATCGGAGTGGGGTCAGTTATGCAAGCGAAATCAAAAATTGGTGAAGCTGTGTTAATGCTACTCCAAGTTGGAGTATTGGAGAAATTCAAAAGTGTGCCATTAGTGACTGGTTTGGATCTTGCTTGTTTTGCTGGAGCTGTATTTGTTTCATCGGCTAGTACATTTCTTCTCTCAAGGCTTACTACTTTGGCGGTCATTACAAGTACACAAATCAACAACAAAATGTGAAATCTGCTCACATCCTGTGTTTTTTAGAGAGTCGAAAAGATATAATTTCAACTAAGTAGCCTTCAAACCCATATGATAATTATAATAGAAGGTAGTAGCCTCAATTAAGTATAGTTGTCTATTGCCACTTTTGTATTCAAATTATTTGATTCAAACACATTGTTTTCTATTAACTTTTTTTTTTTTGTATTTATACCATGTAATGCAAAAAAAGAATGAGTCACTACAAGAAAACTTCTCTGGTATACAATTTTTTGATGACAATTGTTTCAAGTTTCAACCGTCATATACAAAATTTGACTCCTGTTTTTTTATGACTCGTGTTTAAATAGTCAGCATTTGAATCAATTTTCTTGACAATTTTAATAAACCGTCCACCAAAAATCAATTCTTCATAATCTGTCTTTAAAAGAATATCAAACGAAGCAAATATATAATCATCACAAAAATTATCATTTATAATTTTTGTTAGTTTTTTTTATTACTTATATTTCATTTATTTTAAAAATATAGTATCAAAAGAGGTGTAGATGTTGTAAAAGTGGTAGGTAATTTACTTTTATATTATAAGATATAGGTCTTATTATGGATACTCTTGGGGTTGCAAAACCGGTGTTAAGTCCCGTCATTTCAGCACCTAAATCTTCACCAACAAGCCCCAACTTAGCTCTCCAAATATACACTATTACACCGAGAGCTGCACAATGATGTTATTAAAATAACCACCAGTTGTACAAAAGAAATGGTTTCCCGAAAAGAAAAATAATGAAAATAAAAACGAGTTTAAGTGTAAACAAACTCTTACACGGGAAAAAACGAAATAACAATTACACGGAAATTGAAATAACGTTTACACGGAAATTGAAATAACAATACACGGAAATTCCAATAACAATACACGGAAAAACGGAAAATACACTTACACGATAAAGGAAAACGAAGTCACCGTCAAACTATGGTTGTTAAAAAGATATTCCGGAGTGACCGGTATCTCTAACAGAACTAAAACTACGTTCAGGAAAATATAGAGAGTAGGTGGTGAGGCAGAGAGTCTTTCCTTTGGTGTATTTTCGTGGCTTCTGAAAGTGGAGTGAGTGCTCTTTATATAGGGGAGTGAAGAGGAGGACCCAAGCCTTCAGAAACGTCTCATTTAAGGCCCACGATTTCCTCCCGAAATTGGCTAAATTGGGTTGACGTTTTTGATTGTCTTGTAACCCCCACGTTTTTTATTTGATTTGATTTTCTGTAACAGCTTAGTTGACCTCCTTTGATATTCCCACGTGTTTGACTTGTCTAAGTAACAGCTGCTGGGATATTCTTTCACCTTAACGCGTGCGAGATTGGTGGAGATTTGTCTCTACGTTTAAGTTGAGTAGTCAACCCCCCACTATAAGAGCTGGTACAAAATCCCTTTCATTTTTCATTTTTTGACTCCCCAAACTCCCCAAACTCCCCACGACCCACGACCCACGACCCACGCCCCACGCCTTACGCCGTCGCCGGTGCCGGTGCCGGGCCGGGCCGGGCGGGTGGTGGTGGTGGTGTGCGCGTGTGGGCTAGATCAATGCCTTGCCAAGTGCATGATTATTGGGTATTTGGACTAAGTTGATATCACAAAATATAAAAATAGCTATAACTCTTTATATCCCACCAATGTGGGAAGAGTTTAAAACACAAAATTGACCATCAAATCTACTACTGTCACAACAGATGTCCAACAATCCCCCACACATTTGAATGTCAACAAAAGATTTGGTGAGAAGGTTCCAGAAAGAAGAATGGGTGAATTGTACTTAAGTGTCAATATCTTGCGATTTGAATTGACACGTAGTGAAGCGAGGCAACCACCGAATTCCGTTTAAGTGAACTTACTCTTGAACTTTAACGGTTATCGATCGAGACCCTCACAGCACATACTCTACCCGGTTTAAGGTTATGGTTCCCTCTAACCTCACCTTTCGGTTCATCAAGCCCTTCTCTAAGGACCACCCTTTACGGGCTATTGATGTCTCCCGATTTGTTCTAATTATTAGCCCTTTGGAGACATCCTTTTAGGTGAATAAATGACTTGTTTGTTAGACTTTTAGGCCTATTTGATCATATTGCACTTTCTCCCCTTGGAAATTAACTATTTGCAGAATCTGAGCTTTTGTGCATAAATTTGACTGTTTTTAATGCAAAGTTAATAGGTTCTTGAAAGACCAATCCAAGGAGAAAAAGTGAGAATAGAGTCTTAATGTATTTTAGAGTGTTAGGAAATGATTTCTAGTCGAGTTTCTATTTTTAGAGTACACTTTCCTATTTTGATTTCTTGATTTATTGATTTATTCTTTTTAAGCATATGCGGTTTAATTATTTATTTAATGTGAAGCTTTAAAGAGATAAATGGTAATTACTTAGAGTCCAAGTCAAGATAAAGATGAAAGGAAAGAAGATTTACATGGAAATAAGAAGATTTGGTAAAGATTTATTTAAAGGAGGAAAAGATAAAGCTGCCTTTTGAAATCTGAAATCCAGCCACGTTTTAGGAATTAAATCATAATAAAAGATTGGCATGGATTCTGGACGAATGGTCTGCACCAATAGAAAGAGCTTTCCAAGACAAGCAGTTTCATATATTGGAACTTCTCAAACGGATAAGTATTGAAAAAGATATGATCAAATCAAATCAGCAGAATCTTACCTTCTAAAGAGCTACGAATCTGAGAGTCTTTGACTTGTCTTCCACTCCAAGCAAAATTCGACCTAGACTCCTCCAACACCTATAAATACACCCCTTAACCTCCTACTTTCACACACTTCAGAGAATTACACAAGAGGCTTAAGGTTTTCAAGTCAGAGCACGAAGGAGAGAAGAAGCTAGAAGCTGGAGGAATCCTGTTCTTCCATCCATAGTCATTCTACCCTTTAGGTTTTTCATTTATCTTTTGTATTTGAACATGAATTCCTTTTATTTAATGTTAGTTTTTAAATCCATCATGAGCTAAATTTCTTTATACTTGAGAATCGCATAAAAGGGATGAACCTTAATTAATGTTTTCTATGTTTTGAATTTGGGATTGTTAGATTTAAATTGAATTGAGTTTTAGGTATTGGATATTACTTTGTTTCATTACTAATTCTTTTAGGAACAACTAGAATTAGCTGTTAGTATTTGGGCTATTCCATATAGTGGCGTATGGATCATCCGACAGGGGGGTTTGAATACAGATCTAGGTAATACCCGTGTAATGTCCGTTATTGACCGACAGGCTTAACTAGTTACATAGCCAAAGAGGTAAAATCATATCATCCGAAAAGCCATATTCGACCATACAGGTGTTTATGATACTTTAGGATAGCTTCTAGGTCCACCCGACAGGGGGCTAGGAGACATTAGAGTCCCGACTAATATTATAATTCCAATTCTACCCTTAAACATAGCATAGATTACATTGATTAGGTGGATTCCTTTGCGAGGATCAAGTATCTCTCTTATCTGAAGTTAGTCTTTTATTTGCTTTATTTCCTTTCTGTTTAGTTAATTTAGTCTTTATTTTATTTGCATCCTTTATTTTACAAAAACCAAACAAAAATCTATTTCTTTTAATTTCTGTTTAGCAATTATCTCTACTATCTGATTAATATTTGGGTTGAACCTAATCCGTCCCTGAGAACGAACTTGATTATCATATATTACTTGGGACAACCGTACACTTGCGGTTAAGTGGTTCCTTTATTTTGCACTTAATTTTATAACACACCAGGACCCACCAAATTTTTGGCGCCGCTACCGGGGACGGTAGCGTGTGACCCCGGTGTTAATCTTTAGTAGTTTAATTGTTAGTTTAGTTTTAGTTTTATTTTTCAGTTTTACGCTTTGGGTTGTCTTTCTTTCTCAGGTTTACAGGTTTTGGTTTATGCGTGAAGATATCGTGATTCTTGCAAATCCCGAAAGCCTAGTTCGTGAAGCAAACAAAAGAAAGAGAGACGCTAAAGCAAAAGAGTCAGAGGAGCAATTAGCAAGAGAAACAATGGCTGGTCAACTCAATCCAGCTGCTCCTCGAAACAATGATCCGTGGTTCGCCAATGGCCCTGCAGAAGCTCCGTTTCGAGCTCCTCCCCTCGGAATTGGCCCTGCAAATATTAATGTCGAGAGATTCAGACCCGATCCTGGTATGCTATCTCAGTTTCAAAGTTATGGCAATTACCGAGGTACACCCAGTGAAGATCCGATCCGTGCTGTACAGAAGTTCATGCAAATTTGCGATTCTTATATTACGCAAGGAGTAACTAAGGAGCAAATGTATTTTGCTAATTTTAGATTCTTCGTTATTGATGGAGCAAGTGAGTGGCATGATTCGCAAGAACCCGGAACAATTACAACATGGGACGCATTACAAACCGCGTTCTTCGATAGATACTACCCAACGAATATGAGATTAGACGCGCAAGTTGAACTAACCTCATTCAAGCAAGAGGAAGACGAGACTTTGGGTAGAAGTTGGAAGAGATTTCAGATTTGCTTACGAAGAGTCCCTGATCATGGCCTCACAGAAGTTCAACAGATGAAGATATTTTACCGAGGACTTGATGGCTCTTCAAGAAAGGATCTAGACTTGCTTTGTGGTGGTGGATTCCTACAGGTACAACCAGTTCATGCGAAGATTATTTTGAATAGAACTGTAACAAATGAACTTGGTTGGAACACTGTAAGAACACCTGTTCGAGGTGGAAATACTGCGTCAATTGAAGAAAAATTCACCGCCATGGAAAACAAACTCGAACAACAACTGAAACAGCTTACTCTAGCTGTTACAAAAGGTGCTACTGGTAGAAGAGCAGATGTTAATGTTAGACAAGAAGTTTATGGATGTTCTAACTGCGGTACACAAGATCATGATTGGGAGACCTGTCAAAACAATCCAGAATCCGTAATGTTCATATCCAACCGAGGAAATTATAATTCAAGTGGTCAAGGCTATCAACCTAACAGAAACCATCCGGGTTTCCAATATTCAAATCCAAATGGGGCTGCTAATCCAACTTACGCATATCAACCACGCCCCCAAGGAAACAACTTTCAACCAAGACCTCAGAACAACTATCAAGGTGGACAAACATACGGATATCAAGCTCAGAGACAACCTCCTCAAGATGCTTATACTGAAACCATGAACCAAAAAGCTTTACCTGCTCAACCTCAAGAAGGTGCTCTAGATGTTCAACAAACCTTGACAACACTAATCAGCATTCAACAGTCTACCACGGCAACACTTAAGATGATGGAAACACAAATGGCTCAGATAAACAAGCAATTAAATCAACGTCAGCAAGGACAACTACCAAGTGATACTGAAGAACCTAAGCAGAGAGAAGAATGTAATGCAGTAACACTTCGAAGTGGTAAGAAGCTCGCTCCACCTCCTTTTCCCGTTATGAAAGAAAAAGAAACAACTGTGAAGGAGAAACCGGCAAAAGAGGTGGAAGAAAAAGAAGATGAACCCGAAATAGTGGAAGTGGAGAAGATTCCGGAGAAGCCAAAATCCAAAGATGTTACAGAGACCCGTCCTCCTCCACCTTTTCCCTCGAGAGTTCAGAAGAAAGGAGACATGGCCAAATATCAGAAGTTCTTAAATATGGTACGTGGTCTCAATATTAACGTTCCGTTCTTAGATGCTATACGCGATGTTCTGAAATACGTTAAATTCCTGAAAAGAGCCATTACCAACAAGAGACCATACCGTGAGAATGAGATGATAGGATTACCAGAAGAATGCAGCGCTATATGCCAAAGTAAGTTGCCACCTAAACTACTTGATCCTGGGAGTTTCACGATTCCTATTTCTATTGGTAATGAGTGGCAAGGAAAAGCTTTGTGTGACTTGGGCGCAAGTATCAATTTGATGCCCAAGTCAATTTTCGAAAAATTGAAGATAGGAAACGCTAGACCAACTTCCATGATCCTACAGATGGCTGATAGATCCCTCGCTCATCCAGAGGGACGAATTGAAGATGTCCTCGTCAAGGCAGGTACGTTAATCTTTCCAGTTGATTTCGTTATTCTTGAATACGACGCGGATAGGAATGTCCCCATCATCTTGGGTCGACCATTCCTAGCCACGGGGCGTACTGTTATTGATGTAGAAAACGGCGAATTAACTATGCGAATCCAAGACGAGACGGTAAAATTCAACGTGTTTAGGGCCATGAAGTTTCCAGATATTCCTGAAGAGTGTTTCCGCATGGATATACTCGATTTAGCTACGCAAGAAACGTTCGACTGTATGAATTTTAATGATATCTTGCGAGCATCCCTAACACTTGACTTACCGGAATTGATGGAAGAACTAACCGACACCGTAGCTGCTTTAAATTCCGGAACTATGAAACATAGGCATCTCGCCTACGAGCCATTCCGAGAACCCGGGGAGATAGTATCTAAAAAGAAACCATCTATCGAGTCTCCCCCACAACTAGAAGAAAAGCCGCTTCCATCACACTTGAGGTATGCGTATTTAGGTACTAACAACACTCTACCTGTTATTGTTTCAGCTACTTTAACAGGTCCTCAAGAAGACAAACTGTTGCGCATACTAAGAGCTAACAAAGAGGCGATTGGTTGGACTATTGCTGACATCAAAGGTATTAGTCCTTCCTATTGCCAACACAAAATCATTCTAGACGATGAAAACGCGCGCTCAGTTGAAGGACAAAGAAGATTGATGCCAGCTATGAAGGAAGTAGTGAAGAAAGAGGTTATCAAGTTGCTAGATGCGGGAATCATCTATCCCATAGCTAGCAGCGAATGGGTGAGTCCAGTTCAATGCGTACCAAAGAAGGGTGGTATTACTACCATCTTGAACGAGCAAAATGAAGCCATTCCCTCAAGGACCGTTGTTGGTTGGAGAGTGTGTATGGATTATCGGAAGTTGAACAAGGCCACTGGTGGTCCTTTGTGTGTTCTAAAATAAATGTAAATAATAATCGAACCACAACCGCAAGTGTACGGTTGTCCCAAGTAGTATATCTGATAATACAGATTCGTTCCAAGGACGGAATGGTTGATCACAATGTTTAGCAAGTAGTGATTGATGCACTTATGAAAAATAAAGGACAATAATATATTTGTTTGGTTTTTGTATTAATTCTAAGGAATGAAAGACTAATGCGAAAATGTAAATAAATAACTAAGACGCTAGTAAATAAAAGTGATACGCAAGTAAGAGCAGGTAGTACTTGAGAAGCGCAAGGGTTTACCTAACTATCATTTATTTCATACATTGTTAAGGGACAAATCGGTAAATTTGTATTGGTCGGGATTCTAAAATCTCCTTACCCCCGTCAGGGTGGACTAAGGAGCAACTCTCAAATGCTACAAACCCCGTCAGGGTGATTATAGTCCACTCTCAAGTGTTTAAGTTCAAATTACCCAATAGGCCATAGGTTTAATTAAGCTCGTCAGAGTCAATAATTTCTAACCTACATTCATTAACTAGTTCGGTACCTAAACCCCCCGTCAAGGTGATCCAATCGCCACTAATTGGAATAGCCTAGACACTAAGACCTATGATTGGTTAATTACGTCAATTATAGTAGATAAAGCGCAAATTAAAGAAAAATACAATTCACCCAATTTGATTTAAATAATAATAATCCCAAATCCAAATGTATAAAACGAAATCAAATTGGGATTAACCCATTATGCGTTCTCAAGCACTAAATTAGTTTAGCTCATAATAATTGAAAAGATAAAAACTAAAGAAATAAATAGGTTCAACATGTTTTACAGAATAAAATAGAAGAACCTAATTACGGAATTGAATTGGCTGAGAAGTGGAGATATAGACCGTCTCCAGCTCTTGCTTCTTCTCTTCCTGCCTCTAGCTTCTTCTCTGGTGTCTGACTCTTAAGCGTATGTTGTATTATGAAAAAGATATGAAGTGTCTGAAAATAGAGGTCTAAAGCCCTTTTATAATGTTAAAAACGGATTAGGGCTTGGACTTAGGAATAAATCAATAATTAAATGTCCAAGCCCAAATTCTAAGCCCAAAATCCCGTAACTGCTGATACACCTTCACTAAAACGGCTTTTCCCGATGCGTTACAACTCCGATTGACCTCATTCCAGTTGCTAAAGTTCCGTAACTCGATAAGGAATGTTTTCTCTTCAAAGGTCAGCGGCTAAATCATCTCTTAAGCACCTCGAAATCAGCAATCTATAGCCTGGAAAATGGATTTTCAGCTCTAAATAATATCTTCGGGATTTATCTTCAAGCCTTGACTTTATATCGCGATCTTTGACTTTCTCCTTGGATTCCTCTTCTAGCTAACATCTAAAACCTGTAAAATCTTCACTAAAAATACCAATATTACGCGCAAAAGCTTAATAAATAAAAAATGCTAGAAATAAAAGAGGAAAATCATATTATTGCATATTTAGTTCAAAAGTCTATCTAAATAGTCAAATAAACACCAAAAATGATGTCTCCTAAGGGTCGAAAATACGAACAATTAAGGAGACATCAAGACCCCCAACTCAAACCTTTGTCGTCCCGACAAAGCAAAACTAAAAACAAGGGGTAGAAGTAAATGCAAGAACAAATAGAAGCTTAGCAAATAAACCTAAAGCAATTCTTAAGATAAATCTCATATAGCAAAACTTTAAAAACTAACATATACATACACTAATCATGCAACATCAAACATAAATAATCTCAATCATAAAATTAAAGTCGCAATGCTTGAAGATTACACTTGTACTCATCTCTGTATGATGGCTATAGGGTGGTCATTAATCCTAACTCGCTTTGAACGCTCCACCTAGTGTATTCCCTATCAACAGAATTATAAATTCACTATGTACTTAAGAATCAAGAGGTCTTTACGGTTTTAATATTGGCTTAAGGACGGTGTGGATGTATATTTGGTAAATTTGAAGTGAGCTTTTGGCTTTCTCCTCACTTACCATCAACAATGTCCTCGAGCTTGAGTTTACGCTCAAAAATGTTCTCACTCACCCATTTGACGCGCTAATGTTGCGTCCCCAATGTCAACCCAAATAAAACTAAGATGATTTCCAAAAATATTCCACTTTGCCGATTTATTTGTTCTTTCTTTCTTTTTCATTTCTTTTCTCTTTTTTTTTTGTACAAGATACCCATGACCATCATTTTGATGTGAAAAGTCATGTCTCTTATATATATATATATTTTTTTTTTTCCTCTTTTTTTTTTTCTTTTTTTCTTTTCAAATCCCGGCAAAGGGTTACAAATAATAATATCATCTACATTTTTGTGCCGCAATACAAACACATATAATCCCTTCCCAATGTAATTTCCCAAATGTGGTCCCACCACCCCAAACTCAAGCTCGAGACAAGTCTCAGGGTTGTGATTCAAGTGCGGGTCATTTGGTCATGCCTAATAATCTAAAGGATAATGGGCTTATATCGTGGCTACAAAAGAAAAGGCTTAAGGCTCAAAATTGGGCTAAGACGGATAAAATTAGAATATTAGGGATAGCAAGCTAAAAGGCTTCAAATGGCTAACAAAGAACTGCCCCTATCATTTTCCTAAGTGCATAGCTTGTCTTTAGATTATATCTAGGTGGGTTCTCTACTAATTAAGATTTCACGTTCTACACACCAAACATATTCCTTAAGTACAAGCTTACTTCATTTGCATTGTTCATTAATTTTTCCTATCAATTACCTATGTTCGCATGCAATTGTAAGTGCGTTTTATGTTATTTCCTAAAGTCCACTATTTACTATCATAGATTCATCAAAAGTATGCTTAAAGGGACATTTAAAATCTTCTATAGTCAAACGCAACTCCGAAAATTATTTTATTGAAAGCAATTTAAAGCAAATAAACACATAAAAACTGGGATGAGGCAACGAACCCCACCCCAAACTCAAAAATGAGTCGTGTCCCCACGACTCGAAAAGACTCAAAGCAATAAAATAATTAACACTAAATGAGAAGGGAAAGAAAACGTATCTGAACCAGCGCGAGGCTGGTGTCGGTGTTGCGTCCAAGTTGAGGTTTTGAATTCTTCATCGATGGTTGCGTTTAAAGTGTTCTTCATCACCTCGAACTTCTTCAAATTTCTCACGTTTTCATTTATTACTTGCCCTCTAAGCATCATCTCTTCTATCAAAATCTTCCTCAATACCCAATTCTCGTTCTTCACCATGTTCTTCGTACCTTTCCTAACCTTCATGGTCATCTCCGATGACCCCAAACTCAAAGCTTCAAGACCCTCAAAAGGTTTGGATAAAATTGTGATTTTAGTGTTCTTGAAGGTTTGGGTTTGAATTATGGATTAATTTTAGCTTTGGTGAAAGAAAACTTCGGATTAAAGTGTGAAGCTTTGGTATTTTGGAAGTTTAATGGTTTGATTGTGATCTTGGATGATGTTTAGAGGGAAGGATTGGTGGTATGATGTTGTTTTGATGATGATTTTAGGAGTGGTAGGAGGCGAGAATTCGGATTATAGGGTTTGGCTTGGAAAGGATGCAAAAAAAACTAGGTTTAATGAAGTTAAAACCGCCTCTCGTAACAGCTGGCCGGTATGCCTTCGGATTCGCCGGTATACCGGCCGATCCGCCGGTATGCCGGCCGAGAGGTCGGCGAATTTTTTTTTTTTTTTTTTTTTTTTTTTTACCTCAAAACGCAAGTGCATTGCGTCGTCGCTGACGCAATGGTCAGGGAATTTGAAATCCTTGACCGGCTAGCCGGCGGATACGCCGGCATGCCGGCGGATACGCGATGGCGCATTTCGAGACGCAGCAACCTTGCGTCGTCGCTGACGCAAGGACCAGAAACTCCTTCCTCTTTGGCCGGCTAGCCGGCGGATTCGCCGGCATGCCGGTGGATTTCTCGCTGGCGCGAATGGTGACGCAGCAATGCTGCGTCATCGCTGACGCAGTGGTCAGAGAGTTTGGGGGTCTTCAGCGTTTTGGCCGGTATGCCTGCGTATTGGCCGGCTAGCCGGTCAAACCTGCTGTTGACTCCATAATTTTTCGTTTTCTCCTCGTTTTGACCCCAAACTCATGACCATTATACCCCTGAAATCATCAAAAACAACTACCCTTCCTCATTTCTTAATAATAAACACTAAATTAACGAAAATCAAACTAAACTAAACTACGAAATTGAAATACTTAAACTAATATACAAGAAATGGCTTTTGTTTAACGTCGTTAAGCTCGACGGGTTACCTCATTCTCTAGTCATTGACATAACCTCCCCAGCAGTGAGTGAGGTTGTCAATAGTTGCAACTCGAAATTTGCATCCCTTAGCTTTTATTCCAACTAACTTATCTGAGATAACTTTTGCAACCACGAATGGTCCGAGCCAAGAACTTTTTGATTCACATGTCTTTGGAGGAGGTTTAGGCTTTTTCATAGCAACTTCTTCGCCTACTTTAAACTCCTTTTTCTTCCTTTCCTTCTTAGGTTCTTTCGGAACCTTCGTGACACGTGTTTTCTCTTTCTTCTTTGCATGATTGAGTGGTGGATTTCTCTTAGGATTTGGAGGAACGTTGATCGGTGGTTTCTTTCTTAGTTCTTTTTCCTCCACCCCTAAGGTTTCCACAGCATTAATTGGCTCTTTTCCTACCGGTTCCATTACATCTACACGAAAACATTCTTCATTGGAATCCGGAAGCTTCATAGGTCTAAACACATTAAACTTCATCTCCTCGTCTTGGATTCTCATGATCATTTCGCCGTTTTCTACATCAATCAAAGTACGCCCCGTGGCTAGGAATGGTCTTCCCAAAATAATGGGGACATTCCTATCCGCGTCGTAATCAAGTATAACGAAATCAGCGGGAAAAATTAACGTACCTGCCTTAACGAGGACATCTTCAATTCGGCCTTCCGGATGTGCAAGAGATCGATTCGCCATTTGCAAGACCATAGAAGTGGGTCTTGCTTTAATATTAAGCTTATCAAAGATTGATTTGGGCATAAGATTGATGCTTGCACCCAAATCACATAGTGCCTTACCTCTCCATTCATTACCAATAGATATCGAAATTGTAAAGCTCCCAGGATCAACTAACTTTGGAGGTAATTTACCTTGACAGATAGCACTACATTCCTCAGGGAGACCAATCATCTCATTATCACAATACGGCCGTTTGTTGGTGAGGGCTCTTTTCAGAAACTTAGCATACTTGGGTACATCTCTAATAGCTTCTAACAACGGAATATTTATGCTAAGACCTCTTACCTTGTTAAAGAATTTTTGATAATCAGCCATATCACCCTTCTTCTGAACTCTTGATGGAAATGGTGGAGGAGGACGACTTATTATAGTATCATCTTTCTTCTTCGGAATTTCATTAGGCCTCTCCACTTCTTCTACTTCAACTTCTTTATCTTCAGTCACCACCTCTTTTTCTTTTCTAACTTCTTTTTCTTTCATAATCGGAAAAGGAGGTGGAGGAAGGTTCTTACCACTTTTGAGAGTAATAGCTTTACAATCTTCGATTTGGATTGGATTCTCAGTATCGCTAGGAAGTTGTCCTTGTGGACGTTGATTCAACTGTTTATTAATTTGACTTAGCTGATTCTGGAATATTTTCATATTTGCTTCAACTACGTTTTGACGTTCCCATGCTGCGTTTTGACGTTCCATAGCTTGTGTCTGGAGAGCGATTAAACTTTCAACTGTTTTCTGAAGGTTAACTCCTTCTTGTGGATGGGCAGGTAAGGCTTTCTGATTCATTGTGTCATCATAATTGTCTTGAGGAGCTTGTCTCTGAACATAATTTTGATTCTGTCCTCCTTGATAATTGTTGTGTGGTCTTGGATTGTAGTTGTTACCTTGGGGACGCGGTTGATATGCATAAGTAGGATTTGCTGCCCCATCAGGATTTGAGTATTGAAACCCCGGATGGTTTCTGTTAGGCTGATATCCATTACCACTTGAATTAAAGTTACCTCTATTGGACACGAACATCACGGATTCTTGATTGTTTTGACAATTTTCCCAACTATGATCATTGACACCGCAATACTCACATCCATATACCTCTTGTGCAACCTTTACCTCACCTCTTTTGTTCGAAAAACCTTCTTTCACGGCTAGAGTAAGTTGTCTCAGTTGTTGTTCTAGTGTGGTTTGAAGCTTTGTCTCTAGCGTAGCAAACTTTTCTTCGATATTAACATTATTGACTCCTCCTCTAACTGGTGTTCTTACTGAACTCCACCCAACTTCATTCTTGACTGTTCTCTCTAAGATGATCTTTGCATGAGCGGGTTGAACTTGAAGAAAACCTGCACCACATAGCATATCCAATTTCTCTCTTGAAGTCCCATCAAGGCCTCTATAAAATATTTTTAATTGTTGTTGTTCTGAAAAGCCATGATTGGGGACTCTACGTAAGCACATCTGAAATCTTGTCCAACTCTTTCCCACAGTTTCATCATATTCTTGACGGAAATTAGTCAACTCTAATTCAGCATCTAATCTCATATTACTCGGATAATACCTGTCGAAGAACGCAGCTTCTAATTGATCCCAATTGGTTATTTGTGTCGGATCTTGTGTATCATGCCATTCGCTTGCTCCATCAATAACAAAAAATTTGAATGTCGCAAAATACATCTGTTCTCTTGAGACTCCTTGTGTGATGTAAGAATCACATATTTGTTTGAATTTCTGTACCGCTCTAAGAGGATCTTCTGAAGGTCTTCCACGAAAATTCCCAAAATTTTGGAATTGCGCTAACATGCCTGTATCTGGACGGAAACGCGGAACATCGATATTTGGAGCACCTACTCCTATAGCAGGAGCATGGAATGGGATTTCTGGTGGACCATTAGTAAACCAAGGATCTTGATTCATCACGATTTGAGCTTGTCCGTTATTGTTCTGAATATTAACGTTCTCCATTTGGTGAATTAATTCTTCTACTTCTAAGGATTCTTGTTCTTTTTTTTTCTTGTTAGCAAGTCTGATTAATGATTCTGGATTATTAAGGATCGGAGGTGTTGGCTCTAGATCCTTAAAGAGTCTTCTTCGCATATACCAAACCTAAAAACCTGAGAAAACTAAACAAGCAAAAAGCGTAAAACTGATAAAAACAAAAATAAAAATAAATGCAACTATCACTAAAGGATAAACACCGTGGTCACACGCTACCGTCCCCGGCAGCGGCGCCAAAAACTTGGTGGTCCTTTGTGTGTTCTAAAATAAATGTAAATAATAATCGAACCACAACCGCAAGTGTACGGTTGTCCCAAGTAGTATATCTGATAATACAGATTCGTTCCAAGGACGGAATGGTTGATCACAATGTTTAGCAAGTAGTGATTGATGCACTTATGAAAAATAAAGGACAATAATATATTTGTTTGGTTTTTGTATTAATTCTAAGGAATGAAAGACTAATGCGAAAATGTAAATAAATAACTAAGACGCTAGTAAATAAAAGTGATACGCAAGTAAGAGCAGGTAGTACTTGAGAAGCGCAAGGGTTTACCTAACTATCATTTATTTCATACATTGTTAAGGGACAAATCGGTAAATTTGTATTGGTCGGGATTCTAAAATCTCCTTACCCCCGTCAGGGTGGACTAAGGAGCAACTCTCAAATGCTACAAACCCCGTCAGGGTGATTATAGTCCACTCTCAAGTGTTTAAGTTCAAATTACCCAATAGGCCATAGGTTTAATTAAGCTCGTCAGAGTCAATAATTTCTAACCTACATTCATTAACTAGTTCGGTACCTAAACCCCCCGTCAAGGTGATCCAATCGCCACTAATTGGAATAGCCTAGACACTAAGACCTATGATTGGTTAATTACGTCAATTATAGTAGATAAAGCGCAAATTAAAGAAAAATACAATTCACCCAATTTGATTTAAATAATAATAATCCCAAATCCAAATGTATAAAACGAAATCAAATTGGGATTAACCCATTATGCGTTCTCAAGCACTAAATTAGTTTAGCTCATAATAATTGAAAAGATAAAAACTAAAGAAATAAATAGGTTCAACATGTTTTACAGAATAAAATAGAAGAACCTAATTACGGAATTGAATTGGCTGAGAAGTGGAGATATAGACCGTCTCCAGCTCTTGCTTCTTCTCTTCCTGCCTCTAGCTTCTTCTCTGGTGTCTGACTCTTAAGCGTATGTTGTATTATGAAAAAGATATGAAGTGTCTGAAAATAGAGGTCTAAAGCCCTTTTATAATGTTAAAAACGGATTAGGGCTTGGACTTAGGAATAAATCAATAATTAAATGTCCAAGCCCAAATTCTAAGCCCAAAATCCCGTAACTGCTGATACACCTTCACTAAAACGGCTTTTCCCGATGCGTTACAACTCCGATTGACCTCATTCCAGTTGCTAAAGTTCCGTAACTCGATAAGGAATGTTTTCTCTTCAAAGGTCAGCGGCTAAATCATCTCTTAAGCACCTCGAAATCAGCAATCTATAGCCTGGAAAATGGATTTTCAGCTCTAAATAATATCTTCGGGATTTATCTTCAAGCCTTGACTTTATATCGCGATCTTTGACTTTCTCCTTGGATTCCTCTTCTAGCTAACATCTAAAACCTGTAAAATCTTCACTAAAAATACCAATATTACGCGCAAAAGCTTAATAAATAAAAAATGCTAGAAATAAAAGAGGAAAATCATATTATTGCATATTTAGTTCAAAAGTCTATCTAAATAGTCAAATAAACACCAAAAATGATGTCTCCTAAGGGTCGAAAATACGAACAATTAAGGAGACATCAGCCACCAGAAAAGATCACTTCCCTCTTCCGTTTATTGATCAGATGTTAGACAAGCTAGCTGGTAGAGAATATTATTGTTTTTTGGATGGATATTCAGGATACAATCAGATTTATGTAGACCCAAAAGACCAACACAAGACAACCTTTACATGTCCTTTTGGTACCTTTGCCTTCCAAAGGATGCCATTTGGATTATGTAATGCACCCGCTACTTTTCAAAGATGTATGATGGCAATTTTCTGGGACATGATTGATGACTTCCTTGAGGTATTTATGGATGACTTTTCTGTGTTTGGTGATAACTTTGAGGAGTGTTTACGGAACTTGGAGAAGGTATTGATTAGATGCAAGGAGACTGACTTGGTTTTGAACTGGGAGAAATGTCACTTTATGGTTCGAGAGGGTATAGTGTTGGGTCACAAGGTTTCAAGTGCTGGTTTGGAAGTTGATCGTGCGAAGATTGAGGTAATAAAGTCTCTTCCCCATCCTATTTCTGTAAAAGGGGTAAGAAGCTTTTTGGGTCATGCTGGTTTTTACCGACGTTTTATCAAGGACTTCTCCAAAATCTCTAAGCCGTTGTGCAACTTACTTGAGAAGGACACTGAATTCCTTTTTGATGAGGCTTGCATAAAGGAATTTCACGAGATTAAAGAGAAGCTTATTTCTGCACCTATTGTATTACCTCCTGATTGGAAGATTCCGTTTGAAGTTATGTGTGATGCTAGTGATCTCGCTATGGGTGCTGTTCTGGGTCAACGAAAAGATAAGGTATTTCATTCCATCTACTACGCTAGTAAAGTCTTTACAAGTGCTCAAGTGAATTATACCGTAACTGAGAAGGAGTTACTAGCTGTTGTCTATGCATTCGACAAGTTTCGTTCCTATCTTCTTGGAGCAAAAGTTGTTGTTTTTACTGACCATTCAGCGATTAAATACCTTATGGAGAAGAAAGATGCGAAGCCGAGGTTGATTAGATGGGTTTTACTGTTGCAAGAGTTTGATTTAGAGATTCGGGATCGAAAGGGTTGTGATAATCAGGTTGCTGATCATATGTCACGTCTTGAAGGTTCTGAATCTAATGGAGGACCTGAGTTGGTAAGAGAAGAGTTTCCTGACGAGAGTTTGTTTTCAGTTTATTCATTAGAAACTCCTTGGTATGCGGATATTGCAAATCTTATTGTGAGTGGTTCTTTTCCTCAAGGAGCTACTTCACAAGAGAAAAAGAGACTAGCCCACCGTGCTAAACAGTTCTTTTGGGAGGATCCTTTCCTCTACAAAGTATGGAGTGATCAGATGGTGAGGAGATGCATCCCAGATAAAGATATTCTATCCATTATTATGGGTTGTCATGATTCACCATACGGAGGGCACTTCAAAGGAGACCGTACAGCTGCAAAGGTACTACAATCCGGTTTTTATTGGCCCACTTTACATAAGGATTGTCATGAGTATGTCAAGAAATGTCACAGATGCCAGTTTACTGGTAATATATCTAAGAGAGATGAGATGCCGCGTAATAATGTTTTGGAAGTTGAGATATTCGATGTATGGGGTATTGATTTCATGGGTCCTTTTGTGCCTTCTAACGGAAACCTGTACATCCTACTAGCTGTTGATTACGTGTCTAAATGGGTAGAGGCTGTAGCTCTACCAACTAACGATTCGCGAGTAGTGATTAAATTCTTGAAGTCACACATCTTCACTAGACATGGTACACCTCGAGTTATAATCAGTGATGGAGGTTCACACTTTGTGAACAAATATTTGAAGAAAGTTCTAGAGAAGTATGGTGTGAGACATCGTGTATCTACCGCGTATCATCCACAAGCCAATGGTCAAGCTGAGGTCTCTAATCGAGAGATCAAATCCATTCTTGAGAAGACAGTTGGTTCCACACGCAAGGATTGGTCAATGAAATTAGATGATGCGTTGTGGGCATATCGTACTGCGTTCAAGACGCCTGTGGGTGCATCTCCGTATCGTATTGTGTATGGTAAGGCTTGTCACTTACCTCTTGAGCTTGAAATGGGTGCCTATTGGGCAATTGCGGAGATGAATATGGATCCAACCTTAGCTGCGGAGAATCGTATGATGAAGTTGAATGAACTTGACGAGTTTCGATTTCATGCCTATGAGAATGCCAAGCTTTACAAAGAAAAAACAAAGAGATGGCATGACAATCGGATTCGTGAGAAGAAATTCAAAGTGGGACAGATGGTCCTCAAATATAACTCCAAGTTCAGCAACTATCCGGGCAAGTTGAGATCAAAGTGGTCTGGTCCGTTCGTGGTGACCAAAGTTACACCTCATGGGGCGATAGAGATAGAGAATCCAGACGAGCAACGCACCTTCATGGTGAATGGGCATCGTCTAAAACTGTACCATGTAGGCGAGGATACCAATCGCAGAATTGATCCACATCCGGGGGAGGTCATGTACCTCCTTGAAGCTGAATAGATGCGAGAGGTAACCCGTCGAGCTTAACGACGTTAAACAAAAGCCATTTCATTGTATATTAGTTTATTGCTTTCAGTTTCTCAATTCCTAGTGTATAATTCTAAGTTAGTGTCAAGTTTTAGTGTCTACTTTTAAAGAAATGAGAAGGGTATTGTGTTAATGGTGCAGGAATCGAGTTTGGATTGCTTGGAGAAATTTTTTGGAAAATCAAAGGCTGGCGCGGACTACCCCCGCGGTGTACCCCCTATACCGCAGGGATGTACCGCGCCCCAAAAACCCGTACCACGGGTCTGTACCACGGGTTTTATCCAGAAGCAAGAAAAAAATGAAGCTGATAGCCGCGGTGCACCGCGCCCTATACCGCGCCTCAAAAACCCGTACCACGGGTTGTGTACCGCGGGTTTTTTGACGGAGTATGTGCAGACTACCCCATGCACCGCACCCCTACACCGCAGGGCAAAAACCCGTACCACGGGGTGCTAGCTCGGGGTCAAGACAGAAGCGAAAAAAATCAATAGCTTTTGCGCGCGGACTACCCCGCGGACTACCCCGCGGACTACCCCCTGCACCGCAGGGATGCACCGCGGACTGGCGGTTTGTGAAGAATTCGAAGCCCAGTCAACTTCTAACCTTAAGGAGATAAACCCTAGCCTCTTCCACACGAATTTTCCAGCTCCCAACCCTATAAAAACACCTTGAAGCTTGATTAAACCTCTACAACAAACCCATTAACATCATCAAATCTCTCCTCGATCCTCCATAAACACATCCTCTACATCAAATTCATCACAAAACACCATCAAGATCATCAAGCTTTCAAGAGTTCCTCCAAGATTCATCAAGAAAACAACTTCCTTCATCTAATCCAAGCAAGAAACTCAAGCTATACCAAGTTTTCTTAACTTTATTCTATCCTTGGTATAAACTTGAGTTTGGGGTCAATTCAACCATGACAAACAGAACAGATGCTTTGGATTATAAGAGGAGGTGTTGTATCCTAGGGAAGAACAAGAGTTTGCCTGGTTCCACAATTGAAAAGGCCATCAATCTTGATGAGCCTACTGAAGAAACACAAGAGAAGGCACCTGTACCACCACAACACGGGAAATTAACAGCAAGGATGAGGGTATCATCAAAGCCTACAGACAAGCTACAATTTCAAGTACAAGGTTCTTCTTCTTCTCAAACTGATTCTGGAATTCCACCATGGGCTCACAATTTGCAACAAGAGTTCAAACTTTTACGATTAGACATCGGAGCACTTTGGAAGGAAATTACACAGATTAAGTCAACATTGGAAGAGGTAACTTTGTTCATGGATATTGATAATTATACTCCCCCTTTGGAGGAGGACACTATAGATCTTCATGGCCAGGTACCCCGTTCTAATTCTTCTTCTTCTTAATTGATGGTAGACACTAGTTAGGTAGTTTAGTTTAATTTTATTGCTTTATTGAGTCTTTTTTCGAGTCGTGGGGACACGACTCACTTTTGAGTTTGGGGTGGGGTTCGTTGCCTCATCCCAATTTTTTGTGATTTACATGCTTTCAATAAAATTAACCATAGGGTTGCATGACTGTAGAGAATTTTAAATACCCCCATCAAGCATGCTTTTTGTGAATTTATGATAGAACTTTAGGAGTTAGTATGAAGCTGAACTTTAATTGCATGCAAGTATGAAGTAATTGATAGGAAGAATTAATGAACAATGCAAAAGAAGTAAACTTGTGCTTAAGGATAATAGGTCGTTTGTAGAACGTGAGATCTAAATGAGTAGAGAACCCACTTAGGTATGAACTAGAGACGAGTTGTGTAGATAGGAAAATGATAGAGGCAGTTCTTTGTTAGCCCTTTGAATCCTTTTTAGCTGTCTATCCCTGAATTAATTCTATCCTTCTTAGACAAATTTTTAGCCTTTAAGCCTTTCTTTTGTCGCCACAATATAAGCCAATTTCCCTTTAGATTATTAGGCATGACCATATGACCCGCACTTGAATCACGATCCTGAGACTTCCTGTCTTGAGCTTGAGTTTGGGGTGGTGGGTCCACTATATGGGAATTTACATTGGGTTGGGATTTTTGAGCTTATCAATGATGCTTTGTGCTTTACATGATGATGATTCACAGGTTTATTGTATTGTAACCCTTTGCCGGGGTAATAGTGAATGGAAAAGAAGCTTCGAGCTCAAGTTATGAATAGGCATAACTATGAAAAATAGCATGATATCTCAACATCATAAATAGAGTCATAGCTATAAGAAAAGAAAAAAAACGAATGATTTGAAAAGATTATATATTCGGACCGGCAAAGTGGAAATTTTTATGTGAGTCATCCTTAGTGCTTATTGGGTTAATTTGGGGACGCTAATTAAGCGCGTCAATTGGGTTGAGTGAGAACGTTATTCGAGTATAAACTCAAGCTCTTGGACAGTTGTTGATGGTAAGTGAGGAGAGAGCCAAAAGCTCACTTCAAATTTACCAAATATACATACCATACCGTCCTTCAGCCTATGCTAAAACCGTAAAGACCTCGTGATTCCTAGATGCACAGTGAGTTAATAGGGATTATTCTAAGTGGAACATTCAACACAAGTAAGGATCGAGGAACACCCTATAGCCACCATCTTGAGATAAGTAATAAGCGTAACCTTCTAGCATTGTGAAATTAATTTTGAATTGATATTGTTTTGTATTTGATTTTGCATGATAAGTGTAGGGGTATATTAATTCTTAAGTTAGACTATATGAAATTTGTTTTAAGCTTTGCTTCGGGATTATTTTCTAGATTCTACCTTCTGCATTCACCTAAAAGATCCTTTGTTTTATTTTTATTTTGCTTTGTCGGGACGACAAAGGTTTGAGTTTGGGGTCTTGATGTCTCCCGATTTGTTCTAATTATTAGCCCTTTGGAGACATCCTTTTAGGTGAATAAATGACTTGTTTGTTAGACTTTTAGGCCTATTTGATCATATTGCACTTTCTCCCCTTGGAAATTAACTATTTGCAGAATCTGAGCTTTTGTGCATAAATTTGACTGTTTTTAATGCAAAGTTAATAGGTTCTTGAAAGACCAATCCAAGGAGAAAAAGTGAGAATAGAGTCTTAATGTATTTTAGAGTGTTAGGAAATGATTTCTAGTCGAGTTTCTATTTTTAGAGTACACTTTCCTATTTTGATTTCTTGATTTATTGATTTATTCTTTTTAAGCATATGCGGTTTAATTATTTATTTAATGTGAAACTTTAAAGAGATAAATGGTAATTACTTAGAGTCCAAGTCAAGATAAAGATGAAAGGAAAGAAGATTTACATGGAAATAAGAAGATTTGGTAAAGGTTTATTTAAAGGAGGAAAAGATAAAGCTGCCTTTTGAAATCTGAAATCCAGCCACGTTTTAGGAATTAAATCATAATAAAAGATTGGCATGGATTCTGGACGAATGGTCTGCACCAATAGAAAGAGCTTTCCAAGACAAGCAGTTTCATATATTGGAACTTCTCAAACGGATAAGTATTGAAAAAGATATGATCAAATCAAATCAGCAGAATCTTACCTTCTAAAGAGCTACGAATCTGAGAGTCTTTGACTTGTCTTCCACTCCAAGCAAAATTCGACCTAGACTCCTCCAACACCTATAAATACACCCCTTAACCTCCTACTTTCACACACTTCAGAGAATTACACAAGAGGCTTAAGGTTTTCAAGTCAGAGCACGAAGGAGAGAAGAAGCTAGAAGCTGGAGGAATCCTGTTCTTCCATCCATAGTCATTCTACCCTTTAGGTTTTTCATTTATCTTTTGTATTTGAACATGAATTCCTTTTATTTAATGTTAGTTTTTAAATCCATCATGAGCTAAATTTCTTTATACTTGAGAATCGCATAAAAGGGATGAACCTTAATTAATGTTTTCTATGTTTTGAATTTGGGATTGTTAGATTTAAATTGAATTGAGTTTTAGGTATTGGATATTACTTTGTTTCATTACTAATTCTTTTAGGAACAACTAGAATTAGCTGTTAGTATTTGGGCTATTCCATATAGTGGCGTATGGATCATCCGACAGGGGGGTTTGAATACAGATCTAGGTAATACCCGTGTAATGTCCGTTATTGACCGACAGGCTTAACTAGTTACATAGCCAAAGAGGTAAAATCATATCATCCGAAAAGCCATATTCGACCATACAGGTGTTTATGATACTTTAGGATAGCTTCTAGGTCCACCCGACAGGGGGCTAGGAGACATTAGAGTCCCGACTAATATTATAATTCCAATTCTACCCTTAAACATAGCATAGATTACATTGATTAGGTGGATTCCTTTGCGAGGATCAAGTATCTCTCTTATCTGAAGTTAGTCTTTTATTTGCTTTATTTCCTTTCTGTTTAGTTAATTTAGTCTTTATTTTATTTGCATCCTTTATTTTACAAAAACCAAACAAAAATCTATTTCTTTTAATTTCTGTTTAGCAATTATCTCTACTATCTGATTAATATTTGGGTTGAACCTAATCCGTCCCTGAGAACGAACTTGATTATCATATATTACTTGGGACAACCGTACACTTGCGGTTAAGTGGTTCCTTTATTTTGCACTTAATTTTATAACACACCAGGACCCACCAGCTATGAACTAGGTGGATTTATTCATTTGAGAGTGGTGTAAGGACGTATCCTCAACACTCTACCATGAATATTTGGGTTTCAAAGTTACCCTTGAATTCATCAAGTCCTTCTCAAAAGGACCACCATAAAGGCTATGAATTCAAATGTGAGTTTCAACACTCGGTACGTCTTTTTTCATCAAGTCCTTCTCAAAAGGACCACCACAAGTGGCTATGAACAAGACGATTTAGGTTTGAGCCTTAGGGATGGGGAAATTACATTGACTCATTAGTCACATGTTCCCACTTAGTGGGTTTTAGACCCATCCCCCTCGACGTCTCCAGGACTAGTCTCCTAGTCCAGCCTTTGGTGAACAGATAAGCTAGATTCTCCTCTGATCGTACAAATTCCAAGGCTATCACACCATTCTTCAGTAATTGTCTTACTGACCCATGTCTGATGCGAATATGTCTCTTCTTCCCATTATAGGCGCTATTATGAGCGACTCCAATGGCTGCTTTTGAATCATAGTGGATACATACAGGTGTGGCACTTCCTTCCCAAAGTGGCACATCCGATAAGAGACTTCTCAACCACTCAGCTTCTTGCCCAGCTAACTCTAGTGCTATGAACTCAGACTCCATGGTGGAGCGTGCTATACAAGTCTGTTTGGAAGACTTCCACGATACAGCACCTCCCCCTAAGGAGAATACATAACCACTGGTGGAGTTTACTTCGTCATTGTCAGAGATCCAGTTTGCATCACAAAAACCCTCAAGGACTGCAGGGAATTCGTTATAGTGCAGGCCTAGATCGATGGTAACCCTCAAGTATTTCAATAGACGGCGAAGTGCAACCCAGTGATCACTATTTGGGTTATGAGTATAGCGACTAAGTCTACTCACAGCATAGGCAATATCGGGTCGAGTATAGTTCATTAGGAACATTACACTTCCTATGATTTTAGCATATTCATTTTGGGATACAGCATCCCCAACATGTTTGGATAAATTAATGCTAGAATCATAAGGAGTATTTACAGGCGTTACCTCAAAGGAATTGAACTTCTTCAGCATCCTTTCTACGTAATGAGACTGATTCAGGGTAATACCATTACTACTTCTAATGATTTTTACCCCAAGTATTACATCAGCTTCTCCCATATCTTTCATGTCGAATCTGGAAGACAAGAAGCGTTTAGTCTCATTTATAATATGAATAGTAGTACCGAAGATGAGCATGTCATCTACATAAAGGCAGATGATAACACACTCTGAATTTGTTACTTTGGAGTAAACACATGAGTCAGAAGTGTTAGATATAAACCCATATGAAATGAGAGTACTATCTAGTTTTTCATACCATTTTTTCGGTGCCTGTTTCAAACCATACAAGGATTTTTTCAACTTACACACTTTGTCCCCTTGACCAGGGACCACACACCCTTCAGGTTGAGCCATGTAGATCTCTTCATCTAGATCTCCGTTCAAGAACGCGGTTTTGACATCCATTTGATGTATTACAAGTTTGTGAATGACGGCTAAAGCAATAAGGGTTCTTATCGTGGCAATTTTGGTCACTGGGGAATAAGTGTCAAAGTAGTCTAGACCTTTCTTTTGGGTGAAGCCCTTAATAACAAGTCTGGCCTTGAATTTTTCTATTGAGCCATCGGGTCTCAACTTTTTCTTAAAAATCCATTTGCTATTAATAGGTTTGCTACCCCTAGGTAAATCGGTTAATTCCCATGTATGGTTACTTTTAATTGACTCAAGTTCACTGTCAATAGCCTCTTTCCAAAAACTAGCATCTATAGATTTTAAAGCATCATCATAAGTTTTTGGGTCATCCTCCATGAGGAAACAATTGACTACCTGTTCGTCTAATAGATCGATGTGAGAACCTTCTGTTATAAAGGTTGTTATAAAGTCTGGGCCGAAGCTAGACTCGATCCTGCGCCTCTTGCTTCTCCTAGGTTCTTCCTCGGGAATACTACTAGGCTCCATGGAAGTGGAGGGGTTAGGAAAAACATCACAAAGAGGTACCACATCATTAGTAGATAAATTATCAACAGGTAAAGAAGTATTGACAGTATTTCAATCTTTCAAAGGAAAAACATGTTCAAAGAATTCGGCGTCTCTAGATTCACAAATAGAGTTATCTTCTAATGACAAGAATCTGTATGCCGCACTATTCTGAGTGTACCCTATGAAAATTGAGTCAACGGTTTTGGGTCCAACGGTGACAGTTTTAAAATCAGGTAGTTTGACTTTGGCTAGGCACCCCCACACTTTTAAAAATTTCAGGTTTGGTGGAAAACCCTTCCACATTTCATACGGGGTCTTTTCTAGGGATTTATGAGGTACCCTATTAAGTACATAACAGGCTGATAGGACAGCTTCCCCCCACATGTTGTTTGGTAAACCTGAACTTATTAACATGGCATTCATAGTCTCTTTAAGGGACCTATTCTTTCTTTCTGCTATGCCATTTTGTTGGGGTGTATAAGGGGCACTTAGTTCGTGGATAATTCCATTTGTTTCACAAAACTCTTTAAGGGAATTAGAACTATACTCGCCTCCTCTATCGGACCTAATTCGTTTGATTTTACAATCTAGTTGGTTTTCAACTTCGGCTTTATATTTTAAAAACGCATTTTCCGCCTCATCTTTAGTTTTAAGAAGATACACTTTAGTAAACCTAGAGTAGTCATCTACGAAGGTTATGTAATAAAGTTTTCCACCTCTACTAGCGGAGTTTTTAAAATCAGCTAAGTCCGAATGAACTAATTCAAGCAATTTGGTTTGTCTCGTAGTAACGGATTTAAAAGGTTTTTCGCAAGTTTGGACTCTACACATATTTGACATTTTTCAAAGTCATCCACGTTGTTAACGGGTATTAGTCCAAGTTTTTTAAGCCTTTTAATAGACGCAACATTTAAATGGCCTAATCTACCGTGCCACGTTTGAACGGACTCAACAATATAAGCGGAATTAGATGCATTCTCATTAAGGGTTACAGTGTTTAAAACAAACAAGCCATTATTAAGGTACCCTTTCCCCACGAATTCGTCATTTTTGGTGATAATGACTTTACCCCCCTCGAAGACAAGTTTGAGACTAACTTTGTTAAGGAGAGCCCCGGAAACTAAGTTCCTACGGAGAGAGGGGACGAAGAGAACATCATTTAGTTCAAGAGTCTTACCAGAGGTGAGTTTGAGGGGAACCTGACCTTTCCCAAGAATAGTAGCGGTGGAAGAGTCACCTAAGTACACACACTCACCATCATTTGCCTTTTCGAATTTCTTGAACAAGGCTTTGTTTGCGCAGAAATGGCGAGAAGCTCCAGTGTCAAGGATCCACTCGCTCTTATTCTCTACCAAGTTTACCTCAACCATTACCGCAGCGATTATTTCTTCGGTCTCAGTCAGATTCGCGGCGGCTTTGGGACCCTGGCCAGCTCTCTGGGGACATTCGAAAACTTTGTGCCCTTCTTTGCCACAACAGTAATAGGCCCCTTTAGTTTTTTGAATCTTACCAGAGATCTTGAACCCTCCACCTTGTTTGTTGGTGTTGCCACGATTCTTATTTCCCCCAGACTTAGATTTGTTTGATCCTTGTTGCTTTCCCTTCCCTTTGAACCTGTCTTTGTTACCTTGGCCAGAACCTTCGACTAGATTAGCTTTGGAGGAATGAGAAGGGAAAGAGATTGACTTATCCTTTAGTCGATTCGCTTCTTCGACTTGGATGTGGCTGATGAGCTCTTGGAGGGTCATTTCTTTCTTTTTGTGCTTGAGGTGGTTGCGGTATTCACTCCAAGATGGGGGAAATTTCTCAAGCAAAATGTTGGCTTGAAGAATTTCACACATCTTCATGCCTTCGGCGATTACCTCCGCGCATAGGTTCTCGTACACGTGAAGTTGTTCAGTCATGGGTTTCTGATCCGTAAGTCTAAAGTTATACCAATTCCCAGTCACGTACTTTTTCTTACCCGAATCATCGGCCCCAAACTTCTTCTCAAGAGTTTCCCATATGACCTTTGCCGATTTCTCTTTGGCAAGGAGGTCAAAAATGGGATTAGTAACGTTGTTCAACATCTAGCCCCGAGCCATGGTGTTAGCTCTTTTGAACCTAGATTCGAGGGCAGCATGCCTTGCTAGCTCTTGTTCAGTATGGGCTCCAATTTCCAAAAGTGGAGGAGCCTCGACTATAACAAAGTCGAGTTCATACTGTTCAAGGCATATCATTAATTTTTGCGCCCAACGCTTATTGTTAGAACCATTAAGGGGTTCCAACTTGTTTGCGTCGAGAAGAGGCTTTGTGTTCAAAGAGGAACCAACAGCGGAAACAGGAAGAGCCATTTTCTAAAATAACCGGTGGAAAAGAAAATAAATATCTTTTTAACTTGTTATTAAAATAACCACCAGTTGTACAAAAGAAATGGTTTCCCGAAAAGAAAAATAATGAAAATAAAAACGAGTTTAAGTGTAAACAAACTCTTACACGGAAAAAAACGAAATAACAATCACACGGAAATTGAAATAACGTTTACACGGAAATTGAAATAACAATACACGGAAATTCCAATAACAATACACGGAAAAACGGAAAATACACTTACACGATAAAGGAAAACGAAGTCACCGTCAAACTATGGTTGTTAAAAAGATATTCCGGAGTGACCGGTATCTCTAACAGAACTAAAACTACGTTTAGGAAAATATAGAGAGTAGGTGGTGAGGCAGAGAGTCTTTCCTTTGGTGTATTTTCGTGGCTTCTGAAAGTGGAGTGAGTGCTCTTTATATAGGGGAGTGAAGAGGAGGACCCAAGCCTTCAGAAACGTCTCATTTAAGGCCCACGATTTCCTCCCGAAATTGGGTTGACGTTTTTGATTGTCTTGTAACCCCCACGTTTTTAATTTGATTTGATTTTCTGTAACAGCTTAGTTGACCTCCTTTGATATTCCCACGTGTTTGACTTGTCTAAGTAACAGCTGCTGGGATATTCTTTCACCTTAACGCGTGCGAGATTGGTGGAGATTTGTCTCTACGTTTAAGTTGAGTAGTCAACCCCCCACTATAAGAGCTGGTACAAAATCCCTTTCATTTTTCATTTTTTGACTCCCCAAACTCCCCAAACTCCCCACGACCCACGACCCACGCCGGTGCCGGGCCGGGCCGGGCGGGCGGCGGTGGTGGTGCGCGCGTGTGGGCTAGATCAATGCCTTGCCAAGTGCATGATTATTGGGTATTTGGACTAAGTTGATATCACAAAATATAAAAATAGCTATAACTCTTTATATCCCACCGATGTGGGAAGAGTTTAAAACACAAAATTGACCATCAAATGTACTACTGTCACAACAGATGTCCAACAAATGATTCCTTATATCAGATGCATAAAAAGCACTCAAACCACATGTTTCAATGTCTAGCACAAAAAAAAAATCACATTTGTTATTCTATTTTTCATTACTATTTAATATAGGAGTTTAAATGTTATTAATGTTATTCTTCTCTTTAATAAGAAGGTGAAAAATATTCTAAATCAATATAAGAATGAATTATACAAAATTTATTTGACGAGTCGAGTAATACATAGATGTTATCTTATATCAACATTCATTTCCACACTTATGCAAGCTAATATATTCGATTGATCATTATATAGTAGAAAATTGCATCATTCCTTGAATATTATGGCGTGAAAAGGTTGATTGTTGTTATTGGAGTCTATTGTTTGTCTGAGGCACCGCTAAACCAATTCTGTCGGTTTTGTGAACCTGCAGAAGTTGCTGATTATGCACCGGGAATGAGACGCAAGACTGCTCAAGTTCTCTCTTTCGCGCTAGGTTCCAGACAACAAAAAGAGATGTTACTGCGATTGGGACATGTATTCTACGTTTTGTTGTAATTCAAGACTCATATGTATCACATGGCATAGACTAGAGATGTTGTCATCCCCACCATGAACTTGGTTTCAAGTTCCTTGGGAATCTTTACAAAACCAGGGTTCCTCCTCCCCTTACCATGTTCCTTGGAAACCCTGAATATGACAAGCTTTCACAAATTTTATTAGTGAAATATCTTAATATCTTAATCTAGAAATGATATATTTAGGTTCATGCATAAATATAATAAATATAGGGAATCATCAACAAGAGCAGTAATGATGACTGGGGCAGATTACTCAAACTTTGTTGTTGTTTTACTCTCGAATCTATAACAACCATGTAGGCAGACAATCCGATAGGCAGTCTAGCTACAGTTATTTAGGTGATATTCTGAGATTAGAGATTATCAGTTGATATATTGTGTAATTAATGCCCAATCATAAAAGTACATGAATAGTCTGATGATCCTTAGTCCTCTGTCCCAATACTAACTTGATTGTCAGAGTGTTAGCAGTAGACATACCTCACCGTGGTTCCAAACTTTGTCTAGTTTTAGAATAGCAGGCTCGGTCGTAGATAAATCAATAGTCCAAGCAACATTTAAAAGAATCGCTGGAGTTAGCGTACTTATATTGGTCGGAGTTTTTTTGAATTAATTATAATAAATCTCTATATTATACAAATTTAATAACCTATACTATACTATAAATAAATTCTCTTATGCCCGCCCGTCCTTGGTCGTATCTAAACAACCAGTAAACATTATTTTGGTCCACGCAATTGGCTTCTCCCATTCAACTAAATAATTAGGCAGTGAGCATACCCAACCATTCCACGCTTTTTATTTGATCTTTTATAATAATGAAAAATTACATTTAAAGTGACGCTCATAATAAAACCATGTCATAAAAGTGATTGAGCATACAATGACAATTACATACGAATTGTCATAATACCTTAGACTAAATGGTGACGTTTATCATATTAACCATCCTCATATCTCGTAGATATGTGTGAGGATTATCACTACACCGTCAACAAAGCGACTAAATAAACTTGACACTTATTTAATGAATCATCGTTATACATTGACACCACCGTTATTGAAACTTCTACTAAACGGTTACAATTTGATGTCTCCTTATTTGTGATATAATAATCTAGATTGGAGACATCATTTTAGGTGTATTTTAGTATTTAATTATATATTTTTATTCGTATTTTGATAAGTTCCTATTTCTTGTCTTGGTTTGATGAATTATTATTTTTAAAGCATATTTGGTTTAGTTTATGCATTAATGTGAAGTTTTAAAGATATATGGAAATTAATTAGATGTCAAATAAATTCTAAAGAGATAAGGAAAGAAGATATGGAAGGAGTTAAGAGATAAAAGGAAGTAAAGATAAAATAGGAAAGGAAAAGCTGCCAAGTAAATCTGAAATTCTGCAGCTACGTCTACTAAAGAAGATAACTTCAAATCGGATGAGAATTTGGATGATCAATCAAAAGGAAAAGTGTATATCTTTTTGCTGCGGTCGTTTCGATATAAAGTAGTGAAATCAGACCAATAACGAAGGAGTTACGACCAGAATAAGACAACACCGTTTATCCTATATCCAATATTTTAGGAAACGAAATTGAATTGGAAAAGGAGTCCAGTTACTTGCCTTCTACTCCAAGATTTCGACCTAGTGTCTTTCTTACACTTATAAATACACCCTTTAATCATTATAAACATGTCCTTGCCTCTCCTTAACTAGTCCTTAAAATTATTCATCATAGAAGTCATTCAAGAGAAGCAAGTTGACAGTATGTATGTTTATTTTAGTTTATTTCTTGTTAGCATGAACTAATTTTACCATAACTTGGTTTTGCATATGTATAATCTTTGAATTCTATTTTCTTCTATCTAAGTTTGTTTGGGAAAACCTTTTTAAATTGATTATAGCTCCTTAACCATATATTTGTTTATGTGTTTTAATTTATTTTTTATCTTAATCTTGATCACGTTAGGGTTTTCTTAATAGTAGTTAGATGGTCACTCGTAAGGGGCGTCTAATTATTGAAACATCACATAAACGTCTAGTGTGCGGTAGTGTTCCGAAAGTGCTTGCCTAACTAGATAGTCATTAGGATTTGAGATTTAATCACCGATCATTGCGTAGGGTCCCCTTACCCAAGTTCCCTGGTTATTGTTTGGTTGCCTCCTAAATCCACCCAGAAGGGGGTTAGGAGGAATATAGAATCCTGACTACTTATCTAAGAGTTTTAATCACCCTTATTAACTAGTAGAAGAAATAGAAGGATTAGTGCATGCTAGGAAAACCTGAGCTATACTTTCTCATCTTATTCTTACATATTTTTATTTACTGTCTTATTTTAATTAGTTAATCATTATTCCTCAACCAATTATTCACATTTACTTTTACTGTCTTTTAATTCATTGAACTATCTATTACTATGCTTTCTTGCTAATCCATTCGTATAACACACTAAGTCCATGAGAACGAATCTTTACTTATCATTTAAACTTGCATACGACATGTGATACTTGCAGTGACTACCGTACTCGGTTAGGGTGTTAGTCGCATCTTTTATTTATTTTTATCACACCTTAGCCGACACCACAATTACATATAAATTATCAACATATCTTACATCCACCGGTGACATGAAAATATTCATAAGTCTGACAAAACCGTGATGGTATATATGAGTGTCATTGTTATCCATTTGCGAATAACGACGCTACAAAGTAGGTGTCATTAATTTATCATTAAGATGTCTATAGTTTATTCATTAAGAAAGTTATATAACACTGATGATTGTGTTCGACGTCATAATAGACAAATCATAACGGCTTGATGACGGTTGATAGAGCGTCACAAATATCTATGATGACGCTATATATTCATCATAAAAGGTCATTGATATCGTCATCGTATGAGTATTTTTCTTGTAGCAAGTGCAAAAGACTGCAACTTATTAATGTAAATACTCATATATATATATATACAAATTTCAAACATATATGAATAAAAAATACTTACAAGACCATTATATTTATACAATTTAGCTTATGTTTGAAGAAATATGATATATAACTCTATTATAATTATTTTGTACATAAATCCACATATTCTTCAAAAGTTGGTTTGTGTGTTATAGTAACACAATAGATAACAGACAAGCTAGATTGGAGTTTACAACAAGATTTTTTATGTGTTTATTTAATACACAAATCTTTAATGTATTTATTTTTATGTGATTAAGGCATGCATAAACATGTCACGGTCATTTATTTTAATGGTGCACACAAAACTGAAGAAGAGAAAGCTACAATGACAGAATCATCACACTTTACTCCCGATTGCATGGTAGGAAGCAACTGGATATATAAGAGAGAATAAGGGAGGTGGGACGTCGTCTCACTTTTAAAAGTAAGTCATCACCTTCTAATATATAAAAAAAGTAAAACAAAAACATATCAAACTAATTAAAAAAAAAACATTGTGATCTTCAGATTTGAAGAGAATAGTTGGTCGCCACTGTCTTCTCCAAGCCGTCGCACGCGCCTGTCAATTTCCCAAACTTTAAAGTGAAGAAATCCGCCAGCAACCTGTCCTATATCCAACGGCATAGCAGGCCATCAATTTTTAGCTTTGCTTGTTTTTTTATTTGGTGCTAAAAGAAATTGCAGATAAATTCTTTTTTTTAATGGTCTTCAACACATTCTTGAATATCTTTGCCACATTTTGAGTTATTACGGGATAAAAAATATCAACGATATGGTTTAAATTAATGGCACTGCTTGATGATGATTCTTGTGCAACGAAGAACTCTATAGGCATACACCAACTTTATCTATCAACTTTATGTATGTTAAGGATCCCTCAAGGCCTCAAGATATTTTCCATCAGATATTGCCTATGTAGTAAAAGGCTGTAATTGGTGGATAGAAAACTTTACTATCTAAAACAACAATTTATCAAATAGTGTTAATTACACCATTGGTCCCTGTATCTATAATCTCACATTCTCATTTTCAATTTGATATGAAATTTTTGTTTATTACATATGTTTGTTTACATATGCAAGCTTTTATCAGATGAATGGCGCAAACTCTAAGTGCCCAAGTGGAATATAGATATGGGGAGTTTGAGTTTAAGCCAGCTTCAAGACCTCGTTTGCTAATATAAATAGTAGATATTTCTTTCTAATTTTAGAGAATTTGCAGGTTTAGGTGTGGTTAATGATAATATTTATGAAAATATTGAAAGGATCAAATCAAAATGGAAATGAATATTCTTCATGGTTTTCAGCTGCTCTGTATAGTTTTTTGGAGTCTATACCCATCACCCCTGCTTCAGCTGCAGTGATCGCAATAATGAATAAAGCATTTGAAAGATCTCTAGATTTAGTAGAGTAAGAATCAATTCCATAAACACGAATATTACTTCACCGAATAATTCATCTTCAATGGCATTCATTTCAGCTTTAGTAGAGTAGAAAATCCAAGAATAGACTTGTTTGTTTTTCTATATTTGGAGCATTGTGTGCTATATTTTGATTTAGCCTAATGGTTGCGCCAACAAATTCTGGTTAAGAGGATCCGTCATTTTTCTGTATCCAAAGTCGTGTCATATATTCATTTATTATACATAATATTTTGCATATGCTGCTATTCTGGGGTATACAAAGTTTTATGCACATGATTGAACTTATACATATTAACTCTATGTGTTGATCGGTCATGGATAAAGATTAATGTCAGATTTTTAACATATTCTGCTCGTGAACATATATTCAGTTATGCAACACTCTACATTCTGCATGATATAAACAGGTGATTAAAGGGAAAAAGATGTTTGGGCGCATGGGATGGAAACAAAGAACGGTGAAAAATGTGTGGGTTTATAAGATCGATCCTGCAAGAAATTTGATGTGGGTTAGGGGCCAGGTGAAGCTTTATATCTTGTGTTTTCCTTTCTCTTTATTTAGCGCTTAGAAGTATCTTTGATGTTGATGGGGTTGAGTATATTACAGGTTCCAGGTGCTATAAGAAACTTTTTCTTCTTCAAAGATGTTGTGTACAAGATGCCAGAATGATTGTTACTTCCATTTCCAACATACTTAGCACATGAACATGAAGATCCATTAAAATTGGAACCAATTGTAGCTGATCTTGGTGAACTAGATCCATTCATGGCTGCATATTAATTAGAAAATGAGTTGACCTGCTCATGTTGAAGATGACTAAATAACTTGTTTTTTTCCTTTCCTTCGGTTAAATGGTCATAGAGAATAGTGCAGTGGCATGGATCTTAATTTATATTATACTAGCTTCTTCACCAATGAAATATAGATAATACTTATTTTTGTAAAAATTTCCGTCATCTCGTTTTTATGTTTACAGAACATGGTTATCGCTTAATCATAATCAAAACTTTGATAATATTACAAGCTAATTTTTTTATGCCCTTGAATCAAGCTGAAAAGTTTCACAATTTTCATTAACTTGCTAAAAAGCTTCACATATAAGCAAAAATAATCCAATAATAATCTGCAGGAAACCATTTGTAATATTATCTATAAGTCAAACATAGAATATAAGATATGAAAGAGAAAGAGAGGACTGCATAATTTTAAACTTAGAATTGAGTTGACAAATTCATCATGGGAACCTTACAAAATCCATCATATACAACAAATAAGAAAATTACATCAATATTACAAAGCACCTAAACATTTTGTAACGAAAACAATGGAATTCATAGTAGACCTCGTATCTTAAGCTGGATTTTAGTTACAATTTCTTTTACCCGTTTTACTCTCTTTAAAACCTAGTTCCTATGTTGTTTCCTATACTTGTGTTAATGATGCTCCTAGTATGACCTTTTGATCGATTAACTTTAGCATAATGTTTGCTGCAACTAGTTCCTAAACATAAGAATTTTGTCGCGCAACAACATTGACCGCATTACAACTAGGAATGATATAGAATTTTCTATTTCGGTGGAGGATTTGTTCACGAGCAGAATATGCTAAGCATCTGATATTAATCTTTCTTCATGGCAGATCAACACCTAGAGTTAATATGTATAATTTCACTCATGTGCGTAAAACTTTCTATACCCCAGAAGCAACGACATATGCAAAAAATCATCCATAATAAATAATTACATGACAAGCCTTTGGATTTCCATGCTCCTTCTCATATTCCTCCTACTACCTCCATCGACTATATTCATCTGTTATTACAAAAAAAATTAAAAACAATGGGATAAATTCCACAGTGTATTAAATTAAAAATGTTTATGCTAATTTAAAGGATGGTTTCATTAAATAAACTATGTACTAGAACGAGCAGTAGTTGTTTGTTTATTAGAAGATCTTGTTACTTTCAGAGTTATGAAAGTATTGATTTGGAGAGAAATATTACTTTCACATCCACACCTGATGTACAGGGGCTTGAGGAGATACAAAGTGGTGGATTTTTTTAATTTGTTACACATGGGAACTTTCGCAGGTAGGGTGGAAGGTAGCAGCTGTTCTAATTAGTTCTAACATAAAATACATGGAACCAATAGCTTTTAATGGTGACCATGTACAAAGTGTGACAGGGAGCATACAAATATAATATTGTTCACCTGAATAGGGAAGTTGTTATGAGTTCGCAGATACAACTAATTTCTATACCACAATGGAAAGGAAATGGAGGTTGTGAAAGTAGAAGGAGAAACTCCAAGCCTTATTTTGAATTGGTGGAAAACAATTTTAACCTATATATTTCTTCAATTGGAAGATTGAGAGATTATGAAGGACTATGGAGGGCTTGGGTAGACAGGGAAACAGGGACCAAGGGTGAAATTAACACGAACGTTTCGCATACCCATAGTCATGTTCGAAGTCCATTTTGTTGTAATGGTGGAAGAGTGTGGGTCATGAATTAAGATCAATAATTAACGAAAGATTGAACGTGAAGCACCATATGGGTCATGTCTTCCTTCTTTGATGGAGTTTTTAAGGCGTGGAGGCTTCATAGGTGTTAGGATTAAGATCGGAAGATGAAAATAGGGGTGGTTGGGATTTGGGCTTAGCTTTGTAGTGGTTTGGACGGTGAGGCTGGTAGTGATCGTGGCTACACGGCGGAGTAAGACAGAGTAATTAGATTTGCTGGTAAAATTGCTAGAGAATTTTTTTCTCACGGTGGGAAAGGATAGGAGTGAGAGAGTGAAATAAAATGTAATAGGTTAAGGAAAATTCTTCCATCCTATATTGGATGATCCTACCCCAATTATATTTATACACATACCCCATGTTTTAAACTTACAAAAATAACTAACTTATTAATCTAGTGACATGTGTTTTGTTATAATTAATAACGGCTGCGATTTAAATATTGGACCATCTAATATTGGATGGAAGTATTTCCCGTTAGTTAATGTACTTTATTTTCTTATTTTTTTTCTTTATATACTAGTAGGCGATAACTCAATTTTAAAAGTGAGACGATGTCTCATCTCCCGTATTCTATCTCTCTCTCTCTCTCTCTCTCTCTCTCTCTCTCTCTCTCTCTATATATATATATATATATATATATATATATATATATATATATATATATATATATATATATATATATATATATATATATATATATATATAATGAAACTACTGCAAAAACATACTAACTTGTATTAAAAAAATTATGCACTATCAAGTGATATCAAGAGATATATATATAAATAATGAAACTACTGCAAAAACATACTAACTTGTATTAAAAAAATTATGCACTATCAAGTGATATCAAGAGATAAGGAAAAGGTTTTGATGAACGTGTACTATACTTACATGCAATCAGTTGAACAAGATAGACTGACATTTTTTATGTTCCCGATACACACACCGAGTGAAGATGACAAAGGAAACTCGAGCACGACATATTGGTCACTCCTCGTGTCTGATCTGAAAAGGGATGTGTGGACGCACTACAACCCAATCAATATGGTCCAGAATCTATTGGTCAAGTGAGTGGAAAAAAGGCACAAGTATTATACTCACTTATGCAAGAAGGTAAATAAAAAATTGGCAAGGCCACGCGGAAATCTGCATCTTGAGGAGTGCCAAAATTAGAAGTAAAACGAGGACTTAGGAGTGTATGTACTGATGTATGCTTAAAATTTGTTCAATAAGGGGAAGGTAAAACCATGCCGCACTAGAAGAACATCATATATAATATTCTAGATCGAGATGAGAATGAGGCTTGTAAAAAATCAACGAATTTGGGTTAAAGATAATGAAAAACCGACTGAAGATTGCAGAGTATTGGGAGATTGTTAGATTGTTTTAATATCTGTTGAATATTGAAGTTTCTATATTAGTTTATGAATGTTTTAATTGTTGAGATACTTAGAATGTAGTTAAAATGTTTGAACTACTTAATAGTTTGTGTGAAGAATTTTCCGCTAGTTCAACTGTTCGAACTAATGAATAGTTTATGTGAAGGTTGATATTCTTCTATGCATTGTAGTAATAAAAAACATGGAATTATTGTGTTACAGGAATACAAAAATCCAAAACTAATAACATTGTACTCTAAACTATAATCATAAATAACAACCATATTCCATAACCCCCCCCCCCCCCACCCCCCTCCACCCAACAATAAACAATAAACCTAAACATACAATAATAAAACACTAAAAAATGATAACCTAAGCGCTAAAAAACAAAAACCTTAAACCCTAAGCAATAACCTTAAAACCAGACAATTAAACCAAACACTTAAATCTAAAAAACCTATAAAATATTAACACTAATATTAAACCAAAAAAAGAATACCATAGACTAAATATTAAGGGTGAAAATAATAATACGATGGGGATGTGAGTTTATGTGGTACATAAATAAAAAACTTAATATTATGTATTAATGCATTACATAAAAATAGCGGTGAAAAAGAGTAATTACTAGTACGATGTGATATGTGATCTGTGAATTTGTGTGATACAACAATACACAAAAATACAGTTGTATGTGTTACTATAACACATAAATATGACTTTTTCATGTAACTATAACAAATAAATCACAGGGTATATAATAAAGGGTAGACATGATTGGGTATGTGAGATTGTGTTCTAGTAGGAGTCATGAAATTAAATTTTATGTATTGATGATTCACATGAATTAGGCAGAAGAAGGTTAAGAAGAAATATGGAATGGTCTACGGTTTTGTGTGTTATTATAACACCCAGAAAATGATATTTTTCGTGATGTTGTAACACAAAAAATCATAGAAAAATTCTAAAAAATTACCAAGGTGTTCATCAGACCAGTTATAATAGCGTAAATGTGGTTACATAAGTTATGAGAAAGGGGGTAATTATATTCCACAACCAAACAATCAAGAGGGACAAGTACCAAACCAATTTGTCATTTATGTGTATTACAAGATTACACAAATTCTATTCTTGTCTGTGTTCATGCAATACACAATTTGGCAGAGATGGGTGAAAAAGTAGTAAAAATTGAAATAAAAACAAATAAACTAAATTTCAAAATATGAATTGCTTAAAATCCCGTAAAAAATATTTCAATAATAAAACATCAAACTGTAGAATAAAAATATCTATTACATGAAGGAAAGTAGCTCAAAGAAATGTGACAAAGATCAATTCAACAAATGTACGACAAGTAAGAGTGAAAATCATAAAATTGTGCGGCATGTCTTTCTGATTTGATGACCAAAGTGCTCACAAAGACCACACTATCTGAAGATCATGTTCCATACGTGATATCAACTTCCATGGGGGGTTCGAGTCAACCTGATACACACTGTTTGAAGACCGATGATAAATCGATAAACGTCCTAATCAAAGTTATCATTGTAATTCAAAATCTTTTTCAGACAAAGCGTGGATTTCCATTTTTGAGATTCGGCTCAACGTTTAGAAATTAGGTCCATCAATTTTACACAAATAAGGTTGGGAAGATCCAAAATAGGACAATCATAGAAATCCTTAACCATATAATTAAACGACTTGACGACATTGGAGGTCATTTCACCATAACGTTTATGCTTAAAGTAGGCATTTATGTAATTCTCTCGGGAAAGATTATTTATGAATGTTACAGCGCGTTGATCAAAATATTTTAGGTTAGCTGCAACTCATTTCTCGTAATGATGAATTGTAAGTGCATTAGTACAAGCATTGAGCATTCCGGCCACCATCTCCATCTATGCACCATCACCCATTCTGGTCAAAGCATACCCCAAATTGTTAGCTACATAATACATTTAAAATAAATGATGATTTAATGGAAATATAGTGCATACTGGATTTATAATGTCCATGTAACGATTTGAGATGAACGTCAAATTTCGCTCATAGATAATTGGTCCAATTATCAGTGTCCTCTAAAAAGACTATAGCAAACGCAATGGGGTAAATACATGAACGTGGGTGAAAGCAAGGAAAAGAAAGAAAATAATGATTAAAACAAAAAATTACAATAAAAAAAACATTTTATTGTAATACTTTAACCCATATAAACAAAGATTTGTATAATGCAACAATGAATAAATAGTGGCACACACACATGTAGTCTTCGTAAAACATCAAAAAACACGAATTTTGTATTACTATAACACATAAAAACAAATTTATGAGTGCAGCAACAAAAAATCACATACGGAAAAATATGTGTAGTTAGAGTGAATTAAAATGAATAGGAAACATACCGTTATTGTCGTCCTTTGTAGTTGCAAAAAAGAGCTGACCCTTGTACTTGTTAGTCAGGAAAGTAGAATCGAGCAAGACCATGGGGCAATGACATTTAAAACCTTTTAAACCTTTTAAACAAGCACCAAAAGCTATGAAGCAATGTTAAAACTATCACATTCTTGTGTTACAACGGAAAGAGTACTCGGTGGCCGGATCGACATCCTTAAGATTAACTAGATACAAGTATAACCGATTATTAAATAAATCATTGTCTCTGTAAATTGCATCATTTGCTTTATTTAAACCTATCCAAGCGACTTTATAAGTAATTTTGTATCAATATTTATGCCAGATATCGACAATGACATCGTTTCCTGTCATGGAGGGGCGAGAAACCAACTCGGAGGTCATGTATACTAGTGGACGATTTCATAAGCGATCCACATGTATGCTCGGAGACAAAAAATTTCAGGTAAAAGTAACCATTTACCTTTTGCAAAGTTGCATAAAATTTTAATAAACAAACGGTAGATTCAGAATGGATACAATGCGCGCGTATTCGGTCGACGGTATTACATTCGTAAGTAAACTCAAAACCGAGTTCATAAGCGTATTTATAGAAATAAAAAAAACTGAAAAAAAAAAGTAAGAAACAAAGAATTAATCAAAAAATACAAAAAATCAAATATCAAAAAATAAAAACTAAAATCAAACAAAATTTCAGTTAAGAAATTCACCTGGAAACTGTGTTATTATAGAAAAACTAGATTTATCAAGTGCATGTAATCGACGTTATTAGTTAAGAAGCAAGCAATAAAAAATTAAAAAGTTAAAAAAAGGGTTAGTTACCTAAAAGGACCACATACCACCATTTTAGGCTCAAAGGGTCAAAACCAACAAAATTACCCAAATACCCTTAAATTAAAATTAACAGTGAAACCCACCCGTCCCACCATAGAAGCTATAAAGGCGAATTAAATACAAAGTGGTCTGCAGAATAAAAGGAAACAAATCTAATCATCTCCACAAATCATGCAATCCCACCAAAAAATAGGCCATCAATCCACTGATGGTTTCGTGTGGAGATCTCATAGTATTTACGAGCGTAAGGAAAGAAAATAGTGAGACGTCTGCTGAAGAGTAAGGCGAAGAAAAAATCTAATGGTTAGTTTTTTGTTTATTCTACTCTTGTGAATTCGAAAAATTTGAAGAATCGATTATTTCCCAAGTGGTTTGTAAATTTGTATGTAAAAAATTGGGTTTGGGTTTTGTGTTAATGGATAATAGGTTGACAGTGTCATGTATTCAGAGTACAATAATGCTGACACTCGTTTTCTGAATTATGTTGGTATTTCAATGAAAAAACAGTGGTGTTATTTGTAGACGCAATGTGTGTGACTTCCCTGTGTTTTTTGTGGTATTTTAATTAAAAGTTAGTGGTGTGTACTAGTTATTGGATGGTGTAATGTTTAGATTATATTTTTTTTGTTCCAATGTAATGTTTAGATTATCAGATTTCTTGGAACAGTAATGAGAACCACCTTTAGATTGAGATATACGAATACAACTAGATTGCAGAGCTTGAGAATCGCTTGAAATATCTAGAAGTTCCTACAACAAAACACAAGAAAGAAGACGATATAATGATTAATTTATAATTGATTAGTTTCCTTTAACAAGTCTAATTGATAGACGATATATATGGATGTGTTTCAAGTGTGTAAAAATATAGCAACATTAAAGGCAGATAATGATTGTAATTGGTTTGGTGGATTTTTACTTTTATATCACAGGTTTATAATTTAAAAATTATTTTACTTAAATAGAGGGTATTCTAGGAATAAGTAAAAAATTCTGGACCTTCTAAGGGACAATAAAATATGGATTTTATGGAGGTGGTGTGTGAGTATTTGGTCTTTCTTAGCTAATAACTCTTGAAAAAATTTATGAGCGAAATATTTTAGAAAGTATAAAAGAGCTATGTTTACACGAATATTCGTTAATAGAGGGATATAAACAAAAAACGAAAAGAAAAAATAACTTATGTAATAATATTTTAATAATATAGTTATAAATGGTTAAAATAGAAATTAGGTTTTCAATATGTAATTAAATATGAATTAATATCCTTCTTTTCACTCATTGATAGAAAAAAAGGTTAGGATATTGTTAATTGGATATTGTTCTTTTTAATAAATATTTTAATTTTTATTAAAAAGAAAAAAATAATTTAAAGTTTTTAAATTCTAAAATAAAGCAATCCCAAATGGACCTACAAGTCCAATGACAAATTTCCTTTTTAATCGAATATTACGGGTGAATTATGGAATACGGTCCACACGACCTTGATATTCCACGTAAAAGTCCCCCCTCCTAAGTATCTAGTTAGACCCCAACTAGATTACCCCAAAAGCCCAAATAGCCCCTCCCTATTCTATTATATAGCAGCCCAAATCCAAAAACAAAAACAAAACCAAAACCCTATTAGGGTTGGTCCGCCCCACACCCCACCCCCCTCCCCTTCTTCTCTCTGTAAGTACCCCACCCCCAGCGCTCTCTGACCCACCCCCTCCATGGCCGCCACACCTCCATGGCCACCCCACCCCACCACCAGACGAACACGAACCCCCTCCCCTTCTTCTGCTGTTCCGGCGATGTCAAAGAAGGCCACCACCACCAGCATGAAGCCCAAAACCGAAGCCACTGAAACCGGATCCCAGCCAAGCCCTACTCCGATCCACCACCATCGCCCTCTCCCTCGCCTCCATACCGAAGCCCCAGATCTGAGCACCACCACCAACGTGCGAAGCCACAAAGCAGCATCACACCACCGCGCTCCTCCTGTCGCCTCCCTCTGTACTGTACCCGTTGTGCCATTAACCTCCCCCACACCGCCGTGAACCACCACGCCGCTGTGCCATTAACCACCATCATCACCCCCTATCCCCACCATCATCACCTTCACACGACTGCTCACAGTGGTCGTGACCGCCCTCCGTCTCTGCTGCGCCATTCACCATCACCACCTGCACTTAATTTGCCGCCTCCCTCTCTGCTGCAACCTCCATCTCAACCCAGCAAGCTTCAGCGTGGTCCCTGCATCTCGCTGTCGAGATCTCGAACCACCATCTCGTTCAAAGCGAGATCTCGCACCACCATCAGTGCCGAGATCTCATCGTGGCCATTACATCTGATCTGGTTCGAGAACAAAACCACCGCCCCAATGGCGCTGCTCCACCACACACTCGATGCAGTCGTTGTCGGATCCTGCTGCAGATCTGGATCGATTTTGGGTGGGCTTTAGTTTTGTATATTATTGATATTATTTGTTTCTCTTGTTGTCCAGACCCAATGGGTACAGCCCCATTGCAAAAAACACTGTTAAAATGACTAGAATTGTATTCGTTCATCTGTGTATTCGTTCATTTGGGTACGGACCCGTGACAACTCCCGGTGCAAGGACCTATAATGCAATTACACCATAGCTATTATTTGGACAATGAAATATTATGTGAATTTGATTAGTTTTGGACAGGGACCTATTTTACAATTACACTATAATTAATTTTAAACCCTTTATAAAAAAAGATAGCTTAAACACATTATAAAAAGAGAAGTGGGTCTGTACCCACTTAAGCGCGCGTACCCATTCCGACACTAAAACAAAAACTGAAAAAAAGAAGTAAAAAAAAGTAATTAATTAAATGAAAAGGGTGTATAGGTAAATTGGCCAACCAATATTTGTAACCGAGGACTTTGTAAGAAGAAGTAAATAGATGGGACTTAAATAATAATGTTTAAGTTATTGGGGCTCAAATTTGTAATTTCCTCGAATATTACCATTAATTGTTAACTGGTACCCTTTAAATTTGATCTCAAGCCATAGTAAAATAAATATTGGGCCTTTCGTTTTGTATAAAAACCAAAAACGAAACGAGAGAGAGAGTTTAGGTCTGCAAAAAATCAGAGATCAATGACGATTAGGAATTTCTTCAAGGTCGTGGTTGCTGAATTTAAGAAGCCGCTTCCTCCGGCAGATAAGCCGGACTTCATTGATGGTCCATCAGGCCAAATACTCATAGGCTTCCTTTCGGCCTATATCTTACATAAGTTGGGAGCCTTTCAAGTTCAACGCTAGAACCGCTAAAATTGGTAATATGTGTATCATAATAATTATTATTATTATTATTGTTGATTGAGTGATTACTTAACCATATTAAATTGTGATAACTATATCGAACAATATATTAAAGGCATTAAAATAAAAAAGTTTGATTTTATAATCTAAACCGTTTATAGAAACTGTATATATAAAGGCGTTTGTATGTCTATAGCTAATTTCAAAAGTGAAAATATTGAGGATTGTTGAAACGCTTTTGTCTAAAATTATATATGCTTTTGTTTTGTTTTAGTATTCATCCGTGAATTGTTGGTTTTCTATTTTATAGTTTATCGATTTGGAACCTTTTTAATAAACTAATGGAGTTTGAAAAGTCATTAGTTCGGGGAAGGCTTGGGGGCCTAATTTATGTGGTGCAAATACGATAGTTTAGTGACCAATAGACACTTACCCTTTAATACTTTGCTTTTTTTCTTTCCTGATATCTCAAGTGTTAGGGTAATTTGTATTCTTAAGTTTTGCTCCAATGAATTTATAACCAGTTTCTGTATAAGTTCAAAGCATAAAAACTCTAATCAAGCTGTGGAGAAACTGAAGCTTTAGGTCTATTACCACAATTGAATCGTTTACAAGTGAAGTGTTAGTTGAATCCTATTCATATTATTTATTCGATTCCTTATAATAATATATGGTTATTGTTTATGTCCTTGCTGAGCTTGCTTTCGTTTCCTCACTTTTTATTTTTTATTTTTTATTTTTCTTCTCTTCAGGTAATGAAATGAGCGGGGAGTAATTACTAGAAAGTTTGGTAGCACCCTTATGGTGATTTTTTAATATAAAATAATTTCTGGAAAATATTAGTATTCTGACTATCATCATGTTTTAAATTTAAAGTTATGTATGTTAAGTTATGAATTGATGTATAGTGTTCTGAATTCTGAGTCTTATATCTTAGCTTTGTATGTTTGTGCTTAGACTCTTATTTTGCAAAAAAATTCTAGATTATTTGGAGGATGTGATATCTTTTCTTCTTTTTTATAATGTGGCTGAACCCATGCATACTCCCTAGATAAATCAAGATTATGTTGCCCATGTTTTGGGAGGGGAGAGATTGAGACCCTGAACCTCTCATACATTTAAAGTGAATTAAAGTGCATAAGAAGTAAAACATCCTGACCAAGTGAAGTTAAGGGGTGAATTATAAATTAGAGCCTAAGCAACATATGAGTTAATAATATAAGGTCTCCCACTAACTAGCTAGTTAGAAAAGCTCAAAAATTTCAAAATTCCCCCTAAGCTCTTAGTGAGAAACCCAATCCAAACTCACAAACCCTATTATTGCTACTTCTCTCTCCTTTCCCTTTATGTTCGCTTTCTCTTCTCTCTCCTCTCAATTTCTCTGAAAAGCCACCGTGCACTGTAATCACCGTGAAGAAGAAAAAGGCCGCCTCTATTGACCATTCTCCCCCAGATCCGGCAGCAAGTCGACCTTCACCACCAACCCAGCAACTCACCATCACGCCTCATCGCCGCGTCTTGCCTCCACCGTCGCCGCTCGTGGACAGATCTCACCATCTCGCCGCTTCGCTGCCATGGATCTTTCTCCACCTGTAACGAACAACTCCAGTTCGTGGCCATTCTCTATTCTCCAGATCTCCAGAACCACGAACCAGATGCGTAAGCCTTTCATCACCACTGCTGTCGTTCTCCACCCAGGTCTGGATCCACCGCCACTGCAGATCCGGATCCACAGTCGTTCTCCATCCAGCGTCGCCGACATTCATTCGTTGACTATCTTCAGCACCCATGAAGTCGCTGCCATCGTTGTCCATCTTCAACACCAACGAAAGATCCCGCCCCCGTTGACCATTTCAACCTACCGAGATCGAGTTTTCGTTTTGGGTTTTAATTATTTTTATTATTTTTTTGTTTGTTGTTCTCTTTTTGCAGATGGATTCATTCCCTCAACTGGGTACAGACCCAATGGGTACATCCCCAATATGTACAGACCTAGTGGGTACAGCCCCTGATCAAACAGTTATGTTCCAGCCCCATACTTAAATAGATAGTTGTAACTCGGATTTTGTAAAATGATTGTTTTGTAAATTGTTGTACTGGAAGATTAATCCAGCCCCAGTGTGTTGATTCTTTTGTAAATTGTTGTATTGGAAGATAGTGAAATGAAAAATGAAAAAAAAAATTATGACAATTGGAGTGAATCATAACATAATGCAATTTTGTTGTTTAGAATCAAACGATAAACAAGGTCGGAATCAAACTCTAACCAGGGAAGTGGGTCTGTACCCACTTATTCTGGGTTTGTACCCATTTATAAACAGATAAAACAAATCTGAAAAACTCAGCAGAAAAAAAAAATTAAATAAAACTAATTAATTTAAAGGTAAGGGTATAAAGGTAAAATGTTCTAACTATATATATGTAATTAAAGATTTTGTAAGAATAAGTAAAGAGAGGAGCCTTAAAATATAATGTTTAAGTTATTTGGGCTTCTTTTTGTAATTTCCTTGAAGTTAAGATGTGACCTCTCTTAGTCTTTTGCTATGACATATTTATCTTTGCATTACTCGAATTGACAAGCTAGCTAGACATGATCATTTATTATGAAAGGGGTTAACATTTAACAATAATAATGCAAAACGTAAATCCTAAGATCCGAGTGTCACTACATGTACCAAATATAACATATTAACAAAAAAAAATCTCAAGGGTCTCATCTCTATAAGTATTCTAGTTTTAATTTATATATATGTCTAAAATCCCATATTTCCCATATCTAAAACCCCTAAAACACGCACACACATTTATATATATCCCGATCCTTGATTTAAAACACATAAGAAACCCCTTCGATCTTGAAAAATGGAGCACTAGTGGTGACCTTTTGATCGGTGGTAGAGTTCATGGAGGTGGTGAAATGTTGTTCATGCAGGTAGCCTCAAATATGATGGAGGCTTCGTGGTCATTGAATGTGAAGATTAGGTGGTGGTTGGTTGTGTAGGTAGTGGATTTTAGGCGGAGCTAGGTGGTGGTTGGTTTGTGTAGGTAAGTGGATTTGAGGCGAAGCTGGGCGACTGTCATGGAGAGGAGCTTAGAAAATGCATGTTGCTTGGTCCATGGAGCTGAAGCTTAGACAGTGGTTGATTTGTGTATACGGGGGATCTGAGGCAGAGCTACCATCACTACTGGAATTCGCTTGTTTACCGACGGCGCGTGTCGTCGGTAATCCTCCGTAATTCGTCGGTAAACTGGATTACCAACGAAATTTCGTCGGTAAACGGTCGTTCCTAGAGATTGGTCGGTAAAATGAGACTTACCAACCAGACCTTATTCGTCGGTGATTTTACCGACGAGTAGAGGTCATCGTTGATTGTTAAGTTTACCGACGACGTATCTCGCCGGTAGTCTTTTAATTAGTTTTTTTTATAGCTGATAATTGAATTACATTAATCTTTTTTTTATTCCGTTTTCCGACGCCCATTAGCGACGACAAGGTCGTCGTTAATTATTTTTTTCTTTTTTTTTAATTGTTAAATCAGAATTAATTATTTATTTTTATGTATTAGCGACGAAATTTGTTTTTGTCGCTTATTTTTATTTTTTAATTAAATTTTTAAAATACATTTTTGTTTTAATTTTGTTTTGAATTGATTTTTGTTTTTATTATAAATATAATACAAATAAAATTGATAGATATGAAATAAAAATTCATAATTAATAGAAAAAACCGTAACATAATTAAAATCGTAGAAAAAGTCTTACAAAAAGTCAACAAAATCTACAAAAGTCAACAAAAACCAATTAAAAGTCAAATTATTACAAACCAAATCATACTTAAATATAAACCAACACAAACTCAACCAAACCAACTCAAACTCAACCAAACCAACACAAACTAATCCTCATCACCTTCACTCTCTTCATCTTCTCTTTCCTCGGTACTCCTAGTCGGGGGCTCGGGGGCGGCAATCGGGGGTAGTCCTTGAGCTAGTCGCATGCCATTTAGCGCATCGAATAGCATGTCCACTAAGCTCAGTTGCTGACTCGACTGGCTCGAAGAAGCAGTGGGCCTGATCGATGTGGAAGATGGATTTGGTATAGGATCAAGTCCTTGAGCCACTCGAAACTCGTTCATGCCTGCGAGCATCGCCTTCAGTAGCTCCTCAGTCGCAGCGTCCGGCTGTGTAGGAGTCCGGGCTCTTTTTCGGACCGGACCAATGTTAGGCACCCAATGTCTTGACTTGGGTGGGCCATGACCTCCATAATGGTCTCTAAAATCGCATCCATTTTCTCTTGCGCAGTGACTTCGGTGCCCTCGGCTACAACCTCCACAACCTTCTTTTGCATTGTCCCCCGTAAAACACCCTGTAATTAGATTTTAATTTAAAAATAAATTAGATTAGTATTAAAGTAAAGTTAAAAATAAAAATTTTATTTAAAGAAAAAAAAACTTACACTAGCTTTTTCTAATCGCTGGTCCCGAAAGCTGTCAGTAGCCGAATCGTAGGAAAGGTGATCTAAATAGCCGCTCAAAGGAGGAAGCTCAATCTCCTCTTGGGTCTGATCGTCTAAGAAAGTCATCGGCTCCTTCGTCACGGCCTTAAGCGACCCATATACAATTTTCAATACCAAATATTAAATAACTAAAAATAAATGAATTATTAAAATACTAAATTATATTTTTATTAAACGTAATTATACCTCCATTATAACCTCCCTAGTCTGGATAGGTTCCGAGACCCCACCCTGCTCGAACTAGTCTGCTGCTCCCGGTTTTTCCGATTAATCTCCGCCTGGGCCTACAAGTAATAAAAAAAAGAGTTATAAATCTAATAAATGACGAGTTATAAATTTAATAAATAAGTTCCGGTTTTAGTACCTTAGCGTTTTTATCATCCCAATTCTTCTTTGCAATAGCCCAAAACTCCGGTTAAACATCCGGGGGTGCAGTACTGTTGTTGGAGTAGTCGACCTTCAAGTCGGATTTCCATCTCCGATAGCAGGAAGAAGACATACTGTTCAGCTTATTGCAAATTTCCTCCCAGTCATCTCTTCTCCTCCAACCCTCCAGGTCGAAAAAATCTTGGAGACGTCTGACCATTGTTTGTACATGGGGGGGACGAATTCTCGAACCGCGTGCCCGGTCACCTGACCCACGTGTTTATAGTGTGGGCCCACTATGTTCCACGTGTGGACAATAACGGAGAATTCGATCGGTATGGGCCACCCAACTCTTCTTAACATTTCCTGGGCGGTTCTGAAGTGGTGCTTCGCGGTTTCCGGAGTCTTCTTTTCGGATTTCCTGTTGCATTGAGTAATATTTATTAATTATTTATTCATAAAAATTGAAATTATACTTATATAAACATATTAAATGAAATTGAAATTGAAGTCTTTTTTACCTGAAGGTTGTGCACGGTCATTGAGTTGGCGATTAGGATCCCTCGGGGGATCGCTCCCGAAACCATCTCCGTCATGACCACGACCCATCACATAAGCCATCTATAATTTATTGAAAATATTATCAATTTTAAATATTGCTTATTAGTCCCTATATTTTAATTTTACCTACAATTTTTATTTTATAGCAATAAGGTCCCCAAATTTTTTTATTTTGCTATTTAGTCCCTATATTTTAATTTTCTATACAATTTTTATTTTATTGCAAATAGGTCCCTATACTTTTTAATTTTGCAATTTGGTCCAAAAATCTATTTTTCTCTATATTTTTTATTTTATTGCAAATAAGTCCTTATATTTTTTTATTTTACATTTTAGTCCCTATATTTTAATTTTCCTACAATTTTTATTTTATTGCAAATAGGTCCCTACATTTTTTAATTTTGCAATTTGGTCCTTATATCTATTTTTCTCTACATTTTTTATTTTATTGCAAATAAGTCCTTATATTTTTTAATTTACATTTTAGTCCATATATCTATTTTTCCTACAATTTTTATTTATCGCAAATAGGTCTCTACATTTTTTAATTTTGCATTTTGGACCATTTATCTATTTTAGATTCCTACAAATTACACAAAAGTCCCCTGTATCTCTAAAAATCAATCCTAAAACATATCAAACATCTCCAAAAATACAAAAACCATATCAAAACCCTAGTTTTCTAAAAGTTTTCATAAATTCATCCGTTTGTGTTGTTTTTAATTCCAAAAATATACTAAACAACCTAAAATAACATCACTAAAATTCGGATTAAGCTAGAAACACTATAACAATCACAAAAAATTTCAACCAAAAAAAACAAGCAATTCAAAACCGAAAATTGTTACCTGTTACGTGGATAATGTGTAATTTTCATCCATGAATCCATGCCAAAAACAAGGAAACAAAAAAAAAAGATATTAGAAATTGAAATTGAAAATCAAAAACTAGAAATTAAATGGTGTTTATGGAAGGATTAAGCTTACCTTGTCGCTAGATTTGGTGTTGGATTGCCTCGGAACAGCTTGGAATGGGAGGAAATGGAGATCTTTTGGTGTAATTTTGGTGTAGAATGAGTTAGAAATGAGCCCGGTTAGGTCTTATAGAATTTTTAATTACCGACAACAGGCGTGTCGTCGGTAATTAAAATATTTCGTCGTTAATATGGGACACGTGGCCCACTCCGTACTCACGACGCTTGCGTGTCCTTATTTACCGACGACTAGGTCGTCGTTATTTGTTTAAAATCGTCGGTAATTTTCGTGGGCAGGAAACTTGACCGCCCATGTTGACCAATCAAATTTTCGTGGCATATTACCGACAAAAAAGGTTTAAATATCGTCGTTAAAGGTTACCGACGACATTCAAGTGATGAATGTTGTCGTTAAACCTTTGAAGATCGTCGGTAATTTTTATTTTTTTTATTTTTTTAATCCTTTCTCTTTTATTTGTTTTTTGTCCTACCTTTTTTTTTCTTTCTTTTTTCCCATACAATTTTTCTTCATTATTTTTCATTTCTACCCTTGTTGTGTTTAGTCAACTATATGAGTCAAACTTGAGTCAAATGTTAGTATTTGGTGTGATTAGTCAACTATATGAGTCAAATGTAAGTGTTTGTTGTGTTTAGTCAACTATATGAGTCAAATGTTAGTGTTTTGTGTGTTTAGTCAACTATATGAGTCAAATGTTAGTGTTTTGTGTGTTTAGTCAACTATATGAGTCAAATGTTAGTGTTTGGTGTGATTAGTCAACTATATGAGTCAAACTTGAGTCAAATGGTAGTGTTTGGTGTGTTTAGTCAACTATATGAGTCAAATGTAAGTGTTTGGTGTGATTAGTCAACTATATGAGTCAAATGTTAGTGTTTTGTGTGTTTCGTCAACTATATGAGTCAAATGTTAGTGCTTGGTGTGATTAGTCAACTATATGAGTCAAACTTGAGTCAAATGTTAGTGTTTGGTGTGTTTAGTCAACTATATGAGTCAAATGTAAGTGTTTGTTGTGTTTAGTCAACTATATGAGTCAAATGTTAGTGTTTTGTGTGTTTAGTAAACTATATGAGTCAAATGTTAGTGTTTGGTGTGTTTAGTTAACTATATGAGTCAAATGTTAGTGTTTGGTGTGTTTAGTCAACTATATGAGTCAAATGTTAGTGTTTTGTGTGTTTAGTCAACTATATGAGTCAAATGTTAGTGTTTGGTGTGATTAGTCAACTATATGAGTCAAATGTTAGTGTTTTGTATGTTTAGTCAACTATATGAGTCAAATGTTAGTGTTTGGTGTGATTAGTCAACTATATGAGTCAAATGTAAGTGTTTGTTGTGTTTAGTCAACTATATGAGTCAAATGTTAGTGTTTTGTGTGTTTAGTCAACTATATGAGTCAAATGTTAGTGTTTGGTGTGATTAGTTGGTGTGGCCTAAGGTGTGATAAAAAGATGTATAAAATAAGTGCAAATAAACACCCTAAGCTAACACGGTACTGCAAGTATTACATGACGTATGCAAGTTTTAATGATAAGAAGATTCGTTCCTCAGGGACTGACGAAAGTTAGAGAGAACTTATGCAAATTATCAAGTGCAGATATAAAAGATAGAAAGATAATACGCAAAGAAAGAAAAGGAAAATAGATTTTTATTTGGTTTTTAAATAATAAACTAAACTACTAAACTAAAGACAATAAAATAAATAAAAGAAAAGAAAAGAAGATAATATGAAAGTTATAGCTTAGGTTTTACTAGTATGCACCAATCCTTCTAATTCTATCTATTAGATCTAGTTTATAAGGGAGAATATCAGCTCTTGGTATACTTAGTCAGGATTCTAAATTCCCATACCTTAGACCTTGAGAGCGACTAAGGGGGCTACGGCACAACCAAAAAGTGTTTCATCTTAGGGTTATCAAACGCCACTAAGGCCCTAAGAAAATACTGCAATCCTGGTGATATGGTGGTTAAAACAAACCCTAATGACTATCTAGTTAGAATCATGTTTTGCCAGAACTAATATCGACACTAGACGTTATGTGGTGGTTCAATAGTTAAACACCCTGGTAAGGTGACCATCTAACTACTATTAAGGTAATCCTAAACGTTGCGCACCGTAAGGAAAACATATATTAAATCAAAACACATGATCAAATATAAAGTAAGTAGCTAATATCAAATTAAAACATATAATTCCCAAAGAAACTTATATAGAAGAATTAGAATTCATAGATTATACATTATGCAAACCTAAGCTAATAGAATTAGTTCATACAAAGAAAAGAAGAGAAAAGAATTACAAAATAAGAGGTTGAAGGAGACATAGTTGTTGCACAGCTCCTTCCAGACTTCTTCTCTTGTGTTGCAGCTTCCTCTTGGCCTTAGGGTCTGGCCAAGATGATTTTAGAGTGTTAAGAGGCTGTATTTATAGGGTATAGGAAGACCTAATTCGTTTTCTTGAAGGAGAAGGAAAGTGATGGACTCCTAGTCCAACTCAAATTCGTATGGAAATAAAGATAAACACTGCTTGACCGTTTTGAGCATATCTTCTTCGTTATTGGTCGGTTTTTGCTCCATAATATACCAAAAGAATCGCAACAGAATTATCTCTGCACCTATGAAAGGAAATTACCAAAATCGGCCAATTTCTTGGGTAAAATAGCACTTATTTAGGCGTGTACTGCAGAATCCTAGATTAGGCAGCTTTTCCTTTTCCTAATTGAACTATATTTCCTTCTATCTCCAATTTCCATGCATATCTCTTTCCATATCTTGTAGTCTTTGACTTGGAATCTAATTAATCTTCATAATTATCTTTAAAGCTTCACACTAAATAAACAATTAAACCCAATATGCTCTAAAAATATTATGTTACTAAATCAAGACCCAAAATAGGAAAGTGCACTAAACTAAGCTCAAATCAACCTATAAACTAATAAATAAGCCTAAAATGATGTCTCTGAAGTATATTATATTATCACAAATGAGGAGACATCATTAGTCAACTATATGAGTCAAATGTTAGTGTTTTGTGTGTTTAGTCAAACTTGAATTCAAATTAAAATACAAAAAACCACAAATATTTGTAACAAAAAAAAGACAAATAAAGTTTTCAACTAGTCAGTTTCATCTCCACTGTCAACTATAGCCTCACCATCGCTATCAAACTCATTAGGTTCTTTATCTCCATATTCTTCCCACGTGTCATCCTCCATTTCCTCGTTCTCATCAATAATCATTTCAAAAGGCAATTAAATAAAATGAGATGGGTCAATCTCGACCTCCACCGTAGTTGCCAAGTTACATCAGAACGGAATCAGTACCAGGGTTAACCGAAGGTATTCGGATGCTCCCGCTGTCGGTAGGTAATGATTCTGAACCCCATAACTCGGGACTCCATCCATGGCGATCGTTTATTTGCCAAACGGCCTTCCATTCTTTCGTTGTTTTCTTTGCACGAATCTCGTCAATATAAAACACTTTCTTCGCCTGCGATGCTAGAATGTATGGTTCATTTGGCCAATCAAAACTTGTTGTGTTGATAAAGGTTACCCCGTGTTCTGTCCTTGCTTCACGCTTCTTGTACCACTTACAAACAAATATAACAACCGAGCACCCTCCAGTGTACGTTAGCTCCAAGATTTTCAATAACTCGCTGTAATATGGTGACCCATCGTACATGACACATACACCGTAATCTTGCGTCACTCTTTTTTCTCCTTTACTCTTCGTTATCCACTTTACACCGTTCGCAACACATGAATCGTACATATGCACCGCACCATAAGGCATGTTTGTCAATGACACCATTTCAGGGGTAGCTAACGCATCACCACGAGATTCCATTCCATGAACCTGACATACAAAAAAAACATGACATACATTGAAAATAAATAGATAATTATTAAACCAAAGTCACATACCTTATCCAAAAACCAATCCTTAAACATTTGACGGTGCATATAATCTATTTCGTTAATAGTTCCCGAAAGTGTCGATCTGTGTTCACTATAATTGAAATGGGATATAAATAAATCAATATAAATACATATATAAATATAAATATAAATATAGATATAAATATAAATATAGATATAAATATAAATATAGATATAAATATAAATATAGATATAAATATAAATATAAATATAAATATATATAAATATATATAAATATAAATATAAATAACAACGTTACTTACGTCTTATATGTTTCGATTTCGTCGCAATTATTCAAAATATAATAAATGATGTGCTCCTTATCCTTATATGCTAAAGAACCAAATACTTTCTTGCCAACTGGAGTACATTGGGACTTGAAAACGGATAGCTCTTTATGCACTAGCGGTGGTTCGTTGTATCTGCCTGGATCGTTGAACTTTGTTTTTTCTTCACTGAGATACCTGGATAAGAAATTCAACGTCTCTTTCGCCACGTAGCCCTCGGCTATTGAACCCTCTGGTCTAGCTGGGTTTCGAATATACTCTTTCAATTTTTTTAAATACCTTTCAAATGGGTACATCCACCGCATTTGAACCGGGCCCCCTAGCAATGCTTCATCGTACAAGTGTATCACCAAGTGGATCATTATGTCAAAAAATGCAGGAGGCAAGATCGTTTCTAGTTTGCACATCACTCCAGCCACTTTTGACTTACCGGTTAACAACTCTTTCCTACTCAAATTCTTGCTACAAACGACTCTAAACACGTTCGCTAACCCAATAATCGCTTCGCTAATAGGCTTATCCTCTAAAAGACCGGGTAGACAACAAACAAAGAGATACTGCATCATAACGTGACATTCATGTGATTTCATTCCAATAATCTTTCCCGTATCAATTTGAACATTATTCCTCAAACTAGACGCGAAACCATCCGGAAACCTTTGTGCCGGTAACCACTCAAGAAAAATCTTCCTCTTCTCCGCTGATAACGTATACTTTCCTCGCTTTAGTATCGCCTTACCTCCTACGGATGAGAGCCACAACTCCTTCCTAATTTTCATATCCTGAATATCCATTCACGCCTTCGCGTTATCTTTGTTTATTTTCCCATCAAGTCCTATAACCGTACCAAGCAAACTGTCGCACACATTCTTCTCGCAATGCATTACATCGATGTTATGTTTTAACAAATTTTCTGACCAATAAGGTAAACGATAAAAAATACTCTTTTTTTCCAGTTGGACTCACGAGGACCTGTTATTTTCGTCACCTTGCCCCCAAAATCCTTGTGTTTACCGGGAAACACAATCGGAAGCCCATCTAGCTGTGTCTGAATATTAGCAGGAGTATGTTTCCTCGGTGGGGCCCTATTATCGGTTTCCTTGTACGAAACCATATCTTCTCTAAGTTTATGTTTGGTAGGTAACCAACGTCTATGATCAAAGTAAACAACCCCTTTCCTCACCTTCAACGAATGAGTGGAATCCATGCATTCTGGGCAAGTCATGTAACCTTGACCCGACCATCCTGAAGCGTATGACCGAGCGGGGTAGTCATTGGCCGTGGACAACACACAAACCTTCATCGTAAACATTTGCTTCATGTGGGCATCATATGTAGGGATACCTGTTTCCCACATCATGTCCAACTCGTCTATAATAGAGCGGAGAAAGACATTCATGTCCTTTCTAGGTGAGCGGGGACCCGGAATCAACAAACAAAGCTGAAATGTGGTCTCCTTTATGCATGTCCATGGTGGCAAGTTGTAGACGGTCAATATGACAGGACACATACTGTACGAGTTGTTCTGCATGGAGAACGGACAAAAACCATCAAGCCCCAGACCCAAATACACATTCCGAGGTTCACTAGCAAACTCAGGATGTAGCGCTGAAAATCTCTTCCAATTATTACCATCAACCGGATGACGCAGCACATCTGGATCGACACTTTTTCCGGTATGGTGCCATATCATTTCTTCAGCGGTGTGTTTCGAAGCGTATAGTCGCTGCAATCTCGGAGCAATCGGAAAGTAACGAAGCTTCTTATGCGGTACTTTGTTACCCTTCTTCGGGTCATATCTTGATTCACCACATACTGGACAATTGTCGAGTTTTTCATTCTCCTTGTAAAAAATGGCACAATCATTCAAACAAAAATCGATAGTAATATACCCCATACCCAACCTTTTCAGCTTCTTGCTGCATGCTTCGTAAGAATCGGGCAAGTTGTGAGGTTTCGGTAAAACACGACCAACCAACTCTAACAGCTCGGTGAATGATGTGTTAGTCCACTTGTTCTTTACTTTTACGTGCAAAAGCTTGGCAATGAAATTCAAGGAACTCATCGATGTACAACCAGGATATAATTCTGTCTCCGATTCTTCGAACAGTGAATCAAAACTGTTTCGACTAGGAAGATGTACGTCTCTCATCTCAGTATCTCCCGGATGTCCACCAACATCGTAACTTTGTCTCACATCCTCATAAACACGTTGCATTTCGTTATCTCTATTTGGTACTTGAATTGTTTCGGGAATTACCACCTGTTTCTCGCCGTGTTTTATCCAAACACGATATGTTTTGTTGAAACCGTCTTTTAGAAGGTGGGCCCTAACCAGGTCGATGGGTTTTCGAGAGTAATTATTACACTTCGTACACGGACAATACATGTAACCAGTGGTACAATCTTCACTTTTCTATGCATATTCGATAAAACGAAAAACCCCAGATACATATTCTTTCGTATAATAATCATTTGTATCGATCCAACTCTTATCTAAATCCAGATTCATCTCTTGGCAACAATTTTATACAACTAGACAAATAAAATATATAATTATTACAACCCAATTAAAAAGAAGAATAAAAATTACAACACAATAAATGACATAATAAAAATTACAAACTCATTGAATGAATAAATATTACAAACCATTGAATGAATAAAATTACAAACCGTTGAATGAATAAAATTACAACACAATATATACATAATAAATTTCATATAATTAATAAAACAAATAAAAATATATGACACAAAAAATTAAATACAAACAAACATGCATACTACACAACATAATAATAAACAAGTAAACCAAAACACATGTAATTCATCAACCTAATCATGTCTAATTATAGCAACTAACATATATCCATAAAAGAAAATTTAAAAAGCATGAAATTTCTTGAAAATACCTTGAATTGGATGGTTAAGAAGAAGATTGATGACCACAACCCACGTAGACAATGTACTAATTCACCTAATCACATCATATAGCAACAATTAAACACAATTATAAAATAAAAATTTAATTTTAAAAACATGAATTTTCATGAATTTACCTTAAATTTTGTGATGAAAATGGATATTGATAATGCCCCACCTTGATTATGGACCCGGGAATGGTGACGAATTGGAGAATCAATTAGGGAAAAAAAATCTGGGTTTTTTGGGAGAAATTCAGAGGTGTTTTTTGGTGTGTGTGGGTGTTTTGTGAGATAAAAAACCCGCTGTCTTCAAAATATAGCATATTTAATTACCGACGACACGTAATCCGTCAGTAAACCAACATACTCGTCGGTAATTACCGGCGAAAACGCCGCCGTAATATATAGCGACGACAGAATCACGATTTAAAAAAATTAAATATAAAAAAGGATATTTTACCGACGAAGTGCATACTATTATCGACGAATTGTCGTCTGCGACAAATAGCGACAACACTGTCGTCGTTAATCTCAAAGGATCACCGACGAGCTACGTGTCGTCGGTGAACTGTCGTTGATAAACAAGCGAATTCTAGTAGTGCATCAAGGAGAGGATCTCATAAATGAAGGTTGTGTGGTTCCATGCAATGAGTATTGATCTTCGAGGTGTTGAAGCAGTGTTGGGAGGGCTTTGTTGCAGCGGCGATTGGTGGTGTGAAAGAGGGAGGGGGGGTGGGGGGTGGGTAGGGAAAGAGTTTTTATTTTTTATTTTTTGTTGTTTCAGTATGTATAAGTAGGGATGGCAACAGATCGGATTATTGCAAAAAAAGACAAAACCATGTCCATATCCATTTAATCTATCAAAAACCAAACCCTAACGGATTTAACCATCAGACTTACTTTTCAAAACCATATCCGAATAATTCGGATTCGGTTTTTTAAACGATTTTTCGGATTTTAACCATAACACGGCTCGCGAGGCGTCCCTCTCACAGTAGGATTCCTAACCTCACCTCGCTCTTGTGACATGCCAAACTATAACTCTCTAAATATATTGAAAATATTGAAACAAGATCACAAATACATGAAAAATCTCCAATATATAAAATATTATGTTGATCTTTAATTAAATAGCGTTTTTGTTACTTCTTTTGTTAATTCTGATATTTAGATTTTAGTTTTGAGATGTGAAAATACTTTTTTATCTATATTATTATAAAATATACAAAAATAGATGATAATAAATGGGGTTTATGGTTATTTGGTTTTATTTTTATCTAAAATTTTAACCTAAAGGACTTAACCATCTGTTACATTTTTTAGAACCATAACCTAACGGTTTTATCCATGGTTGCTTAATCGATTTTTAATCGGTTCAAATTTTCATCGATTTTGATTTTAAACCATAACCATTTACATCCTTATCTACAGTTGGGTTGAGACTTTTGGCCTTTTGGTAATTAAAAATAAAAAAAATATAAGAAAAATGGACTTCAAAATATAAAAATACATGGATTTTAGCCTTTAGTAGGTAAAATAAAATTAGATATATATATATATACATAAAACGGATTTTCGGTTTTTCAAGTTTTTTTTAATTTAAAACCATAACCAAACGGTTTTACCCATCGGTTTCACTTTTTAAAACCAAACCCTAACGGATTTAACCACGGTTACATAATCGGTTTTTATTCGGATCGGTAATCCGTCGGTTTCGAATTAAAATAGTAACCACTGACATCCCTATGTATAAGAGAGAAAGAGAAAGTTTTAGGACTAGGAGTTTGGGGTTGGGCTTTTGTTTGTTGTTTTATTTTTTCGAAAGAAGCACATATATAAAACTTTGAGGATATGTGGCATTAAGTAAAGGAAAGAGAAAATAATCACTTAAGAGAGAAACTTTCTTATTGGTGTTTAAAACCTTCACGTAGAAGATGATACATTGGTGAAGCAAAAAGGGATGATATATATCTTTACTCTAAAACTTCAAGTTACACATATTAGCCTATCCTAGTGGGCTTTTGTTTGTTAACCCAATGTTATTGGGACTTTACTCTATAATTGCCCTATAAATTAGATCTCAAGTCAAGCCATAGTAAAAAATATTAGCCTTTCGATTTGTATAAAAACCAAAAAGGAAACGAAAGAGAGAGAGAGAGAGAGAGAAAGTTTAGGTCTGCAAAAAAAATCAGAGATCAATGACGACGAGTAAAAGATTCTTCAAGGCTGTGGTTGCTGAAATTAAGGACCCGTTTGTTAAGGCAGATATACTCTCAGGGTGCCTTGCGACCTGTTTCTTATATAAGTTAGGAGCCTTCACCCTAACACCACCGAAGAGGGAAACCACTAAAATTGGTAAGATGTTTATTATGATTATTATTGTTGTTGATTGACTGATTACTTAACCATATTTAATTGTGATAACTATATCGAACAATAGATTAAGGGCATTGAAATAAAAAAGTTTGATTAAACGTTTATAGAAACTGTATATAAAAGGGCGTTTGTATATCTATAGCTAATTTCAATAGTGAAAATATTGACTATTTTGAAACGCTTTTGTCTAAGATTATAGTATTTGTAAATTGTTGGTTTTCTATTTATAGTTTTATCGATTTGGAACCTTTTTAATAAACTAATGGTTCGTTCAGTTGGATTTGGGCGAAAAGCTTGAACAGGGAGGGTTTGGGGGCCTAAATTTAGGTTTGGTGGGGGTGGGTGGGACCCTGGATTGAGTCCTTTACAGTTATATGGTGCAAATACGATAGACATTTACCCTTTTACCTATTGAAGACCATTGTTTTGATTAGTTGTTTTTTTGTTCAGTTTATACTTTGCTTTTTTTCTTTTCTAATTCTTGACATGCTCAAGTGCTTGGATAATTTGTATTCTTAAGTTTTACTCCAATGAAGTTATAACCAGTTTCTATATAAGCTCAAAGCGTTAAACTGTGGAGAAACTGAAGCTTTAGACCTATTACCACAGGTCCACAATTGACACCTTTACAAGTGAAGTGTTAGTCGGATCCAATTCATATTATTAATTTTATTGCTTATAATAATCTATGGTTATTGTTTATGTCCTTACTGAGCTTACTTTCATTTACTCACTTTTTTTTTCTCTTCAGGTAATGAAATTAGCGGGGAGTAATTACTAGAAAGTTTGGTAGCACCCTTTTGGTGATTTTTTAATATTAAGATAATTTCCGAAAAAATATTAGTATTCTGACTATCATCATGTTTTAAATTTAAAGTTAGGTATGTTATGAATTGAAGTATAGTGTTCTGAATTCTGAGTCTATATCCTAGCTTTGTATGCTTGTGCTTAGACTCTTATTTTGCAAAAAATTTCTAGATTGTTTGAACGCCTCCCATGCATACATTTAAAGTGATGTAAAGTGCATAAGATGTGACCTCTCTTGATCTTTTGCTATGACATTTTTATCTTTGCATTACTCTTGAATAGACAAGCTAGCTGGACAAGATCATTTATTATGAAAAGGGGTTAACAATCATAATGCAAAATGTTAATGAGTGTAACTACATTGTACCAAATATAACATACTAACAAAACAATTCTCAAGGGTCTCATTTCTAAAAGTATTCTAGTTTTAATTTATATATATGTCTAAAATCCCATATTTCCCATATCTAAAATCTGAGCATGATTAAGGGAGTCTCTGTTTTAGGTCTTCAAATTTAAACTTAGCTCCCTTTTTCTTTTATTCAGATCTACGAATACATCAATTTTCCACTTATTTAATCTTTCTTCTGAATTTCTATAATACCATTACCAATCCCGATATTATCTCCTACCCAATTACTTTTAATGAATTCCTGAAACTCCCTGTGTAAAAACCATGCAGCTTCAAACCTAAATCTACGCCGGGTTAACTTCGGATTCCGTGGCGGGCATAATTGAATTAAGATAGGTATATGATCCAAATGAACCCTTGCTAAATGAACTACTCGAGCATTTGGAAACATAAGCTGCCACTCTACATTCCCGTATGCTTTATCTAAACGCTCCATGATTTGTTGTCCCGAGTTCCATGAGTCGCACCAAGTATAGCGTGGTCCCACGAAGCCCAAATCAACTAACCCAAAGTTATTTCTCCATTCTTCGAATTTTTCTATTCTTCTTGAAACGTCAGGGACGCCTCCTTTTTTATCTATTTCTAACCCCACTTGATTAAAATCGCCTGCCACTAGCCAAGGAGTTTGAATGTTGTGGAAAGCTTGGTGAAGAGCTTCCCAAAGTACCTCTCTTTTTTTATAGTCAGGACTCGCGTATAATGCTGAGAATATCCACATTTCACAACCATCTTGACTAACCTCTATATTTATAACTTGCCGACCCGCTGATAAAACTTTTAACACTGGAATCATTCCATATTAGCCAAATACCACCGCTATAACCTTTCGAACCTACTCTAATTGAATTATCTTTTTGTAAAGAATTGATAATTTTACTTGCATATGTGCCGCTAACACGAGGTTCTACAATTACTGTAAGACAAACTCTATTACTTATCATCATATCGCGAACTACCCGGCGAAAACGCGGTTTAGCCGCTCCGTAACACTTCCAAAGCAATATATTGAGTGGTTGGTTCGAATCAACCCAAGACCTGCCTGCAAAAGATGTACTATTCATTAAATAATAAAATAGGGGGACAAGGTATACTCGTGGCGCATTAGGCGCGAGTTTCCATCACTACATCGTCTCCCGCTCGATCACTTGTTTGCTTGTTTTGCTGCTGAGATTCCGTGACTGTCTCGGCTACTTGACTGTCCAGGAACATGTCATTCGCTTCTTAGTCCTCACCACCATCTTCCCAACACGGATCATGAGGCATCTCTCCTAACTCAACTATCGTGGGCTGATGCTAAACCAGCTGCTGAACCGGCGCAACAGGTCCAGGAGGAGTGCGCAGAACCTGTTCTGCTCTGCTTCTGCAGGTACCCCTCAGTCCACACCAGGGACCATTTTGCAATTATTTATTGTTGCATTACAGCCCCTGTTCATGACCCCATTTGATTCGATTTCCACTTTTAATAATAAATTGAATTCGTTCTCAGGGACTTAGTGTGTTATACGAATGAGCAGAATAACGAGTAAGAAGTAATTAATTAAAAGACAGGAAATAAAAGATAAGTAAATTCGAGGTACTAAATTAAACTAATGAAAAATAAAAGACAAAAAAATAAATACGGAGAAATATGAGATGAGAAGTATAGCTTAGGTTTTGCTAGTATGCACTAATCCTTCTAATTCTTTCTATCAAATCTTGTTAATAAGGGAGATAATTAGCTCTTAGATACTTAGTCAGGATTCTAAATTCTCATACCTTAGACCTTGAGAGCGACTAAGGGGGCTAAGGACACATCATGAGGCAGCCTAAACCTAGGGTAATCAAGCGCCACCAAGGCCCTAAGCAATTCAATTCCAAACATGATGATAGTGGTTAAATTATACCCTAATGACTATCTAGGTAGAATTAGTGTTGTCAAGACCAATATCGACACTAGACGTTATGTGTTGTTTCAATAATTAGACACCCAGTTAAGGTAAACATCTAACTACTATTAAGAAAGCCTAAAGTGATCAGTTCTAGGACAGACAATAATTCAAAACACATAAACAAATATATAGGTAAGAAGCTAATATCAGATTAAAACATATAATTCCCAAAGGAACTTAGATAGAAAGAAAATAGAATTCATAGATTATACATGATGCAAAACCCAAACTATGGGAAAATTAGTTCATACCTGAAGGAAATAAACTAAAAGAAATAATGAAAGACTTCATCTTGCTTTCTACAATAATTCTGATGATAATAAACCTAAGGACTGATTACTATGAGGCAAGGATGATTTACAAGTGATATAAGGGTGTATTTATAGGTGTTTAGAAGACCTAATTCATTTTCTTGAAGGAGAAGGTAAGTAGTGGACTCCAAGCCCAACTCAAATTCGTAACCCTAAAATATGAAATCAGGCCCGTTTTTTTTGGTCCTAACAGCTTCAATTCTTATCCGTTTGATGCGTGTGAGTAGTCGAAATTCATCGTCTCGGAAATATCTTTAACTTTGCTCTTGACCGTTTCTACAAATTCTCCACCGACTTTGAGATATAAGTTGATTTGTGGTCGTGGGTGGTAAAATTCAGATTTAAGGCAGCTTTTCCTTTTCCATATTTTTAGCTTTTGTTTCTTTATCTTCAATTTCCATGTTTATCCTCTTTCCTTTAGCTCTTAGAATTGACTTGGACTCTAATCAATTACCATATATATATCTAAAGCTTCACACTAAATAAATAATTAAACCCAATATGCTCTAAAAATAATAAATTACTAAATCAAGACTAGAATTAGGAAAGTGTAACCTTTCTCGAGAAAATCGACTAAAATGACTTCTAAATCACTAAAAATGATGTCTCCCACTAGGATTAATTCATAACAAATGAGGAGACATCAATGACAAAGATTGGAAATTCTTATGGCAATGCAAGGTTATGCCAAAGATAAAAAAACATTCTGGAAATGTACAAATAATGGTTTACCTACTAATGAAAATAGATTCAAGAGGAAATCAGTGGATAATCCACAATGTGATATTTGTGGAGAAAAGGTTGGATCAATAGGACACATTTTTTTTCAATACTCTTGGGAAAGGGCAGTGTGGATGGTCTGTCCTTTGAGCTTCAAATCTCTTATTGAGCCCTCATATTATGTTAATAAGTGGATTTAATTTGTTAGACTTTGGTCTACTGAGAATAAGATCAAAGTGAAAAATTGGGAGAAATGACCTTCTTTATAGCATGGTTTATATGGAAAGGGCAGAAATGAATATATTTTTAAGGGATTGGCCCTGAATTCCTTTATTACAATGCAAAAGTCCCTCAAAGCCTATGATAAGTATAGTAAAGCATTAGAGCATACTACCGAGGCTTATATTGAAACAAATTATATCTATTTCCCTCACTCAGCCTTTCAATCTTTGAGAATCAATGAAGGACAAGAACTCTTTTAATAGGGAAAGTAGCAATGTTGCTCCTGGACCTAAAGTGGATTGTAAATGGAAACCTCCTGATGCTGGAAGCTTTAAAATAAACTGTGGTATTTCAGTTAATATTTAAAATAACTCAGCTGCATTTGCATGTATCCTTAGCAGGGGCAGATGTGGGGGTGGGCTGTGGTGGGCTGCAGCCGGCCCCAGCCTATCCAGCATACTATAATTTAACTTTTTTTTAAAAAAAAAAATAGATAAAAATATAACTAAAAAGAATTATAGCATAAAATTAGTCCTCCCTAACTTAAAGTTTAGAGATTAATTCTATCAAATAATAAAATTTATTGACGAAATTGGAACATAAATACCATTAAATATTCAATTTCTTGTTTCTTATTAAAAAAATTCATAGATATTTTTTGTAATTAACTCTTAAATGTTTTAAAAAAATTCATTTGGCCCCCTAAATTTTAAAATTTATTTTATTAGACTTTAAATTATTTTATTTATAGGATTTTTTGTTTTTTTACAACAAAATGTATGTTATTTTGTATAAATAAAAGGAAATTTATCAGATGATTAATTTTAAAAAATAATATCCAGACTTATATTGCAATCTTTACACAATATAGGGATTTATAGTGCATTTTAGCATTATATAAGGATCTATCTAGCAATTTTTGCATAATATATAGACTTATTGTGCAAATACGGCAAAATAATTTTTTCCAGGAGCGTTGCCCCCGAACCCCTTACCCCCCCTAACCAAAAATCCTGGCTCCGCCCCTGATCCTCAGGGATCCAGCAGATACAATGATTGAAGGATTTGCTAAAGCTATCAAGGTTCAATTAGTTTTGGAAGTAGAGGTTAGGAGAATTCAAGCAGCTTGTGTGATGGCGGTTAAATTCACTTCAGGAACTGTTGAAATTGAGATGATAATCTAGTTTTAATCAAATTAATTCTAAATGTAAAACTACTAGCTCTTTTAGGGTTTTGGTTAGGAATATCATGATGTGCAAGGATTTTTGTAATATCAAGGTCTCTTATGTGAAGAGATCAACAAACAAAATAGTAGATTGAGTAGCCAAACAAAGGCGATTAGGCAAGTTGTTTGGCTTTTGGAATATATTCTTGCCTTTTCAATTAACTAATTTATTTAGAGGTGATTTTGACCCAGGAGAATAGGTTGATTTGTACTTTTTTGGATGTAATAAATGCATCTTTATTTCGACTTAAAAAAAAAAAAAAAACTCAAGTCAACAAAATGACCTCCACTACTTCCAATATTTTAGGCATTTAATGTATCCAAAAAGGTTATGCAAGTGAAATAAAAAATTGGCGACGATGTGTTAATGCTCTACTTCAAGTAAGAGTATTGGAGAAATTCAAAAATGTGTGACTGGTTTGGATCTTGCTTGTTTTGCTGGAGCTGTAATTTTGTCATCAGCTAGTACATTTCTTCTCTCAAGGCTTACTACTTTGGTTATCACTACAAATACACATATCAAAAAAAAAAATGTGAAATCTGCTCACATTCTATGTTTTCTGGAGAGCAGAAAAGATATAAATTCAGTACTATATAAATTTTGTACAACATATAACAAGTAAACGCGGGTTCGGTCTAAATACCTCTTTGGTCTAACCGATATTGCAAAGACAAACAGAGAAAATACAGATACTCTCTGCCTAATCAATAATAGTTATAAGACTCAATATGTATAGTTTTGCTATTGGCATTTTTGTATTCAAATTGTGATTAAACAACACCAATTTTATTTAACGAGTAAATATTCATTCGTTTGATCTCAGGCCCACAGTAGAGTATATAAATGGGCCTCTTTCGTTTTGTGGAAAAAATCTAAAAACAAACGAGAGAAAGAGAAAGTTCAGGTCTGGAATACAATCAGAGATCAATGGCGATGAGGAATTTCTTCAAGGTCGCGGCTGAGAAATCTAAGAAGCCGGTTGCTGACGCAGATAAGCCGGACTTCTTTGATCATCCATCGACTAATATACTCATAGGTTTCGTTACGGCCTACATCTATCGTAGGTACGATGCCGCTCATCCCACCGACGACAAGTTCGAACAATTTAAAACAGACAAGGAGAACGAACAATTTGAATCAGACAAGGAGAACGAACAATTTAAAACCCTAATATCCTCTAGGATTGGTAATCTAATCTTTACTGTCCACAAAAAGGAAAAAGGTAATCTATTATTATTACGACTATTATTGATTAAAACATTGATTACTTTACCATAACGGTATAATTAAAATGTGATAACGGTATAATGGAAGGGTCTTAGTTAAGTAGTTCAAACAAAGCTATTGCGATAGTTTAGTCATATTATATATCCAATTGCTTATATTAATTCAATGATCTCTAATAATAGTTTATGTCCTTAGATTCTTATCTGCTTTCATTTCCTAACCTTTCTTATTTTCCTTATTTAAGGTAATGAAGGGAGCTAGGAGTATTTACTAGAAAGTTGGGTAGCAGCCTATCTGATGACTATTATAAGATAACTTCCAGTGAATATTAGTATTTTAAACTATCAATCATGATTTGAAATTTGCTAAAGAAATTAATGTTATGTTATGAATTGATGTATAGTGTTCTGAATTCTGAGTCCTAACAAGTGGTTTTATAGATGCTAGTAGTATGTTTGTGCACCAACTCGCAATTTTTCAACATTTGGACATCCATCAAATTTTTCGTCTTGCTCCTTTGACAACACTAATGTGATAATGATGTGTTGGAGCTTTTTTTTTCTCATCTTTTAAAAAAGTCTTCACTTGTTAAGGATTTGATATGTGCTCAACGGCACAACCTGACACTCTTTCTCCGAGCTCTTTTCCCACGGGTTATAAAATAGAGAATTATTTACAACGGAGATGTGAGTCCTCTCATTAATTTATTATCAAAAACTTTAATCAGACACTTACATCATGCACATAATATTATCCTGAGCACCCTTCTTCAATGATAACACCATTAGTAGATTTGGCGAGAAAAAAAGCTATGACCAGAAGCTCTCACTTTCTAATATATCCAGCCATTCACTAGCTCCATTAACAATTAGCTCTATAACAAGCTCCATTAATGAGTGAAATAGTTTGAACTTTTTCATTATCGACTCTACTTCTACTAGATTCATATCTTCATTGCTCAACTCATTCGATATCAATCGGTAATGATGCACTTGTTTCATAGTTGTTTGGTAAAATTCATAGAATTGCACACATTATATATATATATATATATTCATAGAATCTCATGGTATTCTTTATTCAGTATTACACATACCTAAAATCAATGTTCCAGAAATGGATTTTATAAACAAATAGTTTTCTGTTATATATAACCGGGAATTTCTCTGCAGTATTTGGTATTATACCCGTGGAAAAAAAACTGGAAATTGAAGTATCCTAGTTAAGTATCCCCATCCATAAAACTAAAGGACCGAATTGTCCTTTACCCGAAGTATCCCAATCCATAAATTAAAGGACCGAATTGTCCTTTACCCGCTTCAGGCAACAAATTCCACAATAAATTAAATGATATAATTTTATTAATCTCTCATTCATTATACAGTGAAAATAAGTGGAAGTGTGGAATCTCATAATCATAGCTAAATTTATTACATAGAACCTAACAGAAAATCAAAGATAATAAGAAACCATAGATATACAAAAAAATAAAAAAAATTTATATTCTCTCTCTCTAAGCTCTCAAGAAAAAACTAGCCGTTATCAGCAAAAATTGCTTCTCCCTTCAATCCAACGCCGGAGGCTCCTCCAGACAAGATGGGGCTAGAACCACCCGCGCCTCCACAAGGAGGTGGTGCTAGAGACACTTTAATGGAGGAAAAAGATGCTAGGGCAGGCGGCGGTTTGGAGGATTTTCCTCCTCTCGCGGCCAACGAACATCGCTTCAATAAAAGAGCTAGATCAATAACGGAGCCGGGTGCGTTAATTGAGGATAGGAATTTCACGGCGGTAGAAGGATTACAAAAATCAAGCAATCTTAATCCGTCTAAAAAGAGCTCAGGTTGGCATTCTGCTTTAATGGGTAATAATAATAATATTATACCTGAGATTATTGATTTAGATGAGGCAAAATTAAATACGATTAATGGGTTAGATGCTAAATTATTAGAGGCTATTAAGGATGATGAACCCCTACCTAATTGTGAGTTTCCGCAAGTCCTTAGGACTAGGGAAGAAATTCTTGAAGGGATTAATCTCTGGAATAATACCGTAGTGGTAAGACTTCTAGGATCTAGAGTTAGCTTTGGTTATTTATCATCTAAACTGAAACAAATTTGGGCTCCGAAAGGTATGATTGATTTAGTGGATGTTGGTTTTGGTTACTTTATGGTAAAATTCTCGAATAGAGATGATTGTGAATTCGCTTTAGCGGGGGGACCGTGGATGATTTTTTATCATTACTTGATTGTGAGGGAATGGTCTCCGGAATTTAGGCCTCAATCGGACTCTATTACCACTACTACGGCATGGGTAAGGATTTCAAATGTCGGAATGCATAACTATACAGCCCGTATTCTCCGGAAAATGGGTGATCAAATTGGTAGGACAATTCGTATTGATCCGTTAACCAAGGCTAGGAAAAAAGGAAATTATGCAAGGTTGGCCATTGAATTGGACTTGGGCAAGCCGTTAACGCCTAAAATTCACATCGGAGGCGAGGTGTGTCTAGTGGAATATGAGGGGTTGCACCTTGTATGTTTCGAATGCGGTAAGTTTGGACACCAACGAGATAAGTGTACTAAAGGTGAGATTAATTCGGTGAGGGTGGAATCTAGTGGTATGAATGTAGAGGATCAAGAGTCTACTCCGAGTAGGGAGGTTATAGTAGAACCGACATACGGAGAGTGGATGACCGTGAAACGGGCTAATAGAGGGAATAATAAGAGTGGCAACAAGGCTAATGCGAGTGGTAATAAGGGGATTTTTAGTAAGGAGTTGGGCTCAAGGTATAGTGCATTGTTTGTAGAGGATAATGAGGCTGTTGCTCCGCATTTTTTTTAACAGAAACGTGGGGAATAATAATGCTTCAACGAGCGCAGGGTCTAACTTGAAGAAGAACAAAAATAGTGGGCCTGGAGGCAAGAACAAGAGCCGGGTAAACGGGGGTCATAGAGTTGTTACTATGCCCAATTTTGAGGTACGGAAGGAGCTTGTTTCAGCCCCTGATGTAGTCTTCTTTGCTGCCACTAAGGAGGGGAATAAAGAGAAAACTGGGGCTGTTATAGTTGCGAACTCGAGTGATAATGTTTTAGCTACTGTGGTAGAATCAAGGCTGGTACGAGGTGATAATGAAGGTGCGAATAAGAGTGCTACTTGTGAGGACAGGGCCGACCAGAATCCAGGCGCTGTGGAGGGGTCTTCTGCTGCGGTGATAGCGCCTGTCCAGGAGGCTTCTGCAGCAATTGCAGAAACAGAAAAAAAAAAAAAAAAAATACTGACCTGGAAATTGCAGGGACCGAAGATGCAATTTCTGCATCAGGCCCTGCACAGTGGGTTACACGGTCTAGAGGACCAGCAGCAGCCACTGAGGGGCTGGAGGATCAACGCTTACCTCCGGACTTTGGGGCTGGAAACTGGGGCGAGGACCTGGAATATGATGATCCGGGCGATTGTGAAGTAACTAGAGTCCCGGAAACACAACTAGAGGACGGAGATGGCGATGCATTAATGGGCGTTGGCCCGGAGGGAGTGCCTATTTCGGATCAGGTATCCTCTTAGTCAAGTTTTTTTTTTAGACTAATTGTTTCTTTAATGTCTACAGGTAATAACTTAATAGGGAGTTGGGAAGATATTTCCCTTCCTCTCAACATCTTGGTGTGGAATTGCCATGGAGCGGCACAATCAAACTTTCAACGAGTGGTCCGGGATATGATTCGGACCCACCGCGTTTGGCTTACGGTTATTGTCGAACCGCGAGTTAGTGGAACTAAAGCAGATGACATAATAAATGGTTTAGGAAAAGCTAATTCCATACGGGTTGAGGCGGAGAATTTTAAGGGGGGCATATGGCTCTTATGGGACGATTCGGAAATTAGCGTTCGAGTTTTATCGGCTGGAAAACAGGTAATTAACATAGAGGTTTCGAGGAATAATTGTGTTACTTGGTTTTTTTCAGCTGTTTACGCGAGACCAGTGGCTAAGGATAGAGAGCCTTTGTGGGAGGCATTACATCAGGCATTTAGTGGTATTGGAGAACCATGGCTCATAGCGGGAGACTTCAATCAAGTTGGTACCGAAGAAGATAAAAAAGGAGGCACACCGGGTCTTACACGAAGAATGGAGAATTTCGAAAAATGGAGGGATAGCTGTGATCTAACAGATATGGGTTTCGAAGGTCCTAGATTTACGTGGTGTGATTCGTGGAATACAGGACAAAAAATTTTACGAAGACTTGATAGAGCCTATGGTAACACGGGGTTGCTCGAATTATTTCCTTCCGCTCGGGTTAGACACTTGGATCGTAGGCATTCAGATCATGCACCTATATTGATTGAGCTAAGTAGAGGAGCACCAAGACCGCCTGCGAGATTCCGTTTTGAGGCTGCTTGGTGTATTCATAAAAATTTCAAGGAATCAGTGGCTAAGTGTTGGAATTCGAGTAGTAGTGATTTTGGTGATCGCATTGCTAGCTTAAAGAGTCATTTTACTACTTGGAAAAAGGATGTATTTGGGGATGTGCACAAGAAGAAAAGAACTCTACTCGCCAGGCTTAAGGGAATTCAACTTTCGCTTCAACGCGCTTATAATCCTTATTTATTTCGATTAGGGAAGCGGCTTAGGAGTGAATATTTGAGTGTTCTTGATGAAGAGGAATTATTATGGTTTGAAAGATCGAAAGAGAAGTGGATTCGTTCGGGAGATAAGAATACTAGGTATTATCATTTAGCCACTTTGAAGAAGCGGAAGACAATGAGGATTTCGAGACTAATTAACACTAATGGAGTTTGGGTTGAGAATGAGACAGAATTGGGTGATCTAGTTCGGGGTTTTTATGTGGAATTGTATACGGATAATAGTAAATTCGTGGGTCCATTTGCCTTACCTCATGGTGCAAGATTGGGGACACTTGAAAGGGGCGTTTTGGAGGAGGAATTTACAGATGAGGAAATCAAGACAGCGGTGTTTCAATCGAATCCAAATAAAGCAGCAGGTCCAGATGGTATAGCGGCGTCCTTCTATCAGAAATGTTGGGAAATAGTAGGTCCGGAGATGTGTAAGATGGTTAGGAAGGCTATTCGCGATGGAAAGATTTCGGAAAATATTAATGGAACGCTTGTGCATTTGATTCCAAAGGTTACGGAACCCACTAGAGTCGGAGAATTAAGGCCAATTAGCCTTATTAATGTTTCTGTTAAAGTCATTATGAAAGCAATGGTTAATCGGATCAGGCCTCTTTTAGCGGATCGGATTGGATATAATCAAATTAGCTTCCTTCCGGGTAGATCAACAATTGATAACATCGTATTGGTGCAAGAGATAGACCACCGTATGCAAAAATTATGTTCTAAATCGGGTTACATGGCTATCAAGATCGACTTAGCTAAGGCTTATGACAAGCTAAGCTGGAGGTTCATTGAAGACACAATTGAGTTTTTTGGTTTTCCGAAATCTTGGACGAGGGTGATTATGAGCTCTATGGCTACTAATGAAATGCGGGTACTATGGAATGGAGAACAGCGGGAGGAGTTCATTCCGCAAAGAGGAATACGTCAGGGAGACCCTCTGTCCCCCTATTTATTTGTTCTTTGTATGGAAAGATTATCGATTTTAATTCAGGGACTTTGTGAAGGAGGTGAGTGGATTCCCATCCGCCTCCATCGTCAAGGTCCCGGTGTATCTCATGTGTTTTTTGCAGATGACTTGATGTTATTTGCGGAAGCGGGACCTAGCCAAATCGATCTTATAAAGGAGGTGCTAAGAGTCTTCTGTGATGAGGCGGGGCAGACCGTAAGTGAGGAGAAGTCTCTCATTTATTTCTCGAAAAATGTGGAAAGTGAGGTGGCTTTGGAGTTGGCGGAAAGGAGTGGATTTGTGCTTAGTGATTCTTTGGGGACCTATCTTGGGACGCCGATTAGATCGCAAAGGTTACCGCAAGGATTCTTCCGTAGAGTTACAAACAACATGGAGAATAAACTCTCTAATTGGAGGGGCCAAAATCTTTCGATGGCAGGAAGGATTACTTTGGCAAAATCGGTGCTTTCAGCAATTCCTACGTATTTAATGCAAACAATGAAGTTTCCTTTGTATGTTTGTGAGGAAATAGATAGGATAATTAGGGACTTCATTTGGGGGTCGTCGGAAGAAGGGAGAAAAATTCATTGGTTAGCTTGGGATAAGCTTTGTTGGCCAAAGAAGAGAGGTGGTTTGGGTCTACGTAAAGCTAGGGACTTCAATATGGCTTTGTTAGCAAAGTTAGGTTGGAAGGTACTCCAAAATGACTCGGCTTTATGGGTGACCGCGCTTAATCAGAAGTATTTCCGTGAGGGGGTGTTAAATAGAGTGGTGAAGCCTTCGGATTCGAGAATGTGCAAAAATATATTAGCTGGGTGTGAGGTGCTAAGGCGCGGGGTTGAGGAAATAGGTAATGGAGGAGTTAGATCATTTAAATGGAAGTTGGAAGCGTCGGGAATTTTTTCGGTGAAGTCCGCGTATAATGACATGAACGCGGTTGAAGGGTGTTCACAATTCGATTGGGACTTGGTGTGGAAGCTTAAATGTCCGGAAAGAATCAAAGTTTTGATGTGGCGAGGTATATGGGATAGACTTCCAACGCGGGGTAATTTGGCTAGGAGGGGAGTGCTTGAGGATGAGATGTGTTTGGGATGCGGAGCGGCAATTGAAACGGCTAGCCACCTATTTCAAAAGTGTAGTTTATACAGGGAAGTCTTTCAATTATGCGCAGGGACTATTGTGCAATTAAATGGAAATAATGTGTCTTCTGTTCTTGTAGGTGTGGTGGATGGTTCGAGTACAGGAGGTAATGGACTTGAAGGGACTTTGAGCGCAGCAGGTAGGGAAGGCAGGAGCAGGTCCAGGCTTGGACCAGGAGCAGCTGTCCGTCGAACCACCAGTAGCGAGCAGCAGCAGCGAGACTCTCCAGGCGCGAACCAGCAGCAGACCGTGGGACCAGTACAATGCAGCAGGCGGAGTGGAGCAATTAATTTGCAGCAGCAACAGGGAGCTATAGCAGCTGAACCGCAGCTACTGGAACCAGAATCAGTCAAATGGTGGACTCATATGTTGTCCAAAAATGCAGTATTCAAGGGGATAGAACGCCGTGTTCGTGTAGCGGCTTTAATTTGGGCGATTTGGAAAAATAGGAACATGGCTATATTCGAAGGCGGCACGCGAACTAAAACCAAGAATGAGCTTGTGGCCATAGTAAACAATGCGGCTAGGGATTACGTAAGAGCATGGAGCATTGAACAAGATGGTGGATTATTTACATCTTCGCGTAGTATACTTATCAAGTGGACTAAACCGGAAAGTGGGGTTAAGCTCAACGTTGATGGGGCTTTTGATAACAGGATTAAATCCGCAAGTATTGGTGGAGTATTTCGTAATAATGAGGGGGAATACTTAGATGGTTTTGCGGGGAAGTGCGATGCGAGCACACCCTTTGATGCGGAGAGTTTGGCACTTCGTTTTGGATTGCGTATGGCCGTTATGCGAGGACTTGATAGCTTAATCATTGAGACGGACTCGTGTGAGTTGCACGCGCTAGTGAAGGGCGGTGCGAACTCAAGGGGAAGTTTAAATGATGTCCTCGATGAGTGTAAGAGAATTTTAGATGCTAATGCACGATTTGTGTTAGTTTGGAATTTCAGGGAAGCAAATGGGTGCGCGGATTGGCTAGCCAAATTTGGTTTGCGAAGTGATCATGGACCATTAGTGTATCCGGATCCTCCTGATGGCTTGTGGCGAACTCTAGCACGCGACCGCTATGGTTGGGCAGTGCCTAGAGTTGTAATAGATAATTAATTGCTAGTTTCTTTGTAGAAGATTTTATCTTCAGGGTCTTTGACCTCGTATGTAACAAAAAAAAAATCAAAGATAATCTCAAAATGTTAGACCTGCTATGCCTCAACCGAAATTGCTTTAATAATGAATGAAGATTCACAACAAAAGAATTAGAAATTGAATTAAAACAGAAATAAATTCAACACTAAAAAACAAGTGATTAATATTTAATCACTACATGTTAGCAAGAAATCCATCCATATCTGCAATAGATGGAATGTTTTCAGAAGGGTAAATTTTCATTACAAGAGTTGCAATATTCCATCTTTTTCATTTCTTTTTCCTAAAAGGTCTAATATTTTCTATTTATTCCATCTTTACCTTTATTTTATAATTAAATAATGTTTTTATGTATTTTGACCGACCATTAATACATATCGATTAGTTATATTGGTAAAGATTACTAAATCAATTTTCATGATATATATTAAGCCTATTATTGCACTAATCATACTTGAGTGCAATGGTACCTCAAATATTGTCAATCAAATCAAAAGTTATGAACGAAAATGGATAAAAATAAAAGTTCTGGCCATCGTCACAATGTTATTTCATCTGTACAAACATTTATTATGTTCAGTAGAATTCCAACAAGTGCAAGCAAACATCTTTGATAGAAACGAGTTTAAAGGTTAAATCTATTGTTACTTATCAGTCTTTTTGATTATTTGTTATAGGTGTTATAGCGAATTCAGTAAAACAATATTCTTGTTACTAATTTAAAAGATAATTAGATGTTTGAATTTTTCTATGCTAATTAGTTAATATATACTGATTCTTATTTAACTTGTTTCTAATTTTTTGATTAAGGAATGTTGCGCAAAAACCTTTACACTTTGTGATATACATTTACTAACTATAATTTCAATTGTTGTTTTTGATATACCTACGTGTTAATGCATGTTAGGAGTAACGACATCAAATGCACTAATTACGTTCTAATACACTGACGAGAAAGTTCTTAGGTTGTTCTAATACTTTAATTCATTTGATTCCATTAAGGATGGTTTTGTAACCACATGGCCTGTTTTAGACGGTAAAAAAACGTTATACTGCTACTCAATTGGGGACCATAAAAACTGCAAATTGAATAACGAGTTAGATTTTGCAACGATTATATGGTTGGTTGAAAATACCCGTGTCGCGGAATTCAAAATCGTTGTAATTTTGGAATATTACGCTCTTGTCCAAACACAGATGCAACTTTCCGGTTCCTTGAACACCGTTCCAGCTCAGCTCTCATTGACTCATGCGCACCACGTTTCCGACATTGAGGAAGATGATGACGATGAGGCAGCCGAAACGAATTACCATCATAAAGAGCATGTATTAAAGAGTAACGCATGGAAATTTGCTTTGAAGGAACCCGACCAATGTTTCCACGACGGTATGAGCGAGTTCATGACTGCACTTTCAAAGTACGCCTGTGAGACGGGATATCCATTTGATTTCGGGCACAATAGACCATCACGAATCAACGCATATTATGTATCAAAGAAATCTTCTGGGTGCAATAGGTATGTGTATGCTTTAAAAGATACGCTGATCAAAAGGTGTATCTAAGGAGGTCTTCGAAACAACACACATGCAGACCCCACAAATAAATGTTAACTAATGGTCGGCTTTCGGATGATGTCATCAAAGGCATAATTTAGACGAGGTTCAGGCAAAACCCGATACAAGGCCCGATATCAGCTACAAGGTTGCTCACGGTGATGTGGCCAAGGCACGTGACGATGTTTTCGGGAATGCTGCGGTTTCTTACGCCCGTATACGGTTGTATTTCGACAACCTCAGTGGGGTTGACCATGATGGCGTTTTCTCTTTGAGTGTGAATCACTTAACCGTTTGTTTACACGCTGCCACTTTGCATTTGGCGCCTGCATTGCGGGTTTCAAATCGTGTCGTCCTCTTTTGTTTCTAGACGCAACTTTTCTGAAGAATAAGTACAATGGTCAGCTACTCGTTGCTACTGCCAAGGACGCAAATCAAGGTAATCGGTGTTGCTCATCTATTTAGATTTGTATGTACATCACTTTTCCACCATTTTTTGTGTTTACACCAATTTTTAGATATTTAAACTCATAAAACATAACTTCTTAACCTATCCCACATTGATTACACAAACACACGTATTAATAGTCTGCATACCCAATAATTCATTACATGTCTTTTTCCAATAGCCTTTTCCATTGTTCGTTTCGAAGACTCCGAAAATTGGACACATTTCCTTCGGTTTTTATGTCCACTACTTTCATCTTGGGACGTAACATTTGTATCCAATCTACACGGGGGGTATATCCAATGCCCTTGACATCGTCTTTCCCGGGGCCCACCATGTATTATGCCAACGAGACTTGAAGGAGAATTTGAAGACAAAATTCTGCAAATCTAAATTACAACGAGAGATTATGTTGTATTTACTTGACAAAATGTGTTTTGCCGCTACCGTTGACTCATTCGACAATTTTCATGAATTATTTATCACTAGGCAGTAATTATCTAAAGAACCTTCCGAAAGACAAATTTGCTAACTCTCACTTTCGTGGAATGCGTCATGGAGAGACCACGTCCAATGCTGATATGTCGTTTAATAAACAAAAAACCAACGCGTGAGCTCCCTGTTACTGAATTGATAGACTTAATTCGTTTTCTCTTGATGAAACAGATGTATAAAAGACTGGTTGATTCAGATAAGTAGACCTCAATTCTTACTCCAAGGGCAACTGCCAGATACGAGATCAAATTCGACTACGCCCACACTTGGTTTGTTTTGCGTTCTAGCCACTCTACTTCCGAGGTACTGTCTGACCCCACCATGATCGTTGATATCGTCGACCGAACTTTCGTAAAATAACAATATCACATGATGCTGGAAAATAATACATGTTTGCCTCTCACCCTGCATATAACATTCCAAAAGGATTTTTTTGACGAGAACTTTAGCTTCTATTTGAGTATTCTTGGGGTAACAGCCTGGGTAAACTGAACTTCGCATTGTCACGTGTTCGTAATACCATGGCTACAACCTAAACAAAATAAACGTTAATCAATCAATACAAAAAAATAAACTAAGAATCATCGCAAATAAGAATCACCCCAGCTTTTGTATATTACTCACCACAAACACGAGAGCACATCCATAAATATTGTTGGTTAACCCCTAATGGATCGGTTTCATCACAAAATCTCCCATGTGCTCCAGATCCTCGCAAATAGTAACCATCCATCTAGGTGTGCGCGTACCAGTTGAATAAAATATGGTGGTTGATGGCAAAAATACCCATTAAAATTAAAAAATTCCTGATTGTGTCATCGGTTTGTAGTTGAACTGATAACACCTTATCTATGCGATTTTTTATATCTACATCATCGAGTTGACCAGTCACCTCCGGAAAGTTTTGCACGAACCACACGGAATTTTCACTGTTATTGGGCGTCATCTCAAGTAATTCTTCACCTCCACCCTCGACACCCATTATCAGTCGCATATCATGAGGTGTCAGCTCGAGCACTTTTCATCCGAGCTTAAAACCCCTTCTGACGAAAAGGTCCTCAGAATATCATAGATATACTTCTCGCCCTTTCTGAAGCCCTCTTTATCGTCCTTTGTGTATAAATCCCACGAATAAGTAGGTTAAACGACACCGGTTTGTAGGCAAGCACGTAATCCTCGATGACCCTCTTACCATTTAGTACATTCACAACAACTCTAAAGAGCACCTGTAGGTTATTTTCGTCATACCAAGCACAAATAAATTAATCACATAGCACCCACAACGTTCTAAATACATATAATATTGATAAATTTCACATAAAACACGAAATGTTATAACACAAAACGCCAAAAAAATAACATAAGAAATGATTTGTAATATCATACTTATACCACTATTTAAAAAATGCTCACCAATATCCAACAACAGATACACTCTCACATTGCTACCATATCTACCCAATACCAATCATATGGCCTAAATGACAATGAAACTCGTATAGTACATGCAGTTCAATTCACAGATGGTGAACTTTTTTTCATAAAACCCATCACCAACACGACGTAAGGTTTAAACCAACTAAAATGTATAGTTCAAGGCAAATTTGGGGATTATTTTAGTATATAACCTCTTAACAATTCCTTTTGATGCCAAAGCCCATCTATAATAGTTAGTTATGTGCCTTTTGTAATATAAATTTTCAATTAGAGGTTCAATATCCCATAGCTCATTCTTTTTTTTTTGTTGCAAAACATGCAAATCTTTCACTTATATAAACATGCATATACATCAGTATCACTAAACGGCCCACCAGAAAAAGAGATCAAACAGATTAATTCCGCACTATAACAATCATTCACCCTAATTTCTGACTTTATGTACTAATTATCATCTGAATCACTAACTAACACACAAGAACTTAACTTATTCACACACCACCCATCAAAATTAGAGACTACCTACACACCCATTGATTTGTATCGACAAAAATTATATCTTTACCACTAACCCAAAATTATGAATTGTACAAAATGATTACAGGGACTGAAAACCAACCTTTAGATGCTTTATTTGCTTTTTTCTTCAAATAATGCCTCGCCATTTTTTCTCTTCACTCATCTGATATTGTAATCTCCTTTACCGGTGAAATCGCTGGATTGGATCGCCTATTTTAGTGTCGCAACGCTAATTAGGGATTTAATAGATTTGTTTCCTAAACAGTGTACTAGACTGAATTCTATGATGTAACGTAATCGTTACTGCTTGGTCTTACTAAGTCGAATGCGTGAGTTCACTCCATTTAAAGGTCAATGACACGTCATCATATGAGATTGGGGAATATGATCATTTTGGCCATTTAGTTGGGTTGGACCCTTTGGACCAGAATTGATGGTTGTGGACCTCTTAGGTAAGTGACCCTAATTTATATTCTCAATAAATATTTAAAATATCAAAACACTTTATGGAAGACCATTTAATAATCACATGGATAATAAATAATATTTCTTAGTTTGTGTGTAAAAAAAAGTGTGACGATCTTTTAAAGATAGATGGAATATAATATGCCATACATGTAAGAAAATATGGATTATTTGAAAAAACATGAAAATTTGATCAAAAAGACTCATTCAACTTTTGAAATTTTATTAAAAAAATTAAATAAATTTAATAATAAAACTAGTTTATTTTTAAAAAATCTAAAACCCAAGATCCAAAACTGAACATATAAGAAGTTAGAAGTTAGAAGTTAGAAGTTAGAGAGACCACAAAATAAATAAATAATTGACTTATTTATATTTAGACTTTTGTTGGGTCGATATTTCCTCCATTTACTCAAATGCTGCTCAAGTCAACAAAATGACCTTCATATTATACTGTAATATAATAATTGTATATCTACATTCCAATAATGAATGAAAGAAGAGAGTTATAGAAGAGAAGATGGAGGAGGAGGAAAAGAAGAAGACCCAAGTGATCAGAAGAAAAGTTTATTTATCTTTTAACATATATTTCTTCTAATTACAATTACAATATATAGAAATCCTACAATAATAATATCATTTCAATTTCAAAGTTTATTATATTCCTATCTAATTAATTCTATGACTATTATTGATATTCTTTACATTTCCATAGTCATTACATTGCCCTAATCTATTTCAAGAACCTTGTCTTCAAGGTTCTGTTGATAAAAATATAGTTGAAGTGATACTAGCATACCAATTGGGATATTCTCAAATTTGTAATGATTCCTTTGTGTGTTACCATGAACTTGTATCATACAAAAGCAAATACAATGAAAGTATTATTGACAAAATAATTGTTCTCTAAATCTGAAATACAATATATTGGCCGCCAAGAAAAGCAACATTTTGTAAGCAAACATTATTTCCATATAATGACTTTTGATTAAACTTAAGACAATCTCTTTCTTCATCGATCAAATCCTTTTCTTTGTAGCAAATCAACTTATCACAATCAATAGTAGAAATCATATCTACATATTTTACACAAAATTGTGATCGTTCTTCAACACAAATCTCCTCTGGCATGTGCAAAAGTGAGACATGGATTTCTTGATATGAATTTTCTGTAATAACATTTGCTCTATTGATCTTCTTTGGTTGAAACTGAATTTTCAAATAATGAACAAATTGTTTCCAATTCTGAAATGAATAAATGTTGTGTATTTGTTGAAACCAATCTAAAACAGGACCATCCATGTGAAGAGATGTCATATCTAATCGTTTAATATCATCTATTTTTGAATAAAACGAAAAGAAATGATTTGCTTCAACTATCCACCCAAGTGGGTCAATACCATTAAAACAGGAAAAAGTAAGATGAACAGTTTCATATAACTTCTTGAGTATGACATCCATGTATTGAAACCTGATTTAATCAACCACAATTTAATGAAATCACCAATAAAATGATTTAGATAAATGTAAATTGATAATAGTTACTAATTACAGTATTTGAATATACTATACTGTAATATAATAATTATATATCTACATTTCAGTAATGAATTGAAAAAAAGAATTATAGAATAGAAGAAGAAAGAGAAAAAGGCCCAAATGATCAAATAAAAAGTTTATATATCTTTATATATATACTTTTTTTTAATTACAATTACCATATATAGAAATTATACACATTATTTCTGCCTAATTACAATATAGTTTTGTCTATTTGCATTTTTGTCATTGAAATTAAGAAAAATCTTCTATCTAATATTGGACCAATTATATTAATACATATACCTTATGTTATAAACTTACAAAAATAACTAATTTGTTAATATAGATACATGTGTTTTGTTATATTAATTAAATAGAGGTGATATAAATATTTGACCATTCAATATTAGAGGGAAGTCTTACCTTAGTCAACATCTTACCTTTGAAATTATTTGAATAAACAACATTATTTTATTTAACGGGTCTCAGGCCCACAGTAGAAAATATATGGGCCTCTTTCGTTTGGTGGAAAAAAATTTAAAAAGTAACGAGAGAAAGAGATTGAAAGTTTTAGGTCTGAGTAGGGATGGCAGTGGTTACGATTTTAATCCGAAACCGACGGATTACCGAACCGAATAAAAACCGATTATGTAACCGTGGTTAAATCCGTTAGGGTTTGGTTTTAAAAAGTGAAACCGATGGTTAAAACCATTAGGTTATAGTTTTAGATTAAAAAAACCCGAAAAACCGAAAATCCGATTTATTTATATATATATATATATATATTTATATTTGAACTCCATCTTTCTTATATTTTTGTGATTTTTAATTACCAAAAGGCCAAAAGTCTCAACCCAACTATAGATAAGAATGGAAATGGCTATGGTTTAAAATCAAAATCAATGAAAATTTGAACAGATTAAAAATCAATTATGCAACTATGGATAAAACCGTTAGGTTATTGTTCTGAAAAATGTAACCGATGGTTGATTCCTTTAGGTTAAAATTTTAGATAAAAATAAAATCGAATAACCAAAAACTCGTTTATTATCATATATTTTTGTATACTTTATAGTAATATAGATAAAAAAGTATTTTCATATCTCAAAACTAAAATCTAAATATTAATTAACAAAAGAAGTAACAAAAATGTTATTTAATTAAAGATCAATATAATATTTTATATATTGGAGATTATTCATGTATTGGTGATCTTGTTTCAATATTTTCAATATATTTAGAGAGTTATAGTTTGGCATGTCACAAGAGTGAGGCGATATTAGGAATCCTACTGCGAGAGGGACGCCTCGCGAGCCAGGTTTTGGCTAAAATCCGAAAAACCGTTTAAAAAACCGAATCCGAATTATTTGGATATGGTTTTGAAAAGTAAGTCCGATGGTTAAATCCGTTAGGGTTTGGTTTTTGATAAATTAAATGGATATGGACATGGTTTTTGATTTTTTTGCAATAATCCGATCCGTTGTCATCCCTAGGTCTGAGAAACAATGACGATGACGCTTAGGAAATTCTTCAAGATGGTGGCTGCCGATGTTAAGAAAGCGCAGGTTGCTGAGACAGATAAGTCGCGCTTCTTTAATCAGCCATCAACCCATATACTCATTGGTTTCATTACGGCCTACATCTGTCGTAGCTACGATGCCGCTCATCCCACCAACGACGACAAGTACCAACAATTTAAAACAGACAAGAAGAACGAACAATTTAAAACAGACGAGAAGAATGAACAATTTAAAACCCTAATGTCCTCTAGGATTGGTGATCTAATTTTTACTGTCCAAAAAAAAGTAAAAGGTAATCTATATATTTCTATTATTATTACTACTAGTATTGATTAAAACATTGATTACTTTACCATAACGGTATGATTAAACTGTGATAACGGTATAATGGAAGGGTCTTAGTTAAGTAATTCAAACAAAACTATTGCGGGCTAGTTTTGTCATATTATTTAATTTATCCAATTGCTTATATTAATTCAGTGATATCTAACCTTTCTTATTTTTCTTATTTAAGGCAATGAAGGGAGCTAGGAGTATTTACTAGAAAGTTTTTCTGATGACTATTAAAAATATAAGATAATTTCCAGTGAATAATAGTATTTTAGACTATCATCATGATTTGAAATTTGCTAAAGAAATTATTGTTATGAATTGATGTATAGTGTTCTGAATTTCAAAGTTGTAATCTACTTGGATTATGAATTTTGGTTAAAATGTGGTGGGATTTTGTAGATAATAATATGTTGTGCCTCTTTTCAGTTTTCTTAAAATTTTGGGTGCATTTTGTAATATAGGAGAAGTTTTGTGGCATTTTGATGTTTCGTTCTAGTTGTGAAATTTGTTTTGCATATATAATTTAATGTGCAGGTTGATTTAGGCTGAAATTAAAATATCTGGGTACATTTATAGATGAAATTGTCTTAATTCTTGTGAAATTGCGCCATTGGTCCCTATGTTTCGGGAAGTAGCAAATATGAAACATTATTTATGTATACAGAGGTGTATTTGCTACTTTTGGAATCACGTGGGGTATATACAAGGACTATTGATCAAATTAATGAAAGTAATAATAATCACTACAAAAGTAACATCTTTAAGTTTAGCCTTATTGATAGTAAAAATTTAAACTGGATTGACTAAAAGCTAGTTAGAAGAGCAGTAAAAGAAATGAAATATTGGGTTTATTACGGAAATATCGGACCTCATCTCATTTTAGATATCTTCTGTGTCTAAAAACTCATAGGGGTTTCTATAAATAGCTACCTGGAATGAAGAGATAACTATTTATAAATATAATCACAAGTGTAACATTTCAAAAATCATAAATATAAAATTAAATATTATTCAAACTATAATTTGAGTTTGAAGAAAGAGATTAGCGGCTTTCTATACATTAGATTATATTTCATTGCTTGGTTTTGCTTTCTAAAAGTTATTGTAAGAGAATTTTGAACATGTGGTTAGAACTTAGAAGAGACAGTGAAAATTTATGTCTACAAATGAAATGAGGGGAAGATATTACACTAAAAGAGGGGTAGGATTGTCTTCTTTGCTTTCCCGTTATATTAATTAACGGTGGTTTAAGTCCACATGGTGTTTTTTTTTTCAATTCACCCTACATCCATTAAACTTTTGGTCTTACTCCTTTGACAACACTAATGTGATATAATGATGCGTTGGAGTTTCTTAATTCTCATCTTGTAAAAAAGTCTTCGATGTATATGGTAATAAAATATACTTTTATCGCCAAAAAAAGAAAGGTAATTTGAGCATTCTCTTTGAAGGTGACTCGTTCTCAAAATACCCAAGATAAGTGGAAACTGAAAGGGGGTAAGCAAGGGGTGCATGGTTCGAGTCTCTTCCCTGAACATGGGTAACCTAGTTCTGATTAAGTGGGAGTATGCATGAGGAGGCGTGTATATTTCCTATGGGATTAGTCATGGTGCGCGTAAACTGGCAGTATCAGGTTTCAGTCCTTTAGAAGGAATGTCTTGAAAAAGTTGAAAAGCCTTATCAACCCACCCTTTCTTCACCAGACCATTGATTAGGCTGCTATATGTTCTAATATTAGGCTTCAATCCTCTAGCTATCATGGTACTTAATACCCCCTCAGACTCCTCAATTTCACCCCTTAAGCAATAAGCATCTAGCAATGAATTATAAGTAACTACATTTGGTTTTAGACCTCTTTCCATCATGATCTCTATGAATCTTTTTGCATCTTCCACTTTTCCTTCCTTACCATGAGAATCCACCAATATATTGAATGTTTGTACATCTGGAAGAACTTTATAATCTAACATCTCAGTCAACAACATCTTAGCCTCTTTCTTCCTATCAAAATTACAGAATCCATGGATCAACGAATTATAAGTGACAACATCTGGGGTTATACCCTTATCTTTCATCTCAGAGAATAACTTAACGGCATCATCAACCATGCAATCCTTGCATAGACAATCAATTACAGTGCTATAAGATTGGATGCTAACTTTAGAAATCCCCCTATTTTCAAATACTCTGAGCCATTCAAGAGCCTTAAGTGTATGTCCATGTTTGCAAAGGCCATTCAATACAACCCCTAATGTAACTTTACTTGGCTCACAAAGTTTTTCTCTGGTTAACCTTTCAAACAATTCTACAGCCTCAGCACCTCTATCTTCACCAAAGAGACCCTTTATCAAGTTGGTATAGGTAACTACATCAGGGACAAACCCACACTTGAAGAAACTGTTTATTTTAGTGTGAAACTTTAAAGATAATTATGGAGATTAATTAGAGTCCAAGTCAAAGACTACAACTTATGGAAAGAGATTAGCATGGTAATTGGAGATAAGGAAACAAAAGCTAAAAATATGGAAAAGGAAAAGCTGCCTAAATCTGAATTCTGCATCACACGCCTAAAGAAGTGGTGATTACTCCTACAAGGAAGCCGATTTTGGTAATTTCCTCTCATAGGGACGTAGATAATTCTGTGAGGATTCTTTATGGAGCAAAAACCGACCAATAACGAAGAAGATATGCTCAAAACGGTCCAGCAGTGTTTATCTTTATTTCCATACGAATTTGAGTTGGGCTAGAAGTCCAATACTTTATCTCTTCCTCAAGAAAACGAATTAGGTCTTCTAAACACTTATAAATACACCCTTATATCACTTGTAAAATCATCCTTGCCTCATAGTAATTAGTTCTTAAAGTTTTATTCTTCCAGTTTATTGTAGAGAGCAAGATGATGTCTTTTGTAATTTCTTTTAGTTTATTTCCATCAGGTATGAACTAAACCTCCCATAGCTTGGGTTTTGCATCATGTATAAACTATGAATTCTAATTCTTCTATCTAAGTTTCTTTGGGAATTACATGTTTTGATTTGATATTAGCTACTTACCTTTATATTTGATTATGTGTTTTGATTTAATGTATGTTTTCCTTGTGGTGCGCAACGTTTAGGATTACCTTAATAGTAGTTAGATGATCACCTTAGCTGGGTGTTTAACTATTGAACCACCACATAACGTCTAGTGTCGATATTAGTTCTGACAAAACATGATTCTAACTAGATAGTCACCAGGGTTTGTTTTAATCACCATATCACCAATTGATTGAAGTGTTTGTTTAGGGCCTTGGTAGCGCTTGATAACCCTATTTGAAACCACGTCTTGGTTGTGCCGTAGCCCCCTTAGTCTCTCTCAAGGTCTAAGGAATGGGAATTTAGAATCCTGACTAAGTATACAAGAGCTAATATATTCTCCCTTATTAACTAGATCTATTAGAAAGAATTAGAAGGATTAGTGCATACTAGCAAAACCTAAGCTATATTTCTCATCTCATCTTCTTAGTAATTTATTTTATTGCCTTTATTTTCCTAGTTTTAATTAGTTTTAATTTTGAATTTCAAAATTTATTTGCTTTTATTTTCTGTCTTTAATTATTTACTTTTACTCGTTATTGTTACCTACTCGTATAACACACTTAAGTCCCTGAGAACGAACTCAACTTATTAACTAAAACTTGCATACGTCCTGTAATACTTGCAGTACTGTGCCTGTCTAGGGTGAGAGTGCGTAGTTTTCTTGACTTATATTTAGCTTATTTTTATCACACCCTAGGCGACACCAATGTTGCAGCTAAATTGATAGATATTCATTCGAGGGTAACAAAAAATGATCTGGTAAGTTTTTGAATCATAATCCGAAGTCTCGGGCCATTTATTGAGTGGATGTGATTCTGTGACTACAATATTAACTTGTTTTTTACTAACAAGACTAATTTTAATGAAATTGAGATGCTATGATGAATGATTTAAGTATGATACTGAAGTTGTGGTGGGTGATGGATATATTGTTAAAGGGAGTGACTTTTTTAATAATATTTCTTGTTTGTCTTTCTCTGAATAAAATTTCTCATATATCTCGTGTGTAAACGATAGTAAACTGAGAGGTTTGAGGAATTGTTTACAAGTCTTTCGAATTGGGTTGCAAATTTTTGTAAGGCAACACAATTACCTTGCGTAATTGTCTCCTGAGATTCGTACACTTTTTCTGGAAAATGCCAAACATCCTTCCCATTTGGAGAGGCAAATATAAGACCACGAAGGAGAAGAAATAGCCTTCGGCCAAATGCTTTATTTAACGACCTTTGAAGGGAAAACTTTCATTTGTAGAGCACTATCCAAAACAAATAATAAATACGGTACCTTTTGTCATTAGTCTTAGTGATCCTAGGAATTGGTTGATAATCAATATTGTAACCTTCTTTCCTCCTAAGAACCCAGATTCAAAATATAATAGTTACGAAGCTTTAGCATTGTAATGTTAATGTCTAATTCTAGATTACATAGAAGCTTATGCATAGAAATCTACCGCTTTAGTAAGTAATTTGGTGGTACTTTCCCCACTAAACAACATAAACCCCCAAATATATTTTGGTGGGATTTTCCTACCTAACAAAAAACATAAACTTCGAAATATAGTGTGGTGGAATTCGATTCACCAAACAACATAATAAACCCTAATGTATAAACCTAAAAATAATTTGGTGGAAAATAAAAAATAAACCAAAATATAGTTCGGGGAGATTTTTGTCTACCAAACAAAATAAACCTACAAATATAATTTGGTGGGATTTTTTCCACCAAATAATAACAAAAAAAATTGGTGAGAATTTTGTTTGGTGATATAAATTCAACACAAAAGAAGAGAAGCAACTAACCGCAAGTGTACCGGTCGTTCCAATTAATAGATAAGTAAATATAGGAAATTCGTCTCCACGTGTATTACGAGGTTATGGTTAAGTGTTTAAATATAAAGTAGAAGTAATTGCACTAATAACAGAAATATGCAAGGTGACACTAAATTAACTATTAAGATTTTACGCAGATATGAGAGGTATACTTGAGTCTCACTAGGGATTCACCAAAGTTCATTAATTCACAATTTATTGCTTATGAGTAAAATCGGTATTTTGCATTAGTAGGGACTCTAATATCTTTCAAACTCCCGTCAGGGTAGACTTATGAAGCGGTCCTATGATAAAACTGACCCCGCAAGGGTGACAAAAAAGATACTTTCAGATGATTAAGAAATTAACCCAATTGACTACGCAGTAAGTCAAGACCTCCAGACTCAATAACGAATACCACAAGTCTATATCCTACTTTCTTAATTAAACTCCCCCTTCTGGATGATCATCGCCATTAACAAATAGCCTATTACTAAGAGATACACCTAATTTATCAGAAAAGATAGTAGTATTTAAAGCAAGAACATAGTCAATGGAAATACTACGATTTAATTTAAATTAAAGCAATCCCAAATTAAATAAACTCTGAACTAAAAACTAGGATTTCGTCCCTTGATAGCGAATCTCAGTATAATAAAATTAGCACATAAAGAATACGAGAATAAGAGAAGTAAAGAAATACATGATTTGGTGTTAATTTGTTGAAGATTGGTCGAAGACCAATCTTCTTCTCTTCTGCTCCCACTCCCTCCTTCAAGCGTTGTTGGTCCCACTCTTAAAAATAAGTAGTATAATAAACTGTACTGATGAATGAGCTCTAATAAGCCTTATATAGAGAGTAAAAATGGATTAGGTCTAACTTGGGCCTAATTAAGTGATTAAGGGCCCAAATCTATTTTAATTAATTTGTAACTGTTGTACACCATTTCGGTAAAAAGGCTTTAACTTTTGCATCGTAAGTCCATATACACTGAAACTACTTCTCAAATTTTGCTAACTCAAAGTCCCATCTTTTTCATTTGAACCACCAAGTTCGAATCTACACCGGTTGGGCTCAGAAAGAGCTACAAATGACAAATTTCCAGATTCCAAGAATCCTTCACCTTCACGAAAGTGATGTTTTTCACTCCTTTAACACTTTTTCTTAATTTTGGACTTTAAACCTCACTTATCCTCTTCATCTTGATATCTCCTAGCATTCATATACCCAAGAACTTCACTCCAAACACATAAATTAACACAAAAAATCTCTAAAAGTAATAATAAGTCAAATCTGAAGAAAGAAAGTACAATATAGCAAAATATGCCTATAAATCTATCAACTAAGTCCAAATTCAACCTAAAATGATGTCTTCAAAGGAGATTTATCTATCATAAAACGGAAGACATCAAATTTTGACGTGAAATTTTTTGGTAGGAATTTTGTTTGGTGAAAGGAACTTGACAGGAAAAAATTTGGCCAAATTTTTTTCGGCTGGAAGAACTTTTGGCGGGAAAATTTAGTCAGAAATTTTTTGGTGGAGAAATTTAATGAGATGAACACAATTCAAGGGTATTATTGTCTATTATATCTTTATATTATACATGACTTTTAAGGGCAATATCACCTTTTTTAGGATGATTATGATAATTATCCCAAAAAACAAAAGTACAAAAATCAGGCAAAAATTAACAAGAAAAGAAAGCACAGGTAAAAATAGGATCATACCTTAAAAACTGAGGCTTGATTGTTTGAGGAACGATTATATTTGTAGCATGTATGATGATTATTTAGCGTGAAAAATTACTGAGAATTCAAGCTTATTTGATCAATAATTATGAAAAAAACTTAGGTGATAGTGTAGTGTGTGCATTCTTGAGGTGGTTGACTTACGTTAAAATGTCAATGTTTGTTTAAAAAGTTAGTTAGTTAGTTAGTTATTTGATTACTTAGTTAATTAAAGTAATTAATATTAGTTTATTCATTTTAGTAATTAATTGAAATTTTATTTTAGAAAGAGAGATTTCTATTGGTCTTAATTAAAATTAGATTTATAAGTAGAAATAAATTTCTCCAAATAGAAAAATTGGATGGTTTTAGGTATATAAGAAAATTATCCTAATTTAAATTGATATAGCGAAGATGGAATCTCACCTTTTTATACGTTTGTGATAAAAAAAATGTTTTGCAAAAAAAATCCGACTTGATCGCTACTCACTCATTTTAAAATAAAATAGAATAAATAAATTTACAATTAGATTTCAAATGTTATAATTCTTTTAAAAAATTAGTCAAACTAATGATTCTTCCTTTATAGTTTTTTGTACGAAAATATTTTTATATAACAAATAATAAAACAAAACAATAATTTATTTTATCACCACCACTGTTGTTGACCAGTCAAATTCGACGATAAACGCTGGTCAATTTCGGAAATATTTTTATTTTTAATTTAAGGGCGGCAAACAGATAAAAATATATTACTGTAATATTTTTTGAGATTTCTTGATTTTTTTTTTCCAATTCTGTCGAAAAATTATACTAGAGCTCTGCCAAAATTGCAAGTAGAATATTGTACTTGTAGCACATGTACAGTTCCAGAAAACAAAAATTGCCAGAAAAAAATCACAGTGATATTTTTTTTTTGGAAATTGCAAAAAGAAAAAATATTCACTGGAGTTGACTAGCAGTTGCCGATAAAGTTGACCAACAGTAGTCCTGTAATTTTTTTTAAAATAAGCATGTTAATTAATATATTTTATGATATTACTTATAAAAAATTAATAAAATAATAATTTATTAAGAAAAATTATTATGGATATAAATTTAGAAGAATATTTACTTCTGTTACTAAAAAATTGTCACTTATACTAAACATAGTAGGCTTAAAAGAAATACTAAAAATAGTTGTTTTAAAAAGATTATCGTTTTATATTATTTTTTACTCTAATTAAATATTATAATATAGAATTTTAATAAATATTTAAAACATTAAAATACTTTATAAAAAATATTTTAATAATCACATAAATAATAAATAATATTTTCTAATTAGTGCGTAAAAACAAATGATACCCCTTTAAATAACGGAGCGAGTAACTTATTTTTAATAGTATTGTAGAATATGGTTGTCATGGCAGACGGTTTCTATTTAACGGAAGACCTAATCTGTCATATACTATCGTACCTCGATACGAGAGAAGCCGCTCGAACGACTATTTTGTCCAAGACATGGAATAATGCATGGCTTACGACTACTCGTCCTACTCTTGAATTTGATTGCGGTAATCAATTGAATAGCGGTTCATGGATCTTAAGACCAAGCTTCTCCAGATTCATCACAAACACTTTACGGAAATATCAAGAGAAAAATATCGTTTCAGTGCCGTTGATTTTGCGTTTGGTCACCCCTAATTCTGATTTAGATTCACATGTGACGGAATTAATTGAAGGTATTGCTAAAAATATTGGTTTACAGAGACTTCAACTCGATTTTATTCTGGAAGATCAGTCAGAATATTATGATTTGCCTAAGAACATCTTTGAAGTCAAAACATTAGAAGAATTAATTATTGACGGTTGCTTTAAAATAAAGGATAATGGTAACTCAGACGCATTTATTTGTGTAATTCCTGGTGACATGTTAAACTTTACAAATCTTCAGAAATTACATCTTAGTGACGTTTGCATAGGTGAAGAAACGTTTCAAAGTATAATCTCGACGTGTCCTTTGATTGAAAACTTGTGTCTAAAGCAGTGTGAGGCATTATATGATATTGAGGTAACTAAGCTTTATAGCCTTAAGAAATTTGAGTTTTGGCATCGCAGTTATACATGTTCTTTTATAATTAGTGCACCCAACCTTCAATATTTAAATATCCGTCTCCATCGACAAAAAAGCAGTAGTAGTTCTCTTGTGTTGTATGAAACTAAAAAGTTGAAACATTTGTCATTGTTTGGCCATTGGAATCTTGTTCCATCAACATTTTTGGACAACTTCGTAAAGAAATTTCCTCAACTTGAGTATCTGAGGTTAATTACATTTACTAAGGATGTGGAAAGAATCAACATAGCAAGTCGTTCACTTAAGCACATAAGCCTAATATCTACGCAGGTCAAGGAGGTAATAATTGATGCTCCTAACATGGTCTCATTTGAACTTCTAGATGTATGCGAATTTCCTGATTTATTTTCTATCAAGGCTTCGAGTCAATATATGTCGAAGATATCCACAGACCTGAATATGCGGTTTTATACGGAGACTGATCAGTTGTATAAGCTGAAACCAGTTTTAGCAAAGTTGATGAAATCTAAAATTTCATTAGCTTTTGAGATTGATTTTGACGAATCAATGGAAAAAGATATACAAAAAGATCCGGTAATTGAAGTTGAGGAGGTACACTTTGGATTTAGTTTTGGAAAACCGCCTCGTGATTCATATTTTCTTGATAACTTGTTCCTGATTTGTTATCCCAAAGAAATCGTAGTCCCTCGGAATTTTACCGTCACTAGATTTCTGTATGTGAACCTGATTATAAGAAAACCGAGTAGTGAAACTAAGTGGTGGTATGAAGACTTGAAGGATGCAAAATTTGAAGTTTGTGAAATCCCGAGGAAATATTGGAAGCCAAGCACCTGGAAAATTTATCAAGGAGCACAGCACAAGTGGGAGAGTGTTCGCTTTAGGTTAGTTTGGAAAGCACATTCCATGATGTAACATGAGTAGTTAAAAGAATTTCCTTTGTTTTATTTTGATTGTAGTTCATGGTTCTAACGTATTCTTAATTGAGTAAATAACACTTTTGCCCCCTGGGTTTATACGCGATTGACAGGTTGCCTCATAAGTCTTAAAATGCGCCTCGTTGCCCCCTAAGAGTTACTTTTGTGACCCGTTACCCCCTGAGTGCGTTTTCAGTCCATTTTCTCCGTTAAATATGACGTGGCAATTCAATGTCATATATATATTTTTTTTTAATCCTAATACTAATTATATGTTTAATTAAGTTAACCTAAGGGTAAAATAGGTGTTTCATTAATAGTTTTTATAATATTAAATATAATTAATATAATAACCACCCCCCACCCCACCGCACCCCCTACCCCCCCCCCCCCTCTCTCTTCCCCATTCTTCTTCTTCCCCGTTCTTCTTCCCCGACCTGGTTCTTCTTTAAAAAAAAAAAAATCAAGGGTAGATTGCATTATATCAATCCGTGAATTGATTGCATTGATATCAATGCCAAAACCCTCGTTTATTAGAGCTCAAAATCCTGGTACATTGCCACTGTTCGAAATCAAAGAATGAGAGAATGAAGATGAGTGTGCTATCGACTAGCTCATCTCGCTTGTTATTTAAAGCTCTCAAGCTCTGTATTCCCATTCTTCAGTCTCTTCCCGTCTCTTGTGATTCTCGTTCTTCTCTCTCCAGAGCTCTCTCCATCGCCGTCATTCTTGCTAATCTTCAGGTACCTCTTTCAATATCTTGAGCCCCTTTTCAAACTTTATTGGTTTTTTTTATGTATGTGTTCTATATCTTCTAAATATCTAGTAATAAGAGCAAATAGAACAAGTAGTACCTTGATTGACTAAGATTCACATCACATTATTGGATAACTAAAATTTAACTGCAGATGGATGCAGAAGTTATATCAGCAGCTATACTGAGAGAAGTTCTTGAGTCAGGAGCCTTAAATTTATACCAAATCAGGGTCCGAATCGGGACAAGCACTGCTCATTTACTTCACGAGAGTTTAAGAGTAAAGAACATTTCTTCCAAAGTGGAAGAACTAGACGATGATAGTGCACCAGAGTTTAAGAGTAAAGAACATTACTTCCCCATCTTCACTAAGTTTTAATATCTTATTGTGAAGCTTATGTTGCTTGATTTTTTTTTAAAAGAACCAGAGGTGTAGTCGGGGAAGAAGAAGAAGAACGGGGAAGAAGAAGAAGGGAAAGAGGGGGGTAGGGGGTACGGTGGGGTGTGGAGGGTAGGTTATTTTATTATATATATTTAATATTATAAAAACTATATATAAAATTTCTTTTTTACCCTTGTTTTAACTTAATTAAACATATAATTAGTATTAGGATTAAAAAAAATATGACATGGAATTGCCACGTCATATTTAGCAGAGAAAATGGACGGAAAACGCACTCAGGGGGTAACGGGTCACAAAAGTAACTCTTAGGGGGCAACGAGGCGCATTTTAAGACTTAGGGGGCAACATGTCAATCGCGTATAAACCCAGGGGGCAAAAGTGTTATTTACTCTTCTTAATTTACTAAGAGTCTTTTATATGAACTTTATCTTATTTTCTTTCTCTATTAATCTAGCATATTATATTAATAGTCGATTTGAATACAATAGGTTTAACATTCAAACATGACTAACCAAGGGAATGTCGATTTGGACCATTTTGTTAAATTAATGGTCAGATTTGGAACCTTTATTAAAGTTAAGTGGTCAAAAGTCAGTTACCCTATTATAAAATTCTGCTACAAATACAATAGGTTTAACATTCAAACATGAAGTTATCCTATTACTAAACCGTACTTGATGATATAATATCGATTAACAATAGTTGATAATTTGAAATCAGATAGTTACTAGTTAAAAAGTTTGCCTAACATCAAATTTTTGTAGTTGGTGGAACAATCTTAAATTTTCTATGGACTTGTAACTAATTTTGACTTTGTTGACTCAAGTTACTATTCATTTACAACTTCAGTCTCTGAAGTAATTTTGTGTATTTCTTTCTTATCCATATCTGTTGTTATATTCTAAGATCCCCCCACAAGCTTAACATGGATATTATTTATGTTGAGCTTGGACAAAATATGATGAAAAACGAGAGAGACCCAGAGGCTTAGTAAATACATCTACTAGCTGCATGTTAGAAGGAATGAAAAATAGCTTTATAATTCCTGAGTTAATCTTTTCACGTGTAATTTTGCAATCAATATCAACATGTTTAGTTCTTTCATGTTGAACCAGATTGGATGACATTGCTTTAGCCGATTTACTGTCAGAGAATACAAGAGCATGATGATCATGAGAAAAACATAATCCTTAAGAGCATATAAGATCCATTGTATCTTACAAGTAGTTGCAGCTAAAGCTCTAACAATTGAATGTAAGAAAAATTAAAATAGGGGGTACATACCCCCTAACTAGAATTATTTGTTAATCAATGCTGGACTCATGTCCATCAACTGAAAATGAGGTTATGTAACATTAAAAAGGGTGATAAGACTATGAATGAATATCTATCTAATATCAAGATATATGCGATGGTTTAGATACTGCATCGTCTTCATTACCTCTTGAAGATGTTATCAAGTATACTCTAAAAGGATTACCAGCTGAATATAATCAATTTAAGTCCAACATTCGAATTAGCGCATTCGAATTGCACATGAAAATGGTTGATTCTCTTGAATCTTCATCGCAACACACATAATTGTTATCTTCACAGCTACGAATTCCTCGTCTAATTCATCTAATCGTGGATGTAGGCCTTCTAATCGAGGAAAAGGATATGCTAATTGAGGTCGTGGTAGGCAATTTTCAGCTCAGAATAACTCCATTCTTATAGCACCACCATCACACATTTATGGTATGAATTCGAATTCTCCAACTTGTCCAATATGTAGTACTCGAGTAACGCTAGGATTTCACCTAAATCAAATCATTCCATGTATTGTTTAAGGGACGAATTCGGTAAATAATATTGGTCGGGATTCAATTATCTCCTTACCCCCGTCAGGGTGGACTAAGGAGCTCTTATGAGGTGCTACAAACCCCGTCAGGGTGAATATAGTCCACCTTCGAATGATTAAAACCTAACTACCCAATTGGCCGTAAGATTAATTAAGCCTGTCAAGGTCAAATAATTTCTATCCTACATTCGTTTAATTAGTTCCGTACCTAGACCCCTCGTCAAGGTGGTCCAATTGCCACTAATTGGAATAGCCTAAGTACTAATACCTAATATTAAACACAGAAAAATTAAATATGCATAAATTAAAAACTTAAAATATTACAAATTACCCAATTCCAGTTGTGTTAAAGTCACTAGCCAAAAGAGAGGCGAGTTTGGGAGGTGGAAAACAATTCCAAAGGCTAAACAAGGAGCCTTTAATCTCTTGTTTGGCCACCCAATCTGCGCAAACATTTTTAGATCTCCTAACATAGGAGATTTTAATATCACACAAAATTTTAAGTCTTAAAATACAATTAACTAGTCCTCTAACATTACAAAAGGTCTTCTCTCCCTTTGAAGTTTGTTGAATTAGGACTTGACAATCATTCTCCACTTCTACTTTGCCTCTTGGAAGTCTTGAAGCCATTTCACAAGCTTGTAGAAGTCCTCTAGCCTCTGCCTCAAGTGGAGACTAAGCAAAAAAAAAAATTTGAACAACCATCAACTAATTTCCCTTGAGAGTCCCTGAGAAGACAAACATAGGAAGAAAGGTTAGTTTTACAATCATATGAAGCATCACAATTAACTTTAAAACATCATGTTAAAGGTGGAAGCCATTTCCCAACACTTCCATCTCTAAAGGTTTGCACCTGAGTTGCATTAACTTGTGAAGTATTAGCTTGTAAAGTAGCTACAATCCTGACAGTAATATTATTTTCTTTTATTGCCTCAGAGTTTAATTAGCCAAAATATGTATGACGGGTAACCTGAAACTGGAAACTGGAAACTGGCCTATAAATCATTTCGACCAAAATATATTAGCTCATACGATAAACAATTAAGATATCAACAATATATATACCGATATTCAAAGGTATTAAGCCTATGTGTATGTTACGTCGCGTTTTTAAGCATATAGAGAATTGGTGGATTTGAAACAATAAGTTTTTAGATCATTCATTACACACAATGGATAATGAATAATTTTACACCAATTATATGATTTTAGATGCAAAAAGTGCAAGTTTATTTGATCATTAAACTACTATTTACCGACATCGAGCAACATTATAGATGATTAATACACCAGAGGAATATATTTAGATTTATAATGGAACTTTTGAATTTTTCTTGATCTGCAAGTGTCTCTGTGATGTTCAGGAAAAATTAGTAAAAAATCATGTAAAAGATCAAAATCAATAAAATTCATGAAAATGTATCAACATCAAACAAAAAATTGATAAGGTTCGTGTACCCATTTTTTATTGGTAAACTTAAATGTAAAATTATAGGCAAATAATTTTTTGCTTATTTTTGTCTAAGTATCGAATTGGCACAATAACTATTACGCCACTTTATCTTTATTCTCTTGTTAATACAATATATGATAATCTGTCCAAAGGGTCAGAAGATATGATTCAATGTATTAATGACCTAGAGCTCACAGATCTCAGATATAATGGGCGTAAATATACATGGACCAATAGAGCAGCTGAGGATGAAATGAGAGTTAGTAGAATTGATAGGACGCACCTTCTGTAGCTCGAAATTTTTGCCTCGGCAAAATACCCGTGGTAACACCCCGTGGCACGGGTTTTGGGCACGCGGACCATGGGTGCGGTATAGGGGGTACTCCGCACGGGATTTTCTTCTGTCCGAAAAATTCTATTTCTTCCCTAACTCGATTTCTCCAATACCTAATCATCACAAACACTAATACCTTTCTCAAATATGCAATATCAACAAAAAATAACTAAATTAAACATAAAACGTAAAAGACATAATATATAAAAAAACTACGGGTTGTCTCCCATACAGCACTTTTGTTTAACGTCTTTTAAAGTTAGACGTGTTACCTCGATCAAGGATGACGAAATTTCCACCCTTTGCCTCTAATTCCCACGAACTTTTCAACTCGATTCTTCATAATCATGGATGGTTTCATCCAAGATTTTGTGGGAATGGGTGTTTCTTGTGGTGGTAACTTGATAACATTACACTCCTCTGGTGATCCAATTGTTTCCCCAGTTTCTATACTTCGCTTGTTGGAGAGAATGTCTTTCATGAATTTCAGAGCTTCATAGTTATTATCTACTCAAGAGAAGTTTTAAGCTTATAGTTATATCATCTCTTTAGGAGTTCATTAGCAAAGTTGTTTCACCCTTTAAACACTTTGTATTTATCCTCTTAATTCTAGTTCTTGTAATTGATAGGTTAAGAGAGAATTTGAGTATCAGGAGTATACTTGGTGTCCTTGTGTTGTAATTACAAAAGAGTTTCCTTCGTGGTTTCGAAGAGGTTGTCCTTCGTGTTATCGAAGAGGTTGTAAGGGTTATTGTGTTCTCGACCCGGTTAAGAGAGACACGGGAGCTTAGTGAAAAGCTTGAAATCTTAAGGAGGCTTCCTTAGGTAGTGGATGTAGGGAAACCGAACCACTATAAATCGTGTGTATCTTTCTATCCCTACTCTATTTACTTTCCGCACTTTATATGTTTGATAATATGCTAGTATGAATATTGTAATATTGATTATCTAGTTTATCTAACATATTGTCATCTAGAGTAGTAAGAGATTAGAAACTCGTTTTACTTGTATCACTTATATATCGAACCTCTTAGCTTATCCATTGTATGATCCCTTAGGAGTTTGATATATTAGTTGACTTAGAAGTTTCTTTCTTAAACTTATAATTGTCCAAAAGATTTTTAATTAGGCATTAATCTTATTATTAATCCTATTCACCCCCCCTCTAGGACTTTCAATTGGTATCAGAGCTTAACTCTACGTGAATAGCTTAACCGTTAGTAGAGAAAACGATTTGGAATTTAATCTTTTGGAAGAGTTGTTTTTCTACACAACCTCCACTTTTTGTAGGTGATCTTTTCTTTGCTTGGAGGAAACAAATGGAAGAATTAATATACGAAAGAACACTCAAATCTCGAAAAAGGAAAATCCTGTGATTCCTTTCTTTATCTCGTATATTTTTTTTCCTCATGGCTTATGTTTATGATTCGGTTGTGATTTGATTAGTTGTGTTTGATGTTATCATGTTTTATCTTTGGATATTATCTTGTGTTACTAATCATTGTTTTAATGTTATTAGTGATATTGCATCTAATTCTCATAAATGATGTTTTTGCACTTTACCTCTTAGAATTTTGGTAATTGCATTTTAGTCCCCAAAATTTTCAAAATTGCACCTTGACCCCTCATATTTATTAAATTCTCCAAAGTGTCATAGTTTGGACTTCATAATCTTTCACTTGTAAAATTTGCCATTTTAGTTCATATTTTTGAAAAATTGCATTTTTAGTCCCTACTATGTGAAATTGCTTTTTAGTCCCTCAACGATTATTAATTGCACTTTTTATTCTTACAAGTTTTTATATCTTTCAAAAGTGCCTATTGATTCTTTTTATCGTTGACAAAAAGGGAAGAAAGATCAAAGATACTAGTTTTCACTTTCAAATCTTTATTTATCTTTGAACACAAATTTGCATTTTCATACGTCTTTTAGTAAGGGTGAGTTTTAAAGAAATTGCTTTTCAAAATATTTTTCCGATAATCTTTTGAATTTCCCATAGCATTTCAAAACTGTTTTTATGCATAGAATTATGGGAAGTTAATCCATTATTGGTCATTAACTCATTTGCATGAAATTGTTTAGCCTTACTATCTATATGTTATGCTTCATTATGTGCTTATATGATTTATTCCCTATTGTGCAAATATCTTGTATGACTTGACCTTTTCATACTTAAAATTGCTTAACTTTGATTTTGGGCGCCACCAACTCGACCGTCAAACACATCGCTCAGTCCGGAGGGTCCATACACTAAAGAATCGAGTCAGGTGGAAGAGGATACAGAACAATTTATCTTAGAGCATCGACATCAAAGGAATTAGTCCATCTGATTGCTTCTTTGTTTACGCGAAGTACATGAAGTAGCTTCTCCTCTTGAGGACCTGAAAGGTTAGCAGAAATAATAACAGGCAAAGTTTTATTCGTACCTAGATATGCATAGCGTAGATGATCGGGAAGTGGATTTTCTTCGAGAACAGGTGGACATATTATAGAGGGTTGTTTCATTGGTTCAATGTCACCTGATTCTCGAAGTAGTTCTCGTACATTTGATCCTAATGCAGCAACATCTTCAGGGGGAATCTCGAGTTCCTGTTGAGATTCAAGTGCTAAGGCTTCGTCAAGATCATCATCTAAGCTTGCTTCATTGAAGACTTCTTGCGCAATTTTTCCGATGACATCTATTTTGAAACATTCATCTTTTGACATTGGTAACTTCATAGCCTTAAACACATTGGATGCTGTATTTGGGACCTATGAACAACCTATAGCGCCATTAACCTGAACTAAGTTATCATCCTCTCCTCATTTGTGATGATAAAATCTATTCATGAGACATCATTTATGCCGGTCTAGGACATAGCTTCAGAACCAATCGCTTCGCGAATCCTTTTCGGAGAAATTAAATATTTATATGTATATAGATATATATTTGAATTCAGTAAAAATATATAAATCATAAGTTAACTCATTGTAAAATGATATATTGTCTTATGAAAGATGCAAGGTTTGAATCTCTTTTTGAAGTCCAAATCTATCAAACACGAACTTTGTCATAAGATTCACACCTGAACCCACATCACACAGACACCCATACATCGGAAAAAAAAAAAAGGACCTAAGTGTCCTTTAGGCAACGAAATTATATTGATCTGTCATTCTTTACAAGTGAAAATAAGTGGAAGTGTGGAACTTCAAAACCATAGCTAAAATTTATTACATAGAACCTAACAGAAAATCAAAGATGATTGCTAAGCCTCAACCAAAACCCGCTTCGTTAATGAATACAGATTCACAAAAAAAAAAAAAAAAAAAAAAATGAATTAAAACAAAAATAAACTCAACACTGGAAAAGAAGTTATTGTCTACATGTTAGCAAGAAGTCCACTAATCTCCGCAACAGATGGAATATTTTCAGAAGGGTAAATTTTCATTACAAGAGTTGCAAAACTTGAATACTTGTCTAAAAACTCCTTCTGCAAACCATTATTATAGATTTAATTTTAAATTTAATTTCCCTCTCTCTATATATATAACATCAACTTACCTTGCATTTTTCCCATAGTGAAGGCAATAACTCTTCTGAGGTTAAATTCTTTTGTAATTTTTTATACATTGCAAGGATGGATTTGTCAACCTGTACAATGATTAGTAGCAAATAATTGGTTAACTGATTTTTAAAGAGTAAATAAATTACTCACTTACCCCGGATAAACTGGATTTAAGGACCTTCCGTAAGTCCACTTTTGACAAACCTAGTTGATAGGGAATCTGTAATTTTCAACATATTAATATTAAATATAAAATCATATATACATATTCCTCATTAATATAATACCTCCTCTGGAGTAGTTGTGGCCATTTGATCCTCAATTCTTCTAGCAAATTGGAATAGCCTTTCAAATTGCTACAATATACAAAGTTATTATGAGAATGTGGGGGTAAAAAATGCACATTTCTATAACTTACATAGTATATGATCATACTGATATGGTTTCTACACGCTGCTTCATAAGATTCACTCGCTTGATGGTAAAATTTAGCTAAAGTAGGGACCATGTTTGCAAGATCATATAGACTGCACAATAATAGTATACTTCAGGTCCTCACCCAATAAATAACCTATAATTCAGGGACCATTTGGGGAAATTTTTCCAACTATACCTGTTCTGAAATGCAGCATAGTTCTCTAAAAGCATGATATCTGCATATTTTGGATCTACTTGAGCAATTTTATCCAAAGTCACAAACATAATAGTAACCTATCAAACAATATTACAAACATATAATCTTCATATTTCAATACATATGTAATAAATCATAATCTCACTATACACTCACAAATTTCATATATGCTTGGTCAACCAAATCCCTAGATTGCCCTTGAATATACTGTTCCATCCGGGTTGCAAGAACGGAAAATCTATAATAAAACATAGGTTACTTTTACATTTTTGCAAAATATGAGGATCTATAGTGCAAATAAGTCGAAATTAGTGTACCTTGGTATGTAAGACAAAACTCCAGATTGTCTAACATTACGATCATGTTTTTCAATATTATGGCAAGCTTCATCCACAAACTGCAAACCAAATCCGCAAATGAGTTATATAAATGACTAAAATGCCCCTGAGGAAGGGTTATAAAAAATTACACGACTAAATTGTATAGTGATTTTAGTATCCAGTTCATCAAGTAACATGCGCACAAAACCAGCTGCATCATTTTTAGCTCCTGAAATATAACGTTCAGTAATTCCATGCATTGATATGCATCTCAAAGCATCGATTTTATATGCCCAATCCACCACAGCATAGAAATCTTCCTATAAATTTAAATTAAAAAAATAATTTAGTATATTGCACTCTATAGGTCCCCCTATATTATGCAAAAATTACACTACAAGTCCCTAATTATACAAAATAACTTATTACTTGTATGCCGTCAAGCAAATCATTAAGAGCTTCATTCAGTGCCCCAAGCTCTGAAGCATTATTACCTACACAATAAGGTGGGAAAGGGTTATTAAAATTCAGTTAATTGCACTATAAGTCCCTATATTATACAAATTGTTATACCAGGTTTGGGTTCAATGTGTTCAACGTCCATGCCTTGACTTCCTGGTGGAATAAGTGAAGGAATTTCAAAGCACATGAAGTGTGCGAAAAAAGTACTCTGCAATATATATGAAAAAAAAAAAAAAAAACACATTGCTATATATTAGGGGAGTAAAAATTTAAAAAAAAAAAAAAAGATTGAGTAAAAACCTCATCTACAAGTAGTGGTATAAATATCGTGAGCATTTTAGAATATGCCTCTGATACAGTAGAAGTGTCTGCATTATTAACATTTTGACTCGAACCTGTGAAATTTTCTTGCCACACATTTGGAGTTTTCGGTACTTTTGTACTAGCACGAAGCTCATTTGCAAATTCACGAGCCTGTATAAAAGTGAATAAAATTTCTTTTGATTTATATCTTTCAATAATAAACTGACCTCTCGGCGAACAAGTAAATTAATGGACCCACAATAAGCTTTCCTTAAGTGTCCCAAGCAATTCTTATCAAGGCTCTGTATATACAAACACAAAAATAATGAACATTCAAGTATAATTAATTTAAAAAAATTAAAAATGTGTAAAAATAACTACCTTTAAGTGTTGTAGAAGGCGAGCATATGTTCTGCACTTAAATCGGAGATCAGAGTGATCAGGTCTCTTTAACTGTCCACGCTGTATTTAAGTCACACGCCAAATTTAAAATGCTATTTAAAAAATAAAATTGGAAAGGGATTATATATTAATAATACCTGAGAAAAATAATTCTTATCATTTATCATGAAATCTACTAAAGTAGAAAAGTAATTTCTCAAGAACTCGGAGGCTCTTCTAACAAAATTAGCTTTCAAAATCCCAAGTTCTGCTCGTTTCTCTTTTACCTGTAAAAGCATATTTAGACTATCAAAAACATTTTTATTTATATTTTAGCAGAAGTGATAAATTAAGGGAGATGTATAGTACATACAGCTTTAGTTTTAACAAAGATGGGGTCCACGTTAGTTCCTTCAATAGCACGTAAAGAAGTAGATAACCATTCACATGCCTCGATATTTTGAAGCATATATGCCTCATCAAATGAACCTTCTGTTAAGAGTGTTGAATACTGAAACATAATAAATATATGTGTCAAATAGTCAATAGAAAATATATAATTAAAACTTAGGATAGGTAAAAAATTACCTTTGCTGGGATTTCCAAATTTTGAAGAAGCTTATCTAGTTCTTCAATCAATGTTCTATTATTAACAGACTGTAATTCCAGCTTGTTATTACGAGTTTCTATCTGTTTATCACAAAAAAAAAAAAATTCAATTTTGTAGAAAAAGAAAAAGAAAAAGAAAAAGCACATCTAGGATTTAAAGTTGCGTACTGATTCAATATCCTCTCTCATGTGCCTAAGTTTGACGTTAAAAATTTGTAACCATTCATCCATGTCCTCAACACAATTACTAGCTGATTCAAGCCCATGCATAACCTGCCCATATTATAAATTATTTATTAATTTAACAAAATAGATAGCTCGTATTTAAAAAAAAAAAAAAAAAACCTCATCTACTAAAGACTCATTCTCTAAAATAGAATGCACATTTGCAGCTTCTAAAGCCTGAAGTTCACGTTTTAATCTCTCAGAAAAAGCCTCTGCTTCACCAATACCCATCACATAACTGTGAAAAATTCCACCTCGTTAATTAGTTAGTATTGTTACAACTAATAAAAGGAAGATTCTAGAAGCTTCTAGAATTAGTTACATACGTGCCTAACAGAGCCTCCATATCTTCTTCTTCAGCTTGTGAAACAAGGTCTCTTTCAACAGTTACACTCATGTCACTTTCACGTACTTCAGCTACTGCAGGTCCATGTCCTTGTTGTTGAGTTCCACCTTCTTTTTTAGTTTCTACAGGTTTATTTTCCTATTAAAAAAAAATATATTAAAATTAAAATCAATTGAATTATTAGCAGATAATAAGTTTGCTATATACCTTCGCCCAAAGGGCCATCTCAACTACATCTACACCCACAACTTTAGGAAGATGACCCAAATGATCTTTACATATGTTTAAAATTAAAAGTAAAAGCCGGTTCCTATATAAAAAAAAAAAGAATTATTTAGACAAAGGGATAATAAAAAGTAGAAGATTTTAGAATTACCTATCATCAACATTTCGCATAGTCCATTGAGCAGGAGGAACAGTATGGCTTCTGAGATTGTCAAATCCCTAGAATAGTATAAGATTAATTGTTATGAGTTTTGACTAACAATGACTATATAACTAGGGTACAAGTCTTACCAGCACAAATGTACAACCACTTGGATCATTAGTAGCGACCTCTACTTTAGAAAGATGCTTTAGTTTGTATAATTTTGCAGGCTATACCAAGCAAGGAAGAGATGCATTCTTCATTATGAATTAAATAAAAAAGTGATGAAAAAAAAAAACAGAAAGTAAAAATTACCTCGAGATCTCCTCCATTTGAATATTTTAGGACACGTAGAAAAGCTTTGATTCGTGGACCTTTTTCTTTTGCTGCAGAAACCAGAAGAAATACTCAATTTACATATATTTACTCGAATAAGAACCTAAAATAGCACATTGACTTTCAATAGACTTATTTTTCACCATGATCTGCAATATTGAACATTTCACCATTTCAATGATCAAGGAAGCTCATCAAATTATTACTTTGAAGGATCTTTGACTTATTAATCGTCAAAACTAACAACAGATTGTGTAAATTCATTAATCCCTAGTGCTATATCATCAATGAAGGGGATCTTTGAAAGTTATAAACTTACTCCACAGAAGGATTACTACATTATAGTAACTAGAAATCATAAGGGTTCATAATCAATTAATAATATAGAAATTTCACATTCATTTCATGATTGCATTAATGATCGTTCAGAATGTATGTATCATTTAGCTAAAAACAGCAAAATTCAGCATAAAATGAGGTACATTGCAAGTAGATCAAGTATAAGATAATTCAGTGTATATGTAGGTGTAATTAACGCACTGCAAATAGCGATAACCCTAGGCTTGGCCATGCTGGACATGCTAGAGCGGCCCATTTTGACACCTTTACCCCAGACGCCACCGCTCTTGGCGACACGGATCGACATTGCCACCTTGTGTCTGGTGCCTTCAATGGCGGCTTCGCAAGCTCTTCTCAATTCTGCATCGTCTGCGCTTGATTTCGCCATCTCTCTCTTTCTCTCTCTCTCTCTCTCTTTCTCTGAGTTTTGCCTTCTTCGTCTAACCGTTGGGGTTAATTTGGTAATTTTACAAGTGTTTTATATTCTGTTCTGTTACCATTCTCCGACATTGACAAATGACCATTGTACTGTATACGAGGATAATAAACTAGACAATAATTAACTAAGGTAAACCTCGTGCGCAATAAAAAGGATGTATCAATAGTCCCATAAGCCCCCTCATCTTTCGAGTGTTTTATTAGATGGCCTAATCTTTCAAAATATGTATTTTAAACCACACCTATTTTATTTTATTTTTATGTCCGAGGTTAATGATCGGTTAATGTATTTAGCCCCTCATCTTTCGAGTGTTTTTTTTAGATGGCCTAATCTTTCAAATTATGAATTTTAAACCACACCTATTTTTTTTATGTCCGAGGTTAATGATCCGTTTAATGTATTTAGCATATGTAAAACACGTTAATGTCACTATATTGGATGAAATTAGCATTTGTAGTCCAATAATTAAATTGGATCTGTAACATTGGATAAAAGAACAATAGATAAATCTTGGGATGTAAAGATCAAAATACGAAAGATGAGGACTTTTAGAACAATTTATCCTAAATTAAAATATAGTTCAAAACAAAAAATTTAAAAAATAGTTTCAAAATTCTCGTTTTTTATATATATTTATAAATAGACTGATATTTCAAAATAAATTTAAACATTATACGATTAACAATTTTGCACAAAAATCAAAAGAATACTACTATTGAGTGAGAAATATATATGACTATAAAAACTCATTTAAAAATATAGGATCATATTATAAAAAGAAATGCTAAAGATTAGTTTTTTTAGGATAATTTTTCCATAATAATTTAAGTCGGTCTATTAAATGAATCATTGCAACTATAATTAAATAAGTGGTTTGTTGAAGAATCGTTTACATTAAGAATCGAGTTTTTTACGTTCGCAGAAACAGATTTAAGAACAGAAAAGTAGAGAACACAAACAGTTTATTGTGGTTTGATAAAATAGTCTATATCCACGTTGGGCTTCAGTGAATGAAACATCTTTCATTTACCGATTACAATTGTTTCTCATAAATTTCAAAAAACCGAACCGAAACCTCAGCTAATCTAAGTCACACAATCCAACTACGTTGACAAACTAGAAAAGTATCAAGATAATTTTGTTATATTTAGATTAAACTAGCTATTACAAGAGATTTCACGATCTAATCTATCCAGAAGATAAAACCTCAGGTTTATTTCTGAAAGTCAAGAGAGAAGATTAGAGACTGCGAGAATAAGAGAATGAGACGAAATCTGAAGAAAAGCACCTTATATATGGAAAGTGGGTAGAGTTTTAATCTGACTTGTCTAAAGTGATCGAGATCAACCAGATAAAATTCAACCTTCGTTCCTTTAACTAAACGGCGTCGTACTGAACATAAGTCAAATAACTCATAAGTAGTCGTCCCAATAAGAAACCAAAACCAAATCTAAACAACACACGATTTAGACTGTCCGAAGTTATAACGCCAATACGCACTTCATAAATATAATTATATCAGCCCAAAATCCAACACCACTAAATTAAACATTGCTTTTGAAATAAGATCATTGTCACTTTATTACTTTATTAAGATGTGTCAATTTTACATTTGAATGTTACATGAAGAGTATGATGTGATGTCTCCCTATATGTAAATCACATCGAAAAATCTCCAAAAAAACTCAAGTAATTAAAGAACCAATTATCAATATCCAACAAATAAATCATCCTGGAATCGTGTGAGATCGATCTGGAAATTCCAAATGCAATTTAATATGATAAAGAGCATCATCCAAACTAGAGCCATGACTATTAGTTTGTGCAAAAACAGCAAGTCCACGAGCAAAAGCATATGACCCTGTCCCACCAACAATACTCAATTCAACTTCTTCTTTCTCTTTCCCACCTAAATTCTTCTTCGCCCGAATACTAATACTCCCCGAATGTTCTAGCGTATCAAACGTGAGATAAATAATATTAAACGCTGAATCCGCAAATCTTTCTAACGGGATTATAAAGCCTTGCGCTTTTCCTACCACTTTTGATGTATTCTTCTGTCCTTCGGTTAATGTGCGATGGAAAATTAATGCACCGGCTTCTGATGGTGCGATGGGATGAGGGTTCAAGTTGGGACCCACAGGTTGTTGGATGTATAAGGAAAAGGCTAGCCGAGATGCGTTTTTCTCGGCTCTTTTTTGGGTTAGTGGTGAAATTACAGCGAGGATTATGACGATGATTGTAGCTAAGATCACCGCAGAGAAAAAGATGATCCTAGCTAACATAGTTAAGGTTTTGGGAGTTCATGATTATTGTTTTGGTTTGATACTTTATACTGTTGTTTAAATAAAAGTTCATGAGTGGTTTTGTTGGCCACCTAATCCACATGTGTTATTTGAACCTAATCCTTCAAATGTAGCTAAAGACCATTCAAATATGATGAACTAGAGACATGAAATGATGATGTCAAACTTTAGTGGATGTTGTAAACTTTTTACGTAGGTGTAAATTATCAGAATAAATTTTCAAAAGAGACCTCAGACTAATAAGCCAAAACTTATAATTGTAACTTTTTACGGAAATTCGATGTGCTAAGCCGGTTTAATTTCCATCAAATTGTCCTATTATGTAATAAAGTATAAGTTATGGACCAAAGTGGCTAAAAGTAAAGGTCCATTATCTTTAATAAAATGTACATTTAAGACCCTTTATCTTTCATATTGTACTAGACTAGTTCTTGAGCACAGAATTTTGGATTCCAATCAAACACTTTTGAGAAATTTCAAAATGCGAAAAGGAACAAAAACAAGTAAATCCTCAAATAATTGAATTATCAGCCTGCTAAAATTTGACCTCTTTATCTATAACCAAAAAACTGTGTTACAAAATTACAAATCAACAAATCGAATTTATCCCTGATTACCAATATATAATTAAATTAAATATAATACAAATTCAATAAGTTCCTCACTAAGAACTATGCACTAATAATAAGCACGGTCCCCATTTTACTTCTTCAATAAACTTCTTTCTTTTTTTTTTCTTTTTTTTTTTTGTCAACTTCAATAAACTTCTACTCATCAGTTTTCCCTTCTCCTCACTTATAAGCCTCGACCTGTCTCGACCTGTCTCTCTTTACCCTTTCTTTACTAAATCCTTCAAAACAGATTGGTCTAATCCAAGTGGGACCCACAAAAAACTCGTACAGATAATTACATTGAGCGCGTCAATAAAGGCTTAGCCTTGCGTAAATGTCCCATACTATTAACAAGATCTTTGCGAATACAAACAGGGAACATATTAATGTTCTTTATTCCATTAAATCTCCATAAAACATACGGAAAACTCAATTGATCACGTGAAGTAAATCGAACCACCTCATTAAACCAAACACACATGAATAAATTCGTTAATGGTGTATGCTCTCTCACAATTATCGAAGCTTCCGCTAAAGCTGCACAGAAGGGTAATTTAGTCTTTTTCAAAAATGTGTAGGTAATTAGAGTTTATTATACCTTTTTTTCCGTGAAATCTTTTGTCCTCAGGAAGACCATCTTTAATATACTGAGTGAGTTGAACTTCAACTTCTTGTGGAGTCGCTTTGTTTTTATGAACAACTGCTTTTGCCTCGTCATATACACTACTGCGGGCCCCATGTTCAGATATCCCAAATACAGAATTTGAACGCCATAACAGAGCTTCCAATACTCCTAGTGGGTCCCGTCTAAATTGTGCTTTCGAGTCTACCCATATTGAATATTTAGCATTCGGAAATAAACGATGAGCCAACATCTAATTTTTTTTCAATAAAAAAAAACAATATTAGAATCTTTGTAATGGTCCATATATTTCAAAAAAAAATACCATACCTTTGGGATTTTACCGTTTAATCTTTGGTCACGAAAAGGTAAATTTTTTATGATTATAATGCGCCATTTTCCAATATAATGATCTTCACCAACTTCATGACCTGCTGATTTTTGTGCTTGAAGTGTGATTTCATCCCAGAAAGCTACATAACAGACCTGTATTTTGTGAATGAATTTAGAATAATTAAATTAAAGAAACGATTAATCGCAAATAAAAAGTTTAATAACCTTTTGAATTGAATTCTCGGTCATTCCTATAGGTTGATAAAGATTATCTCCACCACCAAATGCACAAGTAGACACCACAACTTTACATGATTGCATATATAATTTATCTTCATCGGAGATTTTATACCCTCCTTTCTCACTGTAGAAACCACAGTGTACATCAGTTGTTTCGTTCACCTGTAATATTCATTATACAAGTATTACAAATTGACCCCCTGAGTAAAAAGCATATTCTGTTAAATGTCTGTTATTACCTTAAAACTTTGTTCTCTTTCCTCAAGAGTTTGAAATCCTGTGAATAAGTTAAACCTTGAACTTTCTAATTGTTGTTGAGATTGGTGGAAATTTTCTTTTGATGTATCATCACTCTCGGTTATGTATACCACGTTTTTTACAGGATCAGTGGATTCTTTATCAGATGGAATCTCCAAATGTTCGAGTTCTTCAGATGATAAAATCTTGAAACAAGCTGATACAATTCATGAACATTTGGCATTAATTTAGTGACTTAAATTAAATTTTAAAAGGTAATGAGCAAGATAAGGCTAACAAATTAAAATTCTTACATTGTTTAACGCCGTGAATGTTTCGAGTCACCGGATCAAGGCGGTTCAAATTCGATAGAGGGTTTTTCTGAGTGGCGTGAACCGATTTTTTAGTGAGTGGAGTATGTTTGGAGCTGATTCTGGAAGCTTCGAAGAGAAGCAATGCAGCTGCGGGGACGAAGAGCAAGACGGGCCACCACTTCAATAGCAACCTAACAACTCGCCGACCCAACTCGGATTGGCCACGTGGGCCCGATTTTTTCCTCTTTCTTCGATTTCGTGTCCGGGGATCGTCGTCGGGGACTGTAATTGAGACGCTGTTGTTGGACATTGATGCTGACCTTAGCGCAGATCGAAGGGAATGGGTTTAATGTTTACGCGATTTACATCTTCATGATTTATCTCAAAACACATAAATGTTTGGAAAAAAAAAATAAGACCGACCAAAAAGAATGAAAAAAATCCAAAAAAATATTTTTTCTTACATTTTTTATAAAAAATAATTTCAAGAAAAAATTTGGAAAAAAAATTGCAATACAGATACAAAACGATTAAAATCGGGGAAAAAAATTAAATGGACATAAATTATTCAATTAACTCTAATGAAGTGATTAAAACGATTTTGCATCTCATTATCAACCTCAGAAAAAAAAATCCATCTCCAAGAAGTTGTTGTGTTGTCGCTACTCCGACTACCACCACCACTAATCTAATCATCTCTGATGTGAAAAAATAGTGGATTTACAAAGATAAGTTGATGTTGATGAGAATGTAAAGCAATATGGAGAAGAGTATAGGGTGATAATGATGTCAAGTATGTGGATTTAGATGTCTCTTTCACTAATAGTATATATGGCACAAGAAATAAAGATAACAAATCATTTGATAAAAACACTGACTCTGAGGTTGAGTGGGTGAGTTTAAGAAACTGGGATGACAGATATAGAAATAGAGAAGGGTGGAGGGATTTAATGGGTAATTTATATAAGGAAAGTGATGATAGTATGAATGACACTATTTATATGATGATTAACCACACAGTTTGAGTGGTTATGAAGGTAGGAGGTTTAAAGTTGACTAGGAGATGTTTGATCCCAATTATAGTTGGAAATGGTATTCAAAGATAGGAAAGAATCCAAGTTTACAGTGAAATCCCTGGTTATAAAGGAGATGAGAGATATGGGTTTAGAAAGGAACAACAAGAAAAGAGTGAAGGCTAAATGTAAGAATAAAAAATGTCACTATTTGTGTATGGTGTACATGTCAAGTGCGCAAATAAATAGCAGCTTGGTAGCTTGCAATTAGAGCATACATGTGGTAAGAATATCAACTATAGTAAACTAAGTGCAATTAAATTAAGTGAAAATATTTATGGAAAAGGTGAGGATAGATCTTAAGGTAGAGGTGACTGGGGAAATAATGTACAATGCATTCAAAATATCAAGGCAAAAGGTAGAAAGGGACTACAAAATGCTATACACCAAATTGTGGGAATATTGTGAAGAGCTTCAAGGTCAACACCTGGACCTAATATGGTAATGAAGACTATTTTTTATGAGAAGGATGGGCTAGAAAGATTTTAGAGGTTATATGTTTGTTTGGAGTGAGCGAAGAACGGTTTTTGAAAGAGTGTGGGATTGGATATGAGTCGTCTGAAGGGCACACATCTAGGGGTGATTTTGATAGATTTTGGGATAAATGCTAACAATTGTATTTATGCACCTATTTATTGCTTGGTACACTTGTATCTATCCACTTGTTTATTGATTGCTATGGAAAGATAACAAAGAGACTTGGACATGGTTACTAAATCAATTGATACAGGACTTGGAAAATACAAATAAAGAAGGTTATAGCCTAATAAGTGATATATAGAAGGTAATATTTGTGGAGATTTCTATTTTTCTTATTGTGGATCAATTTATAAGAAAAGTCTTTTACTTGATTTGTAGGGGCTTGGTATAGACGTTGTTGTAAATGTTACCGCGAGTGGAGAACATGCATTGTGTGAGACACCTTTATTGGATTTTCTAGACAAAACATGGTACACTTGCCTTGAAAGATAGACTATGGAAAGCAATTTAGGTTAGTTACATGGTATAATTTGAAGATGATATGGAGGCATTGAAGAAAGACGGTGGGGATGCCTTTCAATGGCTAACAGAATTCCCACCAATCAGTTGGAGTAGGTCACACTTTGGAACCCTAAAAAAGTGTGATATTCTATCATATAACTTATGTGAGAGTTTCAATAGAGATATTTTGGAAGCAAGGGATTCAAGTAGTCTAGTAGTGCTTGAAAAGATCAAGGTGTATGTAATGAAAAGACTGAGAAGAAGAGGGAGTGGATGGGAGATTATGATGATGAGATATGACCTGTAATTAGGATGCACGTGAATATGCTAAAAAGATGAGTTCTATGTGGATTTTACTTATGCTAGGGGAAATAGGTTTGAGTTCAATGTGTGAGGGAAAAGACGTAGTATATTGTGGTTTTGAATGAGATGACATGTGCTTGTGGGAAGTGGGGTTTCTCAGGAATTTGTTGCCCACATGCCATAACTTGTATTGCTTTTAAGGGTAAATATCCAGAATGCTATGTGGATGAAGGTTTTAGTATGATTTGTTTCATGAGAGCTTATGAGCCTCTCATCATCTCATTAATGGTTTAGATTTGTGGCCAATTACAATAAGGTCTCCAATTCATGGTCCCCAAACTTTTAAGATACCACGGAGACCTAAGAAATCAAGGAATGTGGATCGTTTGGAAGAAAGTAAGACAAAAAAGGAAAAGGAATGTTACACAAGTAAGTAACTATTCAATAACTAAATGAATATATATCTACTAACCTTTTGACTTTATACAGTTTCTTATTTTGTAGGTTAATGAGAAATAATCTCCAGGTAAAAGATCACCATTATTTCCTGTAAAAGCTGGAGTACACATGAGAGCCACATCTTTATCAAGACCCACTATTACTCATAAAGGACTTCATTTAATGGAAATGAGAAATCCTTGTTCATCAATTCGTGAGCCAAATTCAATAAAAAGAGTGGCAACACTCTTGTGTAGAGCCCAGTGAAGAGATCAAAACCACCAACATAATATTTAGTAACATGTTATAAATACAATTTTTTGTTAGACTAATAGTTTGTGGATAGTTTTCTTGATAGATATGTGTGATACCATCTTATACACATATATAGGAGAGGACCTATATATGGTCCCCAAAATCTCGACGGTCATATTGTGATGGGTAAAGACCACGGGTGGTCCTTGATCTTTACCCAAAGTGCAGCAGAAGCCCCTTATCTTTAAAATTCTTCCGAATGGCCCTGCATGATCCATTTTTTTGTCAATAGTGGCCCTTTTTTAACATTTTTGTCAGTTGACTATTAGTCAACGCCACCTAGAGCCACGTCGGTGCCACCTCAGCACCATGTATGCTCCACCTAAGCATGGCGTCGCCATAATTTACACGTCATTTAAAAAAAGCTTTTTTTATTCTTTTTATTTCACCTGCACTAAACAAATCTTTCTTAGTTATACATAATTACTTGTCCAGACTCGTGCATAATGTTTTGAGTGATGGTCAAGGTCTTGATTTTTGGGTAAAGAAAGCTGCATACCAACTGCTTGGTTTTGTGTCTGGACAAGTATGTTGAATGATGCTGAATTTTAAATTTTTTGTATGTTGACTGATGCTAAATTTTAAATTTTTTGTGTGCTAGAAAAGAAAATGAGTAAAGATGATGGTCTAAATAGAAAAATTGAAATATATGTACAATGGTCAAAACATACAAAGATTGGAAAATTTAAAATATATCTAGGGTGCATTATATATAGGGTCTTGGAGACACTATTTTTTCTCTATAGAGTAGTGTCTTGATAGTTGTTATTCTTAGGGACCTCATTTTTTACAATAGTCTTTCCTACCCTTACTATCACTAAAAGACAAAAAGTGTGATGTCACTGTTTCTCTCTCCTTTACCTACCAATACCCACCTACCTCCAACCTCCAACCACCTACCACCGACCTCCGACCACCGACCTCCTCCATCGACCTCCGACCTCCGACCTCCAACCACCAGTCACCGGAAAAAACATAGAGTACTCCGAGAAAAACATAGAGTACTCCGAGAATTTGTTGAGTACTCCGAGAATTAGACGAATTAAACGAATACTCTAACGAATTAAATGAATACTCTATAAAAAAAAGTCGGAGTACTCTATGAAATAATCGGAGTACTCTATAAAATAGTCGGAGTACTCTAAAAAAATTAGTGAGTATTTTTAACAATTAAAGAGTAATTTAAAAAAGCAATGAGTAAACAATAAAAATAGTGAGTATTATTCAATTATTCAAATAATTAGATTATTACACAATCAGAAGAAAAAAAGGAAATCTATTTGGTTTGACCAGATCTAGATCTGGTCAACCATGTCAAACTAAAAAAAAATCTCTTCACGCGTGAAACACCACTGCAAATCGAAAACATAACACCACCACCACCGACATAACACCACCACCAAAACTAGTTTTACTAGATTTCCGGTCAAGAAATGAGAACAGCAACTTCGAATCTTCTTCTCGAGCTCGGCGATGGAGTAGCAGCTCCGATGTTGACGAACGGAGCCTGTACATCTGGTCAAGACGGAGTCTGCTGCATGAAGCTTCTCGAGCTTAGCGGTGGTGGTGCTCGGATCTCGAGCTTCGATTCTTCTTCGCGAACAGATCTGGGCAGAAGACTCTATGGCTACTCCTTTTTCTTCTTCGCGAACGGATCTCGGCAGAGGACTCCATGGCGGTGCTTCGTTCGTGAAGCATAGGCGGCGAATCCTTCTTGCTCCTGTTGTGTTGGATCTCGCGATTCCATGGCTACTCCATGGTGGTGGTGCTGCGATTCCATGGCTACTCCATGGTGGTGGTGCTGCGATTCCATGGCTGCTTCACGCGAGGCGGTTTGGGAGCTGGAGGGAGGAGAGAGAGATAGGGGAAAAGGGAGATGGTGGTGGTGGTGGTTGTTCTCATGGAATAGTGGTGGTGGCGGTTTGGGATATGGGGGAGGAGAGAGAGATAGGGGAGGAGGGGAGGTGAGAGAATTATAATCTGAAAATTATAATTGGTGGAGTTCTAAAATAGTATATATATAATTCTAAAAGGGTAGTAAGGTAACAGGGTTTTTGGGGTTCATGTGTTAAAAAGTTGCTGAGGTCTTTAGTAAGAAGAGGCTCTAGATAGGGGTGCTAACTCGAAGAGAGGGGTATGGTCAAGACCCTAAGTGTCATTTTCTCATATATGTATAATGGTCAAAACGTACAAACATAATTAAAATGTGTAGCAATTTATCCCAAGAACTGTTGTGGCATTATTGTGACTCATAAATTTTATAATATTTCATTATTTTCAATAATTTTTCTATAAATTATGAGTTTAGATAATTCTAATATTTATTTTATATAATAATCAACGTGTCAAGTGTTTTAAAATATTTCTATCACTATATAGTGAAAAGAACAAATACTAGAAAATATTGAAAAAATGTTTTCAAACTTATTATTTATTAGTTCACTTATTAGTTCACTTAGCTCAAATTTTGTAACACCGTTGTAGATTTACTTTTTAAAATATTTGGACATATCTTAATTAAAAAAAATTCTTTCACAATTTTTTAAATATTGTATTAACATTTTATTAAGACAAGAGATTCAATTGATTTATTAGCCTTTTTTTAAAATAATTTATTAGTCATAATCAATTTATTCAGTATGGATTTAAAAAATTTATTCAAAATTTTCAAAATCAGTTCTAACTCTATAAGTTGTCATTTCTATCTTCTACTACAAAGATATCCCAAATTTAATGAATGAGTAGTCTAGAAAATCCTAAAAGAAACCAACGAGACAAGAATGAAGAGGAGTGTCTTCTTGCAAGATTTTATAGCGTTGTGTCATTGGAAGCGACTTCAGGATTTAATATATTCTCTAGTTAATTACTTAAATATCTGCAACTTCAATATTGTATAATATTATCTAGGATCTTGTCTCTCAAACAAAAAGTACAGGGTTCGAATCCCTTCCTTGAACATGGTTAACCTAGTTCTGACTTGCCTGGGATATGCTTAGGGAGAGCGGGTAAATCTTCCGTGTCCGTGGAATTAGTCGGGTGCGTGAAAGTTAGCCCAGAACCCACGGAACAAAAAAAGAAAAAAAGATATGTAACCACAATTTTTCTTTTGTAAAAAGAGATAGGAATTTAGTAGCGAATTGGATAACCAAGAATATTTAAGCAATTTGCTTGAAGAGTGTTTAAATCCATGTCCGACCCAATTAACCAGATTGTTAGAAAAATAAAGTTGTTCCTTATGGGATAGGCTAAAAATTGTAAGAAAATATTTAGAGAAAAAAAATAGAATGGAAGGAGAAGACTCAACTAATGCATAATCTGATATTTGTATATCCCTTGAAACGGCACCACCAAATGTAAAGAGAAAGGCAAACAAGTATTACGAAATTTCCTTTTGTGCCAACCAAAAAAAAAATTGTGGAGAGAAGAAAATCTGGTTGAGAAAAGTTATTATTGATCATATGAACCTTAACAATATCTTATAACAAACTTAAGGTAAACCATGATTATTAATTGGGTAAAATCCACGGGAAGCCCCTTAACTTTCACCAAAGTGTACGATCCGCCCCCGATCTTACGTTTTACCCTTTCTCGCCCTTGATGAACGTATTTTGTGACACCGTTAGCCATTTTTCCATTATTCTGTCACTTGACCGTTAGTCAATGCCACATGTCACCGCCACCTCACCGCCACTTCAGCATGACGTCACCTCTAGCTGGATGGGTTTTTCCGATGTGGCAAGGGGCTTAATTGTCTTTTCGCTTTATTTTCACCCATTCACTACCGACACCCTTCGTGTACGTCTAATTAAAACAATCCAAAAAATAATCGAAACACACGTAGTGGTGCGTGTTCCAGGTGTTCTTCACAACTTTGGGTAAAAAATTGCAGAAAGTCGTTCAATTCAAGAACCACTTTTAAATCGCCAACACCCTTCATTTACCATCGCATTAAAACGAATCAAAACACACACCGTCGAGCGTGTTCTTGGCGTTCTTCATGACTTTGGGTAAAAAATTGCAGAAAATCGGTCAATTCAAGAACAAATTTTAAAGCAAAATTATACCCAGTTATTACATTCCTTCGTGATGGCGTTTTTGAGCGAAATCTTCAGTGATTCAAATAATACTCTTCTCGACCCATTTCATTAAACAAAATTGAAAGAGGAATTGTACTTATGCTAGGGGAAATAGGTTTGAGTTCATTGTGTGAGGGAGAAGAAGGAGTATTATTGTGGATTTGAATGAGATGACATGTGCTTGTGGGAAGTGAGAATTCTCAGGAATTCCTTGCCCACGTACTATAACTTGTATTGCTTATAAGGGGTAAATATCTAGAATGCTATGTGGATGAAGGTTTTAGTAGGAATTCTTTCATTAGAGCTTAAGAACCTCTCATTCATCTGATTAATGGTTTAGATTTGTGGTCAATTACAATAAGGTCTCCAATTCATGGTCCCAAAACTTTTAAGCTACCAGGGAGACCTAAGAAATCAAGGAATGAGGATAATTTTGAAAAAAGCAAGACAAAAAAGGAAAAGGTAAAAGGGAATAAAAAAACAATAGTAAAATAGTTGTGTAGCGACTTAGTAGGAAGGGATTGATAGGGATATGTTCTAAGAGAAATCAAATGGGACACGATAAGAGAGGATGTTAAAATCAGCAAGTAAGTCAAACTATATGTGAATGAATTTTATGTATTTTAACTTTATAAAATCTAGAACAATTTTTTTATGAATGGTCTTGTGGATGCAGAAATAAGTAATGTTAGGAAGGAACCACAACTAAATGTTGAAGTTAAAACAAAAAATGAGACTCACACAACAAATGAACATAAAGACACAAATGAGGTTCAAGTATTAGTTGAAACTACAACTACAAATCAGGCTCAAGTAAGTGTTTTTTATTCTTTAAATTCTCCATATAATATGTTAACTAACTCTGATTTTTTTTAGCAAAATATGAAGATGAATATTTTAGACAAGATGACAGTTTTTTGAGTGGATTATATGATATAATACATAACAAAATGGGTGTAGAGGGTTTTGAGTAGGTGCATATACCTACTGCTGATGAAAGAGTTGATTTGGAGACCAATGAGGTAGAAAATGACTATGTGGATGTAGATAGGGTGGGTCTTGAGAATTCTGAAGTTGGGCCAACTCAAGTTCAAACTGAAGTTGGGGAAGCAGATTCCGAAAGTTTAGGACCAAAACATGTTCAAAATGAGGTTGATGATGTAATTTATGTAGGTTCAGGACCTAATCAAGTACAAATTGAGGTTGAGGATAAGGTTTTATTTAGTCAAGTTATTGATGGAGTGGTTGGAGATGTTAGTGTAGGAGTTGAGAATATGGAAGTTAATGTACAAATCCAAGTGGAGAATTTGGATATTAGTGTAAGGGCTGAGAATGGTGGATAAATCTCCACCAACAAAGAAAAAGAAATACAGTATCTATTTGAAACGAGGTTAAACAATTAGATCTTGCCCCACCAAATTTGCTAAAACTACCTTGGAGTTTAGACGCAAAGCTTCAACCAGTATCATAGAAGAAAGGAATGTTACACAAGTAAGTAACTATTCTAGAACTAAATTAATCTATATCTACTAACCTTTTGACTTTCTACCTTTTCCTTTTTAGTAGGTTAATGAGAAATAATCTCCTGGTAAAAGATCACCATTATTGCTTGTTAGAGCTGGAGTACACATGAGAGCCCGATCTTCATCAAGACCCACTATTACTCATAAAGAACTTCAATTAATGGAAACGAGAAATCCACGTTCATCAATTCGTGAACCAAATCCAGTAAAAAAGAGTGGCAACACTCCTATGAAAGGCCCAGTGAAGAGATCAAAACCACCAACATAAATTAGTAACATGTAATGAATACAATATTTTGTTAGACTAATAGTTTGTAGATAGCTTTCTTGATAGATATGTGTGATACCATTTTTTGTGCAGTGGATTTAATTTAAATAAAATGTTTAAATATGAATGGTTGGATAGATATGTGTGATGCAAATTATTTTGTAGTGCTTTTCTAGAAGACAACAAATGTAAGAACCATGTGGTTTGGTACCAACTTTTGGAAACAATATCAACGGAGAATCTCTATACTCTTTTGGTAGGTTTTTTATTGTTTACTTTGTGAGTGTGGTCCACGAATTTATGGAGTTTGAATGAGTGTGTAAGTTGGTTGGTCAAGAATCTTATTGTATTCATTAGTAGGGTTTTTTAACTATTTTTTTGCAACAAGGAAAGAAGGTCTTTTGACCAAGTAAAAGCAATTAACCTTATATTAATGTTATATAGATGCGAATAGCAAAACAAGATAGCCATTATTTAACAACTTTCTAAAAAAAAATGACATGACTAGAATGAGTAAGATAAGAACAACACAATCAACAAAGCACTCATAATCATCTTCAACTTCTTATTCTCTCGGACAAGTTTTACCAACTCTTTGTATATTTTAACGCTACCGGAATGCATCATGGGAATCAGTTCGATATTATGCGCGCACATGGGTAGATTGTACCATAGGAAGAAATCATAATAATACACATCCATAATTAGAGAAACCGATTAACCTCCTACCAAGGTTGTATGGAGTCCATGATGTCACAATTCTCCCTTGAACCCTACAAAAGTACCTTGTAATCATTAATAAGAGCACCACTAACTAGATTCACATTTGGTTTGTGTGGATTATCTTAATAAAAAATTTAAACTTTCTCTTTATATGTGTCAACCCACCTTATACACATATATAGGAGAGGACCTATATATGGTCCCCAAAAATCTCAACGGTATATTGTGATGGATTAAATTAGGGAAAAAAGAAAGATAAAATTTGGCCCCGAAGGGTGCAAAACAAAGGATAAATTTGGCATGTGGTGGAAAATGTAAAATAAAAAATTGACCTAAACGGAAAAATTGAAAGATAAAGATCAAATGTCAAAATTGCCTTTCACTGTTTGGAGTATTTATGTGTTGACTAATGTTGAATTTTAAATTTTTCGTCTGTTAGAAAATGGTAGAAAAAAGGTGTAAAGATGATGACCTAAATAGAAAATTTTAAATATTTGTACAACGGTCAAAATGTACAAAGATAATAAAAATCTGTAGCAATTTATCCAAAGAATATTGTGGCATTATTGTGACTCATATATTTTACAATATTTTATTAGTTTTAGTAATTTTTTTTTAAAATTATGAGTTTAGATAAATCCAATATTTATTATAAATAATAACAAATGTGTCATATTGAAAAGTGTTTTAAAATATTTCTATCACTTATAAGTGGAAAGAACCAAATACTAGAAAATATTGAAAAATTATTCTAAAATTTATTATTTATTAGTTCACTTAACTCAAATTTAGTAAAACTGTTGTAGATATACTTTCTCAAATATTTAGACATATCTTAATTAAAAAAAATTCTTTCACAATTTTTTAAATATTTTATTAACATTTTATTAAAATGAGAGATTCAATTTAAAAGTTTTATTTAAAATTTTCAAAATCAATTCTACCACTTTTTTTTAAATCAATTTTCCATCTAATATCCAAATCCTGAAACTTTTAACACATTTCCAAATGATGAAACTTCCTTATACGAGAAAATCGAAGCATAAGGAATAACCTGTTTGAACTGTTTTTTTGGTTTGATAAAGACCGTTTGAATGGTTTTCAGGTTGAGAAAAGTTTCGATATTCAATCCCGTTAAAGGAGTGGTGGTGGTAGTGGTGGTGGTGGTGGTGGCGGAGTTATCGTAACCTTGTTTGGTTACTTCCAACCTGAAAACCTTCACATCCTTGCGCAAGAGCTTCAATTCATTAACCATAGGATCAATGTCATCTGGAGGTGTTTTGGATTTTAGAAGCAAGTATATCCCGAAGGGTAGATAAGCAACGCCACCCGCATAAGCGATCATCTTCGCCGGCTGTTCATGCGTTTTCCAATGGTTCACCATGTAATCGAACCACTTGTAGTAGTCGGCCGTCGGCGGAAGAGGAAATCGACAGTTACCGCCTTGAGAAGCCATGTTATTGAACCTTATTTTCTGTAAACAGTTGAGAAAGACGATATGCGATGACGACGCCATTTTTCCCTCCGGCGAGAGTTCTGGTGCATGTGTGTATTAGTGTGACATAAAATCAATTCTACCACTATAAGTTGACATTTCCATCTTCCACTGCAACAAGATTTTCCAAATCTAATGAATTAGTGTTGTGTTTTATTTGTATAAACCAGTAAAACAATAAAAACTAATGCAGAAATAAAATAAAAGTGAATAAATAAATAATTTTACTTGTCGAGACTCGGATTGGATCCGATGTCTTTAAGGTATTTAGGCCACGTGCCGGTGTCTTACGTTTGTTGGTTTCAACCTCCAGGATACAACGACAAAACTATTTAAAAGAAACTGACACACGGATTTTTAAGAATTTCGACGAACTTAATAATGTTGCTTTTTTTTATCTTTCTCTTATAATTTTAATGCTTTGGAAAAATGAATAAATCAAATGATTTAGTTGGTCAACTATTTATAGAAGATGAAAAGGTGGATTTGACAAAGAGTTGTGATGATTCATTTAAAGATACGTTATATTAAAAGACACGACGTTTGAAGACCAAAGCATAGGTTCGTTTAGATGGTATGAAATCTGACCTAAAAGCCCACCAGCCCCAGCTACGGACTTTAATATATACTCGTAACAAAAAAAAATATTTAAAAACAAATAGAACGAGTTGAGAAGACTCAACTTATGCATAATCTCATATTTGTATATCCTTCAAAAGGCACCACCAATTGAAGTGACACATAAAAGAGAAAGGCAAACAAGAATTACGAAATTTCCTTTTGTGCCGACCACAAAAAAAAAAAAAAAACTTTTGTGGAGAGAAGAAAATCTGGCTGAGAAAAGTTTTTGTTGATCATATGAATCTTAAATATCTTATAACAAACTTAAGGTAAATCATGACTGTTCAATTAAACAAAACTTTGTTTATATTTTAAAAAAAAAGAAGAAGTTATCTTCAGTATCCTTTACAATATCATTTGAGCAAATCTGTAATATAATCCAATTGGGAACTATACATTAATTTAATCTAAATACTACACAAAACCAAATGCTCTGGTAAAATAATTCACTATTTCCTATGATCTTAATCGTTAAGTTCAGAAGCTTTTGACGCCCCTGTTGACCTATAAGACGCTATAATGTGAGTAGCTTGCTGGAGAGGACCGAGTAAATCATTATCAATGCAATCATATCTGCAAGAAGATCATAAACATAAAAATTAGCTCGCTAAACATATTTCATTCAAATTTTAATCTCTCGTGAAAGACTTAAACTCACAATTGCCTGCATGAATTATCAATTAGAGCCGATAGAGTAATGATATTCATTCTCGTCTGATAAAATTCTTCTATTGAATAATGAGCAAAAGGCTCTTCAAGAAACATTGATAGTCTCTCAACACTCGCTTCAAGCTGTTGTTGTTGATCCTCAAAAAGGCCTTGTTTTATCTCCTTTTCCTCTTTTGTCATCTCACTCTTGAATAATACATCACCAAACATAAAATACGCAAACGGATAAGAATACGAGAGAATCCCTCTTGATCTGAAGAGACGAGACAATCCATTCATCACCCAACTAAAATCCCGTGACGTTAATTCTCGTTCTTCGAGTATCGATATGTTCTTTTGCAACTTCTTTTTAAGTTTTGTTTCGGCTTTCAAAGAATCGGAATGAGCTCTAAATCTAGTGTAGTAATGATAGTAACGCCAATACTCTTTTTTAGCTTCTTCTTGATCATCCTTTTCGAAGCTTACTTCGTATCGTCCACAACTATGACCCTCGATACGAGTCCATGAGTGTTCCGATCCGGAAGCTCCACCACAAAGCCAACTACAAAGGATTACATACATGTTACCAAATTGCACTTTAACTCCCCGAATTTTACCAAAATATAAAATCTTACCAAAAGTGTTGTCCGCAAACACATGTTACCAAGTTGCATCCTCCATCTTTCTGAACTGGTTTTTCACATTTCGGACAAACTTTTGTATTTTGCGCCATCCAATGAACAGAATTTCCTTCATCGTGGTGTTTTTTTAACCAAATCCCCCACATAGGACATGAACACGGAGAATGTGCTTCCAAAGCACAATTAAAACAAAATTGTAAACCACATGAACATTCCACCTCAACATATTCATCTTGCTCGATACGAATTGCATTTCCACAATGAGGAACACTAGGGCACCATTTTACTCGCGTATTATCCTCGATATACGATTCTAATAAGAAACGGTCAAACTTTTCCGCCAAATCGTGATCTCTTGCACCGACTAAATTTCTTATACTCCCTTCGTCACATATTGCATAACACTTGTGAGCCATGCATGTAATGCGTTTGCTTTGACCATCGTTGATCTTCACAATAAAATGTTCGATCCAACCTTAAAAATGCCATAAATTACACAATTAATTAGATAAAGCACAAGATAAATTGCATTATAGGTCCCTATATTATGCAAAATATCTCACAGTTATTGCAGAAACAATGACCACAATCCATTGTTGTAGTCTCGGAAAAAGGTAAATCTTCAAAACAGATTTCACATGTTACTTCATCCGATGAATTAGATGAGGATTCTTTTTTATTTTCTGAGACATTTACTTGCACACCTGCTTCTGCACACATCTTTTCTTTCCCTTTATCGGCAAATAATTCAACGATCTTATAAACATCCCAACGATAATAAATAAGTAAGGATCGAGCGTGATGTTCCTTCAGTGATAGCAACTCCATTACTGTTTGCACCTCTTCTTTCTGCAATAGAGATTCATACAAAAATAATCAGAAATAGCCTTCAAAGCATATATAAAATACAAAATCAATGAAGTATTTGAATTTGAATCTCTCTTACCTGAGCAGCCATAAGAGACTCTCGCTTAATTACCTGCAGATTCGAAAAACGCATTAATGTAAATTTGCTAAAAACTGATAGGGGGTTGTGTAATTATAAATAGTTTCGTGATAACAATGTTAAGATTTAATGGGACCTAAAATAAATAAATGAGCAATTGACCATCATACCCTTAAATATGCACGTTTGACAGCCTTTTTTAACAGTTGACTAACGAAATATATGGTTGACTTGGAACCATTTTGATAAACTAATGGTTCGTTTGTAACTTTTATTAGTTAAGTGGCTCAAACATGATTGTTATGAAAGTTTAGTGGCCCCCAAGAAACATTTATCTAATCATAAAAAGTAGAATAGCAAATACTTTTGTGAAATACAAGGTATATTTGACTATTTTGCTAATCATAGGGACTAATTGTGTAATTGACTACAAAACTACCCAAAAAAAAAAACGCTAGCGCCATCTTGAGCTGTGGCGGATTTACATAGAAGCTAGGGGCATGGTCCTCTAGCTTTTAACAATTAAAAAATTTAACCCACAAAACAAAAAATTATATTAATTCCTGAACTTTTCAGAATTTCACATTCATTTTGAACCCAAACTTTTCAGGATCTTCATTTGCACTCCAAACTCTCAATAAAAAAATATAAAAATTGAGGCAATGCCCCCAAATCCCTTGCTTCACAAACAAAAATTCCTAGCTCTGCCCCTGATCTTACTCTCTTAGCTATCTATTTAATACAATTGAATAAGTGAATTAAAAGTTATGTGATATTACATTACGTCATAATAGGTTCATCCAAATTTGAAGGGGTTTTAGCAACTTGCACGAATTGTAGAGCTTAGTTTATGAAAAGAAAAAGTCATTGCAGCTAAAAACAGGGGTTTTGTGATCGAAATTTTCATTTCCTTAGTGGTGTAAGCATGTTATATCATATATGCGTTAGCTGATTGTATGTACCTTACAAGTAGACCCTTCACCGTGATAAGTATCTTCTTCCTCTGGTAATCCATCTTCATCGTCACCATTTATAGCATCTTGATCATCATAGAATCCATCATCACTGCTCCCGTAATAACAATCGTCATCGGACATTTTTAACAATTCCGACAAGTTAAAGAAAAATTTAAGAAATGGTCTGATTAAAATTGCTTAATAAATGACGAGAAAGGTTTTGGTGGTAGTGGGAATGGGCATCTTATAGTTTCTCTTGTTTTACGGTGGCTTATATTTCTTTTGTGGAGTCATATGTTGTTGGTTCCATAAACTTCCAAGGGTCCGTGTGTTACGCGTTACTTTTTTTTCTTTTTGTTCCAATGTTACGCGTTACTCTAACGTTGATAGTTAAAGATTTTCCTACTAATCAAGTTTTTTTCCTCTTTTTTTTTCTTATAAGAATATACTTGTCAAGAAATAAGGAATTATCAATTAAATACAAATTACACATTAAATTGCTTTTTATATTATTTAAAATTATTTAAGTATTTATTAATAATTTAAGGGTGAAAGCCATGCGCGACCCTTTATCGTTAGGCAAGTGCGCTGATTGACCCTAAATTAAGAATTGCAACGAGATGACCCCGCATCTTTCATTTTGCAAAGACGGTGACCCTTTTTTTTACGGAATCGTCAGTTGACCGTTAGTCAACGCCGCGTGGCGACAACTCAGTGCCACGTCAGCTCCACGTCATCACCAACTGAGAATTTTTTTCTGACGTGGTAAGGGCAAATTTGTCATTTATCCCTTATAACACATTTACAGATACACACATATTCTTGATGTTTTTGGTGTTTTTCACTACAATTCAAAAACACAGTAGAACACCAAATTGCTTACGAAAATAGTCATAACATCAAATGTGTTCTTCATTACAATTCAAAAACTATATTATAACACCAAATTGCTCAAAAATTACATAAAAAATTACAGTATCACACCAGATCAACCAAATATAGTATAACACTAATGACCTTGCTCTAGGATGACCAATCGAGTAACGTGTCCTTCAACATAAGCTTGCAAATCATCTTAAGGAGCTATGTTCAACAACTTCATCTTCAACAAATGTTTGAAATGCGTATAAGCTTCAATAAATTACTTTTTAAACAAGCAGTTTTCCGGCAATGTCATCTTCAATATGAATTTCCCAGCAACTCAAGCACATTAGGATTGCACCATCTGCAAAATCCATAGTTTACAGAATACCAATGTAGTAAAAAATACTACTCAATACCACACTAAATATCTAAAGAAAAGATTGATGGATAAAGCATTTAAATTAATTGGACAACTGAATATCAATATTGTTACAAAGAATCAAAGGAAGAAAGAAAAAAATACCATTCTTCCAAATAAATTATAATCGTTTTGCTTATTTTTCCTGCATCAGAGTCCTTAGCCTTATCTTTTTGTTTCTCGAAATATATATCCCAAATATGAGGCGCCAGTTCTTCTAGATTTATCCCAAATATGAGGTGCCAGTTCTTCTCCTTCTTCTAACAAAGAGTATTTCCAACTTAATTCTTCAATAATGTTTTCCACGTGACCTTCCACCATGTTTCTCCTCAATTTCGTTACTTAATTTTTTTTGTTATTGGGTTCTTTGATTGTTAATGGCGTAGCCAAGCCATTGATGATGGTGGAGTTGGATAGGAGTGGCGGCGGGATTCTTGAGAAGGAGAGCTACTTGGTGTGAGTTTGAAGAGATTTGTTTCTTGTTTTTTTATTTCGGATCTTCGATTGTAAATGGTGTAGCCAAGCTGTTGATGATGGTGGAGATATATATATGAGTGGAAGCGGGATTCTTGAGAAGGAGAGCGGCTTGGTGTGAGTTTTAAGAGATTTGTTTTTTATTTTTCTTATTCCGGTTATTCGATTGAAAATGGTGTAGCCAAACCGTTGATGATGGTGGAGATATATAGGAGTAACGGTTGGATTTTTTGTGAAGGAGAGCGGCTTGGTGTGAGTTTGAAGAGTTTTTTTTTTGATTTTCTGATTTGGGGTTCTTTCATTGTTGATGGTTTAAACGATTTGAAGCGTTTAAAGTTTGGGTAAGACTTCCATCCAATATTGGATGGTCCAATATTTACATCGCAGCCATTGAATATTATAACATAACACATGTCATTAGATTAACAATTTAGTTAATTTTGTAAGTTTAAAACATGGGGTATATGTATGAATATCATTGGTGTAGGATCATCCTATATTGGATGGAAGTATTTTCCTATAAGTTTTTTTTAATAATCAAAGTAAATAAATAAGGACGATGATGACGAAGAGTAAGAATGCTGATGTGGCGCCACGCAGCGTTGACTTACTGTCAATTGACGACTCCGTAAAAAAGGGCCACCATCGTCACAAAATGAAAGATGCGTGGCCATCTCGTTACAATTCCTAATTTAGGGGTCGCCAACGCATTTTGGCCAAACATAAGGGCCATACAGGGGCTTCACACATTAATTAATATCTTATTGTCTATATTATCCTTACTTAAAATAGTAAAAAAAAACTAAATAAAATACAAATTATAAAGTAAAGTAAAGTCGGCCTTTCAGTGAGAGTTTTTTGCTTTACACTTTGGCTTGTATGTGACAATTAATCGGAAATATGAGATGGTATTCGTTGAAACCGATTCGCTTGAGTTACATGTGTCAGTGAAGAGCGGTGTGAACAAGGAAGATTGGTTGAACAAAATACTTACAAACGGTAGCAATATACTTGCTAAACATGCATATTTCGAGATTACACAAGTGTATAAAGAAGCGAATTTTTGCGCGGACTGAATGGCTAAGATGGGAGCAACTGTTGAGGACGAACCGATTCCATACGTGGAAACGCCTGATGAATTATGGAAGCTCTTATCAAGAGATAACAGTGAATGAGCTATACCTAGAACCATAGTGTGTCCTCCTTTAAAATTTTAGTAAATCTAATTTGTACTTACTGATCTTTTATAGGATTCAAATGTATGAAAAAAATATTACATATCATTCCACAACTATTTTCTAATTTTTCCTCAAACCTCAATTCTTCTTATAATCTATCCAAATTTCTCAAAATCGTCTATTCCTTTCAAATTCCCCTTAATCTCTCAATAATTCTTTTATTAGTCATTTAAATTATATATGAAAAATATATGTAACTCTACTCCCCCATATACATCACTTACCACCAGTATGATTTATTTCTTAAATCAAACCAAATTAATTTTATCAAATCTCTCTATAAAAAAAGTTAAAGAAATATGGCAGACTTTACCCATCAATAGTCACTAAGGGTGGAATTGAAATGAAAAATTCCGATTTTCGACCAATTCTGATCCGAAAAATTCATATTTGAAATTGATTTTTTATATTTCGATTTTTTATTTTTCGATTTTTTGATTTCCGGGTTTTCTGTCTTTTTTTGGATTGGAATTGGAATAACATTTTAAAATTTTAGAATTTCCGATCCAAAATCAATTTCCGATTTTTTTCTAATTTTGACAAAAAAATCTAATTTTTTTTCTTGAATATTATTTATATATTTTTAATTGTTATATATATATAAGAATAAATTTCTTATGGAACGAGAATTTCGTGCTATAATATATCATATTTTGAGATTTTCGTGATGTAATTTATACTGTTTTTTGAAAATTATGTATTGTAATATGTACCATTATCTGTTTATTTTGCAGGTAGGTGTTTAGGTTTTATTGTAGAAAAATGAATTTTTTGCTAGTAAATTGTTTAAAATAAAAATCTCAAATCGTTAAGTTTCAGATAATGAATTTTACCAAATGAAGATTTGAGTATTTAAAAATTTAGTATTGTTGGAATATAAGTTTTAACAACATAACTCAATATCTTTTGTTACATCTGAGGTCTAAAACGACCAGTAAGCTAGCACTAACTTACAAATCTCCCGAAAAAGAGCACAATATAACTCTAGGGTAGGCTATGCCACACTTGTCATTCATATTAACATCATATTAAAGGTTCCGTGGAAATTTAAAATAATGTTTTTCATGTTTAAAAGTTCCACTTGTATAATTTTACTATATTCTTTTTTTAACTTTTAAAAATGATCAAATCTTAACTTTTATGAATGGAAATTGATATAAAATTCAAAGTTTCTTCAATTTCTGAAAATAGATATACCAAAGATTTCCGAAAAAAATTTAAACTAATAAAATATAGAATTTTCGAAAATTCTGAAATTCTAAAAATTTCCGGGTGTTCTGAAATCGGAATGAAATTTTGAATTCCGATTTTTTTTATTGAAATTGGATTGAATTTTACTTTTATAAAAAAAATTAAAAATTTCTGCACAAGCTTTTTTCCGATCTGATCCATCCGATTTGAACCCCTAATAGTCACTGACATTACATGAGATCATTCTTCACCATCACCTACACTGCTATGCTATTAGTCAGAACATATTTTAAAAAAACAATTTTAAGGTAAAAAATATGCTTCTCCTTGATTGTAAAAAAAATCCATTTTTCCTTATACAACAAATAATTACGCTCTTTCTCAAACAATTACCCTTCATCAACAATACATGTGAAAGAAGGAGAAGTGTGGGATCTACATGCGGAAATTAAACATGAAATTGTAACAATCAGTTACATTTTTTCTCCGAATTCTTAATTTTCAAGACTCTAATTGGATTCCTTTACTATCATAATTACTAATATATTGTCTTTTATAAATATTCAGGAAACAAACAGTAAAAGTAAGGAAGCACCAATGCGACAAAATGATCCGAAAGAGTTACAAAGGTCGTTGAAATTGTAAATTGAGAATATAATTATGGAGATTTTAGATTTAATGGAGAAGAACCAGTACGAGAAGAAAATGGATGGAGTAGAAAGGCCATCCCTCTCCAAAAGGATGGATTTCTCGATTGGGTACTCTTCAAGCGCTAACCAAAAACACCCGGTCAGTTGGTTGCATAAACAATCTCCCATCACTATGAAAAAATATTGATTTAATTATTATAGGTGTTCATATATTGTGGAGTTGAGATAGATAGTTGGCCTAGTGGATCGAATTTCATTGGAGTCGAAATGACTCCGAGCCTAAAGTGGCTCTCTCATGTACTCAAAAAAATATATATTGTGGAGTGGATAGATTAAGGGTAAGACTTCCATCCGATATTGGATGGTCCAATATTACATTGCATTCATGGTTTATTATAACAAAACACATATCATTAAATTAATAAGACGAGTACTTTTGTAAGTTTAAAACATGACGTATGTGTAAGAATATAACTGTTGTAGGATCATCCAATATTAGATAGAAGAATTTTCAATATATTAGTATCACAATTTTTGGTGTCAAAAAAGCATTCGGTGTTTGCTTGTTAAATATTATTTTTTAAACCATTAGTTATTAATCATGTAAAAGAATTTGATTATTAGTTTTTGATAGGTTAATATCAAGTTTTAATTTTGTAATGTAGACATTCCATATCATTCAAGGTTTTGAGTTCTATATTCAAATGTAGAATCTAAAAACACAGAATTAAAACACCCACATTGGAGTTGTTTTTTTATTTTTTATTTTTTACTTTTTACGCCACATTTGGAGTTGTTGAAAGAGCTTTTATTAAGAGTCTCTCTAAAGCTCATATACTAAGGCTAAGTCCAACATCTTGTCAAATGTTTAGCTATAATTGAAAATCAACACTTATTTTATCTTAAATTTTAACTTTCTATAATAGATTTGCTCAAACAATTCCCCTATCTCAAAACCTCAATTTTAAAAATTTATAAATAAATTTTATAGTGTTTCTATTTCTATTTTAATTTTAATTATTAATATTTTTATCTTTATATATTCTGATTATTTAAAATTTATATATATTAAAATATATTAGAAATTATTTTAAATATTTAAATTATAATTATAAGAATTTCTATCAATTTTTTTTTTAAAATTTTAGAAATATATCATTTATATTTTCAAAAGATTAAAATTAATTAATTTGAATTTTTAAAAAATATATTAAATAAGACTTATTAAAATTTAAATTGAATTATAAAAAAAAATTCACACCAAATTATAAAATACAAATATAAGCAAAAAAATTAAAAAAGAAAAGAAAAATAAACATCAACATAAGTAAAAGTATTTAAAAATATAAAAAAAAATGTGGCAAACTCCATAGATGTAGCTACATTGAGGATGGTGGAGGATAATTGGATAAAGGATGGTAAGTCACTTGTAGACAATATCGAATGCTTAAGGGACAATTTGAAAGTTTGGAAAGATGAGGTGTTTGGAGATATATTCAAGAGGAAGAACAGGTTACTTGCAAGAATTTCGGGGGTACAAAAGGCGCTTCAGCAATCGTACAATTCGTCTTTGGTTCAACTTGAAAAAAGATTGAATAGTGAGTTTGAGAGTGTCCTAGAGCAAGAAGAGACTCACTGGTTTGAAAGATCGCGAATGGATTGGTTATATCTGGGGGAGCGAAATACAAAATTTTACCATAGGGCCGCTCAAGTTAAGAAGAAGAAGAATTATGATATACGAATTCGGGATGAGAGAGATGAATGGTTTGTTAATGATGAGTTGGAAAAGGCATGGGTGAGTAAGTTTTTTGAAGATTTATTTACGTTGGAAGGTGATAATCCGGTGCTGTTTGATTTGCCCAATCTCCCACCGTTCCCTCCTGGAGGTATTGATTCTTTAGATGAAGGTATTTCGGATGAGGAAGTCCGTATAGCGGTTTATCAAATGTCACCTCATAAAGCTCCGGGCCCGGATGGGATGACCGCTGGTTTTTATCAAAAGTGTTGGGGGATTGTAGGTCCTTCGGTGTGCCGTATGATTCGAAATGTTCTTGAGGAAGGAAGATTCCCGAAGGAAATTCTTGGTACCTTGATTCATCTTATACCTAAGGGAGAAGATCCTGAGTTTATTACACAGTTTAGACCGATTAGTCTTATTAACGTAAGCTACAAGATATGTATGAAGGTGTTAGTTAATCGATTGAGGCCGCTACTGTCAGATTATATTGGCCCTTACCAGAGTAGTTTCCTACCGAAGCGCTCTACTATTGATAATATTGTACTAGTTAGTGAGGTGGATTTTGTATTAAGGCATAGCAAGGGAAAGAAGAGCTATATGGCGGTAAAAGTGGATTTGGCTAAGGCTTATGATAAAATTCGTTGGGATTTTCTGAAAGATTCGCTTGAATCCTTGGGAGTCCCTCGAAAGTGGATTGAACTTATTATAACTGGAATGGAGGAAAACGAAGTAAGTGTTCTTTGGAAGGGGGCTCAATTACCTTCGTTTAAGCCTACGAGGGGAATCCGACAAGGCGACCCCATCTCGCCTTACCTTTTTGTCATTTGCATGGAACGGTTTTCGCTACTTATTCAAAAGCTTGTCAGGGACGGGGCATGGAAACCGATCCGTCTTTCACCAGGGGGGTCTCCTTTATCACATATATTCTTTGCTGATGATCTTGTGTTATTTGCAGAAGCATCTGTTCATAACTTTGATATTGTGCAGGAATCCCTCAACACTTTCTGTAAAGATGCGGGCCAGTCAGTTAGTAAGGACAAGTCAATCATTTATTTTTCGAAAAACATTGATGAGGGGTTGGCCTCGGAGATTGAGCATAGGAGTGGTTTTAAGAGAAGCGATGGGCTTGGGAAATATCTTGGTGTCCCTATTCTGTCTGGGAGGAGGCCTAGGGGTTTCTATGGTGAGCTTCTGAACAAATTACGTAGTAAATTGTCAAATTGGAAGAGGGGGTCGCTATCTTTAGCAGGGCGAGTAACATTAGCTCAATCCGTATTGAGCGCCTCACCTATGTACATTATGCAAGTGGAGAGATTGCCGAAATATGTTTGCCTAGAGATTGACAAAATACGTAGGGATTTTATATGGGGTAATTCAGACAGAGAAAGGAAAATTAATTGGATTGCATGGCGAGATGTGTGTAGACCGAAAAATGTGGGAGGACTTGGCTTTCGCTTAGCTGAAGACATGAATTTGGCGCTTTTGGGAAAGTTGGGATGGAAGTTAGTTAATAACGAGGAGTTCATTTGGCCGTTGGTAATGCGTCAAAGGTATTTCAAAGCAAATATATTCCACTATGATGTTAGACCTTATGATTCGAAAATGTGTAAAACCATCGCGGAAGGAATTGCCGTGGTTAGACGGGGATCCCGATGGTTATTACGTAACGGAGAATTGATTTCGTTTTGGTTGGATTTATGGGTTGGTGATAGCCCTTTAATAGAGTGGGTGGTGGGTCACATAAGCGAGAGTGAAAAGACAAAAAAGGTTCGAGATTATGTAAATGGTGAGGGACTTTGGGAGTGGGATAAGTTTCATCAGTGGCTTCCTCCGTCAAAGTTACTTGAGGTAATGGGAATGAGAATTGAAGGAGGGGTGGATTCCCTATCTTGGTTGCATGAAATTGGTGGTGAATATTCGGTCCGGTCAGCAAATTGGGAATACGATGCTAATAGAGTTCATTCAGAGATTGATTGGGAAAGTTTATGGAAGGTAAAGTGCCCTCAGAAGACGAGAATACTTCTGTGGCGCGCGGTACAGAATAGGCTAGCCACACGAGACAATCTTGTTCGCCGAGGCATGGACATTTTGTCTTGTTGTCCGTGCTGTGGCGGGGCGGTGGAGACAGCTGTCCATCTATTTCGGGACTGTCCTAAAGTTCGGGAGGTGTGGCGGTTGATTCGCGTGGAGGTCAGGAATGGTAGTGCTGCGGATCAGGGGCCTTTGGCGAGTTCAGGTAATGATTTTATTTCTGCTGCAGATTTAAGTTATTTGCATGCGCAGGTCCCTGTGATAAGGAGGGAGCGAACAGCAGCGCTGCAAATTCAGGCTCCTGGACAGATGGCGGAAGCGGAAAGGGCGGTTTTGGAACCTGATCAATTGCATTCAGCAGTGAATATTCACGCCAGACCATTACAAGACTCCAGCGCTCGGGATAGTAATGTACAGAGGGAGGGTAGTTCGGGTACAGCTCAGCAAGGCGAAGATACTGAGTTTGAGAATCTGAATCATGACGACAAGAGATGGTGGACCAAGCAGCTATCGAGCAAGGGTCTTTTCGCGGGGGTAGCATGGAATGTATTCTTTGGAGCGTTACTTGAGGTTATATGGCGAGAACGAAATGACGTGGTCTTTACTGATAGCATTTTTCCACCGGCTAAGGTAGTTCTACGAAAAGCAAAGTATTTAGCAATCAATTTCACAAAGGCTTGGAGGAGCAACATTGATAAGGGAATGATTGGCAGAAGTGAAGAGCGTCTTGTCGGATGGTGCAAACCAAGGGATGGGGTTAAATTGAACACAGATGGGAGTTGTAATCGGTGGCGAAAAGAGGGTGGAGGCGGAGGTGTTGTTAGGGATAGAGATGGGAATTGGATAAAGGGTTTTTCGGTTAAAATTGCTTGCGATTCTTCGGTGATGGTCGAGGTAATAGCCTTGTATGAGGGTCTTAGATTGCTCGAGGAAATGTGCGTAATAAAGGCCACTATTGAGGTAGATTCGTGGGAGGTTGTTGAGGTGGTTCATCGCATGGAGAGAGGTATAGGTCCAGCCGCAGGGTATATTGATCTTATTAAGGGTATCTTGGCGCGAAATCGAGACTTTGTAATTAAGTGCATCTACCGGGAAGCTAATACATGTGCGGATTGGATGGCTCGCTTCGGACTATTACAAGACACGGCTATCATTGTTCATAGAGACCCTCCGATGGGAATTTGGAAGGCGCTTACGAGAGATCGAATGGGAGGAAAGACGCCTCGAATGGTCTATAATCCGGGCTTACTAGATGAGAGTTTCATGATCCGTTGGGATCTCCTTGTAATAAAAAAAAAAAAACATTGGGATAGTCAACTCTTTAGCTATAATTGGGAGTTAATTAAACTTAGTCTAAGATTCCGTTTGGAGGTTTGATAACAAAAGTGAGGTTAACCTTTAAACATGTTTATCACACTTGTTGAAAATCGTGCATTTTCCAATTTTTTATTTTATTGTTTTGTTTCATTTATTTTCATTAGTAGAATCCAATTATAGAGTCTCGACCGTGAATATTAATCATGTTTGGATTTTAAGACCATGTTTGATTTATAAAAATATTTTCTGTTTTTGTTTTCAAAATATATTTTAAAAAATGATTTTTATTTTCAGTTTCAATAATTTTAGAAAATATAGAGAACATCGATTTCACGATTTCTACTATACCACTGTTTTCATTTAATTTTCCAAAAAACTGTTTTCATTTTCTTTAGCCAAACATGTTTTTATTACCATTTTGAAAAATATAGAAAACGAAAACAGAAAATACCCATTATTTTATGAACCAAACGGGGCCTTTTTTTTTCTTCTAAAACCTAGTTCTTTTTACTCTATATTGAATATAGATCCTCAAATATAGAATTTTGAACATAGAGCCTATTAATTAACTCTCAACTAGTAAGATAATAGTTATTGAGTGATTGGTAAAAAAAAAAAAAGGAAACAATAAGTTTCTCATTAAAAGTTTGATTTTTTATGTATAGAAGTTTATCAATATTTTATCCATATAAATTTGATAGGTAAGAAACCTATTAGACCATCTATAAGTAAATTTACATCTTTTATGAGTGAATCTTGGTAGGTAAATCCATTTATTTGGTTTTGCGATGCATTTTTTAATAAAGAATGAGAATTCGATGGTATTGCATCTCAGGGTATAAATAAAGAAGGCATTGTTAACCAATTGAGGTAGCTCAACTGGCTAAAGCCTTGATATTTTTTCAGTCCTTAAAAGGGGTAAAACAAGAGGTACAGGGTTCGAATCCCCTCCCTGAACATGGGTAACCTAGGGGTAAAACAAGAGGTACAGAGTTCGAATCCCTTCCCTGAACATGGGTAACCTAGTTCTGATTAAGTGGGAATATGCATGAGGAGGCGTGTATATTTCCTATGGGCTATGTTGTAGATCTCTCCGCCTAGGCATCAACTCCCCCCCTCAGCCGCTTATGCCTAGTTAAAACTCTAGGCGTTTTTGCTTAGCGCCTTAGTCACCGTGGGATAGGCGTCTTACCCGTCTAGGCGCCGATTAATGGAAAAAAATGGCCGTCTAGGCGCCGATTAATGGCAAAACATGCTCACATAGGCCTTCTTGTTATTTTTTCTTATTCTCGAGAATTCTTTAATTGATATTGTAACTGAATATTTAGTATTTTCATATTTAATATAGTGTTGTTAGATTAATTCTATGACTTAAATAATTCAAATTTCTATAATTACTACATACATATTACTAAATATACAAAATTACACATCCAGGATTCAAAACCGTATAATTCCGCCTAGGCCGTGTAATCCCGCCTAGGCGCTAGGCCCCGGTCGACCGCCTAGGCCGCAACCTATAGGAAAAGTCGTGGTGCGCGAAAGTTGGCCCGGACACCCATATATAAAAAAAGGCATTGTTGTTCAAAAGATCGCTAAAAAATGAATGATTAGAAGTGCGATTGAAGGGGAGTGTTGGGATGTACTCCTCTCCATGAGATTCGCTGAAAGTATCAACCTTCGGAGTTCCACTTTTTACTTTGACAACCTTGAATTGATTCAAGGTATTTAAAAAATTGCAAGTCTTCGATGGCCGATTTCTCCAATCACTGTCGAAATGAAGAACTAGTTTGCCAAATTTCCTGATTGGAAGGTCATATACTCATATATATCAACCGATCATTCAACTCTGCTGCAGACGCTTTGGCAAAATGCACTATGCGAAATGTGAATCTTTCGCAATGGCAAGATTACTCTGTATTTGAAGTTGTTAATTTTCTTAACTTTATGTGTAATAATGCTTGAGTTATTTTTCTCTGATAAAAAAAATCCATTAATTTATTTATGGATATTAAATTTAATTTTAAACTTTTTTTATCATTATTCCTAGTTATTATTGTCTTTAGTCTTATTTTTTTTTAAATGACTGAATTATTTAGCCAGTTTCATCGAGCTATAAACTTTTTAAACAATTTCAAGATAAAATTTTGAAATCTCCTAAGTTGAGTGTTGGATCAAATTTGAGTACTAGTCTTTATTTATGTTTAGAATGAATATAGGGTACTAGTCTTTATACTTTAATTTTCAAGTTGGTGGACCAGGTCAACTGCTTTCGTTATTTTATAGTATATTTTTATTCAGCAAAAGTCATCTTTTAAAGCTTTAAATTGGTCATCACTCTCGTCCAAAAAAAAAAAAAATTGGTCATCACTTTGTGTATATCCTGGATGGTTCACGTGTTAATATATTTGGAGGAATATATAAATTAAAGCTTAATTTTCATTCATAAAATTTAACTAAAATAACATCTAAATGAGTTTTATTTTTCTAATTTGAGTTGGCCTAATTTACTATTATACCCTTTTCCTTAAAAGATGTCTAGCTAGTAACTTAACCTCATTGTTCGTACTTGGGCATATCCGTAGCGGGAGAGTTTGTTGATTATTCTCACGATGGGAGATAAATTGGTGAATTTATTCTCCAATTTTTACAATACATCAAAGTGCTCATTGAGTCAATCATTACTAGCTCATATATTTTTCCGTGTCATTGTCACAAACGATTTCATAGTTTCTTGTGTCTTTTGCATAGAGGATTTCATCGTTTGTTGTAGCTTAGTAATGCTTGTGGATGTGATGGCAAGAATTTCGGATTAAGATTCTCAGCATATGAATCATAAAGGGGAACTGGGGAGCTTGGGCACCATAGCGCGGACCTCCTTTGTAATGATTTTGAAACCTTGATTGATAATTGGTCCCTTGGGGCCGAGGCTGATAGATGGTACCTTGATTGTATTAATCATAGCGTTGACCACCCGAATGGTGGTTCTCTCAAGTAGATACAAAAAAATACCGATTTCAGATTATTGGAACACTCTTCAAATACATGATTAAACACCCTGCAACGAGGAGAACTTTGTGGCTCTTGAACCACACTCACAATAGCTTGATTGTTGTTTTAGGACAGTTGTTTTACCTTGTTCTCTAGAGCGACAATCTTTGCGTTCAACGTGGTCTTCTTTTCTAAAATCATTGTTTCTCTTTTCGAAACTTGGACCGGTAATCTCTCCGGTTGCCAACTCATCTTGTTTCCCACAACTCTATCTAGGATGCCAAACGCGTGATTAGCGCTCACCATTATAAAACCTCTTCCACATAATGTATCACCATTTTCTTCTACCCATGAAGTAGAAATTTATTCAAGCATGATTGGAATCGTGTCCAAGGTGATCCTAATGTTTCGCCTTATTCAGGCGGAAATTTGCCAAGTCGAGTTGACCATTCAATCGTACACTTTGAGCATAGTACCTATCGGAAAATGCGGTTCACACGGTTGTTGATCGTACCATCACTCGCTCATTTCGTGAGGAAAATTAGGAAAATGGTAAGATACACTTGTTCATGAGTGACACCTTGAGTGACGTACACATTGCAAATTTGCATGAATTTTTGTATAGCTCGAACGGGATTTTCATGGACAACCTCGCTATAATGGCCATAAATGGAAAATTGATTAATCATACCCGCATCGGGTTCAAATCGCAAGACTTGAATAGCGGGTAGGCGGATCCCATCAGGTGACAATCGAAAAGGTGTTGCTCTTGAGGTTGCAAGAACAAAGGCACAACCCCAGGTGGGACTTTAACACCTTGATTATTATTCTCTGCTATGTTCACTTGAGCGTCTAAATTTTTCATATTTCCTTGCGACCCTAAAACCTATAAGATACAAAAACAAAGAAACCAACGTAAAACAAAAACAACTACATTACTATACTAAACTAAAAACAAAAATATATAACGTTATAGTCCCCGGGAGCGGTGCCAAAAACTTGTCTTCTCCCAAGGTGTGATAAATAATCAAAACCGAAGAAGGGTGACTCTTCGCAAGTGCGCGTGTCGTTGACAAGTAATAAAAGTAAGTAATGGGCTCTATAATATCCACAAGGACTATCAAGGTTATAATTAATGTATTTACGAGTATAATAGTTTAGTTGCAAGATATATGACAAATAATAAATAAAATATTTGTTGGGTTTTTTATGATTAAAACTAAAATGCAAATAATAAAAAGCAAAATGTAAATAAACTAATTACGAAAGGATTTAGTATGAGGAAGATATGCTTGGGACTTGCTAGTAATACCTGAAGTCAACTAATTTGATATTTCCAGGTATAAGGACAAATAGGATATTTAACATTAATCGTGATTCACTATTCTTCCTAACTCCCTCCCGGGGTAGACTTGAGAATATAACTTACCAAAATTCGTATTAATTTAGTTCAAACCCTAATGACTACCTGGCTAGTCAAGACATGTCGGCTCACAAATGCACACCTGGCGCCTATGCACTATGTCCATAACCAAAGCCCCCTTCTGGAAGCTAATTTAATTACCATTATTACCCAAATATATGATCAAAATATGAGTAGCAATTGGGAATAAGTTATATAGACAACAAAATTAAAATGCAATTTATTTAAATAATGTAATCCCAAAATCTAAATACATCATATTAGTATTCTAAAGTTCAAACGTAAGCAATTTCAAGTAATTAAATGATTTATACATACCCAAATAATAAAAACAAGTAGGAAATAATATTTAAAGCATGTTCTCTACAAAAAACTTATAACGATAGAGCTAATATTTACTAAAATCGGAGGTGGAATGGTCTAGAACGGTGTTGTCTTCTTTATCCCTCTTATTCCAAATGTTCTTCCTCTTCACCAGTGACTAATGGAGGCTCCAATATGTTCCAAGACAAGCTAATACCTATTTATAATGTTAATTTTTGGTATATATAGGTCTAAAAACGTTTCTTGGGTTGTGGGCCTCATTTAAGTGACCTAATCCAACCCAGAAACGTTTTATTTAACATGTTTCTCGTTTGAACCACGACAACGACAATTAGCACAAGTTCTTTATTTCAGATCCAAATCGCGAATCGTCAAATCATACACGCATCTGACTTCGAATACTATTTAGATATGAAAGGGGTAATCCAGAATCGTTGTCAATGTCGCGTGGCACCTCAAATAATCCACTTTCTAAATCTGGCCGGCATAAGCTTTAACTTTCTAAAAGTGGTTGAATCTTCCTTTTGTGCCATGACTAGTGGTTAATCTTGTTTTCTTCACTTCTTATCCCCATCTCAGGTGCGCTAGATTCCAAGTACTTAAGGACTACACAAATAATACACAAATTACGTGCAAATATCTAGAAATAGCAATAAACACCAAATGTGATAAATCTAGACAAGAAAGTGTAAAACGTCAAATAATGGGAAAAATACCTCACTTAGGCCCAATAAACCCCAAAAAATATGTCCCTTTAATGGAATAATCCATCACAAAAAAGGAGGCATCACTAGCCATCAACCAATCGCCTTAGAGCTTGAGTTTCACTCGAAGATGTTCTCACTCAACCCAATTTTGATGCTCATGATTAGCATCCCTAAGTAACCCAATGGCTCTCATTATTATCTACATAAACAATCCACTTTTCTGGTTTTTTTTATATTCTTTTTACTTCATTTTTTTTGTAAGATCATGACACTAGTTTTGATATGAGATTCCATGCTACTTATTTTCATATCTTTTTTCTTTTCTTTTCATAATTCTTTTTTTATTCTAGACCCCGGTGGTGGTCCTTTGTGTGTTCTAAAAATATGCAATAAGTAATCGAACCACAACCGCAAGTGTACGGTTGTCCCAAGTAGTAATAAGTGATCTAGGATCGTTCGCAGGGACGGTTTGGTTGATCACAATGTTTAACAAGTAATGAATGGTTGCACTTTTGAAAACAAGTAAAGAAATAATGATTGGTTTGGTTTTTCTATTAATGCTAATTAATGAAAGACAAATTATAAAATGCAAGTAAAAGGTAAAACGCACGTAAAATGATGTAAAACACAATATGATAAGGTAGCACTTGAGAACACAAGGGATCCTCCTAATCCTATTTCCTAACTTATGTTGTTTAAGGGCTAAATTGCTCAATTACAATGGTCGGGATTCTAAATTCCTTATACCCCTGTCAGGGTGGACTATAAGGCTATCCTAGAGTGTCACTAGTCCCGTCAGGGTCAATATGATCCACTTTTAGATGTTTAAGAATTTTACCTCATTGGCCCTAAAATTAGCTAAGTTCGTCAGAATCAATAGCTTCTATTTTAGATTGAATAATTGGTTCTATACCTAAACCCTCCGTCAGGATGATCCACACGCCACATATGTGGAATAGCCTAGATACTACACCTGTTCTTAAATAATCTCAAATTATAGAAAAGAGTAAAAGTCTCAATCTAATTTAATTTAACAGAAACCCAAATTCAACATATGAAATTCAATAAGATTGGTTCTCAAGCACTAATAAATGTTTAGCTCATACTAATTAAAACAAAAACTAAATTAAAAGTAAAGGAATTCATATTGTCTTACAAATAAAAGATAAAAGAAACTTAATTTCCGGAATAGGAATGACTGAGAACGGAGATATAGACCCTCTCCAGCTCTTGCAGCTTCTTCTTTCTTCCTTCTGTTGCTTCTCTCTGATATTTTTAATTGTAAAGAATGAATTGTGTGAAAAATAGAAGTCAAGAGCTCCTTTTATAAGCTCTAATTCGGACTTGGACCTAGGCTTTTAATTAAATGAAATATTGAAGGCCCAAGTCCACTAACTTGGCCCAAAATCCCGTAACTGCTGATACACCTTCACTAAAACGGCTTTTCCCGCTTCTCTACAACTCCGATTGACCTGAAATCAGTTGCTAAATTTCCATAACTCGATAAGGAATGTTTTCTCTTCAAAGGTCAGCGGCTAAATCAGCTCTTAAGCACCTCGAAATCAGCAATTTTTGGCCTGGAAAACAGATTTGCAGCTCTAAAAACAACTTCTTCGGGATTTCTCTTCAAGTCTTGACGCTATCTCTTAATCTTTGACTCTCTTCTCGGATTCCATTCCTAGCTAATAATTAAAACCTACAAACTTTCCACTAAAATACACAAGATTACGCGCAAAAGTTTAATAAATCAAAATTACTAGAAATAAAATGGAAATTCCGGATTATTGTGTTTTTAACTCAAAAGTCTATTAAAATATTCAAATAAACATAAAAAATGATGTCTCCCAAGGGTCGAAAATAAGAACAATTAGGGAGACATCACCCGGCAAAGGGTGGCAATAGACAGTGCTTCATCAATATATATCACATACAATCTCACAAAAAAATCCCATCCTAATGTGTTTTCCAATGATGAATTACACCACCACAAACTCAAGCTCTAAAGACAACTAGTCTTGGGGTTACAATTCGAGTGCATCTCATATGGAAAAGTCCTATCAACTAAGGGGCATGGCTTGTAATATGGCGACAAAAGAATGCTTCAGGCTGAAAGGGGGGCTAAGACGGATAAATATTCAATTAAAAATCGGGTTAGCAAGCTAAAGGCTTTAAGTGGATTATCAAAGAATTACTCTATTCATTTTTCTAACTACTAGGCTTTGTTACGTTTTTACTTTTAGTTCATAGGCTAAGAGGGTTATCAACTAGATCAGACCTCGCGCTCTACACACCACTCAAGGCTCCCTAAGATTCAACTTCTCTTAAATGCATTGCTTATCATACTTTTCTATCTTTTACTTAATGTTATCATATAAATATATTAAGCGCGTTGTAACATTGTTTAAAATCACACTGCCTAATATCATTGACTCAAAATAATGCTCAACATGTACATTTAAAATATTTTATGGAAAGTCCCTATATTATACACTAAAAATAATTAAAACATATAACGTGGGGATGGGAGCAACAAATCCCCACCCTTAACTCAAAGGTGAGTTGTGATTCCATGACTCGAAAAGACACAAAGATTAAAAATAAAATAATAGCATGCATGTCACACATAGTTCACGAGAAATGGAAAGTGCGTACTGATGTCTCCTTAAATGTTCTTATTTTCGACCCTTAGGAGACATCATTTTTGGTGTTTATTTGACTATTTAGATAGACTTTTGGACTAAATATGCAATAATACGATTTTCCTCTTTTATTTCTAGCATTTTTGATTTATTAAGCTTTTGCGCGTAATATTGGTATTTTTAGTGAAGATTTTACAGGCTTTAGATGTTAGCTAGAAGAGGAATCCAAGGAGAAAGTCAAAGATCGCGATATAGAGTCAAGACTTGAAGATAAATCCCGAAGATATTATTTTTAGAGCTGAAAATCCATTTTCCAGGCTATAGATTGCTGATTTCGAGGTGCTTAAGAGATGATTTAGCCGCTGACCTTTGAAGAGAAAACATTCCTTATCGAGTTACGGAACTTTAGCAACTGGAATGAGGGCAATCGGAGTTGTAACGCATCGGGAAAAGCCGTTTTAGTGAAGGTGTATCAGCAGTTACGGGATTTTGGGCTTAGAATTTGGGCTTGGACATTTAATTATTGATTTATTCCTAAGTCCAAGCCCTAATCCGTTTTTAACATTATAAAAGGGCTTTAGACCTCTATTTTCACATACACTTCATATCTTTTTCATAATACAACATACGCTTAAGAGTCAGACACCAGAGAAGAAGCTAGAGGCAGGAAGAGAAGAAGCAAGAGCTGGAGACGGTCTATATCTCCACTTCTCAGCCAATTCAATTCCGTAATTAGGTTCTTCTATTTTATTCTGTAAAACATGTTGAACCTATTTATTTCTTTAGTTTTTATCTTTTCAATTATTATGAGCTAAACTAATTTAGTGCTTGAGAACGCATAATGGGTTAACCCCAATTTGATTTCGTTTTATACATTTGGATTTGGGATTATTATTATTTAAATCAAATTGGGTGAATTGTATTTTTCTTTAATTTGCGCTTTATCTACTATAATTGACGTAATTAACCAATCATAGGTCTTAGTATCTAGGCTATTCCAATTAGTGGCGATTGGATCACCTTGACGGGGGGTTTAGGTACCGAACTAGTTAATGAATGTAGGTTAGAAATTATTGACTCTGACGAGCTTAATTAAACCTATGGCCTATTGGGTAATTTGAACTTAAACACTTGAGAGTGGACTATAATCACCCTGACGGGGTTTGTAGCATTTGAGAGTTGCTCCTTAGTCCACCCTGACGGGGGTAAGGAGATTTTAGAATCCCGACCAATACAAATTTACCGATTTGTCCCTTAAACAATGTATGAAATGAATGATAGTTAGGTGGTGGGGCCTAGGGTGTGATAAAATAAGATGTAATTAACGTGCAAATAACACCCTAAACTACACGGTTCTGCAAGTATACAGATCGTATGCAAGTTTTAGATAATGATTCGTTCCGCAGAGACTACAGAGGTTAGAGGAATCTTATGCAAATAGCAAGTGCAAATAATTAAAGCTAGAACAACTAAACGCAAATAAAAGTAAAGACAAATAGATTTTTGTTGATTTTCTAATAAACTAAATTAAACTAAGGAATTAAAGACAGAAAATTAAATATGAAAGAGAAGTAATATGAGAATATAGCTTAAGTTATTAGCATGTAATCCCCACTAGTTTTGCCGTTCTAAACATGTAAGGGTGAATCATGTAGTATTTCCCTAATCGGTCCCAATATGCTATCGGTAGTTTAAAATAGGATTTACCTGTGTCAATAAGGCTTCCTAAGCAAACTTTTCCTGTAATTGGTAAAGAGTCACAAGACTCAACCATAGTGATTATCTAGCTAGGTTGGGTTGTCAGATCAAACCTAAAACTAAACGTTATGTGCTAAACATGCAATTGAACACCGTTGTCAATGGTATCCTAATTACTAGATGGTAATTCTAATGGCGGCCGTCCACAAGAACACAGAATATAAATTCAAACACATAAACAGAGAATAAAAACTATAATTCTATTTAAAACATTAAATTCCCAAATTAGATAGATGTCAATCAAAACTAGGGTTCATACATATATGCTAAAAACTTAAGCTAAAGAAAATTAGTTCATGAAAGAAAAGAAAGAAATTACAAATCTAAAGGTAGAAGAAGACATTGTTGATGACAGCTCCTTCCAGACTTCTCTCTTGTGTTCTAAGCTTCCTCTTGGTTTAAGGTTTCACCAAGGATCATTTAAGAGTGTTAAGAGGCTGTATTTATAGGTTAGAGGTTGACCTAATTCGTTTCTATAGAGATAAGTTAAGTAATGGACTCCTAGCCCAACTCAAATTCGTATGGAAATAAAGATAAACACTGCTGCGTTGTTTTGGTCATAACTTCTTTATTATTGGTCCGATTTTGCTCCACAAGATACCAAAAGAATCGCAACAGAATTATCTAGGCCCTTTAGAAGTAAACTACCAAATTCGGCCTCTTTATTAGGTAAAAACGCCTATCTTTGCAGAATCCCAGATTTAGGCAGCTTTTCCTTTTCCATCTTTTTAGCAATTATTTCCTTATCTCCAATTTCCATGCATATCTCCTTCCATAAGTTGTTGTCTTTGACTTGGACTCTAATTAATCTCCATAATTATCTTTAAAGCTTCACACTAAATAAACAATTAAACCCAATATGCTCTAAAAATAATAATTCTACAAATCAAGACCCAAAATAGGAAAGTGTACTAAATTAAGCTAAAATCAACCTATAAACTAATAAATAAGCCTAAAATGATGTCTCAAGAGTATATTTTACTATCACAAATGAGGAGACATCAAGACCCCCAACTCAAAGTTGTATCGTCCCGATACAATAAAAGTAAAGAACAGTAGGGTAGTCAAAATAAACAAGAAGAAGAAGTAGGAGGAGAATAAGAACAGAACACAATGAATGATCCTAGAGCAAAATATCTAAAAAGTCTCATGTAGTAATGCTCAAGAAATAATGCACAAATATGCTTAATATACATGTAATCAACAATCCATAAATTCAAGTTAAGATTAATTTCGCAATGCCAGAAGGAGAGGATGATAACTTAGTTCAGGTTAATGGCTATAGGTTGTTCATAGGTCCCAAATACAGCATCCAATGGTCCACTTACCTACTACCTAATAGCTCAATTGTTTCTCCATCTAGTAGTCAGAAATCCTAAGGTCTAGGTTATAACTTGGCTTAAGGACGGGTGTGGTATATTTGGATAATGAAAAGTGAGCTTTTGGCTCTCTCCTCACTAGCCATCAACGAATCGCCCTAGAGCTTGAGTTTTCACTCGAAGATGTTCTCACTCAACCCAATTTATTGATGCTTTTTAATGTGCATCCCCAATAATCCCAATTAAAACCTTTGATGATATAAAATCCACTTTGCCGGTCCGAATATATATTTTCTTTATAACAATTTTTCCATAAATATATTCTTTCTTTTTTTTTATGCCCTTGTTGGCAAAATTAGCTCGTAGCTTCTTTTTCATTCACTATTACCCCGGCAAAGGGTTACAATAATAACAATTCATCATCAATAAAATCACAAAGATAATTTCCAAATCCCAATGTTCCCTAATAATGAAACCCACCACCCCAAACTCAAGCTCTAAAACGAGTTGTCTCAGGTTTTGCGATTTGAGTGCGGGTCATATAGATAAGTCCTAAAAACTAGGGTAAGGATTATAATGTGTTTCAAATAAAAGGCTTTAGAAAGGCTCAGAGGGGCTAAGACGGATAAATAACAATAATATCAAACAAAAAGGGTGAGAAAGTCTAAAGGCTTCAAGTGTTTTATCATGAAAGAACTGCCTTAGTCATTTTTCTAACTACCGGATTTCGTTACTTTTTCACTAATAGTTCATAGACAAGTGGGTTTTCAACTAATTTTAAACCTCACGTTCTACACACCAAATAACTATTCCTAAGTTTCAACATACTTCTTAGCATTGCTCATTAACTTTTCTATCCTTTATCTCCTGTTTTCATGCATGCATGCTAAACAATTTTGTTGCATCTTTCAAAAGCATACTACTTACTATCATTGACCTAATAAAATCATGCTCAATAGGTACATTCAAAGATATTCTATGCCTAATTCAACCCAAAAATTTTAAATTTTATGAAAAACAAAAAGGAAGATGAGGACAACGAATCCCCACCCCCAACTCAAAAATGAGACGTGTCCCCACGACTCGAAAAAGACTCAAGAATGAAATAAAATTTAAAATAAAACTAACTAAACTACCTAATGCATCCAAGCTATTGAGAAAAATTAGAATGACCTACCTGGTTGGCCATAGAGATCCATCATGTCATCCTCATCTTCTGAAGCGGAGGGATCGGTGTAATCATCTATATCCTTGTACAAGGTCGAATTTTCTACCCTTGTTTCCAATTGCATGATTTCTACCCAAAGGTCTTTGTTATCTTCACGTAATCTTTCAACTTCGTTCTGTAACTGAATAGCCCAAGGAGGAAGATCATAAGCAATTTTAGAGAAAGAGGTAGAAGAACCTTGGTCTTGGATTTTTATCTTGTCTAAAGGCCTCCTTGCTGGTGTGGACATTCTAGCAGTTAATCTCTTCTTTGGTAGTGGTTGTTCAGGTGCCTGTTCTTTTGATTCTTCAGAAACCTCATCAATATTGATGGGTTTTTCAATGGTGGCTCCAGGCAATTTCTTATTCTTCCCAAGGATTGAACACTTTCTCTTGTATTCCATAGCTTCAGATCTATTAGTCATACTTGATTCACCCACAACTCAAGTTATACCAAGGATGGATTAAAAGTTTAACGACAATTGGTTTAGCTTGATGTTGTTGCTTGGAATTGATGAAAGAGAAAGGTTATTTGATTGATCTTGGAAGAATTCTTTAAAGCTTGTTGAATATGATGGTGTTTTAATGGTGTAGTGTGATGACTTTGATGAAGGATTGTGTTTATGGAAGATTTAGGAGAGGATTTGATGAGTTGTTGTGTTAATTGTGAAGGTTTGCACAAGCTTTAAGATGTTTATATAGGGTTTGGGTCTGAAAAATTCGTGGGTGGAAGGCTAGGGTTAATCTCATAAGGTAAGAGTTTGATTAGGAAAAGAATTCTTTCTTTAAACCGCCTCTTGCGGTGCACCGGACATATCCCGCGGTGTACCGCAGCTTCTGTTGCTCCAAAATTTTTACCTACTGGATAATACACGAGCTAGCACCCCGTGGTACGGGTTTTTGGGTCGCGGACCAGGGGTGCGGTGCAGGGGGTAGTCCGCAGCATGTCCGTCAAAAAACCCGAGGTACCCAACCCGTGGTACGGGTTTTAGGCGCGCGGACTAGGGTCCGGTGTACCGCGCCAGGCCCCGCGATTTTTTTCGACCTTCTGGATAAAACCCGAGCTAGCCAACCCGTGGTACGGGTTTTTGGGGCGCGGTGCATCCCTGCGGACCATGGGGTAGTCCGCGGGGTAGTCCGCGCCAGACTTGAAGTTCCTCCAGATTTTTCCTTTTGACCCCAAACTCGTTTCCTGCACAATAACACACTACCTTTCTCTCCCATTAGCTTGAAAACACAATTAAAAATTTACACTAACTAAAAACTAAACACTACAAAGCAGAAACAACTAATCTAAAAAGCAATTAAAACAAGGGGTGTCTCCCAAGAGCACTTTTGTTTAACGTCTTTGAGTTAGACGTGTACCTCAGGCTAATCGCATTCGACAAGGTAGATTTTCTCTCCTTGCTCAAAGTCCTCACTGTCATAGTATCTCTTCAAACGCTGGCCATTCACCATGAATGTCCGTTGCTCGGCTGGATTTTCAATCTCAATCGCTCCATGCGGTGTGACTTTGGTGATAATGTAAGGTCCTCCCCAACGGGATTTAAGCTTTCCTGGGTAGTTCGAAAATCGAGAGTTGTATAATAAAACCTTCTGTCCAATCTCGAGATTCTTTGGACGGAGCCGTTTATCATGCCATCGCTTTGTTTTCTCCTTATAGAGACGTGAATTTTCATAGGCATGATAACGAAGTTCCTCCAATTCGTTCAACTAGAATTAATTTGATTAATAGTGACGAAATTTCCACCCCTTTCCTTTGATTCCCACGAACTTTTCAGCTCGATTCTTCATAAGTATGGATGGTTCCATCCAAGATTTCGTGGGAAGGGGCTCTTCTGGTGGTAACTGGATAATGGGAATTTTAAAACCTTTGGGATCTTCCAGCTTTGGTGGTAACTTGTTTTGCCATATAACTCTACACTCCACAGGGAATCCAATTGTTTCCCCAGTCTCTATACTTCGCTTGTTGGATAGAATGTCTTTCATAAATTTCATGTAGCTTGGCATCCTCTTAAGAGCTTCAACAAGGGGTATATTGATTTCTAATTTCTTCAACATGTCAATGAACTTCTTGAATTCCAGGTCATTGTCCTTCTTCCTGACACGTGAAGGGTATGGTGGTGGAGGGCGTGTACTGAGTTCCACTGGTTTTCTTGTCTTTTCAGGTGTCTCGGCTTGGACACTCTTTGGTTTAACTACCTCCTTAACTGTATCTTCGATTATTTCTTCCCCCCTTTGTTCTGGAATAGGGATAGGCTCTGGTTCTGGTCTCGGTGGAGGTAGTTGCTTCCCACTTCGCAATTCAACTGCATGGCAAGAATCGTCTCTAGGAGCAATAGTATCACTTGGGAGTTGCCCTTTCGGCCTAGTTTGTAATGTACTCGCCATCTGTGATATAGTATGCTCTAGTTGCTTTATAACCTTCTCCTGAGTTCGAACTCTCTGTTGGCTATAATTTATTTTCTTCTCAACGTTTTGTATTAATTTAGTCATACTTGAAGTCAAACTCTGGAGTTGTTCTTGTTTTGCCAATTGCATTGATTGTTTAGGTGAATCTTTCTTCGGTTCTTGACAAGTTTTCTTAACAATGGGTGCCTTTTTCTGAATAGGTTGTGGAGGATTATAAGATTGAAGTTGGGGTTGCTGACTAGTTTCTTGTTTCCTGTCCCAACTCTTTTGTTGTGGAGGTTGTTGATAATTAGTGTAGCTTTCTTGATTGTAACTATTCGAGTAATAGTTATCTTGAGGATATTGAACGGAAGCTACTGCTGGATTATTCATACATCCTGCCCACACATGATTTCTTGATCCACAACCAAGACACGAAGGAATTGTGCATACCATATTTACCTGAGCAATTGTTCGGGCTTGTTCTGTCAGCTCTTCGAGTTGTTTAGCCAATTCCTTAAGCTTTAGAGATTCTGAATTGTTCTCCTTTACTGATTTCCTTGGCCAACTTCTCTCGTTCTCAAGAATTCTTTCCATCCCCAACTCAGCTTCTACAGGATCTAGCAACACAAAACCTGTGTTTCCTACCGAATCCACTTTCTCTCTTGATTTGTCATTAAGGCCTCCATAAAACAAGGTTAAATAATATTCTGGCGAGGATCTATGATATGGACACCTCGCTTTCTTCTCTGTAAATCGTAACCATGCTTCACCCAAACTCTCTTCCTCTTCTTGTATAAATTGTTCAAGCTCCAACATGTCTTTTAAACGTCTACTAACCGGATAAAAACGGTCTAGGAATCTTGTTTGAAGCTTGTCCCAATCTGGAATAACATGAGGGTATTGGGCATCGTACCAATCGCTTGCACATCCGGTCAAGAAGAACTGGAACATCAAATAATATACTTGCTCCCTAGTAACTCCTCTTACGATATAGGCATCACAGATCTGCATGAATTTCTGAATATATCGGAGCGGATCTTGATGTGCAGCTCCGCTGAACAATCCATGAGATGCAAATTGAGTTAGCATCCCTGGATCAGGTTTAAATTTAGCGGCTTGGATTTCTGGAGCGCGAATTCCTCGTGGCTCCACTCTAAATTCGATGGGTAGCTCAAGTCTCCTTGGGTTCTCCATCTGTAACTAAATCTGAAAAACAAAAACTAAAAACAAAAGGCGTAAAATAGAACTAACTAAAAATAAAAGCACAAGATATATGCACAAGGACTAACGATGTAGTCCCCGGCAGCGGCGCCAAAAACTTGGTGGGGCCTAGGGTGTGATAAAATAAGATGTAATTAACGTGCAAATAACACCCTAAACTACACGGTTCTGCAAGTATACAGATCGTATGCAAGTTTTAGATAATGATTCGTTCCGCAGAGACTACAGAGGTTAGAGGAATCTTATGCAAATAGCAAGTGCAAATAATTAAAGCTAGAACAACTAAACGCAAATAAAAGTAAAGACAAATAGATTTTTGTTGATTTTCTAATAAACTAAATTAAACTAAGGAATTAAAGACAGAAAATTAAATATGAAAGAGAAGTAATATGAGAATATAGCTTAAGTTATTAGCATGTAATCCCCACTAGTTTTGCCGTTCTAAACATGTAAGGGTGAATCATGTAGTATTTCCCTAATCGGTCCCAATATGCTATCGGTAGTTTAAAATAGGATTTACCTGTGTCAATAAGGCTTCCTAAGCAAACTTTTCCTGTAATTGGTAAAGAGTCACAAGACTCAACCATAGTGATTATCTAGCTAGGTTGGGTTGTCAGATCAAACCTAAAACTAAACGTTATGTGCTAAACATGCAATTGAACACCGTTGTCAATGGTATCCTAATTACTAGATGGTAATTCTAATGGCGGCCGTCCACAAGAACACAGAATATAAATTCAAACACATAAACAGAGAATAAAAACTATAATTCTATTTAAAACATTAAATTCCCAAATTAGATAGATGTCAATCAAAACTAGGGTTCATACATATATGCTAAAAACTTAAGCTAAAGAAAATTAGTTCATGAAAGAAAAGAAAGAAATTACAAATCTAAAGGTAGAAGAAGACATTGTTGATGACAGCTCCTTCCAGACTTCTCTCTTGTGTTCTAAGCTTCCTCTTGGTTTAAGGTTTCACCAAGGATCATTTAAGAGTGTTAAGAGGCTGTATTTATAGGTTAGAGGTTGACCTAATTCGTTTCTATAGAGATAAGTTAAGTAATGGACTCCTAGCCCAACTCAAATTCGTATGGAAATAAAGATAAACACTGCTGCGTTGTTTTGGTCATAACTTCTTTATTATTGGTCCGATTTTGCTCCACAAGATACCAAAAGAATCGCAACAGAATTATCTAGGCCCTTTAGAAGTAAACTACCAAATTCGGCCTCTTTATTAGGTAAAAACGCCTATCTTTGCAGAATCCCAGATTTAGGCAGCTTTTCCTTTTCCATCTTTTTAGCAATTATTTCCTTATCTCCAATTTCCATGCATATCTCCTTCCATAAGTTGTTGTCTTTGACTTGGACTCTAATTAATCTCCATAATTATCTTTAAATCTTCACACTAAATAAACAATTAAACCCAATATGCTCTAAAAATAATAATTCTACAAATCAAGACCCAAAATAGGAAAGTGTACTAAATTAAGCTAAAATCAACCTATAAACTAATAAATAAGCCTAAAATGATGTCTCAAGAGTATATTTTACTATCACAAATGAGGAGACATCATTAGGTAAACCCTTGCGCCTCTCAAGTACTACATGCTCTTACTTGCGTATCACTTTTATTTACTTGCGTCTTAGTTATTTATTTACATTTTCGCATTAGTCTTTCACTACTTAGGATTAATACAAAACCAAACAAACATATTATTGTCTTTTACTTTCATAAGTGCAATCAATCATTAATAGATAAGCATTGTAGTCAACCATCCCGTCCTTGGAACGAATCTGTATTATCAGAAATACTACTTGGGACAACCGTACACTTGCGGTTGTGGTTCGATTATCTTTTGCATTTATTTTAGAACACACAAAGGACCACCACGTACCTTTGTGAGAAATTCTTAATCCCCAAGTTTGGGGTTGATGTACTCGATCCTTCAAAATACGAGAGAATGGTGTTTGACCTTGTTTGTGGGTGAATTCACCTCAACTTGTTCCTTATTTATAAAAATTTCAGCAACGAAAGTTGTAGACATTTTCCTAAGCTTTACATCGCCTACTAAATAACTAAAATCAGAGGTTGTATGCAAGAGTTATGCTCCTTCGAAGATAGCTTTTTAAATATACATGCTATACTCTTTTTTTTTGTCTTCAGCTCGTATCACCTCGTGGTATATCGCTTATAGGGTCGGTATACCGCTCCAAGAGTATGAACTTTCTAACCAATTGAACTGTGGACCTACCATCACCATGTTTTTTCACGAATATCGATACATGGGACCAATGGTATTACCGCTGGAATGACCGGTAAATCGTTGGTGACAGCTTTTGCTCACTGAGTTTTTGTACTGTAGACTACCCACTGTGACAGTCCATTGTGGCATACGGTATTACCGCCCGTAGGGCACGGTACACCATTTGGAGTAGCTGTGCACATGAATTTCTCATCTAATTCACCCTAAACTCAAATTTTTGCCACACCTATTTATCAAAAAAACTAATAGTTTTCTCGTTAAACAATTTAAACACCAAAAATACATAACTAACTTACTAATATACACTAAAACATGTAATTTTAAAACATGGGTTGTCTCAAAAAAGCACTTTTATTTAATGTTGTTGAAGTTTGACGTGTTACCTATAAGCTCATTTCTTTTTAACATAATCTCTCAACAACGCAAAAGGTTTATCGGGTCAATCAAATGGAACTTGCCATTTTTCTTACTTATAACCCCAATCACCTTGGGTGAAACAACTTTAGTGACAATAAATGACCTCCCCAAGAGTTTTTATACTTGTGTGAAATGTTTGGGGGATCCAAATCTTTCAATGCAACTTAATCACCTACCCCAAACTCATCTCTTTTTTCACTCTTCTTCATGGCTTTTCTTGGGGTCTCCTTATCTAAACTCTTGACCATACTCTGAATCATCGACATATTCCACACCTTTCTTCTTATTGCATTTCCTGAGACATAAAATGTCTAAGATTCATCTTCGATTCTCAAGAAACAGAACCTTTATATACATTAATCATCGTCCTCCATATGGCCAAGAATGGACGTCCCAAGATGAGAGTAAGATTTGCATCTGCATCATAATACAATATAATAAAATTAGTGGGAATACCAAGATCATCTACTTGGACTAGACAGTCCTTGATGATTCCCCACAGATTTTTCAATGACCAATCCGCCATTTGCAGTATAACGGACAAATGTGAGCCCTTTGAATTACCACCAATTTTGATTGAAAGGTTGAAAAAATATTTAGGGTCTTTGAGTTTTGGTGGCAACTTCCTTTGCACATATCTTTTGGGTGGGTGTTACCGTATCATTCTCCGCAAACTTGTTCTTCTTGGAGAGCTTCACTTTGAAGACCCTAAGGTATTTTAGAATCTTTTGGATGTCTTCAAGTACTGTGATATTGATCTTTAATTGGCTCAACATGTCGATAAACTTCTTGTACTAGGTATTATCATACGTCTTGACTATTCTTGATAGGATTGGAGATGGTGGATGGATTTTTTTTTGTGGCAGTTCCACTCTCGATTTATTTTGCACGTATGGTTCTTCTCTTGGCTTCTCAACCACTTCTTATTCCACATCATCAACCCATTATTTCACGGTTACCTCTTCTATATTAGACTTTTGAGGTTATATCTCTTTTGCGACCTTTTCTTCACTAGGTTTAGGTTGTGGTGGCTCTACAACTTTTCCTATTTTAAGTCTGATTGCCTTACACGCTTCATACACACCACTATTCTCACCAACCTGTAGCAACTTAACCTCGTTGTTCATACCTGGGCCTAATTGTAGCGGATGAGTTTGTTAATTTTTCTCAAGATGGGAGCTCAATCGGTGACTTGATTCCCCAATTTTTTCAATGTAACTGATTTCTCGTTGAATCTTTCATTACTAGCTTACATATTTTCCCATGTCATTGTCACAAATGATTTCATAGTTTCTTATGTCATTTCCATAAAGGATTTCAAAGTTTGTTGAAGCTTAGTAATGGACCCTTCTTGTGGATGGGATGTCAATGCTTTCAGAGCAAGATTATCCATATATGAATCATAAACAAGGTTTTAGGGAAATTGGGCACCATAGCTCGGACCTCCTTGGTAATGATTTTAAAAACTCAGTTGATAATTGGTCCTTTAGGGTCGAGGTTGATAATTGGTCCTTTGGGGTCGAGGTTGATAGATTGTACCTTGATTGACGACCCCGTTAAGATTAGACCATTGGAGTCCCATAGGATTTTGATAGTATTGACCATAACCTTGACCACCTGAATGGTGGTTCCCTCGATTAGACACGAAAAATGCTTATTCCGGATTATTAGGACACTCTACACATATATGACTAGACACCCCATGTGGATCTTGAACCATACTCACAATAGCTTGATTGTTGTTTAAGGACAATTGTTTTACCTTGTTTTCTAAATCAGCAATCTTGGCAGTCAACGCGGTCTCGTTTTCTAAATTCATTGTTCCTTTTCCAAACTCGAATCAGTGTTATCGCTGGTTGCCAACTCATCACATTTCTCACAACTCTATCCATAATGCCAAACACATGATTATCTCTCACCATCATAAAACATTATCCACATAATGTATCAACTTTTTCTTTGGAGAGGATATCTAAACTTCGATAGAACATTTCCCGGTTGCAATTTAATATTGTACCCATGTAGTTTATATTTCTTCAAGTATGATTGGATTCGAGTCCAATTTTCTCCTAATGTTTTGCCTTGTTCTCGGCAGAATCCCGCCAAATCTAGTTGACCACTCAATCTTACACTCTTATGATAATATCTATCAAATAAGGTGGTTTGCAATCGATCCAAAGTAGTGATGAATTCACTAGGCTGTTGATTGTACCGCTCGCTTGCTCCTCCGGTGAGGAAAAATGGGAACATGACAAGATACCTTTGTTCATGAGTAACTCCTTTAGTGATGCACGCATCACAATTTTGCATGAAATTTTGCATTTCTCGTGCGGGATCTTCATAGGTATCCCCACTATAATGGACGTAAGTAGCAAATTGATTTATCATACCCGCTTTGGGCTTGAATTTCACGGCTTGTATAGCGTGTGGGAGGATCGCAAGAGGTGGCAATCGGAAAGGATGTTGCTCATAAGGTTGCATGAACCAAGGCACAACCCCAGGTAGGACTTGTGCACCTTAATTAATATACTTTTCTAAGTTCGCTTGATCATTCAAGTTTGACATATCTCCTTGCGCACCTAAAACTTGTAAGTTACAAAAACAAAGAAACCAACGTAAAGAAAAACTAGCACTACTATACTAACTAAAAAACACAAAAATATAGCGATATAGTCCTTCTCAACAACGCCAAAAACTTGTCGTCCCCAAATATGTGATATAAAATCAAGACTAAAGGAGGGTGACTCCCCGCTAGTGTACGAGTGATTGACAAGTAATAAAAGTAAGTTCCGGGATGTATCGTCTCCAAGGGGACTATCAAGGTTATACTTGAGGTGTTTACGAGTATAATACATAAACACCTCAATTATAACCTTGATAGTCCATGTGGAGACGATACATCCCGGAACTTGCTTTTATTACTTGTCAATCACCCGTACACTTGAAGGGAGTCACCCTCCTTTAGTTTTGATTTTATATCACACATTTGGGGACGACAAGTTTTTGGCACCGTTTTGAGAATTCAACCTGAAAATGTTTTACTAAAGAGAATTCTGGTTCAAACCATGACATCGACTTTTAACATAACTTCTTCATTTCTAAAAGTGGTCGAATCTTCCTTTTGCGTTGTGGCTTCGGGTTAGGCTTGACTTTTTTATTTCTCCTCATCATCTTGGAATTTTGTAATAACCATGTACCTAAAATCTTCCTTTAGTCCTAATCCACCCCGAAAATGATTTACTAAATAGAATTCTGGTTCAAATTATGACATCGACTTTTAACATAAATTCTTCACTTCTAAAAGTGGCCAAATCTTCCTTTCACGTTGTGGCTTGGGGTTAGGCTTGAATTTTTGACTTCTCCTCATCATCTTGGAATCTTGTAACGACCATGTACCTAAAATCTACACACTTAATGCACAAAAGCTCTATAAATAACAATAAGTCCAAAACGAGAGTGAAAAGTAAAATATGTCGAATACTAGGGAAAAATGTATCACGTAGATTGTGAAAAAATGTCCAAAAAATGTGAGTGACGAGGACTGGGAGTTGGCTTGCAGATTATGGACTAGTGAAAATTAAATATTTAATATGTGAAAAAATACAAAATATGCAATCGTGAACAATGCCAACTAGGCCAAACAAGAATGCCCGAGGGGTTAGGATCCAAGAACTTCTCGCAGCAGCGATAAGACTTATTTTAGGTATAATTTTAATAATTTTTACTATTAAAAATAGTTTTAATACATTCATTAAAAACTCAAACAGGAGGGAGACGAATAACTACCAGAAGAGGAGAATCCAGTAGAGGGAGAGAAAGAGAGGATACCGCTTCCGATGATTGCTCATTTCTTAAAGAGGTCCGGGTATATGACGGAAAAAAAGAGTGGAGACCCGACTAGTATCGGCAATCACATGTAAGTTTCATATACATTATTTCGATTACTTATATCCTATATTATGTTTAAATAATGATTATGTGTATATTCCATGTAACATGGGGAGTTTAGAGCCCAGATGTGCTCACTAGTCACCCATGGCTCACAATTTGGGTCTACCAGATCTTTTTTTAACCCATGCATTGACGCAAAAGGAAATTGTTGACTAGGTTGTCGGTGTCGCTAAGAAAGTTAATAAGCAAGTCATCTCGGAGTTGGGTTGATGGTGTTGGCCCGCATCTGAAGGACACAAAGAGAAAATCTCTCGATTCTTCCATACCATCAGATTTGCTTAGAAATTTAGAGGGTGTGGTGGCATAAATGAATGCATATCAGATTTACAAGGGCCGGTAACCATACGTTCCTCCGACTGACCAATCGACGAGCTCTACCGCTTCCACACATCACACTCTTACCGTAGAGGATGCTAGTAGGTGATCACTCTGTATAATAAAGAGCAGGCAGTAGAGGGTCTTTTGACTTCCGTCCCTTCCAACTCCACTCCTCCTGGTCCTTCTCCTTCCGATTCATGTCCTCCCGGTCCCGCTCTTGACAACCCTCCTATCGACCCTACTTCTTCTAATAGTAAACCTCGGAGACTCAGAGACGAAGAAATGCAGACCTGAATGCTCCTTAGTTATTATTCCATCTTTCAAACTTTATCATTTTATTTATTTTGACTGTTTTTTACCACTCCTTATGTTTAGACAATTTATCTTTTACTTTTTTTTTGACTACTTTATGATTTGTGATATTATTCGATATAATTTATATTATTGGTTTATTAACAAAAAAAAAAAAAAATCAATATTAAATTAATTTTAAAAATGGGAAATTAACAAAATAAATAAATAAGATCATTAGTGACAACTTATTTTCTCGCTAATGATACTAGATCATTATCGACGACATTTCCTCCCTAATGAGAGGGTTCATTTGCAAAGAACTTTTCAGTCTTAAGAGGATCTAATCATTAGCGAGAAAATATTGTCGTCGATAATGATCTAGTATCATTAGCGAAGAAATACGTCGTTGCTAATGATCTCAAATCATTTGTAACGACATCAGTAGCGACTACATTTTCCGTCGCTAATGATACACACTCAATTACGACGACTTACCACGATTTGTCGGAAATAAGTGTCTTTACCGACAAATATTTAACGAGGATACATTTGTGATGACTTGTCGTCGCAAATAATAAATTGATATCATCCCAACGACATCGAAGATTTTTAGCGACAACAAAAATAGTCGCTAAAGATACAGACCGTAGTTCCAACTACAATATCCCTTTGTTTGAAATATCTACATCAAAGTCATTTTTTATTTTGATATCGAGTTTAACAAGGTAATTAGTTTAATAAGAAATATAAAATCTAGAAATCCCTAATCTACAAAAATAAAAGGGTGAAGCCCCATTACGACCCTTGATCTTTGCCGAAAATAGAGCGGAGGCACCTGATCTTTGAAATTCGTCGAGATGTCCCTTCATGTTCCATTTACAACAACCGTGACCCTTTTTTAACATTTATGTCAGTTGACCGTTAGTCGACGCCGCGCGGCGCCACGTCAGCACCACGCCTACTCCACCTCGGTACGACGTCAAAAGCATTTACACGTAATTATTATTATTATTATTATTTTAAAATCATTTTTTTCCAATCCATCTTCTTCTTCTTTGCTCTCCCACACAAGAAAATTGCCGCCACTTGTGTCCATTCTCCACCATCATCTACTGGCTTTACTATTCTATCAACAATAGAAGAACCCAAATTAAGGTTAAAAAAATTTAAATAAAAGGAAAAAAGAAAAATAACAAGAAGGATTGTTAATCAGTATGGATGGAACCGAGAAATCATATAGGCCAGAGAGGGGCAAGAATTCAAAGGAGCAAATAGCTCACTCCAACCGGCCTGCACAAGTAAACCGCTGTCACTCTTGGTCCCTTCTAAACCATCATCAACCGGCTTGGATACACCATCAACAATTGAAGAATCCAAATTAAGGTAAAAAAATCTCTCCACACTCACCTTCCCACACCAAGCCGCTCTCTGCACAAGGAAACCGCTGCCATTCGTGGTTCATTCTCCACCATCATCAACCGGATTGGATACGCCATCAACAATTGAAGAACCCAAATTAAGGTAAAAAAAATAATCAACCGACTTATATTCTATCTCAACACATGCTACATAAGGTGGTGTGATTGTGGGTTTTCAATTTGAAGGAAAACTCACATGTAGTTAAAAAGGGGGTGTGATTTGTTGTGCATTTTAGTAATGGATTTAGAGTCAGAGAGTAGTTCACATTCACCCCCATCCACCAGCTATTTGATAACATGATCCGATTGTGGGTGTACATGTAGCCACGTAATGAATCGAGAATACAATTGAACATGTGTTAATATCCTCTTCATTATGTAGCGGTTGGAGCTACATAATTGTGTTGATGTTAAGCGATGATGAGTATCTTTGTATTACAGACTATTTTGTGAATATAAAACTAAGATGATGTTTTTGACGAGCTTTTGTGACAAATATTATTCTTGATCTTCATATCTTTAACTATTAGCCCGGTTTTGAAATAATGACAGGCGAGTACATACGATACAATAATTAATCTAGAGATCTCATATCATTGCACATTGTATTAGTCTCTCTAGGTTCTGTTTTATTGTGAAATTACTAGGAAAGTCAATTATAGTTAGGATGCGATGCTTTTTGACATATTGTTTATAATGTCACAAGTTTATAACCGCAGGTCTTCGACTGTTGATGGAGTAGCCAAGCCAGTTGATTATGGTGTCTTGGAGTACAAGGTGTGACAATATAGAGTTAGAAAAGATAGAGAAAAAGAATGTAGGGACTAAAACATAAATAAGTAGACTTAGTTAGTTAGTTTGTTACACTTTACAGCTTTGGCTACATTGTTGTGTATATATATCACTATACGTGTAATTGAATAATAACAAGAAAATATTCTCTGATTTGATTCTCTTTCTTTCTCTCTCTCTTCTCCTGCAATTCTTTCTTTTTCTTCTTGTTCATATTTCAGCTTCCTTTATGAAGCTTGAGCTGAGATGATCAATTAAGATTGATCAATTAATGAAACTTATCATGGTATCAGACGTAATATAGATTCTTTCGCACAAAATACACATCATACTTGCTTTAGATCAAGGATATTCAAGCTTATCTTGAAGCTTCATCAATGGCGACAATCACAGAAATTTTTTCATCTCCTTACTATATTCATCCAAGTGAAAGCACCGGTGCCTCACTTGTTGCTGAGCCACTCACAAACGACAATTTTCTATCATGGACACGTGCGATTGAGATCGCATTATCCGTGAAAAACAAGCTTGGATTCATAAATGGCGAAATCCTCCAACCTCCGTTGACCGATTTAGCTATGTTTTCTGCTTGGAACCGAGCTAACAACCTGGTACTCTCATGGCTCCTCAACTCTATTTCTCGTGATATTAGAGGTAGTTTGCTATACGTGAACTCTGCACATGATTTGTATAATGAAATTAAAACTCGTTTTGAAAAGAGTAATGGTACGAGAGTTTACTTTCTTGAAAAATCTTTAAGTTCTGCTTCCCAAGATTCATCTTCAATTTCTGAGTTCTTTGCAAAATTTAAGAATCTATGGGATGAATTTGTTCATCTAAGACCTATGTGATAGTCCTAGAGGGGGGGTGAATAGGATTACTAATAAGATTAATGCCTAATTAAAAATCTTTTGGACAATTATAAGTTTAAGAAAGAAACTTCAAAGTCAACTAATATATCAAACTCTTAAGGGATCATGCAATGGATAAGCTAAGAGGTTCGATATATAATTGATACAAGTAAAACGAGTTTCTAATCTCTAACTACTCTAGATGGCAATATGTTAGATAAACTAGATAATCAATATCACAATATTCATACTAGCATATTATCAAACATATAAAGTGCGGAAAGTAAATAGAGTAGGGATAGAAAGATACACACGATTTATAGTGGTTCGGTTTCCCTACATCCACTACCTAAGGAAGCCTCCTTAGGATTTCAAGCTTTTCACTAAGCTTCCGTGTCTCTCTTAACCGGGTCGAGAACACAATAACCCTTACAACCTCTTCGATAACACGAAGGACAAACACTTGTGCTATCGCAACACAAGGACACCAAGTATACTCCCGATACTCAAACACTTATGCTATCTCAACACAAGGATACCAAGTATACTCCCTATACTTGAATTCTCTCTTAATCTATCTATTACAAGACCTAGACTAAGAGGATAGATACAAAGTGTTTAAAAGGGTGCAAACAACTTTGCTAGATAATCTCCTAAAGAGTAGATATGACTATAAGCTTGTAAACTCCTCTTTGAGTAGATAATAACTTTGATAGCTCCTTGGATTAACTCCTTAATTGAGTGGATATGAACTATGAAGCTCTTGACACCTTCTTGGATGATAACAATTAAGCCCCTAAGTGTATATGGGTTGAAGGTGTGGTTGTAGCCTTGAAAGACCTTCAATATATAGCTGCAAAATGCTCCCAACGGTCATATAAGCTTCTATCTAACGGATCTATTTTCTCTCCAACGGATATAAGCTTTGTCCTCTAGTAATAGAGCTGAAACCCTGTCGTGCGGTGTACCGCGGGTAGGGTCCGGTGCACCGCGTGACTGTTCGACTGACTTTTGAGCTTACTGGTCGGACTATGTACTGTACCGCATGCCTGCTCCGTGTAGTGGTCCGGTGTACCGTGACAAAGGTCCGGTGTACCGTGTAAAACTTCTTAACTCTCTGGTCGGACTAGTCTTGTATACCGCGCCTCTGGTCCGTGGCTTTGCGGTGTACCGCGCTTCCGTCCGGTGTACCGCGTAGAAACTTAGCTCTCTGGTCGGACTGGTCTATGCACCGTGCTTTGGTCCGTGGTATTGCGGTGTACCGTAGGTGTACTCCGGTGTACCGCACCAAAGGTTTAAACCACCTTCTAGTGAGTATATCTTTTTCTATGATGCTCGGATTAGAAAGCTTTCTTCACGAGAGTTGTAGAGGACATCATTCTTATACACTTTGTAGTTGATCACTAAAGCTAATTCTCAATGTACACAAAGATAAAGTTAATAGCATTTGTATGAGAATTAGTTTCTTAAGATAAAACAATAAAGCTTTGATCTAAATGATAAAGATGCTCTTTTTGATGAAATAGAGTGCAAGATAGAATGTATATAACAAAGGTAATTAGCACACTAAACACAAGAGGATTTGTCACATTAAAACAACCTATTAAGGGAGGCTATATGCCAACACTATGCCTTCTTGTACATGCGGTAGTATGAATCAATGTACTTGTAAAATTCTTGACATTCTCATAGAAAGGCAAAACAATGATTTTGTAATCAAGTTTTTAATCGGCTTAAATGATTCCTATGCAACTGTTAGGAGCCAAATCTTGTTGATGAATCCTTTACCCTCAATGAATTCTGTATTTGCTATGTTACTTCAAGAAGAAAGCCAAAGATCACTTTCAAATTCCATGTTCAACACACCTACTCATGCCTTTTACACCAAAAAAACAACCAAAACACACAAAATTATGCAGATAGAAGAAAAGTTGTTTGCACACACTGTGGTTACACTGGACATACAGTGGATAAATGCTTCAAACTTCATGGCTATCCAATCGGCTGGGTTCACAAAGGAAAAAGACAGCCTCCAAATCAAATACATACCTCTGCACATTTGGTAGAAACTCAAGATGAAGTGATAAATGAGTCTAAACCTCTGAGCTCTTATGGATTTACAGATGAAGAAGTGAGTAAACTAATGGCTTTAGCTCACACAAATCAATCATCAAGCTCAGCTGTCCATCAAGTCACTATTGCAGAAGGTATTTCTCATAACTCTTCTTGGATTTTAGATACAGGTGCTACTGATCATCTTGTCTATTCTTCTTCTTTATATACAACACAGTTACATAGTGTTAACATAACTGTTACTTTACCAAATGGAGAGAGTGTTATGGCAACACAAAGAGGAGATATATGCATAAACAAACACCTTACATTGAAAAATGTATTGTGTGTTCCTGATTTCAAATGCAATTTAATTTCAATTTCAAAACTGACACATGATTCAAGTGTTATAGTTACTTTTCATTCATCTCACTGTACACTTCAGGATGCTCAACACAAGATGATGATTGGGATTGCCTATGAGAGAAATGGCTTATATCACCTTCAGCCAAATATGCAGATTCATAAGGTGTTCAATGCTTCTAAGGCTCAGATTGACTTGTGGCATTCAAGATTGGGTCACCCCTCTAAAGCAAAACTTCTTGCACTCAAGAAGATTGAACCTTCTCTATATTTCTTAAACAATAGTATATGTGATTCATGTCATTATGCTAAACAAAAGAGGCTTAGTTTTCCATTATCTACTTCTTGTACAAATTCGTGTTTTGATTTGATTCATTGTGATATATGGGGTCCCTTTAAAGAAATTTCTTTTGGTGGTCATAAGTATTTTCTTACCATTGTTGATGACTATAGTAGAGGTACATGGATATACCTTATGTCAACAAAGTCTGAAGTTAGTCAACACCTACTTAGCTTTTATGCAATGGTGTTAACTCAGTTTAATAAGAAGATCAAGATTATTAGAAGTGATAATGGCCCTGAGTTCAATTTACATAACTTCTATACAACTAATGGTATTATTCATCAATTAAGCTGTGTTGAAACACCACAACAAAATGGCCTTGTCGAAAGAAAACACCAACATCTACTCACAACTGCAAGAGCTATTATGTTTCAAGCAAATCTTCCCTTAAAATTTTGGGGTGACTCTATCCTCACCTCAGCCTACATCATAAACCGCTTACCCTCACCCCTACTTAATAACCTCACACCATATGAAAAACTATATAATAAACCCCCAAAGTTAGATCATATGAAGGTCTTTGGATCATTATGTTATGCTTCTACTCTTCAACAAAATAGAAGCAAGTTTGATCAAAGAGCTAGAAAATGTGTATTTCTTGGTTATCCACCCACAACTAAAGGTTATAAGCTTTTAGATATTATAAACAACAAGATTATTATATCTAGAAATGTTGTTTTTCATGAATCATCGTTCCTTTTCTCACAAATCACCCATGATGAAGACTATCATACTCTTTTATTCCCTCCTACCAATACTTATATTGAGCCTCTAAGTACTTCTGTTTCTAATCCTCAACCAACACCTTCCAATTCTCAACCACCACCTCCTAATAACCACTTCAATAGACCTTCAAGAACAAGACAACCACCTACTTATCTAAAAGATTATATCACTCATTCAGCCTCACATTGTCAACAAAATCAACAGCCTATACTTTATCCTATTGAAAATTTCATTAGTTCTGAACAACTGGCACCTAAATATGCCAATTATATTGAAAATATATCTGTACAAAAAGAACCAAAGTCATACAAAGAAGCTTCAATGTCCAAAGAATGGACCTTAGCCATTCAAACTGAGCTTGATGCTTTACAAGACAACAAGACTTGGGATATTGTTGAATTAACTCCCTCTATGAAACCTATAGGTTGTAAATGGGTTTTTAAGTTAAAATTTAAAGCTGATGGTTCTCTAGAAAGACACAAAGCTCGTTTAGTAGCAAAAAGCTACAATCAACAAGAAGGTCTTGACTTCTTTGACACATTCTCACCTGTGGCTAAAATAGTTTCCATAAGGTTAATTCTAGCTTTAGCCTCTTCTCAGAACTGGCATTTACATCAGTTAGATGTTAATAATGCTTTTCTTCATGGTGAACTGGATGAACAGGTTTACATGACTATTCCTAAAGGTCTTCAAGCTCCTAAAAATACAGTGTGCAAACTTAAGAAAAGCTTGTATGGACTAAAACAAGCATCTAGACAGTGGTTTGCAAAATTGTCTTCTTCTTTGGAGAATTATGGTTTTATTCACTCTTCAAGTGATTACAGCCTTTTTATAAAGAAAAATGAATCAAGTTTTATTGCTTTATTGGTGTATGTTGATGACATTATCATTGCAAGTAACACTTTACAAGAAGTCAACAACTTAAAAGCTTTTTTACATAAGGAATTCACCATCAAAGACTTAGGTGAGCTTAAATACTTTCTTGGTATTGAAGTTGCAAGAAAATCTACTGGAATTTCATTGTGCCAAAGAAAATATGCACTTGATATACTCAGTGAGTGTGGTGTTTTAGGTGCAAAACCAGTAAATTTTCCTATGGAGTCCACATTAAAGCTTAGACAAGATAATGATAATCCTATTGATAATCCATCTTCATATAGAAGATTAATTGGCAGACTGTTATATTTGACTATAACTAGACCTGACATTGCTTATTCAGTGAACTCTTTAAGTCAATTTCTGTCAAATCCATCTATTAATCACTGGAATGCAGCTCAAAGAGTTCTCAAATACATCAAAATGACTCCAGGACAGGGGCTATTCTTCTCTTCTTCTTCTGAGATTAAATTGAAGGCCTATTGTGATAGTGACTAGGCAGGGTGTTTAGATACTAGAAGAAGTGTTACAGGTTTTTGCATATTCTTAGGAGATTCTTTAGTCTCATGGAAAAGCAAAAAACAAACTACAATCAGTAAGTCATCGGCTGAGGCTGAATACAGGGCATTAGCTGCTGTCACTTGTGAAATTCAATGGATACTTTATGCTTTGAAAGATTATGGCTTTACACATGAATTTCCAGCTCTTGTATATTCAGACAGCAAATCAGCAGTAGCTATGTCAACAAATCCTGTACATCATGAGCGCACAAAGCATGTAGACATTGACTGCAAAATCACCCGCGAAAAAATTCAAGCTGGAGTAATCAAACTTTTTCATATACCTTCAAACCTCCAACTTGCTGATATGTTCACCAAACCATTACCCTCGCTTGTTTTTCATCATAATTTGTCCAAGCTAAACATCTCTAATATCCATGCTCAGCTTGAGGGGGGCTCTTGGAGTACAAGGTGCGACAATATAGAGTTAGAAAAGATAGAGAAAAAGAGTGTAGGGACTAAAACATAAATAAGAAGACTTAGTTAGTTAGTTTGTTACACTTTACAACTTTGGCTACATTGTTGTGTATATATCACTATACGTGTAATTGAATAATAACAAGAAAATATTCTCTGATTTGATTCTCTTTCTTTCTCTCTCTCTTCTCCTGCAATTCTTTCTTTTTCTTCTTGTTCATATTTCAGCTTCCTTTATGAAGCTTGAGCTGAGATGATCAATTAAGATTGATCAATTAATGAAACTTATCATGGTGGAGAATGGACACGAGTGGCAGTGATTTTCTTGGGCAGGTGGAGGAAGAAGATGGATTGAAAAAAAATGAGTTAAAGAAAATGACAGTGTAAATGTTGTTGACGTCGTGCCAAGGTGGAGCTAAAGTGGCGCCACGCGGTATTGACTAACGATCAACTGACAAAAATGTTAAAAAGACCACGGTTGTCGTAAAATAGAACAAGGGCCATCAAGGGCGGGGCTTCACCCAAAATAAAAATAAAGTTGTTACCTTATTATATAAAAACATTTAACTGCTATATGGGAATTTAATTTCCAATATGGTTTCAAGCTTTTATATATATATATATCTATATATATATATATATATATATATAAAAGTTTATCTGGCAATTTATTTTCTATTCTGACTAGGTTAGGAATCTATGGTTCAAACTCATTGCTGATATTTTCGGATGTGGTGGGGGTATTATAAAGTATAAAATTATTGATTAATTCTTTAATTTATTTGTCAGATAGACTATATCTTAGAGATGGACGTGTGAATACATAGACTCTTCTTGATCTAGTCTGTCCTTTTCAACATAGTTTTAAATTGTCAATAGCTCTGAACCTAACAATAGAAGAAACTACGGGAAACATTAATTTCAGATTCTCAAACAATTGACTTTTCTTCTGTGTTTCACAATCCGACATCTATATATACATGCTAACCAAAACTCAAACTCAAAGTCAACTTACTTCATTCGCTTCGGTTCAAATTTAATATAAAAAGGTAAAATATATAAACGAGGGTTTTGTATGATTTCTTTTGAAAAGTGAGTTGTGGATTAATTTATTTTATTTATTTGGGTTCTCTTGGTTAGGGTTTAAAGTTTTTAGCGTAATTAACTAACTATTTTTTGAAGGGGTTATGTTGCAAATACCGGTTTGGATTATTTCATTTCTCATGCTTTCAGTGCATGCATTTGTAAGTCATGATTATGATTCTTAAGAAATGTTTGCATGTTAATGGATTTTTGCAGAAGAGAAAACAAAATGAGAAGAAGAGAAAAGGGTATTATGAGTAGTTTTGATCATGCGATGAATCATGAAGGCATCAAGTCTATTGAGGTTGAAAATACATGTGAATTTTCAGGTGTTTCAGACGTTTGCATCTCCATTGTAACCTGGAATATGAATGGCCGGAAGGTGACTATTTCTATACTTCCCTTCAATAGCCTTCATTTCTTAGTGTTGGTTAAAGAAATCATTTTCGTTATTTTCGTCCTTACAATTTTTCATATTTTCTTTTTCATTTACAATTTGAAGGTTTCTTACCAAGATATTCAAAAGCTTGTTGGTGAAAGCCGCAAATTTAATATGCTTGTGATTGGATTACAAGAGGTACCAAGGGATAACATTCTACAATTATTAGAGAAAGCTTTAATTAATACACACATGTAAGTAGATATTTATTCTCTATTCTCCATTTTATCTTTATCTCTACTTTATTTTTTATTTTATTTTTCAAAAAGAATTGTGTTTATAAAACTTTCACCTTTAAAAATTAAATTTCGTGACCTTTTCGTCATAAGATATTTTTTACGAAACTTTAGCAAAATGAAGACTTTCAACATTTAAATTCCTTGATTTAGAAAAAAAAAAATTCTACCTTGATAATTTTCATGATATTCACCACCAACTTGAACTTCATTACTATGGCTAACGGTTTATAATCACATATTCACATTTCCCTTTCTTTATTTTGTTTTCTTCTTTCTTTTCCCTTTCTTTCTTTTGTTTTCTTCTTTCTTTTTTCCTACGGAGTATGTACGAACCTATATATAACGGTCAATATGATCTTGACTAGAAAACAATTAGATAAGGTGTTCACATGGGATTTAATAGGGGGGCCCTTTAATTTTCTTTTTCCTCTCATTAAATACTCATTTGTTTTGTTATTGCAGCTTGTTAGGAAAATCAACCATGCAATCCCTACATCTATACGTCTTTGGCACACCTAATTCAGAGCCATTTATAAATGGTAGGCCAAGTTAACATTCCTGGTCTTTAAATAAGTTATTCAATAATTAAAGATTCCTATGTAGTAATTTTTTTTTATCCCAAATCTAAAAAATATCACTTTACAATGGTTTTACGGTAATAACTGTGACCAAGAATGGTAATTTTGTAGATCTGAAGGTGGATAAGGTGGGTTTTGGAGGAGTTGGAAGTTGGTTGTTAAGGAGAAAGAAAGGAGGTGTGGCTATTCGAATCAACTACAAGGGAATACAAATGGTTTTCATTTGTAGCCATCTGTCTGGTATTTTGCTCAGTACTCTTTCTTACTTTCGGCAATAATTTCTACTTACAGTAACGTGTACGCAAGTACTATATGAACAGGTTGTTAATAGAGAAATAAAATAAAGGGGAGTATTATATAGTAAAATAATATATCAGGATAATGAAAAGCCACCACATGCAATTTTAGACCTGTATTGTTAAAATCCAGTTTAGATAACACATGAATTATTGGAGTTGAGCTTTGAACATAAAAATAAAAGAAATCACAGATGAACCGAGTATATTAATAATTACTTCGATACTTAATAGTGAATACCGATAGTGTATTGAATTTTAACTTAATAAATTGACAATTTATTTTTATGATAATAAAATTGTAAAATTGAATTTTATTAAGTTAAAATAGTTTTCTAACGTTATAAAAAATTAGTTATATCAATGGATCAAATAATTTTTTCATCATTGGTAATATATATGATATTTTATTAGAAATTAAGGATCAAATAAGGTCTAAATTAAAATTAGATACAGTGTTTATAAAAAGAGTGATGTTATATACTTTTATTTTCTAATTTTTTAACTTTTTATGTGACACTATTATGTAACATCAGATAAAAGAAAGAGAAAAGTTTACTGAAGAAAAAGAAACATTAAATTTAGGATTTTTATTTATTATTCATATACATTCACTAATTTTTTTTTTCATTTCTCTCAGTAAATCCTTTTTATTATTATTCAACAGAATAAGAATAACTACCTCCACTATGATATGGAGAAGCAAGGTATGGTTAGTCATGAATTTGAATCAATGAGAAAGAAAAGATCCTTAAGGTTTGAAACTCCCTATGTTAGACCTAATATTAGGCCATGTAAATATATGATGGGGATTAACCAGTCAAATAAAACCAATTAGAATACAACCAACCCACATAAGAAAACAAGATACATAAACATAAAATTAAAATTAAAAAACTTGTGCAAATAAAACAAGATCTATCCTAATGAATGTCCAAAACCACAAATACGCTAATTTTGCTAAAAACCGGTCAAATTATCTCACCAATACATGTCATCCACCTAGAAGGGAAGGTCAAGTCAAAGGGAACCCTCTATTCTCCCTTTCTAGTGTTACACTTATATTCATCAATACTGTTATTTACCGAAGACACCAACAACATCCATGATGACTCATAGAATTTATAATATATTACACTGTTCTGAACATAACCATTAACAAGGGGTCTTGATCTTAGAGGTCATGAAAACTAGAGATTATCGAAATAATAGTTCACCGTAGAAATTTTAGTTAACAAATTAAAACACCAAAATAGTAATTTTGACTTGGCCAGAATCCCTTTATTGGAGTAAGCTTGTAATGGAGTCGGACATAGGCAAGATTGCCTAAAGCTAACTAAGTTAACAAGATGAAGTAGAAAAATCTATGCATGAAAGATAAGAGAGCTCAAAACCTTGGATTAAGAACTTTATAAATTCGACACTTTATCATTTTCGATTATCAATATAAACAAGATTGCATTAGGAAAATAAGAAATCTGGAATAAATTTTGTTCATGTGAATTTCCGTTTTGGATACTGTTTAAGGTCTTCCTCAAAATATTAATTAAGTTATTTAGGATTGTTGGGTTTTAATTTTCGAGTGTGGGCTTGGATATACTTTTGAGCTTTTGCTAGTGTTTAGATGTTATCTATAGACCAAACTTGGGCTCATTTTTGTCATAACGAAATTAGTACCAACATAATCCAACATACATTACCAAAATTAGTAGTAACCCACTAAAAATGTATACACACTGAGTAATGATATATAAAATCCATCAAATTAAATTAAATTCATACTACTTTAACATACTACTACTTATGATATAACAAAGTTTGATTGAATGGAATATATAAATTCTTTATTTTTTCAATTAAAATTTGTCATGTCATGGTATATTATATTATTATAGAATGATATTATCATTACACATTAAAATTGAATTGATATAAAAATAGTAAACTCTATATGTGATTGGATAATCATACGGTTCTATCACTAGATTGGGTGTCTGTATCAGATTCAACTTGTTTTATTTATTATTGTCTTAATCTTATACCACCTTTTTTATTTAATTAGTTAACCTAAAAACTTAAAGTATGATATCTTAATTTTTAAAATTTTAAACCAATTTGTTAAGAAGTTAATCGAAGAATTACGTCTTAATTCCAAATTATGACATTAGGGATAAATTTAATTATTATTTTTTCTCTGTTTGCAGCTCATGCTCATAATGTAGATAAGAGAAATTCACAATATAGAGAAATAACACAGTCCCTTTTCTCCAATATCTGGAATCCTTATTCCAGGCGTACCCAAGTGACTATATGGTTGGGAGATCTCAATTATAGACTTGAAGGGATTAACACATTTCCAGCCAGAGATCTTATACACAGAGATCACCATGGAGTAAGTTTGTACCAATATAAACTCTTACATTATCATAGTCATCCATACATCGATTGAGTTTTAAAGTGTTTAATTTTCAGATTATTTGAATCACTTAACAAGTCTAAATCGATAAGTTATTCTTATGTTTGTATTGAGTTGCGAGATTTTTAATAGATTGTATGTATCTTTAATAGAATGTGTGAACAACTTATAATTATTTTTAAAAATATATTTTTCTAATTATAGAGTGATATTGTAATAGTTAATCTTATTTAAAAGTTTAAATATTTAAAGAATTAATTTATTGTCGCCATGAATCTATATAATTATACAAAAAATCATTATTAATATAGTATTTCAATTTTGAATTCGTAGATGCTAATAAGTAGAGATCAACTTTTACAAGAAGCTGAAAGAGGACAAATTTTTGGTGGATATCATGAGGGGACCTTAACCTTCAAACCAACTTTCAAGTATGATGTTGGGAGCAATAATTATGATACAAGTCACAAGGTATATATACACTATATTAATGTACACTTTACTGAGAAAGTTAATTAATTATAATTAATCTAATCTTGTAGTGAAAAATAACCTAATCTTCAAATATTTGTGTTAAAAAAGTGAAACTTAACATTCAACTAAACTTTTGGGTGTTTATTCTTAACAGGAAAGGGTTCCATCGTGGACAGATCGAATCTTATTCAAAATAGAAAATCCTTACGAAATTGAGGCAACATTACACTCTTATGATTCCATAGACCGTCTATATACTTCTGATCATAAACCAGTAAAGGCACATATTTGCTTTAAATTGAATAAGGATTAATAGAAACAATATAGTTAAGGAAAAAATGAGATTGCTTATTGAAATGTATAATTTTTTTTTTGTCTAGTATTAGCATTAATTAGGATCTCCATAGTAATTCATTTTTCAAATTTAAATAATGTACAAATCAGTCATGTACATTCTTAACTGACTATTAGCTTGTACATTCCTAACTGACTACTAGATCATGACCGGAGTTGTTGAAGCGTGACAATTGTATGTAAATGGAGGAAAATCTAGTGATGCGAACTTAAATAAAAATATTAATTTATTCTTTTATTTTTGGTCAATATGTTAGATTTTTTTCCTGCTAAATTGCATCATACCACTACTACGTACATGTGAAAGTGGTCGTTGAAGACACAAATTGACGACCACTAACGGTCGCTAGATGATGGGTATTTAAAAATAAAAAAGATACATATACCAACGACCTTCGTAATCGGTAGAAGTATGCAAAAATGTTAAACGTCCAGATACCCCGCCTCTTGACTTTCCAGCTTCACGCATTTTAGATTCACACATCTAGCTACTCAATTGGTCACCGGAGAGTTGTAGTTTTAAAAGAATAATTATCGAACGTTTTGTATGGTTGGTACTAACTATTCAGTTGGTCAGCTGGCACCATTAGCAACCGAGCTCACCTAGTTAGCGACCACATAGCCACATAGCCGTCGCTAAAGGGTCTGCAATATTTTATAAAGGAGAATTCAACTCATTTTATTTCACATCTCTCAACTAATCTCCTACCACTATAAACCTTGAGCTTCCCAAACCCTCCACCACATATCCGGTGCCACACCACCACCTAGCTACACTACCAGGCTGCTGTACCACCATGCCGCCGCACCAACGCCCAGTCACCGACGCGCCATAACGAGCTCACCTCCGCCGCCACACTGAGCTTGTTTACTCCGCCACACCGAGCTCGCCTCCGCCGCGCCGAATTCATTTGAAATTTAGTAAATTAATTGTGTAGGTATATTTGTGTTATTGTGTGAAATAATGTGTATACTCCGATTTTTAGGTGTATATTATGTTATATTTTAGTATTTTAGTTTAGGGGGTTATCTATGCAATTTCTAGTTGTAGGAATTTAAGTGTAAGTAAATATTTTAGGGGTTTAAATGTGCAATTACATTATCAAGGGGAATAAAAGTGCAATTAAAATTTCTAGGAATAAATAGACCACTTAATATATTTAAGGGCTAAAAAAATGCAAATATAATTATATAAGGTGCTAATAGTGCAATTAATTTCAAGTTATTAAATATAAGGCTTCATAGTGCAATTAATATAAAAGCAATGATATAGAAGGTCAATATAGTAATTAGTATATAAATATTAAATATATGAATTATTAATCCAATTACCATATAAATAATCATACAGGCCATTAATACTGCAGTTAATATTACGAAAATAATATGGGGACCTAATAGGGCAATGAAAGAAATATTATTTGTAAGAATTACAAGTCCAATTAATATAAAAATAATAATATAGAGGGTTTAGTAGTGCTATTAGTATGAAAACAATAAGCGGCTAACAATGCAATTAATATATTTCTGTTTTACACACATATATGGCAAATACACAAGGGTTCCCAGATACTTACATGAGAATCACTAATAAACGAGCATTTACAGTTAGGTTTGGAATACATCCCGAATCACGGATTAGGTGCTTGGAGGACTTGTTTGGAGCAATTACATTACGATTATGGTAGGTGATGTCTCCCCATTTGTGATGATTTAATATTAAGTGGAGACATCATTTTTAGTGTTTTAGAAGTCTTTCTAGTCGATTTTCCAATAAATTATTACACTTTCCTATTTCTAGTCTTGATTTAATAAATTATTATTTTTAGAGCATATTGGGTTTAATTATTTATTTAGTGTGAAGTTTTAAAGATATATATGGAGATTAATTAATTACCAAGTCAATTCTAAGAGATAAAGAAAAGAAGATATGCATGGAAATTGAAGATAAGTAAACAAAAGCTAAAGTATGGAAAGATAAAGCTGCCAAATAAATCTGAATTTCAGCACCCACGACCACAAGTTGGCTTATATCTCAAAATCGGTGAGGAATTTGGAAGAACGGTCAAGATCAAAGTTAAAAATCTTTCCGAGACGATAAATTTCGACTACTCATATGCGTCAAACGGATAAGTATTGAAGCTGTTAGGACCAAACAAAAAACGGGGCTGATTCTATATTTTGGGGTTACGAATTTGAGTAGGGCTTGGAGTCAATTACTTACCTTCTCCTTTAAGAAAACGAATTAGGGATTCTCTACACCTATAAATACACCCTTATATCACTTGTAAATCATCCTTTCCTCCCATTAATTAGTCCCTAGGTTTATTATCATCAGAATTATTGAAGAGTGCAAGATGAAATCTTTTATTATTTCTTTTAGTTTATTTCCTTCAGGTATGAACTAATTTTCCCATAACTTGGGTTTTGCATTATGTGTAATCTATGAATTCTTTTTTCTTTCTATCTAAGTTTCTTTGGGAATTATATGTTTTAATCTAATATTAGCTTCTTACCTATATATTTGTTTATGTGTTTTGATTTATTGTCTGTTTTCCTTGCGGTGCGCAACGTATAGGATTACCTTAATAGTAGTTAGATGATCAACTTAGCTGGGTATCTAATTATTGAAACACCACATAACGTCTAGTATCCGATATTGGTCTTGACAACACTAATTCTAGCTAGATAGTCATTAGGGTATATTTTAACCACTATCACCATGTTTGGAATTGTTTGCTTAGGAACTTGGTAGCGCTTGATAAACCTATTTTAAACAGCCTCGTGGTGTGTCGATAGCCCCCTTAGTCGCTCTCAAGGTATAGGAGAGGGAATTTAGAATCCCGACTAAGTATTTAAGAGCTAATTATCTCCCTTACTAACTAGAATTTGATAGAAAGAATTAGAAGGATTAGTGCATACTAGCAAAACCTAAGCTATACTTCTCATCTTATATTTATAAGTCTTTTATTTTCATTAGTTTAATTAATATTCTCTCAATCAAGCATCTTTATTTTCCGACTTTTAATTAATTACTTTTTATTCGTACTATTTGCTCATAACGTATAACACACTAAGTCCCTGAGAACGAATCTAAGGGGGTGTTTGTTTGCACTTAATGAGGTCTTAATCTGGTTCATTAAGACACTGGATCAATAAGACTGTTTGTTTATCCTGGCCAATTCAGATCTGAACGTCTCTTAATGGGTCTGTTTCATTAAGATTTCAAACTAAGTCTGAATCATTCAGACACTGCCTCTTAACAGAATAAGCCTTATTCAGTTGTTCATTCAGCATTCAGCACTTATTACTTAAAAAAACAAACGAAACCTAACTTATCATTATAACTTGCATACGTCCTGTAATACTTGCAGTATCGTGCTTGTCTAGGGTGTTTTAGTTCATTGTTTTCAGCGTTTATCTATCATATTTTTATCACACCTTAGGAGACACTAGTAGGGATGGATACAAACTTGAAGTTCACTACATTTTGTGTCATGATAGTAACACCCTTTCTAGTCGCCAAATGAAAGCCAGGAATTTTCAAAAGAATAAGCTTCGAGTTGTTTGTCATAGCAGATATATATGCAATATGTAGGTCATCGTCGCATGCTTGTTGACTTTTGGTTTAGAGAGCACCTCATCAGATGTCAGGGACTTACTGCTTGGTTCAAATTAGATATGATAATTGTATAACTGTATTGCGTTACATATTTACTTCAATGTGTTTTTTTGGATGGTTTAATTTAAATTATTAAGCTTTTACCTAATATAAGGTAATTGTCCAAATTTATAGGAACTATTTGGTAGAGACATGGGGGATTGCGTGAAAAGTGTATAAAGTCTATTACTCAATTGGATAGGTCTACTCCGATCAAATAATAGTCTTTAAATTGTTACCCTATAAGTTCCCATTAGTTTGGCAAACATTTTCGACATAATTGGAATACTACCTCTAGCGACCATAATCAGTCTCTATTGATGGGAGACATCTGGCGACCGTTCGGTAGTCTCCAAAGGTTAACGGGTTCTGCTTAATTTAATCACTAGAGATCAAAAGCGAACACTACTCAATTTAATCACTGGCGATATTTACAGTGATCACTAGAGGGTGGTGGTCGGTGGAGACAGAAGGTGATCGCTAGAGAATACTTCTAACGACCTGTCTTTAACGACTACGATTTGGCGATCACCAACGGACGTTAACAAATTTGGCGTCCGGTTTTAATATCTCTAACGAATGTAATTACGGTCATTACGCTTCACACGTAGTAGTGCACAATATCTATATTGTATTGCTTTGTAATGATTATGATCTTCACCTACATCAGCATTAGGGCAGAGCAGAATTTTAACAAAATCGAAAAACCGTGTTAAGTTAAACCAAACCGGCCCAAAACATATGTTAATTTTACCTGAGCCAATCTTACAAATTGGGTTACCTTATGATTTTTCGGGTCCATGTATTTCACCTATATATTACCCAAGCTACTGGGTTGGGGTTACCCAAACCGAAAAACCGTGTAACGAAAAAATACAAAACATGCATATCCGAGAAGTCATTTCATTTGTTATCTCTGATATTCCAAACATGCATAACGTATTTCGAAGTATCCGATTCACGAATTCTTGGTTTGTAATGTCAAAATTGTACTTTGATCTTTAGAAGTATAATGATATCATTTTTTTCAAATTTTGTCATCTATTTAACTTTTTTATGCGTTAAAAAAAATTCGACTTATGTTGACTAACAGGGGTAAACCAAAGGTAACCGAAGGGTAACCCCAATTAACCTGAGGGTAAACTTTTTTTTACATTACTCTTGGTTTACCTTAAAAATACTTTAAACCGAAATATATTACCCTTAGTTTAGAGTTTTTTTTAAAGGTTAACGGTTTTTTTATAAGTAATTGGGGATTTGGTGTGGGAAAAAAAAAAAGAATTGTGGATTTGGCATAAGGACGGTATCCCGATCACCACCTTTACTTAAAATTGTATTTCTGTTAAGGGCGGTGATTGAATGACCACCCTTATATTTTACTCTTTGGGCGGTGGTTGAATGACCGTCCTTGTGCCAAAACGTTAATTACTTTTATTTCTTTGCCGAATTGCCAATTATTTATTAAAAAACGTTAAAATAAAAAAAAACTCCTTAGTTTACCCTAACCTCAAATCCGATAAAACTGACCCGTGCTCTCCACTAATCACCATAATCGATCTACTGTTTATTCCAATGCTTAAAAAAGACAAATTCTTTAGTAGTTTTTTGGTTTCAGAATTCAGATTTTACTCGTTATCGATGTCATATATAATTATATATTGGGTACATTGATTGAATTAATTTTATATACAAATGGTTGCAACATAAAATTTTAAATAATTAGACACAAGATGAATAATAGGGGAAAAAAACTATGGCAATATATGCTAAAATAAAATTGTCACTTATCGTTTGAAACACGTCCACACTAACATTTGGTTTTCAATATATATATATACACGCGTAAGTACCGAAGTGATAATATTAATAATTGAAATACTTATATTTTCTAGGATACATAATACATTAATATATTATAGTATGTACTACTATATATACATCAAAATAAGTAGTGATGAATCTTAATAGGCTCTAAAATCATTGAATGATATATGGTTGTTCCTTGGTATATTGTCGGATGATTTTAGTCCGAGAGATAGGGAAAAATCACCTGCCATATTTGTGGGTGTTGTAACTGCAATTGAATCAAGCTCACCTACTCTTGTATTATCAACTGTTACCCTCCAGTTATTCACGTTTGATATGTTTGATGCAACTGAGGTGTTACCTTGGGAAATTTCTTCATTTTGAACGCTTTCTTTATGTGCTGCTACGAGTAACATCAAAGCCATATATAGTTAAGATGGTAACTTGAAAAGAATTCGAAGGGAATTGAACGCAACAGACTTACAAGCAAATAGATTATGGGTCATAGATTGCATGGTAGTAAGGTTAATACTTACTTTAGTAAATAGAACTTGGGGTAGAGCCAGGAAATTTAGTTAAGGGGAAACGAGAGGCTTCGAGGGTGTTAATCATTTCTACCGTATTTTTACTATAAAATCTAAATATTAAGCAAAAATTACGAAATAGGTCTTTATATATACTATGCGAAATTGCACTATAGGTCCCTATATTGTAAAAATTGTAATATAAGTTTCCATATTAAATTTTTTAACTATTTATCCTATAAATTCATTTTTCTATACAAAATAAAATATATTTTGTTGTAAAAAAACAAAAATATCTTATGAATAAAATAATTAAAAGTTTAATAAAATAAATTTTAAGAATTAAAAAGGATTAAATGAAGATATTTAAAAAATTTACAGAGTTTATTATTTATAATTATTATTTTAGTAATTTTTTTTTAGAAAAAATCAGAGAACCGTCGACTACCCTAATACCAAGCTAGCTCCGCCCTTGAGTAGAACACTCTAGGAGGACTACCGTGATATTTTTCATGATAAGAAAATCAAAATTATAAATTTCTTTTTTAAGTAGATTTATTAGATTTTTTACCCAAAATACGAGCAACAAATTTAATTTTTTTTTTGGATAAATTTATAAAATACAACCCGATCACAAATTATCAAACACCTCTATTCCTCAAAGCAGAGAAAGAAATTCAAAACCACTGGGACTAGCTCAGCGGCCAGGACCTTGTCTCTCAGCTAGGAGGTACAGGGTTCTAGTTCTGATTAAGTGGGAGTATGCATGAGGAGGCGTGTATATTTCCTATGGAATTAGTCGTGGTGCGCGTAAGCTGGCCCGGACACCCATACATCGAAAAAAAAGAAAGAAATTCAAAAGATTCGATCATAAATTCCTTCAACAAATCGAATAGGTTAATATATTATTTTGTTAGGTAAGATAAGTTAATATTTTGTTTCACCATTAAATTTTCTTTTTTTACATGTAAACTTTTCAGATAGGGATATATGATCCATCTCCAAATTTTAAAAGTTTGTTAATATATCAACAACCATTTAATTAAATTCTCTTTTAATATTCAATTTTTTTTTTTTTTAAAATACTCTGAAATATATGTAATTCGTTAAAAATATGCTTAATCCATTAGAAAAATACACCGCCTATTAAAATATATAATAGCCATTGAATCTCTGTCAAAGAAAAAATATAGTTGAATCTTTTGAAACAAAAATAAACTAAAAAGTTTCAAAAACTCTTTCTTTAAGATGTAGACCTTCTGAGTATAGGATTATTAACTAAGCACAAAATATATAGTCACAAAATAGTCGGCACAAAAAAGGAAAAGAAAATGTATAGCCAATGCTACGGAATACTTTCTCCATTCCTTAATAATTGAATCTTTAGCCAAGATAATTTATTCTACAATATATGTCATATTTCAAGTTTCAATACAAATTAAATGACTTCTTTCCTCTTTTACCCTCATTTTTAAAATCTTTTAATTTTCTCTTTCTTAAAAGTAGGGATATTTTAGTTATATTAAACTAATTTTTTTCTACTTTTTAGATTTCTTAATATGTATGAAAAACTCTAAAGAAACAATTATTAAGGAATGGAGGGAGTATATATTTTGAAATGATGAAATTATTAAGAAGAGTGGCGTATAAAAAGGAATTTTACCTTGAAGCATAACTTGGTTTCCCAATGTGTACTGTCGAAAATTGATGGTACATTGTGAAGGGTCGTTTTCTATTGCATTGATTTGGGATCTTATGCCCCCTGATGATAGTGGTATTTTTGGTGTAGTAATAGTAGCCACAGTATTTGTTGTTTCATGCATTGATGACTTTGCAGAGACAATATTGTGATCTTGTGATTTTAATGCATCCTCATAAGTACTACTCCTATCTTTTTGTTTGGTTGTTGTCTCTTCATTTACCTCTTGTTGATACATTTCCTCTACCATGGGTTTCCACAATCTAACCCTAGCATTTATAAACCAATTTGATACCTGCAGCAAAGTGAAGTTAAAGCTCCATAGACAGATAGTGAGTATAGCAGATGGGCTATAAAAGAAGTGCATTTATTTCATAATATAATACTCCCTCCTTTCATTTTTATTGATCCAACTTTCTAAAAACAAGATATCCAATATTATTTATTTCTTTTATAATATCAAGACAATTTTTCTATACTTTTTCCAATATTACGCCTAATTAAACAATAGAATAAGTATCCCTATATGTATTAAATTAAGGGCAAATGTGTAAAAATGAAAAGTATTAAATGCTTTTTTTTAATCTTTGTTCACTAAAAAGGTGGACAAATAAAAATAGACGGAAAAAGTATATAAGGATTGGAGTAATTTATAAGTTATCCAAAAATAGTGCTTTTAGATTTTATCTTTTTCAAAACGAATTTATTAAAATATGAGGAAAAAATTATTCACTATACACAATATACTCTAAGGTGTTGTTTTTTAAAGTGATAAGTGCTAATTGCTAAATAAATAGACGAAAAGAACTTATTCTGTAAAAGATCGATGTAGTAGTGAATCAGACTTAATTATGTGTGGTTTGTTTTCTTAAATGATAAATATTGAGTGTTGAATAACCGTTGAATAGAAATTATTATGATAAGAGATAGTCTTAATGGTACATGCCAATTAAGTGTCATTTAAATCTGAATTGCAGTGTTGAAACATGTCAGTTAAGAGTCATTCAAATTTAAATTGGTCGGGAAAAATAAATTATTTCATTGATCCATTATTTTATTGAACCAGATTAAAATCTCATTAAGTATAAACACCCCCTAAATCTTAATATAATTGGAGTAACTTTTATCTACTATCATAAATTTACAGTGGAGCGGCATATCGAAGTTATTGACATACTTTTATGTAAAATGCATGTCAAACGACTCTTATCATAAGATATATGATGTTCAGTCTTGACATATTTGAGGTCCAAAGTAAAATTTTAATTTGGATCCAAATATGTAAGATATTGAAATTGAATTTTTTTGGAGCACTTTTTTAATGTATTTGTTATAATGAATCTTATAAAAAAATTATAATATGAACTTTACTTATAAAACAATGTACGATTTGATAAGTGAAGAAAAAAGTAAAATAGGAAAGAAATTGTTTTACCAACAAACCACATAATCTATTATGTTGTGTTACTGAACTCCAAATATATTAACTACCTACATATAAAAGTTAAATATCCAAAAAAGGGCCTTATAACGACAAAAACGACCGCTTCTTAGGCTTATATCCTGGATCGACCCTGAACACGAAATAATAGTTTATGGTATCATTAATATGAAGCTTTGGATCACACTCTTATTCAACGATGATTCATTCGCATGAACTTCTAGGTCATACTCTAAACCAACAAAGTGTCATTCTCTTGATCCTTTAGGTCACATTGTCTACCAAGCACGAAATGTTCGCACAGAACGTTCGCATGAACCTCTAGGTCATATTTTCGCCCGTTAAAGATTCGTTCACATAAACCTTTAGGTCATACTCTCGACTAACATTGTTTACTTTGCACGGACCTCTATATCATATTCATAACCCTCACAAAGTAATATGTGATGATTTTTGGGTTAACCATCACATCTAGATATAAGTCAGTAATGAAAAAGTCCATATTCGAGCAATAAGGGAGCAATTTTGCTTTAAAAATTCAAGTTACCGAATCTCCCATCAAGCACTCTTTACTTTCAGACCCTTGAAGCCAACATCCCACAAGCATATCCTTCTTTCATATAAAAAAGAAAAGTGTTGTGCAATAACTTTATCTTTACATAAGGAAAATTTTGCGTTTAATCCATAAAGACAGATCTTACATGACATAAATATTTCTTAACCTACCTAAAAAAAAATTGTTTCTCAAAGAACTCTTGATCAAAATCTCACCTATGTCTAAGTCATTACATAAAATTCATAGGTATAACTGATTAGGATTGTTTACTTCAAACTTTAAAATGAACTCTACATATTGCATGTATAAACATGCAAATTTTCCTTTCTCACACAGAGGATTCCATAATTAGTATATGAGATCAGCTTCAAGCGAATTCAACCATTAGCTCTACTTTGTTTAGTACTTGATGAACCTGGACTTAACCTGGAAGTATTATCCTAGTATACATACTAAGTACCCATAGTTATGGTTATCTATACTAAGATCCTATGCTTCGGTTCGATAGAAATCTATCAATCTATATATATATATATATATATCATTAAATATCTACTTACAAGGTTTGTTACAAATAAAGTTACCTTATCGCCGTCATACATTAATCAATTGGAAAAGACTAAGGGTATAATTGTAGTGACTGCTTTGTTGAGGGGTGTGATTCAAATCTTGTGGGAAACGAATCCTTTGAGACTAATGGTGGAAGCTCTTGGAACTTGGTTAATTGAGGCATATCATGCAATTCTTCTTTCCTACATTCACAATAGAATGGGCGTAGGGGACCCTCAAGGTGGGTGTTCCACTCTTCTTTAGAAAGTTACCTATTAGGTAAACTCTTTAGTATTTAAAATACAAGGATCACACCACAGGGTCAAAAAATGTCCATATTATGCCTTATACGTCTCACAACATCAAGATCTCTCTTGTATGTTATAGGACAGAGAATGGTTTGTTACATACTTATTTGCATTTTAATCTCAAAGTAATCAAGTTTTTGGAATGACATAGATAATAAGACATTACCAATATAACATGACAGAAAAATAGTTCACCATTCATTCATAGAAAATGGCCGCATACGAATATAATTTTATGACTAGCGACATATAATCCGAATTAACTCCCCATATTGCATGAATATTGGGGTGGTTAATACCACGTACACATGATCGTTCACTGGCCCGTCATTATTTACCATGTGAGAATGATAGTTTGGAGGGTCTAGAGCATCCTAGTTCAGGGTTTTTGTTATGTTGTGAAACTTCCTTGAAAATTCTGATCGATTTTTTTGGAGAAATCAATATGTCTAGATGTATTTCCGGTTTCTTTCTCTTTGATAAAAGCTAGTTTTGTTTGGATGATTTCCTTCTTCCTTACTGATGTCTACCGTTTTGTTCTAAATAAACGCCCTTAGGAGACATCATTTTAGGTGAATATTATACTTATTTGATAGACTTTTATACTTAATTCGTTATATTGCATTTTCTCCCATTGGAATTAAGATATTTCATTTTTAGAGTTTTTGTGCGTTAATCTGTTTGTTTTTAGTATAAAGTTCTTAGGTCAATGGATGCTATGGAGCACCAATACAAGGAGTAGAAGTGAGAATTAAAGTATTAGATCAAGCGGAGAGGTCAAAAGTAAGAAAAGATTACCCAAAGAGTTGACTAAAAGAGATGAAAATCTGGAAAACTGTCACTAATTGTTGATTTCGAGCCACTTCGGCACTGATTTAGGCCTGAAGATCTGATAGAGAAAGTTGCGACTTTGAGTTAGGAAGATTTGAGGACTAGATTCACGTGATTTGGACGTGAGACGCAGAAGTTACGCCCGTTTTACTACATGTTGTACAACAGTTACGAGATTCTTAAAGATGGACTTGGGCTTTTTAATATTTGACCTGTTATTCTTAAGTAAAAGCTCGACCCGATTGGAGCTTTATAAATAGGCTTTTAGACCTTCCTTTTACGCATACTTTAGAGAAATTAAGCCTACGCTTCATTATTTTCAAGTCAGAGCAAAAAGGCAGGAGGGAAAGTTAAAGTTGGAGGAATTCCCATCCTCCAACAACAACCAATCCAATCCTTAGGTTATCTATTTCCTTTATGTAATTGGCAATAATGCATTTGATTTATTTAATTTTAGTTTTTAATTCAAACATGAGCTAAATTTCCTAGTGCTTGAGAAGCACAAGAAATGGGTTGACCCCTAGTTAATTAATTTTTTTAAAAATTTTGGGATTTTACGATTTAATCTGAGTTGTGTATTTTATATTGGGTATTATTTTGTTCTTGTTTAATATTTCTTTTTGGTACAACTAGAAATAGGTTTTAGTAATTGGGATATTCACTTTAGTGGCGAAGTGATCATCCGACGGGGAGGTTTGATTACATAAATAGGTAATATCCGTGTGATGTCCGTTATTGACCGACAGGGTTGACTAATCACACAGCCAAAGAGGTAAGGAACTTCACATCCGTAAGTAAACTTGCTACCTTAGAGTGGCGTGTCTTACCATAAGATAGCTCCTAGGTCCTCCCGACAGGGGGCTAGGAGATATTAGAGTCCCGACTAATATTTAGATACCAACTCTACCCTTAAATGAAACATTAATTATATGATTCCCTTGCAAGACTCATCTCTCACCTTATGTCTACATCTTATTACTTTCACTATTTTATTTCAGTTAATCATTTTATTCAGTAATTTACTTTCTTGCATTCTTAGGATTAATATCAAAACCCAAACAAATATATTTTACTTTTCTGTTTTAGTATTTATTTCTACTATCCAGATTAATACAAGTGTTATAACTATCCGTCCCTGAGAACGAAACCCGATTATCGGAGTATTACTTGGACAACCGTACACTTGCGGTCTGTGGATCCTCTATTTTTATTGCGTAATTTTATAACACCCTAAGACCCACCACTTACCAAAATTGTAAGACGGGTTTGGAGAAAATAGATTTCCAGGATACATGCAGAGCATACGTCAGTAATCCTCTTTAGGGACCATACTACATCATATGAGTCTTGGTCATATTCATGCAATAATTGAAGACTTTTCTTCAAGTCGTTCTCATATTCTTCTTGGGGTCCAATGTTTGGAGAAATATTTTCCAAGGCTCCACTTGTTTTGTATCCTCTAAAACTGATTATTTGAACTTTATACTCTAACCGGTCTCAAAAGGTTACTACTTTACCTTCTTGCAAGAGCGTAAAAAAAGTCATCATTGACAACTAACATGCATTCAATTTTTTTCCTTGCTTGAATATAGTGTCTTTGTCATCTTGGGAGTGAGAATTTTGATTCTTTATTTCAAAATTATTGTGAGATCAGGTATGCAAAACAACTGTTTATATATAGGATTTTATTTAAAGGTGGTAGTAAAATAGAAAAGCCATGTCACGTTAAAGATTGTGTCACAGAATCATCATATCACCAAAGATATAAGGAGAGGAACGAGCCAAAATTTCTATCATTAATTATAGAGAGAACCACCTAGGCGCGATTACTATGTTGCTTGGGCCCCAAGGGAATCCTAACAACCCTGACTAACCTAAAAACCTGGGTATTTTTTTCCCTAGCCTTAGGTGATCGCCTAGGCCCTAATAAATGTTGGGTGTTTAATAACATATGAGGTGTTTCCTAGTTTATTAGAATGGTTTATTACTTCCCATAAGGTTTGTTAACATTTTTTTAAATTATTTTTTGGGGTTGTTTGGATCATCATATAAGCAAATAATCGATTTTAAAGGATTTCGTAATGCTTGCCGGGAGGCATTTTTGGTAAAATGTGCATGTAGGGTCAGAATTAGACATATAATATATGAATTTTGAGGTTGGTGGATTATTAGGATAATTAGGAGGAAATCGCATCCCAAAATATTTATATTGCGTCTCTAGTTTTTTTTTTAGTTGACTTATAAGACTAGTTTTGTATTTTCTTTTTTATTTTTGTATTTTTGCGTTAGGGTTATAAGTTTAATACTATTTAGTGACATATTTCGCCTTTTAATCATAATCTTAAATAAATTTATTAAAATTTACAACATATTCATATATTTTTTTAGTTAAATTTTTAATAATTACTACATTTATAGTTATAATTGTTATGATAACTACACACACACACACATATATATATATGTATAAACATTAAAAAGAATACCGCTTAATTTTGTTTAGTATCGTAGTAATCCCACCTAGGCGTTAGGTATAAGTCGAACGCCTAGGCACCAAAATCGTCTTTGATAGTATAGGTTCTATCTTTTCGGTCACCATTCATAACTAATATACTGATATAACGCTATTGGTCATACACTTAATGTTTGAGCATACAAAGTTTAAATTTTGAATGATGCACCCAATGTGAGAGTCAAGTCATATGCCAAGTAACAATTCAAAGATTTTTTCCTCGGGTCATAAGCCTCAAATTCGATCGGGTAGTTGATGGGAATAAATTTATAAATTGGACGCTTAAACATACTTCAGGTACATTACATAACTTAGGCACATCCTAATTATACTTAGCATACTGTATAAATAACCACATATTGTCCATGCATTGCATATCATATCTTCAACCAGCTTGGGACGAAATCCAAGATAGTTAGGTGCACATATGATTCAACACTACCTCTTTGGTCTTATCAAACCGTCTTGACCCTTGGCCAGACATGCGCATATATTATTAATGGTAATCTAAAGTTCTATCCATTTTTATCCTACATTTATGGAACGTCTAACGATTATACTAAGTGCCCATGCCACTTTATATATAATTGTCAACTTCATTCCAGTGAAGTAATTAATATTTTTATTTTATTCTTCAAATTATTTACATGTATTTAGTTAGACCTTTCCACCTGAATCTTATATGTGGAGGATCCATTTATAAATTTGCACAGACTTGAACATCAAATTACCACCGGAAACACTGTTCCAAATTTGCTAAATTTCTTACATTTTGTAATTTATTGCAAAACATGTAGAGGATGTGTTGTTAAGCGATCAAGAGACATCTCGTGAATGTATTTTCAAAGAAACGTGTTTTCCATTGTCATTGTAACATTCAAACAAACAACCGCCCAAAGGCATAACTCAACAACCAAGGGTATAAAGTCTAAATTGTTATGACTGACTTGTTGCGACCTATCAATCTTAATAAGTCTTAGTATCATTCTTAAGAACATAAGATATGTAGGATCCTTATAGTGAGCGTTTCATATTTTTTCAAATAAATCCTTGGGCTCTCAGTTGTTACAAAAAGTGATACCACACGTGCAAAATAAAATTTTAATCAATAGTTTCAGTAAACTTGGAGTTCAAGGTTTATATATATTAAGCTATATGAAGTTTTGTCCAAAAAGAAAACACTATTATTATCTCAATATGCTTAATGTTCTTAATGTAGCTTTTCATTAGTCTTTTCACGCAATAATTATTTCACAAATGCTTGGGAAAAATAATTTCCATAATTTTACAATATACTCCATTTAAGTATATATTTGTTATTTGTTGTGTATAAAATAGAATTATTGTAACATAAAATTAGGTAATATATTTGATAATGAATACTCCAAATAATCACTGTAATGTAATTGTTACAACTAACTTTTGCCACATAACCCTATGATGTGTTGAAAAAAGAATCTAATAGTAGGGTTAATTACCATCAAAAGTGTGGAACTCTCAAGACAACACTTTTGGTTTTCGTCGACGATCTTATGCTACTTTTCAAAGGTGACCCTGAATCAATGGAAATTCTTATGGATAATTTGAAAGGCTTTGCTAAATTCTATCTGGTTCGCTTAAATGTTCTCAAATCGAGTATCTATAATGTGGGGATCAAAGAATAGAAGTTTGAGGAGATATTGGAAATCACACAACCTTAGGAGGGAGAAATGCCTTTACGTTATCTTGGTGTTCTATTTGGATTTTTGGTGTTTTTTCTAGAGACCATAAGCCACTTATTGATAAAGTTGAAAGCTATGTTCGACATGGAATAATCCTTCTTTATCTCATGTCGTCCGTTTAGAGTTTATTTTATCAATACTTAATTTGGTGGTATGTTTTTGGCTATCAGTTTTTCAAATTCCGGTTTGTGCGAGAGATGTATTGGGACATTTGTAAGAACTTTTATCGGGATGATAAATCTCCACGAATTAAATGGAAAACAACCTGTTCTTGGAAAAGCGAATGCGACTTTAGATTGAAAGACTTGGGTACTTGTTACAAAGTGTTACTCATGAAAATATTGTGCTGAATAATAGATAAAAAAGATTCAATTTGGATCAAATGGATACGTGGAGAAAAATTTGAAATACCAAATTGTTTGGATGTGGGAAGGGACTAGAATGGATTCGTCGGTATTAAAATAAGTTCGGAAGTTGAACGATGAAATGATGACTTCTCTCGTAATTGTAAATAATAGAAAAATCTTATCGAAGTGGTTTTCCTCTGCCACTAGTCTTTCCTAAACTGCCGATCTTCCTAATGGTGAGTATAAGAAGTCTTATGAGGTCTTTCATCGTCAAACTTTCTCAAGGACTTTGTAAATATTGTATGAGATTCATGCGTAACACCTAAACATGCGATCTTTGTTTGAATAGCACTACAAAATAGGTTAAACCCCAAAGATAGGATGGTGTATATGAGATTGGATCTGCTTCGTGAGTTGTGTGGTGATGGTTTTGAGACAAAAAACCATTTTAATGTGCTTTTTCTAGTGACATTTGGAACGATGTGATATATTTGTTGTATCAACAGGGAGATGAACACTATCTCGAATTCTTTCAAATGGCTCAAGAAATTAAAGAACGAGAAAAAATGGAAAAGAAAATCGCGTTGAATTGATTTTGCGACAATGATTTATCTCATTTGGTGAGCAAGGAACAAGCTTGCAATAGAATATGTTACATCAACGCGAGACGGAATCCCAAGGAAGTGAAAGTTTGTGCGTTTCAATATCTATTTGCGGTGTAATCTAATCATGCCTTTACGGATGATAGTGGGTTTCATAGAGTTGTATATTGATGATACCAGAGATGTAGATAAAATACTATTTTAAACTTTCACATTTTAATAGATAATGTGATTATACAGTGTACATATATGATGTCTCCTCAGTTGTCATGAATTAATAGTAGTCGGAGACATCATTTTAGTGATTTAGAAGTCATTAGAAATGTTACACTTTCCTATTTTGAGTCTTGATTTAGTAAATTTTTTTTTTAGAGCATATTGGGTTTAATTATTTATTTAGTGTGAATCTTTAAATATAATTTTGGAGATTAATTAGATTCCAAGTCAAAAACTAAGAGATATGGAAAGAGATTAGCATGGAAATTGGAGATAAGGAAAGAAAAGCTAAAAATATGAAAAAGGAAAAGCTGCCTTAAATCTGAATTTCACCACCCACGACCACAAATAAGCTTATATCTCAAAATCGGTGGGTAATTTGGAGAAACGGTCAAGAGAAAATTTAAAGATCTTTCCGAGATGATGAATTTCGACTACTCATATGCGTGAAACGGATAAGAATTGAAGCTGTTAGGACCAAAATACAAACGGGCCTGACTTCATATTTTAGGGTTACGAATTTGAGTTGGGCTATGAGTCCACTACTTACCTTCTCCTTCAAGAAAACGAATAGGGCTTCTATACACCTATAAATACACCCTTATATCACTTGTAAATCATCCTTTCCTCATAGTTATTAGTCCTTAGGTTTATTATCATCAGAATTATTATAGAGAGCAAGATGAAGTCTTTTATTATTTCTTTTAGTTTATTTCCTTCAAGTATGAACTGATTTTCCCATAACTTGGGTTTTGCATCATGTATAATCTATGAATTCTATTTTATTTCTATCTAAGTTTCTTTGGGAATTATATGTTTTAAATTGATATTAGCTTCTTACCAATATATTTGTTTATGTGTTTTGAATTATTGCCAGTCCTAGAACTGATCACTTTAGGCTTTCTTAATAGTAGTTAGATGTTCACCTTAACTGGGTGTCTAATTATTGAAACACCACATAACGTCTAGTGTCGATATTGGTCTTGACAACACTAATTCTAGCTAGATAGTCATTAGGGTATAATTTAACCACTATCATCATGTTTGGAATTTAATTGCTTAGGGCCTTGGTAGCGCTTGATAACCCTAGGTTTAGGCTGCCTCATGATGTGTTCGTAGCCCTCTTAGTCTCTCTCAAGGTCTAAGGTATGGGAATTTAGAATCCTGACTAAGTATCTAAGAGCTAATTATCTCCCTTATAACTAGAGTTTGATAGAAAGAATTAGGAGGATTAGTTCATACTAGCGAAACCTAAGCTATACTTCTCATCTCATATTCTTATCTTTTATTTTATTGTCTTTTATTTTTCCTTAGTTTAATTAGTAATTTTGAATTATTCACTCTTTACTTTCTGTCTTTTAATTAATTACTTTCTACTCGTTATTCTGCTCATTCGTGTAACACACTAAGTCCCTGAGAACGAATCTAACTTATCATTAAAACTTGCATACGTCCTGTAATACTTGCAGTACCGTGCTTTTCTAGGGTGAAAGTGCATTGTTTTCTGGCTTATATTTATCTTATTTTTCTAACACCCTAGGCGACACCAATAGATTTTCATTTCTTCTATACAACTATTACCTAACCAAAAATAAACTTTTGCGAGATCAATTTATAAGGACTTATATATCTTTATCTTATTAAAAATTCACAAAGAAAAAGAGAAAAGTAAATATTAATACACACTTTAAGTTCAAGTTCTATCCTATGATGTAGATCTTCCCGCCTAGGCGCCGCTTAAACGTCAACTCCCCCCTCAGTCGCTTACGCCTAGTTAAAATTCTAGGCGTTTTGCCTAACGCCTTAGTCGATGTGGAATAGGCACCGATTAATGGAAATAAATGGCCGCCTAGGCACCGGCTAATGGCAAAACATGCCCGCATAGGCCTTCTTGTTATTTTTTTATTCTCGTGAATTCTTTAATTGATATTATAACTCAATTTTAGTATTTTTTATATTTACTATAGTGTTGTTATATTAATTTTATGATCTAAATAGTTAAAATTTATATAATTACTACATATATTTTACTAAATATACAAAATTACACTGCGAGCTTCAGAACCGTATAATTCTGCCTAGGCCCCGTGTAATCCCACCTAGGCGCTAGGCCCCAGTCGACTGCCTACCCCTCAAAACCGAGATCTACAGCATAGATTATATCCTAATGTTAAAACCGATAAAGGTAATAACAAACATCTAAATAAAGATAAAGGTGATAACAAATAGGGAAACTAAGTTAAGGAAATGTCTCATCTTTTACTCATTTCATAGAAATAGTCCAACCTTTTCTAAAATATGTATTTAACTTTATCATTTAATTTTGTGTTTGTGGTGATTCGTTTATCGGACACAATAACACATGCAAGATACATTTACATAAATGTGTCTTATACATGTTATTACCTCAATAATTAAGAAGATTTGGAAAAGAAAAACAAGATGGTTCCATTTGTCGTTACCATCTATCATAAATGGCGGATGAAAAATAAACTTACTATGAAAGGTAAGAATCCTTCCAAGGAGAAAGCCATTTATCTATTTCATTCTCTTTGTACCTCTATTATTCATTCATGGATGATCGGGAAACTTTGATTGTATCTCGTTGAGATTAGACTGGTGTTTCGATAACAACTATCTTAAGTTTTCGAGCTTAGTGGGAACCTTGTTATACAATATACAGTTTCTCAAGATCTAAGTATCTCTACCCAATCCACTCTTCTTATTAAATACCAATTACAAGATTTAACACTATAGACCTAGTTTTTCACTACACATTATACCCTCATTTTTTCCTAATTATATATACTAATTACGCACCTAAATCAGAAATCCTAAACCCCTCTCTCCTTTTTACACCCCAACCCAACATCATTTTGAAACTTCATTTCATTCACTATGGAAGCCATTATACCCTTTCTTCGTCCCACCCACCTACCACCGAAATGAGCATGTTGAGTCAGTTTAACGTCGCTAACACGTCGAAAAGCGATCTGCAGATTCTCAGGCCCTTGCGGTAGGATTTCATGACACATAATATGTTCTCATTACTGGTGCTTCAAACTGTGAAAGTGAGTTTGAGCTTTATCCAGGCAAGCTTCAATTATGCAGAACGACTTCTTCTATATGCCCATACGAGCTTCCTTCGAGATCGATCTTAATTTCTTTAGGTGCACATACGAGACCTAAGAAGATCTTTTGCTTTCATGGAGGTCGGAACAGATTCTTCGAGCTATTATGGAGGAGTTGTTTTCACAGGCAGAGGAACCAGATTCTTATATACGTTTAAAGAGTGCGTATATGAGGAGTCGTTTGATGTTTGTAGCAGATCCGTTCAAATCTTGCGAAGGTGAGGATCCGTGCATATCCGTTCAAAGCTTGCGAATGTGAGGTGTTGTGTTTGATGTCTAGATCTGCGTTTCTTGATTCATGGTGAGTTAAATATTAATGGTGATTTCTAGGAAGATCAATGAGTAATGGACATGTGTGCGTTCAAGGCAGTTTGGTGAAGATTGGGACGATGAAGTTGTTTTCACTGCTATGTGAAATGGAGTGAACAATGTTGACGCCAGCTACATGATTTTTTTTTGAATTCTATGAATTATTCTAATTTTATGGACTAGTACTGCGTTTTTTTTCCTTGATTAAGTGTTGTAATAATATTTTAACAATAATATAAATGATTTTTTATGCATTTTTTTTTGTTTTACTCTATATTTTTTGTAGGAGTACTTAGTGTTTTTTTGCCGAGTACTCAGATTTTTTGCCGAGTATACTCAGTATCTTTTTATACTCAGAGAAGTTTTTCGATACTCATAGAAATTTCTAATACTCAGTGAAATCTTTGAGTACATCTCAGACGACAACCCTAGTGGTGGTCGCTGGTGGAGGCAAAAAACAAATAGTAGTGATACTTAGAAACGATACTCATTTATTCGGTGGTCCTCTTATTTTTTGTCTTTATGTAATTTTTGTCACGTGTTTTTATGTAATTTTTGTTTTTTAGTTTATTTTAATATTTGTGTCACCTGTTTAAAGATCATAGTTGTTTATAGACCATTAAGGTGGTATTCAAGTCCCATAAATGAAGCATCCCTTATTTTAGTGATTAGAGTACTTTTCAACCAAAAAAAATTAAAATCAAATTTTATTCAATTCCAAAATAACTTTTCTATGTATTTAAAATAGGCTTTAATGATATGCATGCTCTTTTATGATATTAGAACTGCTAGACTCAATAATAACTTAATAATAACAATCCACCCGTAATATATAGATATATTATAATTCACTTGTGGAGCACTTTAACTTTTTATGTCTTATAAAGGTTTTCCACACGTGATAAGATTAACCCGGTTCTAGATATTAAAGGGATCTTGGTGTCACAAGTTATATATTTTTAATTAATTTTAAACCTTTAATTTTGTCATGTAAATTTCATATATATGTTGTCTAGTATTTTCATGTTTTCTTTTTCCAAATCTAGTTCATGTTTTCACGTTCCTTTCTCCACACGCATTTAGATTATGGACTAGTCATTAATACAAATCTTTACAAAAATGAAGAAGGTTGATTTGATATATTAGGGATTGAAATGAATACTAGAATAAGAAAAATTGACTATATGACAAAGAAAAAGGCGTGCAACACATACAAATATATTCATACAGTGACACAGTTGACAAACATTATGTGTTCTCCCTTTCAAGGGACATGCACATGGACATGATATGAAAAGCTGTGATATGCGTACCTGATTTTTGGATAAACCAGTTTGCCGAGACAACAAATGCTTATCTGCTTCACTTGGATACCTGCAACCATCTCGTATTTTACATGCAATCAAACCAATTTTACAAAGAAAATTGTGGGGATTCTATCCTCTCTCTCTCTATATATATATATATAGATATCAATAAAAACTTTCAAAATAAAAAAATTATTTTGTAACTTTTAAACACGGTCGGTCCTTTATTAAAGCGAAATTACACAGCCGCATATGGTCTCTGATTTTTTAGCGTTTTTAGGAGTTCCGATCATCTAAATATGTTATATATATATAATATTCGATTTAAACAATTATATAAAAATACTATTGTTAGTTTGGTGGAAATGTCTTAGGACCTTTATTCCATGAGTACTTTGCAATTGGTTCTTTAGTCTTAAAAAAATGCACCAAACCCCGTTTAATTCTTTTATCTTTTTGCGCCTCTCTTTTTTTCAAAAATAAATTCTGAATCAGTTATTAACCTGGGGTTTGGTGCATTTTTTTTTAGACTAATTTAATTCAGGAAAGGTTTGGGAGCGAATATTTATATGGGAGGCTGGGGTAGCCAAAAACACTATTTTTACTAAGGTTTTTACGTTATTAATAATCAGATGAAATTTTCACTAATCGGGTTGGAAGGCTGCCCATCTCCGCCCTTAGTCCTCCCAACCTCCTCCCTTCCCCCCCCGCCCCCCTTTTAAAAATTTTTGCCAAAAAACAATTTGTATCCTATATAATGAATTTTTTTCTATGATAAATATAAGTTATTTTGTTTAATATAGAGATTGATAGTGTAATTAATTTAAAAAAGTTTAATATGAAGACATATAAAAGTATTTTTTATTATATAAGGACGTTATGTAATTTTTACATAATATGTAGAAGATAAGTGCAATTAAGTTAAAATAAAAATTTGGAATTGTTGCTTCCAATTTTCTTGGCTCTCACAAATATAAAATTCTTCTCTTTGCCATATATATTATTTTTATTTAACCATATTCTGATACATAACATTAACTAATTGTAATAGTTATGAGCTTAATCTAATGTCACTGTGAATGGTGTTCTAGAAATCGTTAGGTGTCCGATAGATGATCGGTCATCTTCAAGTTTCTAAAAGATTAGAGAGGTCAATGTAGATATTTTTCTTGTTAGACGATTTTGAGTTTCAATTTATCAAAATGCATATCTTTCGATAGAATAGTAAACACATTTAAAATAAAGAAACACAACCATATATTATTTCTAATGTAATTAAACGATATATAAATAAATTATTTTTACTAAGGTTTTTACGTTATTAATAATCAGATGAAATTTTCACTGATCGGGTTGGAAGGTCGCCCATCTCCGCCCTTAGTCCTCCCAACCTCCCCCCCCCCTCCCCCTCTTTTAAAAAAATTTGCCAAAAAACTATTTGTATCCTATATAATGAATTTTTTTCTGTAATAAATATAAGTTATTTTGTTTAATATAGAGATTGATAGTGTAATTAATTTAAAAAGTTTAATATGAAGACATATAAAAGTATTTTTTTATTATATAAGGACGTTATGTAATTTTTACATAATATAAAGAAGATAAGTGTAATTAAGTTAAAATAAAAATTTGGAATTGTTGCTTCCAATTTCCTTGGCTCTCACAAATATAAAATTCTTCTCTATGCCATATATATTATTTTTTCTAACCATATTCTGATACATAACATTAACTAATTATAATAGTTATGAGCTTAATCTAATGTCATTGTGAATGGTGTTCTAGAAATCGTTAGGCGTCCAGATGATCGGTCATCTTCAAGTTTCTAAAAGATTAGACAGATCAATGTAGATATTTTTCTTGTTAGACGATTTTGAGTTTCAATTTATCAAAATGGGTATCTTTCGATAGAATAGTAAACACATTTAAAATAAATATACACAACCATATATTATTTCTAATGTTAAATGATATACAAATAAATTAATTGATAATTAATAATTTTTTGGAGGTATTTCTTTGATTTGTTTTGTTTCTTTCTTATGTTTAGATAAAACATTTTTAAAAATTTGTTTTATATTTTATTACTTAAATGAAGATTTTTTCAATTTTGGAGCGTTCTAGGCGTCTAGATTACCTAGTTGGAAATATAAATGCAGGGACGGTCTTGACATTTTGGGGGCCCAAGGCGGTCTTTTAAAAATGGGCCCTCAAAAAATCTTATGTGTTTATAGATGGTCTTTTTTACTTAAGTTAGTTAAACAATTTTTATTTAAAACAAAAAAGACGGACTAATATTTTTGCTTTGAATTGAGCTAAAAATGGGTCTTTTTATATAAAAAAAAGTTATACTATATATAAAAAAAATTGGGGCCCTAAAAGTTATAAAAATTGAGGGGACCCAAGGCCATGGTCTCCTTGGCCTCTCGACCGGCCCTGTATAAATCCACATAGATCCATCCAGATTCACTTGGAGGCTGGAAGTTGCTTGGGGTTCGCTTGGAGGTCGTTAAGGTTTGACCGGGTACCCATGATTTTACTTAGACAATTTTCTAAAGGAAAATTCTTCCATCCAATATTAGATGAACCTACACCAATTATTTTAATACACATACATTATGTTTTAAACTTACAAAAGTAACTAACTATTTAATATAATGACTTGTGTTTCGTTATAATAATCAGTTGAATCATCCAATATTAGATGGAAGTCTTACCCTTTTCTAAAAGATAACCTATCTTTTTCAGCCGTTAAGTGCCCTTTGGAATTGATTATTTTAAAAGTAAAAGCGCTTTTCAATTAAAATTGAAATATTTGAAAAAAATATTAAATAATATTTTAATATCTAAAATCAGTGATTATTTTAATAATTACATATCTAGTGTTTTTCCTGAAAATGATTTTAAAGGTCTATAGTATATTTTTGGGTCTAAAATCACTTAAAGTGATTATTTTAAAAAGCAATCCCATACGCGTTCAATTAGGGATGGCAATGGTTCAAAAATTAACCGTAACTGATGGATATCCGATCCGATAAAAAATCCGTTAGTGGAACCGATGGTGCATCCATGAGGGTTTGGTTCTCACAAAAGGTAACCGGTGGATTATCCGTTAGGATTTGGTCTTTTACAATAATCCGACGGATAATCCGAAATCCGAATAAAAAAATAAAAAATAAAAAATAAAATATTAAAATATATATACTATATATACTATATATGAAAATATTCTATATATGCAAATTTCATATATATAATTATTCCATACATAAACTAGCTAATTGATTATTATCTATTTTATTACTATATTGACTAATATCATTCTATGGTCTTCCAATAATTTTGTAGTTAATTTTAGAATTTTAAAAATATTTAATAATTTATTTTATTTATATCATTTTAAATATTGCGGATACGGATTAACCGCGGATAAACCGTATCCGTCGCGGATGCGGATTTGGTAAATAATTCTAAAATCCGATGGTTAATGGATGCGGATTTGGTTATCGTTTTTCTTAATGGATGTGGATGTGGTTATGCAATTTTTCGAGGATATCCGATCCGTTGCCATCCCTACGTTCAATCGGTTTTTTAGAAAATTAATCTATTTTAAATATATAAAATTGTATTAAATATAAGCTGGAAATCTTTTTGTGTTTTTATAATATGTATATAATGTCAAGACGTATAATGTGGCCTATGTCTTATTTAATAAAAACTAATTATCAGCTAAAAAAATTATCCTATATAAAGAGGCTAATTTTATTTTTCAAATGATTAATATTTTTTACTTTTTTTATAAATAAATAATTTACACGTACGGTATCACATATGAATTCATGGATTTTCCTTAATAAGAAAGCGCGAGAAGTTAAGAAGCTGGAAAATTTATGACTAGGTATTTAATCCGGGCCATTATATATTTTTAGTCAGGTTCTCCGTTAAATAATTCTTTTTCATGAAAACATTACACTGCAGTCATTTTTTTATCAACCCTAGCAACCAAATGTAGTAAAGATCGATATCAATATTGGATGTCTGAACTTCTGATATATATGTCGATAAATCAACTTGGTGTACTGTGTGTGTGAGAGAGAAAGAGAGAGAAAAACATACGGGTGGAGAAAATGCTCAAAAAGCCATGCTCGTAGAATATTAACAGATTGCTCAGGCAAGCCTCTTTGAGGCCTCCAAGCCTCAGGATCCAACATCCCTATCTGATGGATCGTCTTTTGCTGTCGAAGCTTCTGCTCAAGCACCCTAAGTCTCGGGGTCTCACCTTTCGTCAATCCTGAAGTTCCATTAAATTCTTTTTCTCCAAGAACCTCACAAGTTACCTTCAACTGGGCCATTATCGCATCTTTAATACATCGAAAATGCCTCGACATGGCTTTTTGCGCCAAAGATGTATATGTTGCTGCTGCACCATAACCCATCACTGAATCAAATGAATTCACCATTGCTTGGATTTGTTCACAGTAACGTGTGTATCTTCCATCTATCTGCTGGTTTCAATTTCATATAAAACCAAAAGAACAAAAATTAAATCGAGCATTTGATGAGTCTATGAACTACTAAACATAGGAGCTAGAATGATGTATAATGCTTTTCAGACAAAGATGAGGATTTGATGGCTTTATCATTAACCCTATTAACTTTTAAGAAATTTAGTAGTAACTTTAATTATTGGGATTTGGTAATAAAGAATTGTAAAAATATACAATCATGGGCACCATCTGTTTCCATCTTGGAAAAGATGCTTATTAGGCTAATTTAGCCACCTTTAACTCTTTATAGTGAAGGCTTTTATGGCACTATTCGATGTACTGCACAATCATTAATTAATAAATGATATAAAAATTAAACAATGATAGTATATGAAAAGAACAAAAATGTATGGGAATTTTGGTCCCAAAAGTCAAGCAGAAATTATTGAATTCTCAACTCTAAAGACAAAAATACTATAGTGTTGGATTTTTTAATTTCAACATAGAAGATAAAAATCAACGAAGAAAAAATTAAAGGGCTAAATTTATCTCATGTGACGGCTATAATATTTTTTTTTGTCACGTTCCCCTATCCCAAAAAAAGAAAAAAAATTAGGATATATTTCACAATGTATCTCAGGATCAATTGGGACTGCACCCTCTTATATCCGGCTTCTGTTACCTACAATGGAGGCATGTCCTTCCTTATTCAACATGTACCTTAAACAAGTAACCTTAAAATCATCCCGAAACTCTCACTCATTTATGGTTATAGTGATCATATCAATCATTAGTACTAGTATTTTAGAAAACAAAATTTATTTATTGATATTATATTATTAGATATAGTTGAGACTTAAGAAGCATCTCTCAGAATGTTTTTTATATTTAAAGTTGGTAGATATTCTATTCCGTCATAAATATACAAAACTATCTGTTCAAATGACCAGATAGGCACTCTTTATTTATTATTGTTTGGTTCTTTTAAGTCTAAAGGTTTTCTCCTTATTATCTCAATTTTTAACTTATATTTTGTCAAAAACCAACACATATTTGAGGATCTCACTTTCTTCAATTAACACATATTTTTCATCTCATTTTTTCAGAAAAAGATTTTCATTTTCAAATTTCAATATCTACTATATATATTTTCATCATTGTTATCTCGGTATTATAAGTCAGAATAAGTGTTTTATTTCAAAGGGTTAAGAGGGGTTTTCTTGCCTCATCAAGCATGGACAACAACTTGGCTTTCCTCCTATGATAATCACTTTTTTCAGAAGCTGATAAATGAGGTTGATCCTTTAAAGAAGAAGAAGATCCAGATCCACAAATAGGGTTTTCATGATCAGGCCTTTTAATCCTTTGATTCTTAAAATAACCCCTTCCAACACAACAAAACTCTTCCAATAGTTCTTGCGCAACTTTCGCATACATGGAGTTCCTCAAGAAACTCACAGTCTGTGATGCTGCAAAACCGACATGAATTGGACCTCTATGATCCGTTATCACTGAAGAATGCAATCCATATGAGTTTGCCGAGGGTGATATTCCTTGATTTAATTGATTGTAATAATAATTTGCAGAAGAATCCGCCATTTTTAAGTTCTCGAATTTGTTAACATCCAAGTTTTGCAATGAAGATGATAATGATAAAGAAAGACCTTGACCTGCAGTACTAACCATTCCTCCAATTGGTGTCTTGCCATTATCAACACTGTTGCTACTTGAAACCCAAGAGAATTGATCAGGATGATGATCCATTAAACTACCTTGGACATGAGTTTCCGATGCATTAGGAAGTAGCATTTTCAATGAATAGGATGATGTTGGAGGTGGAGAAGTTGATGCTTTTGAATCCATCAAAAGAAGCTGCATAAAAGAAAAATGATATAAAAAGAATATTTTAATAATTGTGAGTTTAATATATGTGAAAAAGGAATTGTTAACAAGAATTGATCGACACCATAATTGTCAAATTCAAAGGTAAATTTAGGATTAGTAACCCTAAGATATTAAGTAAAAGGAATAGTATTTTTAATTAAGTTATTAATTAAAAGAAATTAGTAGGCCCGATGAGACTAATTATTATTAAAAGGAATTTTATAATTCTTAGTATACCTACATCTTGAGGTATGAGACTACTTATCTTTGCTCAAATTAAGTAGAAAATCTGGTTACAAGGAATTACTAGAAAAAAATAGTTAACTTATTGGAACAAAGACAAATCTTATAGTCATCCATGTTACTAGTAACTCATTTGCCGTTTAACTATAATTGTATTATTTGGAATTAAATTACAAATTAGACGTCCTTTTCTTGAATTAGGAAAAGGATAATGTAAAATTGTTAATTAAGAAGCTATACATATTATAATAATCTACTACTTTTAACTTTAATTCTCATATTTATACCTCAAAAAATACTTACCTCAGCTTGGTGAATTTGTGCAGAAAGTGGCTGTTTTTGCGGCCACATATGACTTAACTGGATCTGATCAATCAAGATATCATTAGCAGATTTACGCCATGATGGTAAGTTGATCATCTCATTGATCATCATTCCTCCATTATTATACATTGATGCCTCATTTTCAGATACCTCCATTGTTGTCACTGGCTGTAAATGTTCAAAACCTTGCACTTCCCTTTGGCTTATCCAATTCCCTTGGTTTGCTCTTGCAGATCTTTCAAATTCATTTGCGAAATTCTCAATACCTTGAAAGTTTTCGGACATGGGTTTTTCTAATATCATGCAATTTATCTTGTGTCTATGGATTTCTTGAGTACACGTTTAACAAGATTTTAATTAACCTTCTGATGATAGTTTGTCTATGTAATTATCACCTTGTCTTCAAGCTGCTCAAATGAAAATAAAATTAAAATTGGCTTCTACTAAAATTAACACGCATATCATCATATATATGATTTGAGTAAAAAAAAATCATACATATAACATTATATATGAAAAATTAGGAAAAACCAAAAGTTAAATTTGGGGGTTTTGAGGAAAATAAATATATATTACTAAATAAACATGTGAAACAACACGAGAGAGTGGTGCAAGTATCATATAGTATGAAGCAACTAATCAAATGCCTAAGATTATAGTGAAAAGTTTTAATTTAGAGAGAAGGTTTAGTTTTGTTATTAACTATAAGTTATCTTGTATTATTTCTAATATTATATACACGAAAATAATGTATACCTGCTGTTGATTCATAGAGGATGATGGAGATCGAGCGAGTATATATATACTCTATGACTATCACTTTCTATAACTATGCAAGATAGATGATGAAGAACTACAACTTCAATTCACTTTAATTGGGCATGCTTCAAAACTAATTCTTGAATGGTTTCTTAAAGAGACAAGAAGAAAGCCAGGAATGGCATAGTCGAGATAATGATAGGAGAACAATAGGGTAACCCCTCTTCTTTACTCACCCTTCACTTTCATCAAATTAATTTGTATTTAATAATTAATATTTAAATAAACATTTCATCTCTATATATCTTTAAAAATATTATAAATTAAAAATGGGGTAGTGAAAGTCACACATCACAGTGGAAAACTTGTTTTTATTCCTAAAGTTAATTGTATACTGTATAATTTAGTTGTATACTATTAATTACAAGAAATTAACGAGCATGACGTAATGATAGTAGTAATTTAAATTATTCAATCTTTATACTTTATCTCTGTCTATTCATTATTATTGGAGTAATGTTTATTCTAATTTACCGAGATGTGTGGACTTCATAAATGTGTTAACTAGCATACAAATATTAATTCAACAAACTAAACTGTAGTACTAGTATATATTATATTTATATTACTCTTTTATTAAAATGTAGTTTTAAAAAGTTTATCAATTTAAAATATTATGACTTTTTCTTTATTATTACTTTTATTAAATTATTATAGTCTATATTTCTAATAAATACTTAACCTACTAAAATACTTTACAAAAGTACTTTTAAAATAAGATGTAATTTTTTTAATATATTTGGAAAGTAATGTGGATAAATATCTTAAAGAATAATGATGTATATCATTTAGATTTTATACCATTTAATATATTATAAATGATTTGACGTGATTTAAGTTGAAATAAATTGCTAATCAAATTTAAAAATATATAAATTGATTATTTAGTTCAACTCAAATTATATTATCACATCAGAAATGATATAATGGATGGTATAAATTTAGATGGTATAATGTATATAATATTGCTCTATTCTGAAACAAAGAGAATAGTATACTAATGGCTTTTCATAGCATTTATATACATTATAATAGATATGGAGGGTGCATTTTAGAATCTAGTGTTAATGTTCATGATTAATAATTTATTATTTTATATAAAAACATGTGAGATATATTTTTTTTTTATATGTTCGGTTTACTATATTTTTATGTGGATTTTTATGACAAATTATGATTAAAATGATAGTGTAAATAATATTTTGAACAAGATTTAGATCAAATATTTTAATAATAATCAAAATATTTTTGATAAGTTTTATTCGAGATATAAATGATTTTCTAGTGTAATTATAATAACATGTGTTGGGTTGGTTAGAAAACTCACAGCTTAATAATTGGAGAGCTCATTATAAAAAATGAAAGTTAAACATTGAAATTGTGAAAGAATGTATATATTAAAAATATGTACAAGTGTGTTTCGGTATCTTTACGCCATTAACTCAAATGTTAAATGGTTTTTCTTCTCCTATCTTGAGTCCTATATAAAGAGGACAATTAGATATCATTTTCAGCAAGTAAGACACAAGTGTAAAACACTTAGAAAGTGAAGTAGAGCATAAAAGAGTGAAATTCTAGAGGAGTATTCAAAAAATCACTACACGATATATTATTGAGAGCCTCGTTGAATGTTCAAATCAAGTGGCATAGTGTTCCTAACATATCGAAATTCATATCCAAAATAGGATAGTCTTTCTAACGACTTCAACTGAAGTTATAGCCTCGTTTCAGAGTTGGTAAATTCGTTCTAAATTTTTGTATTTCATTAGTTGATATATTTGATAATCTTTTAGTGTTGTATAGAGAATTTTTTTTGTAATCTCATTATTATATATATTGTTATAGTTGAGTACTTTGGATAATTGGTCCGTTCATGATTTTTACTTTCGTTTTGAAGAATTTTCCACATAAAATTGTGTCATTATTTTGCTTATTCATGTCACACAAGTAAGAAAAAACAAGATCATTCTATTTTGCATTTATCAATGACGTTTTCTAACATATTGTAACTTAATGCTTGGAAAAATTGTACTTCTTATAGTATTTTACCAGACAAATATTTTGAAAGTTTAAACATGTATATGACTTTTTAATTAAATTGTAGCTGCTACTAGAAAATATTATTATAAACACATCCCTTATACTACATGTAAAAATGTATAAATGCACATTCATCTCTACTACGGCTGTGACTAATTAATGAAAATATTTTACTAAAAAATATTATTATAAATACATCCCTTACTACATGTAAAAATGTATAAATGCACAAATTAAATAAATGAGCCTTCATCTCTACTACTATGACTAATCAATGAAAATATTGTAAACATGACAAATAGTTTTGATGGTAAATTAAATATCTGTAAATGAATTTTACCGATAAAGATAGATAAGAGTTCAAATTCACTAAAAATAATTTATGATTAAACCATTTTTTATAAAAAAGAATAATTTTATTCTGTAAAAAGTACTACAAATTTGAAATAAAAATAGACAAAAAGGGTTTGAGAAAGGTGGTAAAAATTGAAATGGTATTACCGTTTCCGTTAGTTATTTTGACACGAATAGTGATGAAAGTAAACGACTACTGCAATAATTTGAATGGAAAAAGGGACCACATTTGTATTGTCGGAGATGTTATACATAGTGCTAACTCTTTGTGACTCAAAATACAACTACACTCACTGATAAATTGCAAGTGCCTCAGTGGGGGACTACCGAAAAAGAGGTGTAAGATGGTGACTAACACAATTATTTTACCATCCCCAAATTACGAAAAATAATTAGCAAAGGTTTAAAATTGCATTTAACAATGTTAGAGCATGTAATATAGTACTGCATGCTGTATTCGGACCAACTTCATATATTATGATTAATTCCATAAAAATATACATGTCTTCTTATATATATTTCCAGGTAAATTAAAACTAGGTTAGTCATGTTCGAGTCTTGTATCTCTTATTTTACACTCATTAGAGAAGAGACTCGAACCTTACCTCCTCTTTAAATACTGAAAAAATAGCAAAACTCTGTTTTTTTTTTTGTCATTATCAAGGCTCCGTCCAATTGATATATATTGCATATTAAAATTTATTGCATTGAATATACTCAATGTGACCCCACTTAGAATATAGTATGCAATTATTTTATACTTTTAAAAATTAATACACATATTGGGTAAAAACAATCTTAACTAGCCGGACTTAATAAAATGTGTTACCGTTTCATAAATTTAAATTTTTAATTTATACCGTTTATAAGATATTGTTTGTTTTTTAAAGTGATAAGTATTAAATGATGAATAAACATCTAAATAGAACTTATTCTATTTGAATGAATTAAATTTGACTTAAAATTTTAATAAAACAAACCAATTAATTATTTAGATTTTAGTTAACCAAAAAAAACAAATGATCTTATAAATTTAGTATTTTAATGAACTACATTAAACTCTAGTTAAATCTAAACAAACACTCTTAACACTCTTGAATTTGTCAATAAAAGAAGAGATTATCTTAATCATAATTAAGTTATTTAGTGTACATAAAATTAAGATCTTGTGGGACAATGAAAGCAATAACCTATGTTAATATAAAATAGTTTTATTTTTTATCCCACTTGGTGGAAATGTGCTTTGGAGTTGCCAAGTGAAGCAAAGTAGTTACACAAATTAAAGTTAATTTTAACATGACAATATATGCGTCAAGAAACGTGACGATTGGTATGCAAGTAGAGCCATCTGAATTAGACAAAATAAAGTCTCGTATTGAATAGGCAAAAGACATAACCAACTCGTCATTAATTTATTCCTTTGTTTCATTTATTCAATACGGTTAGATGAGCATCATCATTGCAACATTTACCCTTGCCGGCCCGGTTAACATCTAGTTGGACTCGAATATATATGGAGTATAACACCTAACCATGCTTTTTATTTTTATCAATTGGCTGTTTTTTGCTTTTAGGTGCATCAAGAGATTGCATCCAAGTGTCTCATTTAGAAAAAAAAGATTAACATAATTTACTACTACAGCGCGCGTCATTAGCGACTAATTTATTAACGACTACATTCCTGTAGTCGTTATTCACCGGTTTTAGCGATTAAAACTTTTCGCCAACTACAAAAGTAGTCACATATGTCTCTTGTAATTAACGACTACGTGATGTAGTGCAGTTAATAAAGATGTAGTCGTTACAGGTTTTAATTACTTTTTGATTTATTTTGTCCATCAAAAGTAGTTTTTGTTGACCAATTGTATAGGCGACCATGTTTGTCGTCGCGGTTAATGAATAATAACAACGACATTCCTATCATTACCGACTATATTTTGTAGTCGCTAATGACGACGACGTATTTAATGCAGTTTTACAGATTTTTAAAAACGAAAAACAAAACCAAACAAATTTTTCTCCACAATGCTCCCAAAACCCCAAATAATTTTTGTTCTAACCTTCATCAATTACTTCTCCATTACATCCGACGCTATTTCCGGGACCAACTTTCACGTGTGGCCTACTCAATCTTTAATTTCTCCACCTAAATTTTCCAAAACCAGTTTTTTCTAATTTCACAGATTATAAAATTTGGCTTATTTGATTACGATTGTGTATTTCTCCCTCCGTTTCAAAATGTTTGTCCACTTACTAAAATTGGTGTTTCAAAATGTTTGTCCACTTAGTATTTCAAGACATTTTTTCCCAATTTTTTCCATTACTACCCCTATTAAAAAATTAAAATTTATATTTCCAATGCACATTTAAGATATCAAGACACTTTATGAAGGGTAATTTTGTAATAGGGATTGTAATCATTAATTTTCTTAATTCGTGTGAAAAGCAAAGTGGACAAACATTTTGAAACGGAGGGATTATGTGATATGATATTATTAGGTTAACAAAAACTTGTTTTATGAATGTATATTTTATTTGTATGGTATAAAATATACATATGAACATTTATTTTTTATTTTTTATATTGTTGTAGATGTTTAGTTATATCAAATTGTTAGTAGAAAATGGCTTCAGGTATTGATAAGAGTTAGATTAAAACCGATCGTTATGTTACGGTGGAATATATTAATGGTTTAGAAGAATTTACTGATTTGGTTGAAACAAGATGGTTTTAATGGTTTTTTGTTTTCCCCGTGTAATCAATGTTCGAAATCGTCGATTTCTATCCAAAAGGTTAGGGCACACCTTCTAAATTACGGGGTTTTGTCCACGTACGAGGTTTGGACAAAACACGGATATTTTGAAACTACCAAAGTAATCCTTACCCAAATTATAGAAGATGAACTAATGAATGTGTATGACGATTTGAGACCCACTTATGATGGTGGTTATTCGGGTGACACCGAGATGAGAGACGATAATCATACACGTCGTGGCAGTTTCGAAACTTTGTTTGAGAAATTGTAGTCTGAATTATACCCTAGATCTAATGTAATGAGTTCTTTGAATTTCATTTCCAAGCTAATCCACATAAAGGTGAAGACAAGTGGACTAACTCGTCATTCACCGAGCTCTTGGAATTATTGTGCCGTGTTTTGCCCAAACCTCATATCTTGCCTGAGTCCTACGAGGAGTGCAACAAGTTGGAAAGTATGGGTATGGGGTATAGTTATCGATGTTTGCTTGAATGATCGTGCTCTATATTACAAGGAGAATGAATATTTCGAGAAATATCCAGTATGTAGTGAATCTAGATGGGATTCGAAGTAGGGTAAGAAAGTACCACATAAGAAACTTTGTTATTTTTCAGATTGCGTGAAGTTGCAGCGACTATACGCGTCGAGACACACCGCCAAAGACATGATATGGCACCATACTGGAAAGAATACCGATCCAGATGTGTTGCGTCATCATGTTGACGGTGATAGCTGGAAGAGATTTGTAGAGCTACATCCTGAGTTTGCAAGTGAAGCTACAACTTGTCACCTTGGTTATGGATGAAAGAAACCACATTTGAGCTTTGTTTGTTAATTATGGGTCCTCGATCACCTGGTTATATACGAATGTCTTTCACCCTGTTATAGATGAGGTGGACATGTTGTGGGAAACATGTATCCTTACGTATGATGCTCATACGAAGCAAGAGTTTACAATGAAGGCCTGTTTGTTGTCCATGACTAATGATTACCCCGCTAGGTCATACACGTCAAGTTGGCAGGGTCAAGGTTACTTAGCGTGCCCTGAATGCATGGATTTTACTCCGTTAAAGAAGGTCAAAAAAGGTGTAGTTTATTTTGATCTTAGACGGTGGTTACCTATGAAACATCGGTCTAGAAAAAACACAATTTCATAAGCGAGTACCTAGATGAGGCCCTCCCTAGGAAACATAGTCCCGCCAATATTCAGACACTGTTAGATGAGTTGTCTATTGTGTTTCCCGGTAAACACAAGGATTTTGGGGGCAAGGCGACAAAAAAAAACATGTCCTCATGAGTTCAACTGGAAGAAAAGAGTATTTTTATCGTTTAACATCGACGTTATGCATTGTGAGAAGAATGTGTTCGATAGTCTGCTCGGTACAATTGTTGGCCTTGACGGAAAAATTAACAAAGATACCATAAAAGCGAGAATGGATCTGAAAGATATGGGCATTAGGAAAGGTTTGAGCTTGTTCCAAAGAGGAGGTAAAATGATACTATCGTGATCAAAGTATGCGTTTACACCGGATAGCGGCAAGTAATTCTGGTTTGGTTGACAGCACATAATTTTCTTGATGTTTTTGCATCTGGTTTGAGTAATAACATTCATAGTGATACGAGAAAGATCATTAGGATGATTCTCACATGACTGTCACATAATGATACAGTATCTTTTCGTTCCTAGTATCCTCAGGCTTATAGATGATAAATCGGTTAGCGATCTGATTATTGGGTTAGCCAGTGTGTTCAGAGTCAATTGTAAGAAGAATCTAAGTAGGAAAGAGTTGGAATTGGGTAAGGCCTGAGTAGTTGAAGTCATGTGCAAACTAATAATAATTTTGCCTCCCGCGTTTTTTGATATAATAATCCACCTGTTCATACACTTATACGACGAAGCATCATGAGGTGGCCCAGTTCAAATGCACTGGATGTACCCATTTGAAAGGTGTTTGAAGAAGTTAAAAGAGTACATTCGAAACTCGGCTAGGCCGGAGGGTTCAATCGCCGAGGGGTACGTGGTGGAATAGACATTGACATTCAAATCACGTTATTTTCAAGAAGAAAAAACGAAGTTCAACGATCCCGCCAGATACAATGAGCCAGTGCCCAAACCGAAAGAGCTGTCTATTTTTAAGATTTAGTATAGTCCATTTGGTAAAAAAGGGTTTGGTCCTTTACCACATAAAGAGAATGAGAAAATCAACTGGTATATTTTACTTAATTGCGACGAGATTCAACCATACATGATGTAAGTAACAATTAATTTATTTTGTTATTTTGAATGCAAAAAATCTTTACTCTTTTCTTAAAATATAGTGAACACAAATTCACGCTATCGTCCCTGCTAATGATATAGAGAGGATGCACCGACAAATGTTTCAGGGGTGGTTTATTAATAAGGTATATAACATACATTGTTTTAAATAATACACAATTATTTACAAAGTAATAATTATTCTTTTATGGTAGATTTTTGCAATGCACAAGGCTGGTGATTCATAAGCTACCACTGAGATTTCATTAGCGAGCATATCTCATGGTCCGCTTTACAAATACAATTCATGTACTGTAAACGGTGTCAAATGGATTACTCGTGAAAAGGGAGAAAAAAGCTTGACTCATGATTACATTGTATGTACCATATATAATGGGGCACCGTTTTATGGTGAATTAATCAAGATCGTGGAGGTTACATGTGATGGTGGTTATTTTGTTGTGTTGTACTAGTGTAAGTGGTATAATATGAGAAATATGAAGAAATAATATGGGGTCAACTTTATCAACACATTTTTTTTGGAAGGATGAACCATACATTTTAGCCACGCAAGCCAAAAAAGTGTTTTACATTGACGAGATTAATGCAAGGAAAACGCTAAAAGGGTGGAAAGTCGTCGGGAAAATCAATGATCGGCACAGATGGAGTCCCGAGTTATTGGATGCAGAATCACTATCTATTGATAAAGATCCGATAACTATACCTTTACTGAACATGAAGACGGATTACTCATGACTAAACTTGACAATTGGTGTGGAGACCAAGGTTGACCCATATCTATTGGGGAATGATACATTTATTGGTGATGAAGAGGAGATAAGTGATGACACATGGGACGAGTACGCAGATGTTCAATTATAGTAGCCTATAAATATATATAGTGATGAGGAAATTGTAGGCACGCGTGGCCACGAAACTGATTAGAAAAATACTTTATCGATTTATGTTTTTTTCTAATTTGAGTGTTTTTTAATTCGAATGTTAAGTTTGTTAAATGTTTTGGTTATAGTGTGTCGTTTATAATGTTATGATGTATCTTTTAATAGGGTAAAAGAAACGGTTGATAATTATTAAAAAAGGAAAAATCTTTTAAATTAAACATTGGCGGCGGAAAATAGAAAAGTAGTCGCTAATTTGATTAGTCTTTAGCAACTAGTTTATGTGTTAGAATTAGTTGCTAAAAACAATTGGTCATTGGCGACTACAAATGTAGTCGCTAAAGACTTTAAAAATTTGTTTAATCGGGTTGGGCGACTACTTTTCCCGCCTAAGGACTTTAACGGCTACTTATATTACACGTGCTACACGTGTCGTCGCGAAACAAGGATACCCAAAAGGCATGGTCGTGTAGCTCTCCACGTATCTCTCAATTGCGACGACTTATCGGTCATTAGCGACTACAAAATGCAGTCGCTAATAACAAAGTTTTTTAAAAACCCTCCCGGGCTCATTTTCTGCATATTTCTTAACACTAAAGAATTCCCAAACGAGAGCAAATCCATTCCAGGACACAATCCGATCCAAATCCAAGCAAACTCAGCATCATAAACACGTTTATGGTAATGATTCATATCATTAAAACATCCTTTTAATCTTCAATTTTATACTTTCAATAATTTAACCTCTTTTTTATCTTATGCTTGTATGTGATTCCTTGTTGCTGACATGTGTTCTTCTACCATCAAAGTCAAATATTCACGTAAAATGTACGGATTTTAGCTTTTGTTTGTGTTTTTTTAAAACATTTTTCCTATAATTTTTTTTAATTTTAAATCGAAATTAATGCATTCCGAATGGAATACAAGTTATTTCATAATGTTTTTTTGTGTATTGTATTTAAGTAGTTATGTAATAATGTAATTAATTTGATAAAAAATTAGTTTAGGTTATAAAATTAGGGTTTATAAGAATTATGTGGTTATGATAAGTATAGAATTAGTGTTTAAGTAGTGGTTTAGTTAATAAATTATACAACATTTAATTAAGGAAAAAACAATAATAATTAAAAAAAACTTTCACTTCGTCTTCTACAAATCTGATGTTTTCTTTGAAAACAGATCCAGCCCAGCAAACCAACTCACTGCCACCATCGATCCTCCATCTTGAAGCTGACATGGCTGTTAATATGTTCTCCATCAGATCAAACGATGCTTCACCTTATTTGTTCTATAGCAGATCAAAAACAAAACTCAGAAAAGAAGCTCAAACCAACTTAGTGCCACCAGTGAACCAAAACTCGAAGCTTCGAGCCAAACACCCATCCAACTTCGTCTTCCTCCATGGTGAAGCTGCCATAGATTCAATTATGTTCTCCAGCAGCTCAAGATTTGTTCACTACTTCTTTTCGGTGCTCAGAAAATGGCAGAGTGGTGCTCACGACCTGGACGGCCATTGAAGCTTCACAAAGCTTAAAAGAGAAGCTTAAAGCCATGGGTGTGAAAATAACTTGATGCCATTAGTGCTGCTAGGAGCTCTGAAGTTGTTTTAAGATTAGAGCTCAATTTTTTTTGTTATTATGGCTACGAAAATTGATTGAAGCCATGTACTGGTAGAAAGGTTGTTGGTGGAGTATGGAGAGGAGAGAGTGGATAGAGTTTTTAGAATTTCTAACTAAAGGTGTATTAATTTAGTATATATAGTAGATATAAAAGTAAATTGGTATAATAGGTAGTGAAAGAATAGGTTTGTAATCGAGGTCCACCACAATCTTACATACTAAAAGAAATTACAGATCCCAGCAAGAAGGTAATAATAAACAAAGATAAAAAGTATTTGGGATCAGAACAGAGTTACCGAATGATGGAATCGGTCCCGTCTCAACTCAGTGTCAAAGATAACAATAGTAGTAACGATGTTAAAGGTACTAACGACGTGTTTGAATTTGGTACTAAGCAAGGTAGTGGTAATGGCAAGAGGGTGAGAGAGCAAGAGACAAAAACATTTCGTACGATAAGGACGATGAAGGTGTACGAATGTTGTCTACTTCTGAGATGAGAGAGAAGGCCTTAAAGGACCGACTATTTTTGGAAAAATAATTAAGACTTACCAAGGTGGTCCAAGAGATGGTAGTTAAGTTTACAAAAAGTCCGGCCCAAGAAAATGAAATTTTATTTGGGTCTTTTGAAAGTCCAAGCCCAATTAAGAAAAACCCAAATGTTTTAATTTATCAGAATACTAAAGAGAGCCCAAATCAGACAGCGCGCTATCATAACACTCCAACACACAACCCGAATTTCCTATCTCTTCAACAGACTTATCCTCTCCCACCACCCAAAAAACCCCCAATCACTTGAACCCTAACCTCATCATCTCCCCTCAACATGTTAACAAATCTGCAAATACACCACAACCAAACAACACCAGCTTTATCTCCCACCCATCTAAACCTACTTTACTAAAAGGTATAAACCTTGAAGATTATAAAACTCCAATCCACTCAAATAAAAAGGCAAATGATTCGCATACTCAAAGCTTGTTTCAATATGAGGAAGCATACTATGAAGTAGATGGGAAAAGATCAATTAAAGGTAATAAAGAGACGGGTAAGAAATAAGTTGGAGTGAGACAATCAATCAAAGCTAAACGTAAGAAAGCTAATAAGGAAAGCTCAGCTCAGATAAACACTAAAAAGCAAAAAACTCTATGGGATTCAAGAACTAATAAGCAGATAGAGTAACTTCAAGTTGTTGGTAATGAAACTAAGTTTCGAATGACTGAGATTACTGAAGTGGTTTGCGGGGTTGACCCAAATCAACCCCAAAGTGACCAGTGATACAAACAGCCTGGAACTGTCAGGGTATTGGCACAACCCTGACAGTCCCGACCCTATCTGGTATGGTTTCCAAATACCAGACTCAGGTATTATTCCTTTAAGAAACTAAAAACCCCTATAAAACTATTCAAAGGTTAGAAAATTATTCATATGACCCTTGTGGATATAATTGAACCTGTAGGAATTGGTGGTGGACTTGCCCTTTTTATAAAAGATGAGATTAATATTAAAATTCTCAATAAATCTCTTAATCATATACATTGTGAGATTAATTATGAAAATGATGAATTCTATGCTACCTTCGTGTATGGAGCCCCTACTGATAATAATAAAGAAGCCTGCCTTAAGACTTTTAGTTGTTGTAATCCTAAAAAGCATAAGGCCTGGAATCTTATAGGGTATTTTAATAACATCATATCTTTGTTGGATAAGAAAGGAGGAGATGATAAATGTAAAAAATCTATAAAATAGTTTAATGGGTTTATTAAACACAATAAACTGGATGAAATTGATATTAAATGGGTTAAGTATTCATAGACTAATAAAAGAAATGATGATAAAATAATTAAATCCCTTATTGATAGAGCCTTTTGTAATAAAAAATGGAATGAGAAGTACCGCAATGCCTGGGTAGCCCTATTACCTACAATAGGTTCAGGTCACTCCCCCCAAATTCTACATATGACATATAATAATAAAAATAGAAGAAGAAGATTTTATTTTGAGAATAATTGGAGTGAAGAAAAAGAATGTTATGATATTATTAAGGAAGTATGAGATTATAAAATTAATAACCCTAGTAGTGGTAAGAATGCGCTCAACATGAAGATTAGAAAGTGTAGTGTGTTGCTTAATATATGTAGTAAAGAAAAGTATAAAAACAGTAAAAAAAAATGATTGATAACTGCATGAACAAAACTGAAACAATCTATAATGACCCTAAGACTAGAAACTGGGATGAATATAATGAGTTGGTTAAAAAAATTGAGAAAGCGTGGAAGGATGAGGAAGATTACTAGGCCTCAAGATCTAGAATTACTTGGCTCAAAAGAGGTGATAAAGATTCCTCTTTCTTTCATGCTTCCACTAAAGAAAGAAGAAAGATTATAAAATAACGAGAATTACAAAAGATGATGGTAACTGGGTGGAAACTGAGGATGAGGTTAAAAATGAATTATGTAGTTATTTTAATGATATTTGATACAGCAACATAAACTTTAGTTTTATTACTGATTTGATCCCTTGTAGAGTTAACAAATTTATGAATGATAATCAAGCTAAACCTTTAGAAATAAAGGAGATTTTAAAGGCTATTAATGAATTGGGGGCCCATAAGGCGCCAGGGCCTGATAGTTATCCAAGTTTTTCCTACAAAAAATACTGGGATATTATTAAACTTGATGTGATAAAAGCTATTAATAGTTTTTGGTATAGTGGGGGAACATTGGATGATATCAACCATACGTATATCTCTCTTATACCTAAGATAAAAAAAAACCCAATAATATTAGACATTTTCGCCCTATAAGTTGCTCGAAATTTATTTACAAAATAATAGCAAAAAATTTGGTGAATAGAGTGCAACCATATATGAACTTATTCATTGATGAAAACCAATCGGCTTTCATACCACGTAGACACATTCAAGATAATACCTATATAGCCCATGAAGTTATTAATTATATTAAAGAAAAGAGATATACTAAAACTTTTCATATAGTTGTTAAAGCAGATATACAGAAGGCATATAAAAATGTAGAATGAGATCGTTTGGAAATTATTTTTAATAAAAATATGATTTAATAACAAATGGGTTAAGAAGTTGATGAGATGTGTAAATTCAGTTACATACTCAGTTTTAATCAATGGTAGCCCCCACAAACTGGACAAGCCTAAGAGAGGGCTTAGACAGGGTGGCCCCCTGTCACCCTTCCTATTTACTATTATTACCTAATTATTAAATGTTCTTATCAATAATAAAGTAAGAAATAAACTCATGGAGGGTATAAAAATTTCTAGGAATGCCCAGAGTATAACTCATCTGTTGTTTGCATATGATAGTATCTTTTTTATGAAAGCAAATATAACAGAAATAGAAAGCTTCAATGATATTAATAATAAATATGGATATACAACTGGTATGAAACTTAACTATAACAAGTGTGGTGTTGAATTTAACACCAATACACTGGATTATATACAAAATAATTTTGCTAATAAATTGAACATAAAAATTACCAATAACCTTGATAAATACTTGGGTCTTCCCACTGAATGAGGAAAATCAAAAGTGAAGGACCTTAAGATTCTTGTTGAAAATACCTTAAAAAGAACTGAGAACTGGAAGAATTTATACTTATCTGATGCAGGTAAGGATATTCTTATTAAAGTTGTCCTACTCAGTATGCCTAATTACTTCAGGTCTTTATTCCTTATACCAAAAGAACTTGTGATCTGATTTCTTCACAAATTTCAAGGTTTTGGTGGGGTAATAAAGGTAATAAAAATATACATTGGGGTTCTTGGGAGTTTCCTACAAAGAGTAAATACAGTGGAGGCCTAGGTTTTAGGGACCTTCACCTTATGAACATAGCTTTACTCAGTAAGCAAGCTTGGAACTTATTAAATAATAGTGAATCCTTTCTATATAAAGTGCTTAAAGGTAAATACTTCCCTCGATCCTTACTTTTACATGCTAAAATTGGGAACTCACCCTCTTGAGGATAGAGAAGCCTAATGGCTTGGAAATAAAATATTATTAATGATATAAAGTGGAAAGTGGGAAATGGAGAAGGGATTTGGATACACACCCATAAATGGGTAACAAATTGTAATAGGATCACCCCTACTGATCCTAGTTTAAAGAATTCTTCTGGCCTCATGTTATGTAACAAAAGAGGATGGAATGTGGAGTTAATTAAAAAAATTACCTCTGAAGTGGAAAAACATATTATGAATACTTTTATACCACTTTCAGGTGGTAAAGACATCCATATAAGGACTAAGGGTAAGTATGGAGTCTAACTTGGATAAAGAAAATACTAGGAGATGCGACACTAAGGGGTCCACATCTTACTCTATAGACCTTAAGATATGGAAGATAATGTGGAACCTTAATGTTGCCCCTAGATTTAAAAAATTTATGTGGAGGGTTTTTAAAAACCTCCTCCTTACTAATGAGAACGTTCATAAAAAAGGATTTTAAATACATCTCTTTGTGAATTATGTAGCAAATCTGTTGAGAATGTGGAACATTTACTTATGGATTGTGAATGGGCAAGGCCAGTTTGGTTTGCCTCACCTCTAAGTTTATATACAAGCAACCCGTGTTTCAAAACAGTGGACACTTGGATGGCTAGTATATATGAGATACATAAAAATAAGAAGCTGGATACAAGTATAAAGACTTTGAATTTTCTGCAACATAACATGGCAGATTTTGAAGGATATAAACAATTATAAATACAACAACATAAAGATTGACCCTCGGATAACAATGGAAAAAGCCTTCCTTAATTGGAGGGAGTATGAAAATCGTAACATCCCTAAGGATGACACTAATGTACTGAAGGGATATGAAAACTCTCCTTATGAAAATATTACAAATGAAACCTCACAATTAAACTTGAATGATAAGAAACTAGCTGATAAGAGAAGCAAATGGGAACCACCACTAATTAAATATGAAAAAAATAAATAGTGATGCAGCTTTTAAAGATAACTTAGCTACTATTTCTTGTGTTACCAGGGACCATCTTGGAAATACTAGGAGTTACAATGCGTGGGACATTTCAGCAGTCTCTCCTCTCGAGGCGGGGGCACTAGGAGTTTTTAAAGCTTGTTTACTAGTCCGGGAAACAAAGTGTAGGGTGATAGTAGAGAGCGATAGTCTTCTTATTATGCAAACCTTTGAGAGTTGTATGCAATTTTCAAATCCCACTATTTGTAATATTGTTAGTAGCATTTATATGATCTCGGAACAATGTAAACCATCCTTTAAATGATGTAGTCGAGGTTGTAATAGGGCAGCGGATTGGTTAGCTAAATATAAGCTAGATGAGAACATATTTAGTTTAAACCTAGATAATATCCCTGGAGAGGTTTCGAAAATATTTTGTATGAAGAGTCTACACCCTCGGGTATAGGCTAACTATCTTTATTATAATATTATGAAAGAAAGTTTAGGAAAAAAAAGAATAGGTGTGTAATATTAAATATTTAATTGGTTTTTAGTAAAAAAAATAATAAATTGGATGAGATGCGTAGTTCTGAGGATGGCTTTTAAATCATGTTGGATAAAAATATCAATTTTTTGGATAGAAAAATTTGTAGGATTGGTTTATATTTTAATAACTTTGGTGAAGAAGAATCATCTAGATGGTGACGGATGAGATGAAGAATAAAACTGATAGAGTTGAAAGTTTTTTTTTATCAATGATAAAGATGAAAGTCGTGAAAAAAAAAATTCGGGAAAATAAATTAGGACGGAAAATATAAGAATTTATATATTCCGGAAAATTCCTATACCTTATATTATCCTATGGTTTATATATGGTTTCAATAGAATGATCTCTTGTATAAAAGGAGTTATTTGTTAATCTCGAAATTTATCATGTTATTAATGGTAACTACTCAAACTTAATTAGATTTTAGAATATAGAAACTGAAACAAATAAATGAAAGTTTAACTCATATACTAAGGATCCGTTTGGAAGTGTTTATTTTAAAATAAAAAAGTATTTTTAGAATAAAATTTAAAAATATAAAAAATTATTAAAGATAATTGTAAAATCTATATTAGGTGATCTTTTTAAGAAACACCAATTTGGTGCTTATTCTAAAAATGTTGTTAAGGCCTAAGGCCTAAAACACTTTTAAAATGATAGAAACACTTTTGAGTGCTTTTAAAAAAGGGTTAATTCCCAATAGGCACCTGCTACCTTACACCCTTACCCATAAAAGATACCGTCTTTTTTAAAAAACAATGAGTAATGGGAAGCTTCACATTACTCAGAGTTTGAGTTATGGGAAGCTTCCCATAACTCAAACGCTCTTTTTATGGAAAAGAAAAGGAAAAAGAAAAATATATGTGGTTTTTTATGGGAAAAAAAATAATGATTGGAGTGTGATGAAATTAATTTTAACTTAAGTTGTTTCTTGGACAATAATCCTATAAAAAATCACTTCCAAATATCACAAGTCGGGTTGGGCTTTTAAATATTGCCGGTAGAAAAAAGAAATCAAATAAAAGAAATAAGTGGGCTGGCTGAGTAGAAAAAAAAAAAACATTGAGTTGGGTTAGTAATTTTAATGTGTCTGCTCACCCCTAGTATAATTGGCATGCAACACTCCTTAATTTTTTATTGTAAAAGTTGTACATATTTGGGAAAAGGTTAGCCCACTTGGCCCAAGTAGATCAACGGCAAGGTTATCTCTTCAGTATATTTTTTTGGGTAGAATATGAATAGAGGCCAACACAACATGTGTTTTATAAAAGAGGCCCTAATTTAGAAGCCAACTAGATTAGTTGGTTTCCAACTAAAAAAAAGCTAATATAAACCCACCCACCCTCCCTATTTCTGTCGAGCAACCCACCAGAAAACCCACCACCATCGAGCTGTTACCATCGCCGCCCCAGCACGCCACCACCCCTACTGTGCTGCTGCACAGCATCGCGCCACCAGACAAAGCCACCAGATCTGCTTCTCTTCTTTCCGACTTTCCACCAGATCGCGCCACCAGATCTGCTTCTCTTCTTTCCACCAGATCGCGCCACCAGGAAACCGCTGCTGCAGAGATCCACCGTCGACGAAGCCACTACTACTGTGATTTCGATGCCACCACGACGAGGCCACCACGACGAAGCTGCCCCGCCGCCGCCCTTTCCATATGATGTCACTGCATCAACGCCGCGGTGGTGCTGTGACGAAGCCACCAGCATCCTCGAGCTATCACCACCACCTGCATCCTCGAGATCTCACCACCACAATCGAGATTTCACCATCACCAGCGTCGCCGCCCCACTCTAGATCCACCACCACCAAATCCTCTTACCCACCAAACCAGTCACCACCCCCCATCTCAGCCATTCCAACCCTCAACACCACCACCCCAACCCCACCAGTGAGCTTCCCACCAGCAACATCCCACCAAACCACTCAACACCCCCCCCCCCCCCATCTGAGCTAATCCAACATCCACCAGCGAGTTTCCTAAGTTTGTATTTTTTTTAAAATTTTTTTTGCAAAGGTGTGATAATTTTAGGGGGTAAGTGTTATTTTAGGGGGTAATTAGGGAAAAGTGTGTTAATTTAGGGGGCAAATTGTTATTTAGGGGTGATAAACATGTTATTTTAGGGGGTAAAAACCCCCTGTTTTGCTATTGGAGGGGTGAATAGGGAAAAACTTGTTATTTTAGGGGGTATAAATGTTCTTTTAGGGGGGGTAAGGATGCTATTTTAGTGGGTAACGGACTGACCTGGACAAGGACGGATTTTGAACAAGGACGGACCAATATGGATTCTAAAAAATATGGACTTAACTTAAAAAACGTACCCAAAAAATTAAAATAGGGGGAATCTACCCCCAAAAAATTAAAAATAGCGGGTGTGTACCCCCTAAAATAGGGGAAATCTACCCCGAAAAATTAAAAATAGCGGGTGTGAACCCCCTAAAACGTAAACCTAACTAGAAAAATTTCTAGTTAGGCCCTTAAAAAACATAAAACAAAACTGGGCCCTTAAAATTCTCTTTTTTGAATTTTAGGCCTCAAAAGATATATTCCTCATATTTCTTTTCTATTCATAATTCATATAACATAATTTCACTGTTGTTTAATTTTATACTTCATTCATTAATGTTTGAAGGTTGAGAAAAATATATAATCAATTTGTCACTCATTTGTGTATGAGAACTATGAATTCACCATGTAAGAATCTACAGGTTAATATAAATGTTGAAATAATATGTCGAATGCATGACAGGATGGTGATGAGTCTGAAGCTTGGATTGGATCAAAAGAATGAAACTCACTGATTTTTTTTTTTTTTTTTGTGAGACCCCAAATAACATTTAGATACAATTTTGGTATTAATCATTTGAAGTTGTTTTATGTCCACATAGCTCGTCATATACTTGTAAGCGAAGGTTACTTCTTTCCTTACTCTAGATGCTTGCTTCTTCTGAGTACAAAGGCATGTGAAACAAAATTCTCTTCTTCCTGTAAGTGATAATCCTAAAAATCCCTCAGATATCTTGTAAACTGTCTATTCCTTCCAATCAGTTCTACATTCTAGAGAAGATGAAGTAGCTCGTGTTTTTCAATAATAGCTTAAAGATATGAACTTTATCATCTTTTAATTATAATTATTATTGTTATTATTTTGTATGAAAAAAATGGATGTATAATAAGGTCATTTATCTAAGGGCCTACTTGGAAGTGTTGCTTATTTTATGGTAATAAAATGTTTTTAGAATAGAATTTAAATTTAAAAAAAAAAAAAAAAATTTGAAATCTAAAATCATTTTATAAAAGTGGTTTTCAGAGTCTAAGTGCCCGTTTGGAAGTGTTTTTTTTTAGAAACACTTAAAAGTGCTTCTACTATTTTAAAAGTATTTTTATCTTAAAAAACACTTTTATGAAAAGCACCAAATAGTTGCTTCTTGAAAAAAACACTTAAAAAAAATTTAGATTTTAAAATTATTTTTAATAATTTTTTTTAAATTTTAAATTTTATTCTAAAAACGTTTTTTTGCTCTAAAATAAGCACTTCCAAACAAGCCCTAAAACACTTTTAAACATCTAGAAACACTTCTAAATGCTTTTCAAAAAAAAGCATTTCTAAACGAGCACTAAATGGGTCTTCAAAAAGATTCTCTTTCGTAAAGAAACATAAGAAATGGGTATTCTTTTAGACGGTAGAGTTGGGTAACTCCAAATTACCTTCAAATAAAGACATAAAAGTTTTGTGATTCAAATTTGAAAATCATAGTCCCCGAGCATGATCAGTGTTGGCACCAAGAACGGTTAATATTGACGTTAAACACATTCATCTAATACCGAGTGTATTTTGTACACAGATTATTGAGTAAATTTATAAATAAAATAAAAATCCAAGCACATGCGTATGACAGTGAGTAAAAAGAGGAAAAAGTAACTAGCACATACATATGATACTGAGAAAAAAATAGCTTAAGTAGAAAACTTTCAGTTTTTATTAATCAAATGTGGTTAACACTGCGTAAAAATACACCGCAAAAAATTCAAAATATCTTATTCTTAATCAATACAATTATTAAAACTGAGAAAAACACTGAGTATAATTAAGTAAAAATACTTCATTCGGTTTTGAACACAATTAACTGAACATTCCCATTACATAGCTAATTGTGTAAAGTTTAATTTCGAGTCAAGATGGTTGGAGCACGTTTAATGTAAAGACGTGGTTGAAGAGAGTTGGAACTCAAATGGGTATGCGTCTAATATTGAGGATTTTTTTAATGAGAAGGACGCTACTTATCTTGCGCTAAAAGGATGGAGTAAAAATACTTTTTTACAACAATAGAAAGCGTATTAATCTCTTATATAAAAAGCTTGAGGTGTTACAAGATAATAAATCAACAGATGATAATATTAAAAAAGAAGTCGAAATAAAAAAAGAAATTGAAGAATGTTGGGATCAAGAGGAATCATTCTTGGCTGATAGAGCGAGAGATTTAAATATTACAAAAGGGGATAAAACACAAAATATGTATTCGCGAAGACTATGCATCGTAGGAAAATTAACAGGATTAATGTGCTCAAGTGCGATGATGATGAATGGTCAGATGATAAAAATAAAATTAGAGATAATATTCAGAGATATTATGTGAACCTTTTCAATGAAAATCAAACGGAAAATATTCACGATGTTACCATTTATACACCGTCGAAAGTCTATGTGTTGATGAATGATGTTCTCACAAAAATGTCGGATTCACAAGAAATTAGAGCGGTTGTTTTTAAAATAGACGGTTAGAAAGCGCCACGACCGGATGGGTTACGCGGAAAGTTCTATCACGAATTTTGGGACATAATAAAAACCGATGTGGAGAAGATTCTTATGTATTTTTTCAAGAATAATACTCCCTTAAATCTTCTCAACGACACGTTAATTAATCTAACACCAAAAGGTGATAAACAAGAAACAATACGAGACTTCAGGCCAATTTTGTGTGTCAATTTATGTTATAAGATTATTTCAAATATTTTGGCTTCAAGGCTTCGTCCTTTTATGGATGAGATTATTCTCCCACACGATCAGCTTTTATAAAAGGACGAAGTATACAAGATACTGTTTTAATTGTGCAGGAAGTCTCTTATTTTCTTAACACTAAACAAAGATCTAAAGTCAATTATGGTGTGGTCAAAATTGATATGGAGAAAGCTTAAGACCAAGTGAATTGGACATTCCTCTTGGAGACGTTAAGAAGTCTTGACTTCTGCGAAACATGGGTTAAGTGGGTTCAAAACTGTGTTACAACGGTTTTAATGCAAATTTAAGTGAATGGACATAGGTTAAAGATATTCCACCCACATCAAGGTTTAAGACAAGGCGATCCTCTTTCGCCTCTTTTATTCTCACTGCTTACTGAGAGCCTTATCGAATTAATTAATTTCCAGTGTCGAAAAGGTCAAATTAACGAGATAGCTATCACTCGACACTGCCTTAAACTCACTCATGCACTCTTCTTTGTTAAAATTTCAGATTTTGAAATCGAAGTTTTTAGGGAAACTTTGGAAAAGTACTGTCGAGATTCTGGTCAAAGGATTAATATAAGGAAATCGCCAATTATGTTCAGTAAGAATACACCCGATAATCTAAGAGATAGTGTGTCAAAATCTCTAATTGTCGGTATTACAAATAATCTTGGGAAGTACTTGGGTATCTCGCTAATGTTAAAGAGAGCTAACCCAGAAAATTTAGACTATATCAAAGACAGATTGATGTCAAAATCAGCTAGTTGGATGTCATCACTTTTGTCGGAGGGCGGCAAAAAACTCTCATTGAAGCGGTCCTTCAGGCAATACCGAATTATGCTATGTCAATATTTGAATTTCCTAAGATCATGTGCAAGAAACTTACTAGCCTTATTACTGATGTATGGTGGGATTCAAGCGATAAAAAAGAATTCATTGGTTAGCATGGAAGAAGATGGCTAAATCGATAAAGATTGGGAGTATCGGATTTACAGACTTCCAAAAAATAAATCTCGCAATGTTGGCAAAACAAGCTTGGAGGATCATTAATAATAAAGATTTACTTGTAGCCAGAGTCCTTAAAGATATCTACTCTCCAAAAGAATGTTTTTGGGATGTTAAACTTGCAAAAAATGACCATGGAGGTGGGCTAGTATCTACAAAGGTATCCAGATGCTTAAGAAGTGTGCTATATGGAAAATAGGCAATGACAAGAGTGGGAGTATATGGAACCATAAATGGATTGGTAACAATTACACCATTGACAAACCGAGAAACTGTGATGCTCATGTGGTTAGCGATTTGATGGACCCAAACACTAATGGGTGGAATGTGAATCTTGTTAAAGCTACATGCGAACCGTTAATTGCGAGAGAAATTATGAACATTCCAATAACACAAGTGATGAGTAAAGATATAATTATCTGATCATATAATAAGGATGGTGATTACTCTACCAAATCAGGTTACCATACATTAGTCAACGGGGAAATCAATCTACACCCTAATCCTTTAAAGCTGGTGAAATTGATAATAATACACACCTTTGGAATACGATTTGGCATGCTAATGTCTTGTCAAAGATCATGAATTTTTGTTGGAGAATCTGTAACGGTATATTACCATCCAAAGAAAATCTCAAAAGAAGAAAATATGTGGAGGACATAACGTGTGAATGGTGCGAGTTGGAATCCTAAAATTGTGAGCATATTATTTTGAAATGCCTATTTAATATGCTGGTGTCGCCTAGGCTGTGATAAAATTAATACAAATAAAGGTCAAGAAAACTACGCACTCTCACCCTAGATAGGCACAGTACTGCAAGTATTACAGGACGTATGCAAGTTTTAGTTAGTAAGTTGAATTCGTTCTCAGGGACTTAAGTGTGTTAATCACGTGGGTAAGAATAACGAGTAAGAAGTAAATAATTAAAGACAGAAATAAAAAGAGAGTAATTCGAAAATAACTAATTAAAACTAGGAAAATAAAGACAATAAAATAAAATACGAAGAATATGAGATGAGAAGTATAGCTTAGGTTTTGCTAGTATGCACTAATCCTTCTAATTCTTTCTAAAGATCTAGTTTATAAGGGAGAATAATAGTCTTGGATACTTAGTCAGGATTCTAAATTCACATACCTTAGACCTTGAGAGCGACTAAGGGGGCTACGGCACAACCAAGACGTGGTTTAAAATAGGGTTATCAAGCGCTACCAAGGCCCTAAGCAAACACTTCAATCAATTGGTGATATGGTGATTAAAACAAACCCTAATGACTATCTAGTTAGAATCATGTTTTGTCAGAACTAATATCGACACTAGACATTATGTGGTGGTTCAATAGTTAAACACCCAGCTAAGGTGACCATCTAAGTACTATTAAAACAATCCTAAAGTGATCAGTTCTAGAAAAGACAATAAATCAAAACACATAAACAAATATTAAGATAAGTAGCTAATATCAAATTAAAACATGTAATTCCCAAAGAAACTTAGATAGAAGAATTAGAATTCATAGTTTATACATGATGCAAAACCCAAGCTATGGGGAGTTTAGCTCATACCTGATGGAAATAAATTAAAAGAAATTACAAAAGACATCATCTTGCTCTCTACAATGACTAAGAATTAATTATAAGGTTTTTTTTTCTGACTAAGCAAGGATTATTTTACAAGTGATATAAGGGTGTGTTTATAGGTGTTTAGAAGACCTAATTCGTTTTCTTGAGGAAGTGATAAAGTATTGGACTCCTAGCCCAACTCAAATTTCTTATGGAAATAAAGATAAATTCTGCTGAACTGTTTTAAGCATATCTTCTTCGTTATTGGTCCGTTTTTGCTCCATAATATACCAAAAGAATCCTCAGCGAATTATCTACGTCACTATGAAAGGAAATTACCAAAATCAGCTTCCTTATAGGAGTAATCACCACTTCTTTAGGCGTGTGCTGCAGAATCTCGGATTTAGGCAGCTTTTCCTTTTCCATATTTTTAGCTTTTGTTTTCTTATTTCCAATTACCATGCTAATCTCTTTCCATAAGTTGTAGTCTTTGACTTGGACTCTAATTAATCTCCATAATTGTCTTTAAAGTTACACACTAAATAAACAATTAAACCCAATATGCTCTAAAAATATTATTTTACTAAATCAAGACTCAAAATAGGAAAGTGCACTATTTCTCAAGAAAATCGATTAGAAAGACTTCTAAATCACTAAAAATGATGTCTCATCCTAACATAAATCTATCACAAACGAGGAGACATCATATGCAATCATGGGATAAATCACCATTACAACTAAATTTTGATCGTCAATATGATGGATCCTTCGTAATAATTATCATAACGGCTTGGCATATATGGAAAGAGAAAATGAGGGGTTTATTTGATAAAAATAGTGGACGGTTTCATTAATTACTCAAAACACAAAATACATGGTGGCTAGGATTTTTAACCCTGGGGAAAATAAAAAACAAGTTATTGGGCGAATGACACCAAAGGAATCTTTAATTCAAGATGATAATCTGGCTATTGTAGATAGGGCTGAAATGGTCTGGTTTAGCGATACATCTTTTACAAAGGAATAGGAACCAGCATCAATGGTTGCAATTGGGGTTGATAAATCTGGAAACATTAGTCAAAGGAGAACAGTTCGGTGCCAGATTAGGAATGTTATCGAGGGAGAAGTTTGGGCCCTTCTTCTTGCTTTGAGGTTGGCGGGATCTCTGAGCATTCAGAGTAGTTCTTTCTACTCAGATAACCTTGAACTTATTCAAGGTATTCAGGATCAAGTTCAGCTCAGCTGGAGCTTAAAACCAATCATCGAAGAAATTAAAGGATGGTTGAACAAATTCCCGTTATGGAAAATTTCATATATTAATAGAAAATATAATTTTGTGGCGGACACACTAGTTAAATGTATAAGGAAGAGCATGGATATTTCAGGATGGAAGAATATGTAAGTCATCAGCTCTTTTAATTTCTTTTCGAATAATTGTAATAACTGTTACATGTATCCGCTTTCTTTTTCCAATGACAAAAAAATTGCATGCGGGTGATGTCAAAATGGAATCACCATCTCTTTCATTTTACATCACACGCAAGTGACATCATTTTCGCAGCCATGGCGTCGCCATCTTCTTCCAAACATTTTCTAAGCTTACAAATAACCATGACATCACCATATTAATGGAGTTCCTTCCGAGCATGCACGCGACTATGGCATCCCAAACACTGAGCGTGACATGTATGTAATATAAGTATTGTAATTGTACTTAAACGAAAGTATGATGACAATTAAACTAGAAAAGAAAGTTATGATATAACTCGTTGTAATAGTGTGGATGCCACTAGTTTCAAAATGATTGTAACACAACCTCAGAGATAACCTATTCTTTACTGGTCGTGTGCACTCACAACTAAAGAGATGTAATTTGTCTAAACACGTTCCCCAAAAGTGTAGAAGGGAAAAAAGTTTGTATATACATCGTAACATTATTAAAATCAAACAAAGCTCGATATATAAAGACAAGAGTGGCTCGGACACCCATACATCTAAAAAAAAAGAGTGGCCGATGGGAATATAATGAGGAATTAAAGTAAAAAACTGTAACTGTTTTAAATTCTAAAAAATCATTGTCATTTAAAGTAAAATACCTTATTTGGGAACCACATATGCATTTTGATGATATTATGACAAACGCAAAATTGGTATTTCAATTATTATTTTAATAAATATCATATTTATTTATTTGATTTTTGTTCTCGTATTTTTATTTTCATCTTTATCTCTTTATATTTTTATTTTTTATCTCCAGCTCTTAAAACATAAATACATAATTACAAAAAACAATTAAGTTGAAAAATCATCAATATAACTAATAGAAACAACATAAATATTCCCAACCCACCCTGAAAAGTAATTTAAATAATATTAAAATATCAATTGTATAACCTTTAAAATGAACCTTTAAATTTTATCAAATATGAGAAATTTTAACTCCAACAGAAAATTCATTGATATACTTAGTTAAACATTTTTTTTTAAAACTCGACAAACCCAAAATTTCGAACATAATTTACTTTTTTGGCATCATCTCTAGTCTTTGTTTAAAAAATTATCCTACGTGGGTGATTCAGGCCAGCTTGTACGCACCGCGTGGGATATACACGCCTCCCTATGTATATTCCTAGGTAAATCAAAGCTAGGTTACCTATGTGAGGGGTTCGAGTATTGTACCTCTCACTTTACACCCGTTAGGGAGGGGGTTCGAACCGTGTAACTCCCCTTTAAGTGCTGAAAAATAGCAAGGATCTAACTAGTTGAGCTAACCCAACTGGTTAATAATTGTCTAATATTAGTCTAACAAGAGAATTAGATTATAAAATATCAACAAGTTAGATAGATTTTGAAGAAAAAAAAGGAAAACACCAAAACATGTTACCATTTGACATTTATATCATTCAAGCATTCCTTATACCTTATCTAAATAAATAATTTTACAACTAATAGGACTACCAATGATTAATTTATACAAGAAACGAGAAAAACATAAATTGAACTGCAAAGTCACAGTTCCATCATACTCAACACAGGAAAACATTTCTAACAACAAAAATACATATTAAGAAAGCATAAACATGTCACTTCACCCAATTCCATTATTCTGTTCTTCAAATATGCGCTTAAGCATCATCATATATGAAAAAAATGAAAATAAAACACCTTCTAGGATCAAGGCAAGGCACCAACGGAGGCAGGATAGGCAAGGCGAGTTGAAACGTGGCAGGCGTGGACATGATTGTGAGGACTCTTGGGGAACTATAAAAATAAAACACCTTCTAGGATCAAGTTTTCATATGAGGTAGAGCTATTAGGCATGTTTGGAAAAGGCTTCAAAAGATAAACGCACAATATTAATGTTTTAGTTTTCCAATAATCTTTGAAAACACTCCCACATTAAAAAAGTTTCCAGATAAGGTCCCCCTTGATACTCTTCCCAAATTGATTGCATAATGTAGTTGTGTTTGATTAAATTTATCTGAATTTTCCATGATTAAAAATGTATCAGAAGAGAAACGTCCAACATTAATCCTTCAGATTCCAATGATCCCTGAAAATACTACCACATGAACAAAACTTCCAAATAAGGTCACTTGATACTCTCCCCAAATTGATTGCATAACGTAGGTGTGTTTGATTAAATTTATTTGAATTACATACAAACAAAAATCAATATGAACAACACTGAACCACTATAATTTGAAATTGGTTTTTATTAATTCTATAATCCAGTTTATTAATATATGTACTCTATAAAATAACTTTTTGCAAATATTTGTATTATCAAAACGAATTTAACCATGCATATCTCATTGTTGATATGACCGAGTTGGTCTAAGGCGTCAGATTAAGGTTTTGGTCCGGAAGGGCGTGGGTTCAAATCCCACTGTCAACAATTTATTTTTTGTTCTTTTGATTGATAATTAATCTAATTTCATTTTAGAGACTTTGACTGAAATAGTTTTTAAACCAAAAGGAAAACAGAAGTGTTTTGCATGAGATTAACTCTAATATAAAGGGTCTTTCGAATTCTGAAATCACCAAGGTTTGTTTGACAATTGATATGGTTTAATGACCTAGTGTTTCCTTAAAGTCTGGTAGGAATGGTTCCATAAGTTCGTAGGTTTGAAGAAGGGAATGTGGGTTGTTTAATCTCAACCCTAGATGCACGGTAATAGCTCAAGTGATGCAACCAAGGTGTTTAACTGTTTGCTCGAAAAAGTATACTAAGGGTCCCTTTTTGTCCCACATGGTACATGACTTGTTTACGATTCCCGCCTCCTCTGTTCCATCTGAATCAGCTTTCAGCGAAGGAAAGAAACAACTATACAATCAAAGGATGAACCTAATTGGGACAACGAAAGAGCGGGTGATCCATACAAGATTTGGTTAAAGCGGAAAATCGGACTCAGGATCAGTTAGACGCGTTATCCAACGAGGAGTACTGCTGTTTCAACCTTTTGAGTTCGAGTAACAGTTCTGGACCTTTGACCTCTTCGATCCCCTCATACGAATCCGATGAAGATGAATGGTTAGCAATCTTTTAAACCCAACTCTTTCAATTTAGATTTTATTTTTTATATGATCATACTAACGCTTTTACCAAATCTATTCAAATAACTATGTGGTGACTTGATCCTTTAAGTGCATGCATTTTACGCCATCAATATAAAGGTACGTAGATAGCATAAATTCCATGGACACTGTCCCTTTTACCCTTACCTTACCCTGTTCCACCATTTGAATGCAATTATGTTATTATTTTTAGTATTTTACTTTGTTTTTAATGTATAATAATTTTATTAGTTCGGTAGAAATTACAATAATTTCTCGATCGTTATAGTTCCACATTCTTTTTTTAACTATCTCTAGAACTCAATCACCTTAAAGTTATTGTGAAATGGTTAAAACCTTACAAAAATCTAAGTAACAAGACTCCAAAACAGTCTTAATCTGTCTCAAACTAATTTTCAAACAATCCATCAACTGGTTCCCAAAAACCGGTTAGATAACCGTTAAGAACTGTTTATGTTATAACTGGGACCGAAACGGGTATGACTCTTAAATACCACGTTTTCTTATAGGTTGGAATTTTATATATTGTCCAATAGAAGCAAACCAGAACTGGACCCGGACCCGGACCTAATAAGCATGGAATCGTTGGAACGGACTAGTCCGCTAACGATTCATACCGCTAAAATCCGGACGGAGTCGGTCCGGTAGACCCGTTTGCCAGAATGGCTCTAAACTCATAGTTTTTCAGTTTTCAATAATTCGTAAAAAATAAAAAAATTATGTTTTCATTGGATTTGAGTTTCAGATATTTGCCTCTACATGCATTAAAATTTTCAAGTTACTGGATTTGTTTTTAAAATCTCCGAAAATTCCATAAGTGATTCATTAAAAAAAATTAGTTTTGATCTATTGAGATGGATAAATACATAATGTTTTTTTACAAATAAATAAGAATTGTTGTTATAAGAGTATTAGTTAGTGTTCAAATGGTAAAATATTTGAAAACATGTAGTTTACTTAACCATAGTACACCGAAACACAACTACTGAATTTTCAAGTGAATATGAAGCAAATCTCACGAAAATAGATCCTTTGTCCCTACGAAATTTGAAAAATAGGCAAAAGTTTGCTTAATGGACCCTAATCTCACAAAAATTATGATAAAAATTCTAAAAATTTGCAAAAGTTTGCATATTAGTCCCTGAAACTCTAAAAAATGATAATAAAATACTAAAATGTGCAAATTTGGTTTTAATGTTGATTAGTTTCGAAAATCCAGCAATGGTACTTTTCAATGGAGTGTTATGCAATTGCGTGACGTATATTCAAAAATTGCACTAATCTTACAGAAAACACTCCCCTGTAAGCTCAAAAATTGATGTTAAGTACCTACAACCAGTAATTTTGATTCATGTGATTGTGTCGGGGAAAACCTTATAAGGTTTATATGTAATATGTTGTTTTTACAATGTAGTTAAAAAGTTGCAATGTGGTATCTCAAAACTCTCAAAATTTATGATATAAAAACTGAAAAATGCAAAAGTTTGCATAAGAGTAACCTATATTCTCAAAAATTTATGTTAAGTCCCTAATAAGAGAATATGTGATTGTGTGATGTTGTTGGGCATAGAACCTTATAAAGTTAAACTTTGTATGTTTTTTTTATCATCAAGACTTCACATTTTTGCATTATTGTTCCTTAAAGTTTTGAAAATAATGATAAAGAAATCTGAAAAATTGAAAAAGTTTGCAAATTAACCCCTTAAACTTCTAAAAACTGATGTATTATCCCTAACAATGTAATTATGTAATTTTGTGATGATTTAGGCAAAGTACCTTACAAATTTAAGCTTTGTATGTATTTCTTAACATAAAGATTTCACATATTTGCATTGAAGTCTCTTAAAGTTTGGAAAATGATGACTAAAAAACTAAAAATGCAAAAGTTTGCAAATTAGTCCCTTAAATTCTTGAAAAATGATGTATTGTCCCTCAACAAATATCCTTCTTGTCAGAATATCTAGCTAAAAAAAGGGAGTTTACTCAAGTCAATCATCTATTCATAGAGTCTTCCAACAAAATAAAAATCATCAACCCTTACACTGTTATTTCATTCCAAAAGCTCTTCACTCTCATAAGACCATGATGTTAAGATCCAACGAGCCTCACCAAACCAAATCTCCTTTTTCATAGGAGTCTGATTCTAGCTATGAATTTCATGATCACTCTGAATGCTTAGATGTAATAGAGAGAAAGGTTGAAGAAGGAGATAGGTGCGTAGATGAAGAAGTTAGAGAGTTATGGAGAAGAATGTGGAAAAAGATGGAAGTAGAGTTTTAGGATGGATAAGAGGACTCAAAATAGGGACACGGATGATCAATAGGTGGAATACCTAAATTTGTCAAAGAATGAATTTGAGATAGAGTTGAAAACCCATACCTTTGAGATGAATACTAGACGGAATGCCTAACCCTATTGGAGATTGGAGTTATGAAGAACTGATGTCCGGAATTCCTACAAGAATACTAGGTGGAATGCCTAAAACCATTGAAGATTAGAGCTGAGAAGAAGCATAGTCCGGACCTCCAAGCTAGAATTGGGAAAAATGCCTAAACCTATCGGAGAGTGATCCGAGAAAAAGAAGACCAGATAATTGGGAAAAATTCCTAAACTTAGAGATTTGAACTAAAGTTCCATACACAAAATATGATATAGGATATCCAAAGAGAATATACACAACAACTACAAAGTACATAATAGAGTCGTTAGTTTATTGGTTGGCAAAGACCGTTAGAGACACAAACCAGACATCCAACAAGAGTACACATACATCCAAAGGATTCAAAATGCAACCAATCAGGAAGCGTCATGTAGCAAAAAATGTTGGAGGAAATCTGCATATAAATAGAGGCACTATAGGACTCTATTATTTGACTCTTTCGATCAACATATTTAAAGATTATTAGAAGCTACATTTAGGAGAGTCCCAAAGCACTATTTACTCAAGGATTTTTTTGTATATCACTAGTTCATAAGTACTTTTGTAATAATATCATTAGGAGTTCAGAGTCTAAGCTAAGTAAAGAGTTAATTACAAAATATAGGGTTTGTTATTGGTCTATTGAAGATGGTGTTATTCATAGACAAGACAATGTTGAGGAGGAGCTAGTGTAGTAGATAAACTTAGATTGAAGGCTTCACAGAGAGTGAAGTGGTAGATCGGGGTATATTATCTACTAGTCTTTGTGTGGTGATACACAAGAGAAGGCTTCACGGGCTTGTGAGTTGTTGCATCATGAGTGGAGATTGTCCGCTTGGTTTCATAGTGTTTACGACAACACTAGTGCGGCCTTACAAAGGTAAATTTTGAAGAGGGTGTAAAGGTTTGTGGCCTCACCTTTAAGAGACACAAATATTTAACTGGAGGAGTTGAAATCCTAAGGGTGGACATACTTTAAGTAGTGGATGTAGAAAAGGAAGGCCGAACCACTCTATATCTTGTGTTTGCTCTCTCTCGCCCTTTACTTTATGCATAATACATGCCTATAGTTTTATCTTATACTTTAACTTTTCATATATTATTAGGCTTATAAATTTGAATGCTAGGTACTTGTAAATTGCTTCACTTGATTCTTAGCTAGTTTTCATCATATATCAAATCCGTAGAGAGTTAGATTGAGTATTATTACTCACTTATCTTATCTCAAAGTATAGATAAAGTCCACCAAAGGTAAAATCAGATATTCCAATTTTAAGTTAATTTTTATAATTCTGCATTGTCCTATTCGACCCTCTTCGAGAACAGTATATTGGGTTTTCGGGTTTTCAAATTCAATGTCAAGCCTGACTACCCTACTTTTGCTGATATCGCCGATCTTATTTTGGATCATGAAATTTGTATTTCCATGATATCTTGATCGATAGAGAAAACAATTGCATTTGTTCATTATAGACCTACCACTTTTATTATTGGTGTACTCCCATCAGAGTTCTGCCCTCTTGGTGATGGTTAAAGGCGATTTAACAATATTGATCAACTTACTAGTTTCGTTGTTTCCTACAAATATGGTCACCCCAACTACAAGGCCACCTATTGTTGGGCAACAGAAAAATTTGTTAGTACCGCTACTAAGGCATTAAATGCAATGCATCTTACTACTCCAAATGATTCTACGTGGAACATTGATATTGGATCCACCCATAATATGACTCCTTATTATCCTTAGATGACTAGTAAGCATCCCCATTCTTGTTAATATGATGTTACTAAATCACATATTGATACTTCTCCATTCTCTTTATCAACTAAAAAAAACTCTACGAAACAACATACTTTTTGTCCCATATCTTGCTAAACATCTCTTATATGTTTCTCAAATTTCAAAGAATAGCAACTTTATAATTGTCTTCGCTCTGTATGATTATTGTATCAAGGATATAGAGACAGAGGAAATTTGACACTGGCAAAAAAGTGAAAATCTCTTATACCCACTCTGTTTCCTATTTAAAAGTGCAAATCTAGAAAATAAAGTCACCTTGGACATTTGGCATGCTAGATTAGATTACCCATTCTCCAAAATATTTCAGGTTCTGAAGAAATCATTTTTTTCTTGATTATAGTTACCCTGGGTCAATTTATAATAGTTGTCAATTAATAAAGGTCTATCAATACCTTTTACCTTAAAGGATAACGTTCTACGACTATTTTGAATATCATTTACTACAACGTTTATGTTCTGCTTCCCATACTTCTTTTGAGGGTTTTTTTAACTACTTGGGGCTTGTTATATTGCTAGTTCTACTACTTGGTGCTTGTTGATGACTATAATCATTTTAATTGGTTTTATTTGTTGATTTGCAAGTCTGATGTCTTAAATGTGTTTCTTAGTTTTCTCAAAATTGTTGAGAATCAATATAATTTCATAGTTAATATCATTTAGAGAGACATAGGTGGTGAATTAATGAATAAAATGACAACTGCACTATTTCAACGTGTGATTTTTCATCGAACTTCATGTTTGGGCATACATGAGAAAAATGGGTTGCTGAATGTAAATAGTGACATATGGATGAGACATGTCTTATGTTGTTTTCTCACATCTCCCTACCAAGCGAATTGTGGAACTGTGTCTTTTCTACAAATACTTATCTTATTAACAGTTGAATTTTGCCTTTTTTTCATTAACAAGTCCTCTTATTAGCTATTCTATGGCTCACCACCATATTACACTTCTTTTTAAATCACTTTTTTATCCTTCTCTCTCGCCTTTTGTTTGTGGGATGCTTGATTACAAGAGTTATAGCTACTTAAAACGAGGCTATAGTCCATCTCAAAAGGAACATCGTTGATACAACCCTATATCTGGATGCATCTATATCTCTTGTCATGTTGTTTCTTATGAAGGTAATTGTCCTTCTCTCTCGTTTCTAATGAGAATTTCAATGTATTACAATTTAGATTTTGTAAATTTACCTATCATCCTGCACCCCCATATTAATTAGAAATGGCAACGGGTCGGATATCCTCGAAAAATTGCATAACCACATTCATATCCATTAAGAAAAACGATAACTAAATCCGTATCCATTAACCATCGGATTTTAGAATTATTTACCAAATCCGCATCCGCGACGGATGCGGTTCATCCGCGGTTAATCCGTATCCGCAATCATTTAAAATGATTTAAATAAAATAAATTATTAAATATTTTTAAAATTCTAAAATTAGCTACAAATTATTGGAAGATCATAAAATGATATTAGACAATGTAGTAATAAAATAAATAATAATCAATTAGCTAGTTTATGTATGGAATAATTATATTTGATCGATATTATGTATGAAATTTGCATTTATAAAATATCTTTATATATAATATATATATTTTAATATCTTATTTTTTATATTTTTATTTGAATTTCGGATTATCCATCAGATTATTGTAAAATACAAAATCCTAACGGATAATCCACCGGTTACCTTTTGTGAGAACCAAATCCTCATGATGCACCATCGGTTCTACTAACGGATTTTTTATCGGATCGGATATCCATCGATTACGGTTAATATTTGAACCATTGCCATCCCTAATATTAATCTAGTCATGACTACCTATTCCCCTTAAAAGGCCAAAACCCTTCCATATACCAGAATGCCCTCCTATCAGAATATGAATCCCTCATTTCAGACAAGATTACCTTATACCAGAACATAAAACCCTCCTATTAGGCCCGAAAGTCCCTCCCACCAAATAAGAAACTCAACTAGATGACAGTATAAATCCTTTCACAACACGTCCACCACACACACTCATCACATGATCACTAAACAAATGGATGGGACTTATAAAGTCAAAACCCATGTATCCTCCATGTATCTTATCCTTACCGCACTACTTACCGAAACTTGTTCATTACCTATGGATACCACATCTTACAGTCAAGCCTTGGAGGATGCTCAGGTGCATGGCTATGACTGATGAATTTAATTAGTTGGTGAAGAATAATAAATGGTCCTTGATTTTGAAGAATTATAATTTAAATATTATTGAATGTAAAATGGGCTTATAAAGTAGATAGAAGAACAATGGTACTCATAAGAGATATAAATCTCTCATGGTTGTCAAGGGATATATTTAAGAAACAGATCATGTTTTAGTCCAGTTATTTATCAAGGCACCATTCATATGATTATCTTATTGGCAATCAGTCAAGACTGGCCTATTCACCAACTAGCTGATAAAACTGCGTTCCTTCGTGGAGATTTATAGAAGATTATATATATGCAACAACTATATAAATTAGTGGACTTTAATTTTCTAGTTGCATGTCTACAAGCTTCACAAGTCCTTTTATAGACTAAAACAAGCTCCACGGGTTCGGTACCACAAGTTCAGTTCCGTCCTAATATCTTGTGATTTTCTCAGTTTCCATCACGACGTTTCTCTATTTCTCCAAAGTTATGGATGATCTCATTATAATCTTGTTGATTTATGTGGATGATTTCATTATTACTAGAGACTCACCAACACACATCACCACATTTCTTTCGGCGCTCTCAAATTAGTTTCATTTTTTCTTAGGCATGGAAATTATTGTACTTCCTCTGAAATTTTTCTATTCCAAAAAAATGTATTCCTTATAATTGTTCGAATGATATGAAACCGATGGAAAAAAATTTGTTTCCACACCTATGGCGGTCTCACGACTTCGGATCCTGAGAATGATCTTATTACTGATCACATAGAATTTTATCAATTACTTGGTTCCCTTCAGTATATGGCCAGGACTCTATCTAATATATCTTTTGCATTTAATTCTATATGTCAAATGGTTCACCAACGACGTGCCTCTAGCGAGTCATTCATTATATAAAGAACACATTTTTCTATCCCACTTTTTTCTCATCCATGACGATTTTGGTATACAGTGATACTGATTGGGCGAGTTGTCCAAGTATAAGACCTTCAATTACTGGATGCACTATCTATATGGGTGGAAATCTCATACATTAGAGTTTGAAAATGCAACCCTTTGTCTCTAAATCTAGTTATGACTCATGAGTCGAGTAATGCGTTCTTCCCACCCACACCTTATTTCATCGTGTTCCACTACGTGTTCCATCGATGCTACTCTATGTTAATATCACCGTTTATATATTTGGCATCAAATCATGTCATTCACAACCACAGTTGACACTTCGAGAATGACACCTGTGGTGTCAATGAGAAGGTTCTTGATAATACTATTTAACTTCATTACGTTCCTTCCGAGAAACTTTTCACTAATATTCTTACAAAAATATTTCATCGTTTACAGTTTGAGCTTCCTTATTTCAAACTTTGGTTACCCTTAAGCTTGTGGATGTTCACGTATACAAAATTAGCTAGCAATTGCATATTGTTACCATAGTTCGTATTATACAGAATATATATTTAGTTTAGACAAGTTATTCTATATAATTGATTGTTTACCTTATATACGTATTGTACAATATCTCTAATTATGTGAATAATCATCACTTATAATTATGGTAATAGAAGTGATTTTTCATTAAAATTAAATTATTTATAAAAAATTTAAAAAATATTTTGATATCTAAAATTAGTGATTTTTTTTAATAATCATATATCCGGTGTTTTTTCTAAAAAAGATTTTAAAGATTTAAAGTATTTGTAGAAATCTAAAATTACTTCAAGTAATTATTTCACTAAGCAATTCCAATTAGTGTCTGTTGCAATTGCTTTTTAAAATAATCAATTAAAATAATTTTAGACCTAAAAATATATTCTAAACTCTTAAAATTACTTTTTGAAAAAAACATCAAATATGTGATTCTTAAAAACATTTTTACCTTTGAAATAATCTATCCAACTTTATCCATCCACTTTTTAGTACACAAGAATAAAAAAATTTAATAAATCTCACTTTACAAAATTATTCTTTATTAAATGAATATAAAATTGTTTATTACATCATCCTTTCCACTACTTTATCAAAAGTAATAGTGAAAAGTGAAAACATAGAAACAAATATTTATATATTATATATAATAGATAAAAAATAATAAAAAATAACTAATAAATAATAATAATATTAATTATTCTTTTCAAAAGTTGTTCAAATAAAAAGGTCCCAAAAGAATTCTTTTTCTTTTTGTCCAAAAGAATTCTTTAACTACGTTGCTCAACAATCTTTCAAACATTTTTTCGTCCCCAAAATTCATTGAAAAGTGCTAATCCAATTTGGGTACACGTCATGTTAATATTTTAAGATAGAATTTAATAAAAAGAAAAGATTCTTTACCTCTCTTTATGCTTTTTTGTCTTGAGAACCTCCTTTTTTAGCTCTTTTTTTCAAGTGTGAAAGTATAAAATAATAGGACCCCATATGACGTATAAATCTCTTCAAATTGACAAAATTTCAATTCAAACCACCACTACCAAAAACCCAATTGGGGCTTTGATATTTCTAAGTCAAACCCTTTTGGGTTTTTTATATACTACACGTTTTCTAATTCTTTGAACAAAAATCCTATACACCATTCCTATTCTTCAAAGTATATATGTCAATTTGAGTCTCAATATATTTGTATAATATTTATTTGATTGGATTTTGAGTTTTATACAAAAAAGTTTAAAGCTTTTTCCTTTATTTTTTCTTTTGTTAAGTATAAATTATTTAAAAAAGCTTCTTTTTGGTTCAGTAGATTCTGGATTAAAAAGATTTTTACTTTTGTATGTTAATTGGGGTGATTTCTGATCTGGGTACTCCTTTTCTTACACAATTTGCTGCAGATTCTCTGGTACTCTAATATAAGGTGAGTCATTTATCCAATAGATGATCTTTTTATCTTTATTTCATGTGCCTGTGTATTTTAATTGCTATGAAATATATAATCACATTTGAGCTGTAAAGATTCTTACTTTTATCCGTTTAGCTGTTCCCTGTTTCCTTATTTATCTACTTTGGCTTGTGATGTGATGAGGATAATTTTATTTGAATTCTTACATCATGGCTGGTGGGTTTTTTTTTTTCTCTTTAGCAGTTTTGTTTATATATAATGCTGAGTTATCGAATATTTATAGTTTAATATTTGCTGCATTAATTAGTTTTTAATTGAATAATGCAATTATCTGTTATCATTTCAATTGGATAATAATAATCTTATCCTAATTCAAATTTCAAACTAATTATTATACAGAAAATAGCCTCCTTGATCATGAGCCAATAGCACATCGTTTAATGGGTTGGCTTAGCAAAATCTTTAAAGGCTCAAATCACAATGTTTCAGAAGGCCAATATGATTGGAAATATGATACAGAACCTATTGAAAATCATCCTTCTAGTTCATGGGTAACCATTTTTCCCCCACCTTTTAATTATACAAAATTTTATGTTCTAGTCCCTCAACTTTTTGTTTTTGCAAACCTGGTTTAGGAACCTTCACCAGAAGAAGATATAGATCGCGCTATTGCATTGTCCCTTTCAGAAGAAGAACACAGAGTATATAGCGCCCCTGTAATAGGTACTATAATTTTTTATCAAACAACTTTTTAGCAAGTTAATTAAATTAATTTTTTAATATGTTTAATAGATAATGAATATCAATTAAAAGAAGATGAATTACTAGCTAGAGCTCTTCAAGAAAGCTTAAGTGTTGAATCTCCACCTAAATATGAAAACAAAAATGGAAATTCTCATGGACATGGCAATGCATATGGACATACACATGGACTACATGGACATGGAAATGGAAATGGGAACTTTTATCAACCCATACCTTTTCCATATTCAATGGGATTTAGGTATATACAATTAATCAGAAAATTACTGTTTTACGAATTTATATAATTATTAAATTTAATTTATTATAATAGGATATGTGCTGGATGTAACGGAGAAATAGGACATGGACGATTCTTAAGTTGTATTGGTGCAGTTTGGCATCCCGAGTGTTTTCAATGTCATGCGTGTCATCAACCAATTTCTGATTATGAGGTAAATATTATTTTTATTTCTCAACAAAATTAATTTAATTTAATTTTGTGTTTTTGTTTTTGTATAGTTTTCTCTTTCTGGAAATTATCCATATCATAAGACGTGTTACAAGGAACAATATCATCCAAAATGTGATGTGTGCAACCACTTTGTAAGTTTTTTGTAAATATTAACTTTTGAAATTACTTAATATTGACAAAAAAAAATGTTTGTTTTATTTTGGCTCAGATACCAACAAATGCTACTGGGCTTATTGAATATAGAGCACATCCATTTTGGTCGCAAAAATATTGCCCTGCACATGAACATGATGGGACTCCACGGTGTTGTAGCTGTGAACGTATGGAGGTTAGTATCGTAATTTTTATTAGAAACGGGGTTTTGTTTTTCAAGAGAATTTAATTTTGATTTATTTTTTCAGCCACGAGACACGAAATATGTGGCGCTTAATGATGGACGAAAGCTTTGTTTAGAATGCTTAGACTCTGCGATTATGGATACTACAGCTTGTCAACCTCTTTATCTTGATATTCAAGAATTTTACGAAGGATTAAATATGAAAGTTGAGCAACAAGTCCCTTTGCTTTTAGTTGAAAGACAAGCACTTAATGAAGCTATGGATGGAGAGAAATATGTTAGTTTTTTTTTGTTAATTGCACTTCAGGTCCTTATATTATGGAAACAATGTTAATAGGGACTTCTTATGCAATTTTTACAGGGGCATCATCACTTGCCTGAGACTCGTGGGCTTTGTCTCTCTGAGGAACAAACTGTTAGCACGGTAAGAACTCGGATTACCCTTTAGGTTTTAAGGAAAAAGACTAATATACCCTTTAACAGGTTTTGAGACGTCCAAGGATGGGAAATGGTAATCGAGTCTCGGATATGAGAACCGAACCTTATAGACTTACTAGACGATGTGAAGTTACAGCCATTCTCATTTTATATGGTCTTCCTAGGTATCATTTTAATTAAAATTTGATTTTTTTATTATTATTTTCTATCATATATTTAATTTTATGGCCACTAACACAAACTTCTCGGTATTTAGGTTGCTTAGTGGTTCAATCCTTGCTCATGAGATGATGCACGCATGGTTAAGACTTAAAGGTGAGTTTAATTTTTATAAAATTTGATTGTTTTTAAATTTGTTTCGTTATTAATTATTATTTTTAATTCTTTCGTAAAAGGTTTTCGGACTCTACCTCAAGATGTGGAAGAAGGTATATGTCAAGTGCTAGCACATATGTGGCTAAATTCGCAATTGACGTCCCTATCGAATAACAATATTGCAACGACATCCTCGAATTTGCGAGGGGGGTCTCCATTTGAAAAGAAACTTGGGGAGTTTTTTAAACATCAAATTGAATCGGATACTTCGCCTATTTATGGAAATGGATTTAGAGCGGGTAATCAAGCGGTACTTAAATACGGTTTGCAAGGGACTCTTGATCATATTCGAATGACAGGGAGTTTTCCTTATTGAAGAGGTGTTTAGTTTTATTTAGATTGTTTGTTAGGGTTTTTAAGCCCCGTGTTATAGGGAATTATATTGAACTAAAGTATATTCATTAGAGATTCGATTTGTATCGTGTACATTTCTGAAATCAATAAAACTAAACATTTGTATTTTATGTTTTTTGCTTCGTTATAAGCCTTAATTCATGGTGTTTTGGTGCGCTCGAAATGTCGGATTTTTTATGGTGGGCTTTGTTGCTTGGTCTAAATTATTTGAATCATACCATACTGTTTGATCAAATTTATTTGAGTTGGCATACAAACAATATAAACAACAAATCAATATGAATACCACTATAATGAAATAGGTTGTTATGGATTCTAGAGTTTCTTTTATTATTAACGTAAATATAAAAAAATCAGAAAAAATGTATGAGCAAAAATGATTTTAAAACTGACACAGCTTCTCCGAAGACCGTGCTCCTCCGAGGAGCATCTTACCCTGCTGATTTGAAGGGAACCCTTTTACTTGCTGAATTTCTTTTTTTATGTATGTTAATAACAATAAAAAACCTCTAAATTCTATAATCTAGTTTTTTTTTTTTTTTTTGATACGTGAGTGTGAGTGGTTCAGACTAGTTTTTGTGCATTACGATTAATTTTATGAAAATATGCAAGCCCTCTTTATACTCAAATTATAATCTAGTTTATTATATGTACTTCTATAAAATGACTTTTTAAAACTATTGGTGTAATCAAATTAAATTTAACAATATGTATCACATTGTTGATATGGCCGAGTTGGTCTAAGGCGCCAGATTAAGGTTCTGGTCCGAAAGGGCGTGGGTTCAAATCCCACTGTCAACAACTCCTTTTCGAGCGATAATTTAATCTAGTTTCATTTTACAGATTTTGACTGAAATACTTTTTTTTTCCATACATGTGAGGCTTAATAGCCGTTCAAAACAAGATTACAAGATAAACAAGAATCCTATTTGGAGTCAAGTACAACTCTAGCAGTCGCACATTCATTCCTATCTCTCGTAATAAAATTCCAAAGATAATCCGGAGGATCTTCAAATTCCACAGACCCGGTTTGCGTAAACGCCCCTTATTAGCTAGTCTATCTGCACATGAGTTCGCTTCACGAAAGATGTGATTCAATTCAAATTTTGGATAACTGCATAGCATATCCCTGCACTCACGTGCAATATGAGCACACCGACTACTTGAGCTCCCACCGCCCTTCACTAGCGCATGAAGCTCCTTCACCACTCTTTCAAATTCTGGAATTATCAAGGTTTGTTTGAAAGTGGATATGGTTTCATTATTTAGTGATTCCTCAACATCCGATAAGAATGGATCCATTAGTTGCTCGTTTGGAGAAAGGAATGGAGGTTGTTTCATCTCAGCCATGGATGCACAATAATAGCACAAATGATGCAGGCAAGGTGTTTAATTGTTTACTAGAAAAGAATCTCAAAAACCATGCACAAAGTTTTTTATGAAACGCTTGTGTTAGGCATGCATTACGCTACTTATGTGGCGGAAGTTTGTGGCAGCTTAATCGTGTTTCCATACTTGGAAAACACCATTGCTAAGTGTTTGAAGTTGCTCATTGTTCGAAGAAGCATTTATAATATGAGGCCAATACAACATTGGCTTTCTATTATAAAGTCAGATTCCAACTAGTAGTTGGAAAGCCAACTAATAGGTGAAAAAAACCCAAAAAGCCCTTCCCTTCCCCATTAACTACAAATAAAAACCCAAAACCCAATCCCCAATCCCCAATCCCATTATACAAATCGAAACCCCATTCCTCTCCCATATCTCTCTTCTCTCTCCATTATAAAGTCAGATTGCTAAGTGTTTAAAGTTGCTCGTTTTTTGAAACTTCTCATTGTTGCAATGGAAGCTTAATGTCTCGTTGAAGTTGCTCAGGCTTTGCAGACGAGTGCTAAGTGGCGCATTATGAGCTCGTGAATGGAGGGTAATAATTGAGCTCCTGATTGGAGCTTGAAGGTGAGCGCTCAATGTAGCTTCCCGAATCTGAGTTCTTTGTCATTTTGATTGGTTGTTATTGATTTTATAATCTAGTTTATTAATATATATGTAATCTATAAAATGACTTTTCGCAATTATTTGTGTAATGAAATTGAATTTAACTGCATATATCACATTGTTGATATGGCCGAGTTGGTCTAAGGCGCCAGATTAAGGTTCTGGTCTGAAAGGGCGTGGGTTCAAATCCCACTGTCAACAATTCCTTTTTTGTTCTTTCGAGTGATAATTAATCTAATTTATTTTAGGGACTTTGACTGAATTAGTTTTAAAACCAAGAGGAATACGAAATTGTTTTGCATGAGATTAACGTTAATGTAGAGGGTCTTTCGTATTCAAAAATTACCAAGGTTTGTTGAAAGTGGATATGGTTTCATATTTAGTGTCTCCTTAACATACGGTAGGAATGGTTCCATTAGTTCGTTGGTTTGGAAAAGAAAATGGGGTTGTTTGATCTCAACCATGGATGCACGGAAAAAGCTCGAGTGATACAAGCAAGGGGTTTAATTGTTTGCTTGAAAGAGGCTCGACATCCATGCAATAAGTTTTTGATGCAACACTTGTGTTAGACATGCTTTATAGGCTACGCATTTTATTTTCTCTTTCTTCACACATAAAACATAGTTGTAATTACTAGACTAAATTAAATTTAAAAATATGATTTATAAATTATTAGCAGAATTTTTATTTTTCGTAGTGTTTTCAAACACAGCAAACATTATATATATAAATATATATATATATATATAAATATATATATATATATAAATATTTATATATATATATATATATATTACATGAAAACATATAAGATAATCCACGATAGATAATAACACTATAATGTGTTTTTATATATAAAAACAATTTATTATAAAAACAATTTATAAACATTATATATAAAAACACAACGTTTTCTTTTCATATATATATATATATATATATATATATATATATATATATATATTGATTAATATTTATTTACATACTCCATAACAATTTATTATATTCTAATATTTACATTTTATTTCTTTAACGTTATAACAGCCAACCACCACATATCAACTTAAACGGGAGATAAGTGATAAGTTCATCAAACTACTCGTAAAATGTTAATACGAAATGCAATGACAGTCAATTCAAATCACACGTTTCATTTTTTCAAAACCTATGGGGTAAAAGAACGTTAGAAACCTATCAAATATAATTTTTTTTTTGTTTTGATTGAAAATAACCTTTTACTCTCGTTAAAAATATATTTTTAGATACACGTTACCGCGAAATACAATTTTCTTTATAGAGTAAATACCTCATTTGCCGCGACGGACTACTTCACTTTTTCTGAAAAATATTCTTCTTACTCCCTTAGTTTTAAAATCGTGTCCCGATTCCTTTTTTGGATGAATTCCATTCAATTTCTTCGGTAAATTATTATTAAAGTGTTTTAAATTATTATCTAACCCATAGGTTTTAAAAAAATTAAAACTAACCACGAAAACATTATATTTTTTCCACAAACCCCTCCCACCTAATTCATAGGTTTAAAAAAATCAATATTAACCTCCAAAACTTTTAATTTTTTATTAACACATTGTTTTACCTAACCCATACATTTTTAAAATTGAAAATTAACCCCCAATTTTTTTTAATTTATTTGAACAATCCTCCCCACCCTAATCTAATCCACCCTTCACCTCCCCCTCCCCATTACCCTGGTGTTCAAAACTAATTAATTAAATGAACTTGGGGATTCTCATTAGCAATTAAATAAATGTATAATCTTTGCTAATAACGAAAGATATAAGATGCATAATATGCATGCTTAATTATTTACTTAATATGCACACTTATATATACATAGGTTATATATACCACATTACTTGAAAGATAGGGCAGAGAAGCATAGATGAGTAGTGAATCCAAAACTGAGGATCATCGGATACAGAATCGCTAGATCTACTGATATGATCTTCGGTTGGGATTTTATCAGAGTTATAGCCCATTGGGAAAGTGTGGTGAATCTAGGCCTTGTTTAAGGGCAAACCAAAATAAAGGTCTCGTTGCATACCGATGTGTCGGCGTCAACATTGATAACACCATTTTAATTCACATTTCTTTCTTAAAGTACGGGGTAAGACTTGCATCCATTATTGAATGGTCCAATATTAATACCATAGCCATTAATTATATTATTAAAATACATGTCATTAGATTAACTAGGTAGTTAGTATAATCAGTTTTTACACGACATAAACTTGGGATATGTGTCTTAATATTATTGGTATTGGACCATCAAATATTGGATGAAAGTTTTGTTCTAAAGTATGAGACTGACTAACCAAAGAAAAACATAAACTAAAGCTTAAACTAAATAATATAAGGGTGATATAATAATTAAAATGTGTTTGAATTGATCATTTTCTATGGTTGGGACACTTAAAGCATATATAGAGTGAAATGTGCGTATCTCCATGAAAGGGCGGATCCTTAGTGGGACCAAAAGGCTCAAGCCCCTCCTGAACTCGTAAATTTTATGAGACGTAAATGTAATCTTGTCCCGAAAAAAAATTAGTTTCTTTTGAACGTTTATATATAACATGCATCTTCTAAGAAACACATAAGTTATTGTTTCTTACTGGTTTAGTATCTTTACATATTAGAATTTAGAATGGAAGTTAGGTGTTTGGATCTTAGCATTTGTTTTATCTTTTTCCCAAATACCCAAATAATAGAAAGGGTGAATGCCCAATAAACACCTGCCACCTTAGCCACTTGCCCATAAAAGGCACTTAAGGTAAATATACCTTAATGCCCTTACTGCTATCTATTGTCGTCTGCTGCTGCCGCCAAGGGCGAGTAATGGGAATGTTTCCCAGCACTCGTGCAAGTACACTTTTGTACTTGTGGGCTAATGTTGAGTAATGGGAATGTTTCCCAGCACTCGTGCAAGTACACTTTTGTACGTGTGGGCTAATGTTGAGTAATGAGAATGTTTTCCAGCACTCGTGCAAGTACACTTTTGTACTTGTGGGCTAATGTTGAGTAATGGGAATGTTTCCCAGCACTCGTGCAAGTACACTTTTGTACTGTCTGCTGCTGCCAAGGGTGATTTTTGCGTGTAATTTGAAATTTAAACGGTAATGAAGAGAGATGAATGAGATAGAGAGAAAAAGAGATAGAGATGAAAGAGAAAGAGAGAGAGAGACAGAGGAGATATATATAACTAACTCAATGTATACGAACTAACGACTAATAAATGGACGGCGGCTGGGGTGAGGGGGTAAAATAGGGAAAAAAAGGAGTGCCTTTTATGGGAAAGAAGAAAGTGGCGGGGGTGAGGGGGCATTAATTCTAATTTGAGGTGTTTCTTGGGCAATAATCCTAAGAAAATCATTTCGAAACTAAATTTAAACATAATTTGATTCGAAAATAAGTTCAATATAAAATAAGAATAAGATTTCAACTTTATTCTTATATTTTAATTTTTTACGAAAAAAATTCTTATTTTTTAATATACTAGATTCAAGTTATAAATTTATTAATTTTCATAAGATCGACTTATTAAATATTACAATTTTTGTATATGATTACGTGCCTCTGTTTTGAATTTGAGGGTAATAATACTTAGTAATTTATTATTTACATTACTTCAATGTTTATTTTTGTAGATAATTTATTCATCATATTTATAAATTAGAATATTGATATAACATAGTATATTCATATAATACGAACGATACTATATAAATTAAGTGTAATGGTGTTATTTGTATATTTTTTGGATAAATACTAACTGCTAAGTTCATCAACTAAAGAGACGAGGAACTTAATGGTGTTAGATTCTCATATTTGTATTTTGAAACTGGTAGTTATATATTTACCTTAAAAATTTCAAAAAAATTGACCCCGAACTCCTATATATTTCAAGCCCCTCCTCAATTTAGTGTCTGGATCCGCCGGTGTCTCCATGACTAGTATCTTTCGTCTCCTTTTTATAATCGTTATTTATCAAAATATTTTAAAGGTTGATTGGTCTCTTTTTCTTTAAGCAGATGAGATCGATGTATATTAAACATTACAAATGTTTATATATTTGAACTTTTGTAGTTCATTTGTAATTGTAACCTGTTTAAGCAAGCAATTTTCTCTATACGCCATTTAACTGCAAAAGGTTTAATGAGAAGTCCCAGTTTCTTATATATAATTAATTTTGGTGCTATTAAATAATTTTAATGGTAATGGCGGTTATGGTGATAATGGACAGTGTTATGGATGCTTGGAGTAGGACAGTGGATGCTAGGGTGGTGGGGAAAGGGGGAGGGTGAAGGTGTGGATTAGATTGGGATGGAAATGATTGTGCAAATAAATTAAAATTTTGGGGGATAATTTTGATTTTCTAAAATTTATAGGCTAGGTGGAGAGGTGTGTGAACAAAATTAAAAGGTTTGGGGGGTTGATTTTGATTTTAAAAAACTTATAAATTATGTGGAAAGATGTGTGAAATATTTAAAAGTTCTAGTGTTTAATTTTGATTTTTTTAAAGTTATGGGCTAAAATAATGATAAAAATAATTAAAAAAATAATCTAACAACTTAATGGAGAATATTATCGAATTATGACACAATTTTAAAGTTCCGAAGACAAGAACATATTTTTTTGATAAAAAGAGGTAAATAGTCGGTTGTAGCAAAGTATATGGGGACGAAGAAGGTATTTTTTTGGACGCGTACATAAAAAGAAAATAGAAATTAATTGAAGGGCAAATCAACCAATTCCAAGTTTGTTGAAGATGGTGGATATCTCCTGGATATCCAAAGATGGATCTGATGTACATGCTCTATGCCTAGATAGTTTGGCAAGTCGATTTGCGTGTCTGTTATACCTTTGTGGAATGAACTCAAAAGATACTGGACCCCCTTCCCCGCTTCCCCGCTCAACTGGATGATCTTCCGGACGACCGAATGAATCGTCCAACTTGCCGCTGACATCTGCCTAATACATTGGATGAGCTCAAGGTTATCTGAGAAAACCTTCTTCCTGATGTTCGAAACTCTCTGTATTTCTAGGTGGATTTAACTACCGTAATGGCTTCACCTTTATGGCAAGAATTGCAACTGATATTTGAGAGACATTAGAATTTAGGAATATCTTTCGAGATATTGACCTAATAGTCGAAAGTGCCACTAATCCTAATCAAAGTACTCTAACGACAATTTCACTACACGATCATATCCATCACAAAGTGAAGATGTTCTTTGGCTTAATGACATATCTTTTTTTAATGGGTGGGAAGATATAGGTATCACATGCGTTGCCATCAACAACCAAATAATTGTTGGTCATGACGTATCTAAACGAATCAAAGTCAATTCACAGTGGTAGAGGAAAGTATGAAGTCTCCTTAATGCTATAAGAATAGCAGCTAAAAAAATTACTCGAGTAATTCGTTTTACTTAGATAACATTAAAATTATTCTAGGTATTTAAAATCAGTTCTGCATCAACTTGAGTATTAACTGATCATACATGAAATCTGGCAATGGTTGAACAAATTATCATTATGAAAATCTCACACATCAATAGATTTTACAATGAAATTGTTGATAATATTGCTAGATGTGCTAAGAAAAATAATCAGTTTATTTTTATAGTGGTTTATTTTTAAAAAAATTTATATAAGTATAGTGAGATTGGTCGGTACAATCTCGTTTGTAAACTTTGTCAATAAAGGTTTTAATATAATTTCCTTAGGAAAGAAAAAAGAGGGACATTGATTCGACTAAGAAAAATTAATTACCAATTTTTTTTTTTCGGAAAGAGATACATTGCACCTTGACAAGATTGAACCTAACCTGATTTTCATGACAAGTTGTTCATTTGGTAGTTTTTGCACATATCCAGAAATCGTCATTTCAAACTCATCATGTGTTTTGTATTCCTGGACAATGTTAGGTTACATTGATTGATCTATGAAAACCTCAATTTTAGCCCGACCCGCTCTATTCATCATCTATCTATATACAACAAATACACATACTATGGTTTTTTTTATGGTAATCTTAGCCCAATATTTTTTGTGAGACAAAAGTACTACTACTATTCAAACAGGAATCATAAATTTAAAATATTATTAAACAACTCTTAAAATAATTCTATTATCTAACAGAGATTACATGTGAGACATGTGATCTAAGAAATTTCACATGCCACGTGTTTTAAATTAATATTTGTAGTAACATATGGTTTTAGTTGTCAAAGTTTTTTCTTTTTTCAATGTCAAAGAAGTGAAAAAATAACAAAAACAATGCAATTGCTATTTTATTTTTATACAATGAGGAATTCCATTTATAAATTATGAATTTTAAGTCACAATAGATATATTGTTTGAACAAATCTAGGGGCCGGAAACAACTAGGGTTATTACCGGTCGGATATTTCAAAAAATGGCATAATCACATCTACATACATTAAGAAAAATGATAACTAAATCTACATCCACTACCCTATCTTCTACTTTCTCTCAAAACCCTAACTCCTATTTGTTCTAATCTTTACCACTTGCTTCTCCAAATCATCTTACACCATTTTCAGGTCCATATTCAAGGTCGGACAAGGTCAATCTTCAATTTTTCCAACCAAATCAAGGTATTTTCCATAATATTCAAACTTTTTAAATTTTAATTTTCTTGATTATAATTGTGAATTACATGCTATAATATTTGATTACGTTAATAAACTTGTTACACCATTACCGGGTCCATATTCAAGGTGGGGCATGGTCAATTCTCATTTTCTCCAACAAAATCAAGCTATTTTTCATAAAATTCAAATTTTTTAATTTTGATTATTCTATTATAATTGTGCATTACATGCTATAAGAGTTGATTAGGTTAATATATAACTGTTTTATGATTGTCTTTTTTATTAGAATGTTGTAGATTATGCATATGTTCATGTATTTATATCTTTTTATCTTATATTTTTCTAGTTGTTATTAGTTATATGAACTTGTTTATTTATTTATTGGGTTGTAATTTTTATTCATTTATTGGTTTGTAATTTTATTCATTCATTGGTTTGTAATTGTTATTTATTTATTCATTGGGTTGTAAATTTTATTAATTTATTCATTGGGTTGTAATAATTATCTATTTTATTCTTCTATTTTTGTAGTTGTTTAGTTAAATCAATTTGTTATTAAAAGATGGTTTCGGGTATTGATAAGAGTTGGAATAAAACGCGTGATCTTGTGACGAAAAAATATACTTATGGTTTAGAAGATTTTATCGCTTTTGTTAAAGACAAGATGGTTTTAATGGTTATATGTTTTGCCCGTGTAATCAATGTTCGAATAATCGTCGATATCAAACACAAACAGTTAGGGTTCACCTTCTATAGTTTGGGTGTTTGTCCACTTATGAGGTTTGAACAAAACACGATGAATCATTGATAATTCCTGAAGAAAATGCCGTGCCAAAATTAGAAAATGAAATGTTGAATGTGTATGACGATTTGAGACCTAGTTACGATGTTGGTGGTCATTCGGGTGATACCGAGATGAGAGACGCACACCAAACAAGCCGTGGAAGTTTCAAAGCTTTGTTCGAGGAATTGGGGACTGAATTATAACCTGTATCTACAGTGACGAGTTCCTTGAATTTCATTGCCAAGCTTATGCACATAAAGGTGAAGAAAGTGGACTAACACATCTTTCACCGAGCTCTTGGAATTGGTGGGTCGTGTTTTGTCCAAATCTCACAATTTGCCCGAGTCTTACGAGGAATGCAACAACAAGTTGAAAAGTATGGGTATGGGTTACACTACGATTGATGTTTTCTTGCATGATTGTGCCCTTTTTTACAAGGATAATGAATTCCTCGACAAGTGTCCAATATGTAGTGAGTCTAGATGGGATATGAATAAAGGTAAGAAAGTACCCCATAATTTTTTTTGTTATTTTTCGAATTTCCCCGAGGTTGTAGTGACTATACGCTTCGAATCACACCGCCGAAAACATGATATGTCACCATACCGGAAAGAGTACCGATCCACATGTGTTACGCCATCCTATTTATGGTGATAACTGGAAAATATTTGTAGAGTTACATCAGGAGTTTGCTAGTGAACCTCTGAATGTATATTTGCTAGTTATATTGACCGTCTACAACTTGCCACCGTGGGTATGCATGAAAGAGACCATATTTTAGCTTTGTTTGTTAATTCTGGGTCCCCGTTCACCCGGTAAGGACATGGGTGTCTTTCTCCGCTCTATTGTAGCTGAGTTGGAGATGTTGTGGGAAACAGGTATCCTTACGTATGATTCTCATACGAAGCAAGAGTTTACGATAAAGGTTTGTTCGTTGTCCACGACTAATGATTACCACGCTAAGACATACACGTCGAGGTGGCAGGGTCAAGGTTACTTAGCTTGCCTAGAATGCATGGATTCTACTGCGTCGAAGAAGGTGAAGAAAGGGGTAGTTTATTTTGATCAGTTGGTTACCTATGAGACATAGATTTAGAAAAGACAAAGTAGGGATTTTGGTGGCAAGGCGACAAAGAAATCAGGACCTCGTGAGTTCAGTTAGAAGAAAAAGAGTATTTTTTTTATATCGCTTACCATATTGGTCGGATAATTTGTTAAAACATAACATCGATGTAATACATTACGAGAAGAATGTGTGCAACAGTTTGCTCGCTACAGTTGTAGGACTTGATGGGAAAATAAACAAAGATAACGTGAAGGCGAGAATGGATCTAAAGATATGGGCATTAGGAAATAATTGTGGTTGACATCAAGAGGAGGTAAAGCGATACTCAAACGAGGAAAGTATACGTTGTCAACGGGTAAGCGGAAAGTATTTCTTGACTGGTTGAAGGCACATAAGTTTCCCGACGGTTTCGCATCTAGTTTGAGGAATAATGTTCTAAGTGATACGGAAAATTATTGGAATGAAATCACATGATTGTCACGTAATGATGCAGTATTTTTTTGTGGCTAGTATCCCCGGGATTAGCGATTCGATAATTTGGTTAGCTAACGTGTTTAGAGTCATTTGTAACAAGAATCTGAGTAGGAAAGAGTTGGAATCTGGCAAGGAGGGAGTGGTTGAAGTTATGTGCAAACTAGAAATGATTTTACCTCCCGTTTTTTTTGATATAATGACCCATTTGGTGATACACTTATACGTTGAAGAATTATTAGGGGGCCCAGTTCAAATGCAGTGGATGTACCCATTTGAAAGGTATTTGAAAAAGTTAAAAGAGTATATTTGAAACCTGGCTAGGCTAGAGGGTTCAATCGATGAAGATTATGTGGTGGAAGAGACGTTGACATTCATATCACGGTATCTTCGAGAAGAAAAACCAAAGTTCAACGATCCCAGTAGATACGATGATCCACTGCCCAAGCCAAAATAGCTATCTGTTTTTAAGGGTCAGTGTTCTCCAGTTGGTAAAAAATAGTTTGGTCATTTACCATATAGAGAGAAGGAGCAAATCAACTGGTATATTCTGCATAACTGTGACGAGATCGAACCACACATGACGTAAGTAACAGTAATTTATTTTTATTAATTTATTTGTACATTATGTTTTATTCATTCCTTAAACGTAATGAACACAAATCTGCCAATCAAAAAAAAAATAAACACAAATCCACGTTATCGGGCACGGCTAATGTTATAGAGAAGATGCATGGACAAACGTTGAAGGGGTGATTTTCAGAAAAGGTATTTAAAATGTACACTTATTCAAATAATACATTTTTAAAAAAATTTATAATTCTTATTTTGTTTGATAGATAAGATGGTTAGTATTGGATATTAATTAAACTAACTAATATTTTTGTTTTATTTTTCGAAATATAAGATTTGACCTGTATTAAATAACTCTAAAATGCTAAATAACTTTCTAATATATAAAAACTAGATATGACCCGTGCCTAAAGTCACTACGAAAATTAAATAAATTTAATAACGGTTGAAAAATTTCTGAGAATCTAGAATACAATAAGTACACAAATCTTTAAAAACCTAAATTATGAAAAAATTCCACTATAAGTCTTTATATTATTTTTTTGTTATTACTATTTTAAATTCATGAAAATTTAAAATATATGATTAGAGCCGAACAACTAAACATTAATTAAAAATGAAGTTCTTTTTTTTTTCTTATTAATATGGTTAAATTTTGTTAGAATGCTTTCAAGCACTTATACTGGATTGGATTGTAGCCTTAAGATTCTGTTGTTGGAAATGGACATTCTATGTTTATTTGTTTTTTTGTCGAAATTCATACCTTAATACACAACATTTCACTTATAGTACATAAGCTGAGAGCAAAGAGACAATAGTAATTATTATATAGGGGTCAATTGCAACATTTGTCCTAACAATAGAAATATCTGTAATTGGTCCCTATGATGTACAATATGACTTCAGTTCTATTGAACAATTGAAGAACAATTGAACAATTGAACAATTATTCATATGCTAAAAATACAAAAAAAAAAAAACTATGCAAGAAATAGTTAGAATTACCTTAAGATCTCTACAACTGCGCCTCCTTGTCACATATAACTTTCAATAAATATGTGCTCCCTTAAGAAAGACTTTAGTACAAAGAACAATCAACACATTCCAGTTGTATTCTGTGCAATGCCTTTAAGAATCAGAAATAAAACTCCAACTAATGACTTGTTATCCGGTTACTCATTTTCTTCCCACAAACATATACTTGCACAACAGTCATTAGTCATCTGTTACAGAAGTGCAACAAATGAAGAACACAAAATGTACTCATTTAAGAAAACATGAAAAGGAAAGATCTTTACATCAAGGAATATTTATTAAACAATATATAGAAAATCAAACCTGCGAGATAATGATCAGACCACCTTGAGACTGAAACAATCTTTCGGATTTCATCATTCCAACAATTTTTTCAGTGAATTTTTGCATTTCTCTCTTGAAAGGTTCGTTGTTAATTCTGAAACCAAAACCGTAAATTGTAATAATTTCCAGTGAATATGAACTTCAGATGCTTGGTGAATAGAGAAACTTGATTAATGTCAAGTGATTAAAAAAAATGTCATATCATACATTTATTCTCTTAATAATATCTCTGGATCCTTCACATACCAGTTTAATTGCAACACCGCCTTGCATCTTTTCTGAGTAAAATAGGAATGCAGGGAGAATTGGTGAGTTTGAACGAATGGCTCCAAAGTCCATGCCAAGCTATAAAAGGTACATCAAAACAATTATTCATATGCTAAAAATACAAAAAAACAAAACTATGCAAGAAATAGTTAGAATTACCTTAAGATCTCTACAACTGCGCCTCCCTGTCACATATAACTTTCAATAAATATGTGCTCCCTTAAGAAAGACTTTGGTACAAAGAACAATCAACACATTCTAGTTGTATTCTGTGCAATGCCTTTAAGAATCAGAGATAAGACTCCAATTAATGACTTGTTATCCGGTTACTCATTTTCTTCCCACAAACATATACTTGCACAACAGTCATTAGTCATCTGTTACAGAAGTGCAACAAATGAAGAACACAAAAATGTACTCATTTAAGAAAACATGAAAAGGAAAGATCTTTACATCAAGGAATATTTATTAAACAATATATAGAAAATCAAACCTGCGAGATAATGATCAGACCACCTTGAGACTGAAACAATCTTTCGGATTTCATCATTCCAACAATTTTTTCAGTGAATTTTTGCATTTCTCTCTTGAAAGGTTCATTGTTAATTCTGAAACCAATACCGGGTACATACTCTAACCAAACCGGGAAACCCCTGAAAAATATAACCGATTTAGCACAGTATTTTCAAAAAATTACAAATCTACCCATCCAAAATGGTGTATTTTCTACTTTCAAAAAACAGAGGAACGAATAGTGAAATTAACAACATTAAATTACCCAAAGTTTTACTCTACATTGACATAAGGCATGATCTGAAGATGCACATAGTACCCGGCCTTCTGAACTATATTCAAGATTTAACCAAATTATACCTCCCCTCAAAATTATACTAATATCCACAGAAAATTAACCATAAATATTTCAATGAATGAATAGGAAAACTTGAATATATAATTATAAGAAAAATATATAATTAATGTACATTTCCAGGTGAAGGTTCGTGAGCATTCCAAAACACATATGTGTGTAGCTTCTAATCCACCTTTTTTATCCTTATGTATTATCCCCTCCCACATCTACATTACACCATCACTTCATTATAACCAAAATACATATGAAACAATTAATTGCACCTTTGGTCCCTGTGTTATGTACCTTTTCTAGGAGAAAAACGAATATTAATCATTACTAGAGAAAAAGGTTTCAAACACGAACAATAAATTATCATAAACAAATAATAGATACTGATTTAAAACGCTAGATAAAAAGGTTTTAAATACTAACCAATCATGAAGAAAAACGAATAATAACTCAATCGCATTTTCAGGTAGCTTAATTCCAAACTCTTCTTCAAGCTTTCTCCAAGATGTCATAAGAGATTTATCTCCAGTAGATATATGACCAACACTCAAAATATCCCATAGTCCAATATAAGCTCACTCCAACAGTCACGTTAAATCACGAGACCCATAAAACTCACACGGTAAACCCTCCCCATACACGCTATTCTCAACGCATAACTTCTCATACGGTAAAAGGCTTCCAACGGATCATAATAATGACCCATTCCGAAAAATAGTAAATGTGATGAGATTATGTTAAAATTAAATCAATTTTTTAGAGTTTTAATGGTAAAAATTATTTTTTTTACCTTAATTTGGGTTCTTCGATTGTTGATGGCCTAGCCAAGCCGGGTTGATGATGCTGGAGAATGGTACTCGAGCGGCGTCAGTTTGGGTTCTTCGCCAAGCCGGTTGATGATGGTGGGAAGTGGTCGCCGAGTGGCGGCGGTTTTATTGTGTAGGAGAGCGGCTTGGTGGGTCTTTCGCCAAGCCCGTTGATGATGGCGAAGAATGTTTCCAGAGTGGCACCGAATTTCTTGTTCAGAAGAGCGGTTTTGTAAGAAGGTGAGCGTGAAGACGAGTTAATCGATTTTTAGTGTGTATTGAGTTTTGAGAAATTAAAGAAGGTAATTGGGGGATTGTTAAGTTAAAAAGCGGTTTTGTAAGAAGGTGAGTGTGAAAGTTAAAAAGCGGTTTTGTAAGAAGGTGAGTGTGAAGAACAGTTAATCGATTTTTAGTGTGTATTGAGTTTTGAGAAATTAAAGGAGGTAATTGGAGGATTGTTAAGTTAAAAAGAGAGGTAATTAATTATAATAAAAATAATATGATTGAGATTTTATTTAAAAAAATTAAATTATTAAGGTATTAATAATAGGTCGGGTCAGAAACGATCTTGGCCACCACTTATGTTTGGCCAGATTAAATCCTGGCCACCACTTATGTTTAGTCAGATTTAATCCTGGCCACCACTTATGTTGATAAATGTGGACCGCAGAAAAAACTCTAAAATATAATATAGATTATATATCGTTAATTATAATTTTAAATTATCTTATATACCATAATTAAAATATGATAAAATTTTAAAATAATGATAATCATTCTTACCGTAAAATAAACTCTTAAGTATATCCTTCATTAGAATGTACATGATTTTTTTTTTTTGGGCGGATTAGAATGTTCATGATGAGATTTAATTTATATTGATGTTTTTTATTTCAACTTATAATTGAATATGAAACCCGAAACTTTAATTTTTTAATTCCGAATGCTATTAAACAAACAAATTAATCATACATGTTCCAGATATTCTTAAAGGACTATGATTGTGCATAATTTAATACGTATACGGTACTATAATATCCAAATCTATATCTCTTAAACATATTTCCTATGTTTATCCGACATTGTTTTTTGTCTTTCTTGTTGGAATATAGTGTAGACTTGAAAAAGTGGTGTGGGACAAATATCATCAATCAATTTAAGTCGATTGCTAAACTATATATGCAACGCCTCGACGGTGTTAGTCCTCTTGGTCTTTTCGTAATATTATTTGTTTAGCTTTTCATTTTTTTAGTTTTGTGGTAGTTTAGGGATTTGGTGTAAGGCATACTTCTTAATCATTTATTGGGTTACGACAGTTATCATATTCACCCAAAATATTAAAATAATACGATAATCCTTCTTAATCATTTTACTTGGATGTCTTCAAAAGGTCCAAAATTTAAAAAATTATTTTTAGACATATAACAAGTAAGCACGTTAAGTAATAATATGAAACATATTAAAATAAAAATATTTTCTTTAATGTAATGGAGGTTCTATAATCGTGTTAAAACATCATTAATTATTCTCTACAAGCATATCAAATATAACTTTAGGTACCACTCATCTACATCTATTCTGGATCAAATAATGCCTCAATCCATTTAATTATTCATGAAAAACTCTAATTCAATTTTGTTGAGACGCCCCTAATTTTGCTAGTCAATCCACACATCTATTCAACCTTCTCTATATTCATTGGGCCTCAAATCGTGGTTTATGTCTAAGTAACATCCTTATATATGTGATCCACCTTTATCTGAGACCCTGTGCATTTGCCTCCCTGTTAATTATGTCTACAACCTCACACGAAACAACCTCTACAATAAGACTCTCCACTCCAACTGTTCTACCCAAACTACATCCTCATAAAAAGGTGATTGATTTCGCTATCATAGAAAGCACAACACCAAATTCCGAGTGAAACCACCCAACCAGTTACTGCTCTCATCCCTCCATAAATCTCCAACTCAACCTATTCGACGACTCGTATTAGAACTTTTATCCATCTTCAGTTCCAATCCTTACTTAGGCTTCGTCCAACATATTAACTCCACCCGATTGAGATGCTTATCCATCCCATTCGGTATCCCCAGGTTTTCACGTATCTGCAAGGCCTTTAGCTCTTCCTATCAAATCTTTCACATTTAACCTCTCTACTCCATTAAAAACCATATTATTATGATTAATCCACAAATACCAAATGATTGCTGAGATGTGACACCTCCACAGAATACCAGCAAATAAATTATTATTATTATTAACATTTCTCCCCCACCATTATGCATATGAAATTGACTCATTCAGCCAAGGTATACTCCAATACGTGTCAAATTCAGTCTCGACAATTTTGTCCCCTCTATATCGAAGAGGCCAATGCCTGTTGTTGTACATCACCTCCCCCTGAAACTCCCACAAACTAATATCGTCTCCTCGCAGCCTTGATTGCTGAGCAAACTAAGAAGTTGTCCTGCCTCCAATATAATCCTCATTCACTTGTGAACCTAGTTGTTGAAACCTGGCAGAGTACTTACCCACTATTTCTGCAGAATATCCCCTATTCCCAACAACTCATCCTTCGAGTCTCATTTTAGGAGCTGTTAAACTCATTTCCCCAAATTTTGTTATCCATTTCTAGGTGTTGAATCACACATCATGTTACAACTTGTGAGTCCTGATTCATTCTCGATCCTTTCCAAACTATTTCCCACTCACTTGATAAAGACTATCAAATCCCGTTAGCCATGACACACTCTCGAAATAGGCAATTTACGGTCTCTACCTCTACCCCACACCATGGACAAAAATCACTTGAATGAACTCCTGTGAAAATGAGATTAAGTCTTCTTGGTAGCCTCACTTGCATGTGTCACCACACCGACACCCTTACCTTTTGGGGAAATCGAAGCTTCCATACAGTCCTCAATTTAAACTCTTCCTCTTGCATCGACACTTTTGTGCCCTAAGTTTACGATCTAGCTGAATGTTTTGTGTGCTTAAACTTGCCACGAAAGATAATATCTAAAGACACCCACTCGACCCACTCTCATCTCAACAATCTCCTTAAGTTTTGATGCAGGAAGGAACACTTCAAACCTTCCCCAATCCCATAAACCATCTATGTGGATATAGTTTACCACCATCTCTTTATCCCCTCCCCTACTTAATAGGGTGAACACACAACCTATAAGTGGCACCGACCCCACCCAAATACGTGCATGATAAAAAAAACAATTAGAAATCAAGAAAACTAAAATGTAAGTAAAAAAGTAATGGGTTGACAATATAAAAATAGTGAGTTATCTGAAAAGAATAGTGGATTGAAAAAACATATCAATGAGTTATATGTGTAATAATAATGAATTGTATACATTTAGGAGTGGGTTTCATGTATAAATCTAGTGGATTGTATACATAATGCAGTGGGTTGACAAAACAAAAATAGTGGGCTATATGACCAGAATAATGGGCTATCAATACAATTTCGTGGATCCACACTGAATACATATGTAACAAACACATATTGATTTAGAAAATTAAAGAAAAATATAATCAACCTAAGTAAATTGATGTATGAAAATGGATAATACCAATATGAAACTCGATGAATACACTACACATGAAGAGAAAAAAATTAATTAATTATGGAAAAAGTATCTGGAAGATTGACAACTCTTGAATATACCTGGAAGTGTGTCAATTCTTGCATTCATATAGATTTTTTGGATGAAAATTATGATACCTGATGGAAGAAAATATATGAAATGGATCAAAATAGATAGAGAAAAATCAGGCTAGAGAGAGAAAGATAAATCACGCTAGGAATATTTGAAACAATCCCGTTCTAATCTCTCTTGATTATATGTTTTGATTTCAAAAACTTGTAATGCATGAAAATAGAATTTCTATAATAAAGGCACTTGTTAGATTGTAACACATGTTTACTAAGGGTAAAGTAGGCATATCATAAAAAAATGAACTCTTTAAAAGGAAAAAAATAGTGAACTTGTTGAGGGTGAGAAAACGCATTTTCAATCTTTTCAAATAAATAACGCTAATATATGCATGCTCCTTACTGGTGGGGCCTAGGGTGTGATAAAATAAGATGTAATTAACGTGCAAATAACACCCTAAACTACACGGTTCTGCAAGTATACAGATCGTATGCAAGTTTTAGATAAAGATTCGTTCCGCAGAGACTACAGAGGTTAGGAGAATCTTATGCAAATACCAAGTATAAATAATTAAAGCTAGAATAACTAAACGCAATTAAAAGTAAAAATAAATAGATTTTTGTTTGGTTTTCTAATAAACTAAAGCTAAGAATATAAAAGACAGAAAATAAATATGAAGAGAAGAATATGAGAATATAGCTTAAGTTATTAGCATGTAATCCCCACTAGTTTTGCCGTTCTAAACATGTAAGGGTGAATCATGTAGTATTTCCCTAATCGGTCCCAATATGCTATCGGTAGTTTAAAATAAGATTTACCTGTGTCAATAAGGCTTCCTAAGCAAACTTTTCCTGTAATTGGTAAAGAGTCACAAGACTCAACCATAGTGATTATCTAGCTAGGTTGGGTTGTCAGATCAAACCTAAAACTAAACGTTATGTGCTAAACATGCAATTGAACACCGTTGTCAATGGTATCCTAATTACTAGATGGTAATTCTAATGGCGGCCGTCCACAAGAACACAGAATATAAATTCAAACACATAAACAGAGAATAAAAACTATAATTCTATTTAAAACATTAAATTCCCAAATTAGATAGATGTCAATCAAAACTAGGGTTCATACATTAATGCTAAAACTTAAGCTAAAGAAATTTAGTGCATGAAAGAAAAGAAAGAAATTACAAATCTAAAGGTAGAAGAAGACATTGTTGATGACAGATCCTTCCAGACTTCTCTCTTGTGTTCTAAGCTTCCTCTTGGTTTAAGGTTTCACCAAGGATGATTTAAGAGTGTTAAGAGGCTGTATTTATAGGTTAGAGGTTGACCTAATTCGTTTCTTTAGAGATAAGTTAAGTAATGGACTCCTAGCCCAACTCAAATTCGTATGGAAATAAAGATAAACACTGCTGCGTTGTTTTGGTCATAACTTCTTTATTATTGGTCCGATTTTGCTCCACAAGATACCAAAAGAATCGCAACAGAATTATCTAGACCCTTTAGGAGTAATTTACCAAATTCGGCCTCTTTATTAGGTAAAAACGCCTATCTTTGCAGAATCTCAGATTTAGGCAGCTTTTCCTTTTCCATCTTTTTAGCAATTATTTCCTTATCTCCAATTTCCATGCATATCTCCTTCCATAAGTTGTTGTCTTTGACTTGGACTCTAATTAATCTCCATAATTATCTTTAAAGCTTCACACTAAATAAACAATTAAACCCAATATGCTCTAAAAATAATAATTCTACAAATCAAGACCCAAAATAGGAAAGTGCACTAAAATAAGCTAAAATCAACCTATAAACTAATAAATAAGCCTAAAATGATGTCTCATGAGTGTATTTTACTATCACAAATGAGGAGACATCAAGACCCCCAACTCAAAGTTGTATCGTCCCGATACAATAAAAGTAAAGAACAGTAGGGTAGTCAAAATAAACAAGAAGAAGTCGGAGGAAAACAAGAACAAAATATAATGAATGATCCTAGAGCATAAAATCCAAAAAGTCTCATGTAGTAATGCTCAAGAAATAATACTCAAATATGCCTAATACACATGCAATCAACAATCCATAAGTTCAAGTTAAGATTAATTTCGCAATGCCAGAATGAGAGGATGATAACTTAGTTCAGGTTAATGGCTATAGGTTGTTCATAGGTCCCAAATAAAGCATCCAATGATCCACTTACCTACTACCTAATAGCTCAATTGTTTCTCCACCTAGTAGTCAAAAATCCTAAGGTCTTGGTTATAACTTGGCTTAAGGACGGGTGTGGTATATTTGGATAATGAAAAGTGAGCTTTTGGCTCTCTCCTCACTAGCCATCAACGAATCGCCCTAGAGCTTGAGTTTTCACTCGAAGATGTTCTCACTCAACCCAATTTATTTATGCTTTTTAATGTGCATCCCCAATAATCCCAATTAAAACCTTTGATGATATAAAATCCACTTTGCCGGTCCGAATATATATTCTCTTTTCAAATCAATTTTTTCTTTTGTATAGCTATGACTCTCTTTTTGATGTTCGAGATATCACGCTATTTTTCATATATATATATTCTTTTTCTTTTTATGCCCTTGTTGGCAAAATTAGCTCGTAGCTTCTTTTTCATTCACTATTACCCCGGCAAAGGGTTACAAATTCATCATCAATAAAATCACAAAGATAATTCCCAAATTCCCAAAGTTCCCTAATAATGAAACCTACCACCCCAAACTCAAGCTCTAAAACGAGTTGTCTCAGGTTTTGCGATTCGAGTGCGGGTCATATAGATAAGTCCTAAAACTAGGGTATGGATTATAATGTGGTTCAATAAAAAGGCTTTAGAAAGGCTCAGAGGGGCTAAGACGGATAAATAACAATATCAAACAAAAGGGTGAGAAAGTCTAAAGGCTTCAAGTGTTTTATCATGAAAGAACTGCCTTAGTCATTTTTCTAACTACCGGATTTCGTTACTTTTTCACTAATAGTTCATAGACAAGTGGGTTTTCAACTAATTTTAAACCTCACGTTCTACACACCAAATAACTATTCCTAAGTTTCAACGTGATTTCTTAGCATTGCTCATTAACTGTTCTATCTTTTATTTCCTGTTTTCATGCATGCATCTAAACAAATTTGTTGCATCTTTCAAAAACATACTACCTACTATCATTGACCTAATAAAATCATGTTCAAATAGGTACATTCAAGATATTCTATGCCTTAATTCAACCTAAAAATTTTAAATTTTATGCAAAAACGAAAAGAAGATGAGGACAACGAATCCCCACCCCCAACTCAAAAGTGAGCCGTGTCCCCACGACTCGAAAAAGACTCAAGCATGAAATAAAATTTAAAATAAAACTAACTAAACTACCTAATGCATCCAAGCTATTGAGAAAAATTAGAATGACTTACCTGGCTGGCCATAGAGATCCATCATATCATCCTCATCTTCTGAAGCTGAGGGATCGGTGTAATCATCTATATCCTTGTACAAGGTCGAATTATCTACCCTTGTTTCCAAATGCATGATTTCTACCCAAAGGTCTTTGTTATCTTCACGTAATCTTTCAACTTCGTTCTGTAACTGAATAGCCCAAGGAGGAAGATTATAAGCAATTTTGGAAGAAGAGGTAGAAGAACCTTGGTCTTGGATTTTTATCTTGTCTAAAGGCCTCCTTGATGGTGTGGACATTCTAGCAGTTAGTCTCTTCTTTGGTAGTGGTTGTTCAGGTGCCTGTTCTTTTGATTCTTCAGAAACCTCATCAAGATTGATGGGTTTTTCAATGGTAGCTCCAGGCAATTTCTTATTCTTCCCAAGGATTGAACACTTTCTCTTGTATTCCATAGCTTCAGATCTGTTAGTCATACTCGATTCACCCACAACTCAAGTTATACCAAGGATGGATTAAAAGTTTAAGGACAATTGGTTTAGCTTGATGTTGTTGCTTGGAATTAAAGAAAGAGAAAGGTTATAGGATTTGATCTTGGAAGAAAACTTTAAAGCTTGTTGAATCTGATGGTGTTTTGATGGTGTAGTGTGATGAATTTGATGAAGGATTGTGTTTATGGAAGATGATGGAGAGGATTTGATGAGTTGCTGTGTTAATTGTGAAGGTTTGCACAAGCTTTAAGATGTTTATATAGGGTTTGGGTCTGAAAAATTCGTGGGTGGAAGGCTAGGGTTAATCTCATAAGGTAAGAGTTTTATTAGGAAAAGAATTCCTTCTTGAACCGCCTCTTGCGGTGCACCGGACATATCCCGCGGTGTACTGCAGCTTCTGTTGCTCCAAAATTTTTACCTACTGGATAATACCCGAGCTAGCACCCCGTGGTACGGGTTTTTGGGGCGCGGACCAGGGGTGCGGTCCAGGGGTGCGGTGCAGGGGGTAGTCCGCGGCATGTCCGTCAAAAAACCCGAGGTACCCAACCCGTGGTACGGGTTTTAGGCGCGCGGACTAGGGTCCGGTGTACCGCGCCATACCCCGTGAATTTTTTTCGACCTTCTGGATAAAACCCGAGCTAGCCAACCCGTGGTACGGGTTTTTGGGGCGCGGTGCATCCCTGCGGACCATGGGGTAGTCCGCGGGGTAGTCCGCGCCAGACTTGAAGTTCCTCCAGATTTTTCCTTTTGACCCCAAACTCGTTTCCTGCACAATAACACACTACCTTTCTCTCCCATTAGCTTGAAAACACAATTAAAAATATACACTAACTTAACACTACAAAGCAAAAACAACTAATCTAAAAAGAAATTAAAACAAGGGGTGTCTCCCAAGAGCACTTTTGATTAACGTCTTTTAGTTAGACGTGTACCTCAAGCTAATCGCATTCGACAAGGTAGATTTTCTCTCCTTGCTCAAAGTCCTCACTGTCATAGTATCTCTTCAAACGCTGGCCATTCACCATGAATGTCCGTTGCTCGGCTGGATTTTCAATCTCAATCGCTCCATGCGGTGTGACTTTGGTAACAATGTAAGGTCCTTCCCAACGGGATTTAAGCTTTCCTGGGTAGTTTGAAAATCGAGAGTTGTATAATAAAACCTTCTGTCCAATCTCGAGATTCTTTGGACGGAGCCGTTTATCATGCCATCGCTTTGTTTTCTCCTTATAGAGACGTGAATTTTCATAGGCATGATAACGAAGCTCCTCCAATTCGTTCAATTGCATCATCCTTTGTTTCCCGGCCAAATCTGGGTCTAGATTCAGAGTTTTAATAGCCCAGTAGGCTCGAGCTTCTAGTTCAATTGGTAGATGACACGCTTTGCCGTAGACCATGCGATATGGAGATGCCCCAACTGGTGTTTTAAATGCTGTTCTGTATGCCCAGAGAGCATCATCTAGCTTTAAGGACCAGTCTTTTCTTGATTTGTTCACGGTCTTCTCCAGAATAGATTTAATTTCCCGATTGGAAACTTCAGCTTGACCGTTAGTTTGTGGGTGATAACCGGTTGAAGTACGGTGTTTCACTCCAAACTTTTTAAGAAAATGTCTCACGGGAGCATTAAGAAAATGGGTACCTTTATCACTGATGAGAACACGTGGCGTACCATGTCTTGAAAAGATGTTTGATTTTAAGAATTTAATCACTGTTTGAGCATCGTTCTTTGGTGTTGCCACTGCTTCTACCCGTTTCGATACATAGTCTACTGCAAGCAAAATATAAAGATTTCCATAGGACGTGATGAAAGGTCCCATGAAATCTATTCCCCATACATCAAAGATCTCAACTCCAAGAATGTTATTAAGCGGCATCGCGTCTCTTTTTGATATATTACCAGTTTTTTGGCATCTGTGGCATGACTGGACGAAACTGTGACAATCTTTGTGTATGGTTGGCCAATAGAACCCGGATTGAAGAATTTTAGCTGCGGTTCTATCGCCCTTAAAGTGACCTCCATAAGGTGAACTATGACAACTTTCAATAATTTTCTCCATCTCACCTTCATGTACACATCTTCTAACCACTTGGTCATTACATATCTTCCAGAGGTACGGTTCATCCCAATAATACTGTTTGGCCTGGTGGTTCAATCTTTGTCTTTGTTGTGGGTGGAAATCTTTGGGAAAGACACCACTCACAATGAGGTTGACTAGATCTGCATACCATGGCACAAAAGCACGTTTAATAGCAAAAAGTTGTTCATCAGGGAATACCTCTTTAACCAACAATGGTTCCTTGTTCGCATTAGATCCTTCGAGCCTTGATAAGTGATCAGCAACTTGATTGTCGCATCCTTTTCGGTCTCGAATATCTATGTCGAATTCTTGAAGCAATAGTACCCATCTAATGAGACGCGGCTTAGCGTCCTTTTTCTCCATGAGGTACCTAATAGCTGAATGGTCCGTGTATACAATAGTTTTCTTCCCAACCAGATAGGGACGAAATTTATCGAAAGCATAAACAACGGCCAACATCTCTTTCTCCGTCACTGTATAATTCATCTGGGCAGCGTTGAAAGTCTTACTTGCATAATAAATCGTGTGGAAAATCTTGTCTTTCCTCTGTCCCAACACAACACCCATAGCGTGATCACTAGCATCGCACATAAGTTCAAACGGAGCGTTCCAATCAGGAGGTATAACAACAAGTGTAGAGATCAGTTTTTCCTTAATCGTCAAAAACGCTTGAAGACATTCTTCAGTAAAATTAAAAGGAGTATCCTTTTCAAGTAAAGAGCAGAGCGGTTTGGCGATCTTGGAGAAATCTTTAATAAATCGTCGATAAAATCCTGCGTGACCCAAGAAACTTCTCACTCCTTTAACAGAAACCGGAGGTGGTAGTGTTTTGATAACTTCAATTTTAGCACGATCAACCTCCATCCCTGCCTTCGAAACTTTATGTCCCAACACAATTCCTTCTTGAACCATGAAGTGGCATTTTTCCCAATTGAGCACGAGATCTTTTTCTCTACATCTCACAAGGACTTTCTCTAGATTACTCAAACAATCATCAAAACTGTCTCCAAACACTGAAAAATCATCCATAAAAACCTCCAAATATTTATCAATCATGTCCCAAAATATAGCCATCATGCACCTCTGGAACGTGGCAGGTGCATTGCATAAACCAAACGGCATTCTTCTGTAAGCAAAAGTACCAAACGGACATGTAAAAGTTGTTTTGTGTTGATCGAGGGGATCTACACAAATCTGATTATAACCTGAATATCCGTCTAGGAAACAGTAGTATTCTCTCCCTGCAAGCTTGTCTAGCATCTGATCAATGAAAGGTAACGGGAAGTGATCTTTCTTCGTTGCTTTGTTCAGTCTTCGGTAATCCATGCACACGCGCCACCCTACAACTGGTCTTGATGGTATGGCTTCGCCTTGCTCATTAAGGATGGTAGTGAAACCTCCTTTCTTAGGAACACACTGTACTGGACTAACCCAATCACTGCTAGCAATCGGATAGATAATTCCTGCGTCTAACAACTTGATAACTTCCTTCCTTACTACTTCTTTCATAGCTGGCATGAGTCTTCTCTGTCCTTCTATAGATCGCCCACCTTCGTTCTCAAGAATGATTTTGTGTTTGCAAACGGAAGGACTAATTCCCTTGATGTCAGCAATAGTCCATCCAATTGCTTCTTTGTTTGCGCGAAGTACTTGAAGTAGCTTTTCCTCTTGAGGACCTGAAAGGTTAGTAGAAATAATAACAGGCAAAGTTTTGTTCGTACCTAGATATGCATAGCGTAGGTGATCTGGAAGTGGTTTTTCTTCGAGAACAGGTGGACATATTATAGATGGTTGTTTCATTGGTTCAATGTCACCTGGCTCTCGAAGTAGTTCTCGTACGTTTAATCCTAATGTAGCAACATCTTCAGGGGGAATTTCGAGTTCTGGTGTTTCAGGTGCTAAGGCTTTGTCAAGTTCATCAATTAAGTTCTCTTCATTGAAGACTTCTTGCGTAATCTTTTCGATGACATCTACCTTGAAGCACTCGTTTTTCGCTTTAGGATATTTCATAGCCTGAAACACATTAAATCGTATCTGTTCGCCTTGTACTCTCATGATCAACTCACCATTCTCAACATCAATTAGTGTACGCCCCGTGGCTAAGAATGGTCTACCCAAAATGATGGGGACATTCTTATCCGCGTCGTAGTCAAGGATAATAAAATCACAAGGAAAAATAAAAGAGCCCGCGTTAACTAAAACATCCTCAATTTTACCTATTGGTCGTGAGAGGGAGCGATCCGCCATTTGTAGTACCACAGATGTAGGTACTACTTCTCCGATATTAAGCTTCTCGAACAGGGATTTAGGCATGATATTGATGCTTGCACCTAAATCGCATAATGCTTTCCCGGTCCAATTTTCTCCAATGCCGATGGGAATTGTAAAGCTTCCGGGATCTTCTAGTTTTGGTGGCAACTCATTTTGACATATAGCACTGCACTCCCTAGGTAATCCAATTGGTTCCCCAGTCTCTATACTTCGCTTGTTGGAGAGAATGTCTTTCATAAATTTCATGTAGCTTGGCATCCTCTTGAGAGCTTCAACAAGGGGTATATTGATTTCTAATTTCTTCAACATGTCAATGAACTTCTTGAATTCCAGGTCATTGTCCTTCTTCCTGACACGTGAAGGGTATGGTGGTGGAGGGCGTGTACTGAGTTCCACTAGTTGTCTTGTCTTATCAGGTGTCTCGGCTTGGACACTTTTTGGTTGAACTACCTCCTTGACTGTATCTTTGATTATTTCTTCCCCCCTTTGTTCTGGAATAGGGATAGGCTCTGGTTCTGGTCTTGGTGGAGGCAGTTGCTTCCCACTTCGCAATTCAACTGCATGGCAAGAATCGTCTCTAGGAGCAATAGTGTCACTTGGGAGTTGCCCTTTCGGCCTAGTTTGTAATGTACTCGCCATCTGTGATATAGTATGCTCTAGTTGTTTTATAACCTTCTCCTGAGTTCGAACTCTCTGTTGGCTATAATTTATTTTCTTCTCAACGTTTTGCATTAATTTAGTCATACTTGAGGTCAAACTCTGGAGTTGTTCTTGTTTTGCCAATTGCATTGATTGTTTAGGTGGATCTTTCTTCGGTTCTTGACAAGTTTTCTTAACAATGGGTGCCTTTTTCTGAATAGGTTGTGGAGGATTATAAGATTGAAGTTGGGGTTGCTGACTAGTTTCTTGTTTTCTGTCCCAACTCTTTTGTGGAGGTTGTTGATAATTAGTGTAGCTTTCTTGATTGTAACTATTCGAGTAATAGTTATCTTGAGGATATTGAACGGAAGCTACTGCTGGATTATTCATACATCCTGCCCACACATGATTTCTTGATCCACAACCAAGACACGAAGGAATTGTGCGTACCATATTTACCTGAGCAATTGTTCGGGCTTGTTCAGTCAGCTCTTCGAGTTGTTTAGCCAATTCCTTAAGCTTTAGAGATTCTGAATTGTTCTCCTTTACTGATTTCTTTGGCCAACTTCTCTCGTTTTCAAGAATTCTTTCCATCCCCAACTCAGCTTCTACAGGATCTAGCAACACAAAACCTACGTTTCCTACCGAATCTGCTTTCTCTCTTGATTTGTCATTAAGGCCTCCATAAAACAAGGTTAAATAATATTCTGGCGAGGATCTATGATATGGACACCTCGCTTTCTTCTCTGTAAATCGTAACCATGCTTCACCCAAACTCTCTTCCTCTTCTTGTATAAATTGTTCAAGCTCCAACATGTCTTTTAAACGTCTACTAACCGGATAAAAATGGTCTAGGAATCTTGTTTGAAGCTTGTCCCAATCTGGAATAATATGAGGGTATTGGGCATCATACCAATCGCTTGCACATCCGGTCAAGAAGAACTGGAACATCAAGTAATATACTTGCTCCCTAGTAACTCCTCTTACGATATAGGCATCACAGATCTGCATGAATTTCTGAATATATCGGATAGGATCTTGATGTGCATCTCCGCTGAATAATCCATGAGATGCAAATTGAGTTAGCATCCCAGGATCAGGTTTAAATTTAGCGGCTTGGATTTCTGGAGCGCGAATTCCTCGTGGCTCTACTCTAAATTCGATGGGTAGCTCAAGTCTCCTTGGGTTTTCCATCTGTAACTAAATCTGAAAAACAAAAACTAAAAACAAAAAGCGTAAAATAGAACTAACTGAAAATAAAAGCACAAGATATATGCACAAGGACTAACGATGTAGTCCCCGGCAGCGGCGCCAAAAACTTGGTGGGGCCTAGGGTGTGATAAAATAAGATGTAATTAACGTGCAAATAACACCCTAAACTACACGGCTCTGCAAGTATACAGATCGTATGCAAGTTTTAGATAAAGATTCGTTCCGCAGAGACTACAGAGGTTAGGAGAATCTTATGCAAATACCAAGTATAAATAATTAAACCTAGAATAACTAAACGCAATTAAAAGTAAAAATAAATAGATTTTTGTTTGGTTTTCTAATAAACTAAAGCTAAGAATATAAAAGACAGAAAATAAATATGAAGAGAAGAATATGAGAATATAGCTTAAGTTATTAGCATGTAATCCCCACTAGTTTTGCCGTTCTAAACATGTAAGGGTGAATCATGTAGTATTTCCCTAATCGGTCCCAATATGCTATCGGTAGTTTAAAATAAGATTTACCTGTGTCAATAAGGCTTCCTAAGCAAACTTTTCCTGTAATTGGTAAAGAGTCACAAGACTCAACCATAGTGATTATCTAGCTAGGTTGGGTTGTCAGATCAAACCTAAAACTAAACGTTATGTGCTAAACATGCAATTGAACACCGTTGTCAATGGTATCCTAATTACTAGATGGTAATTCTAATGGCGGCCGTCCACAAGAACACAGAATATAAATTCAAACACATAAACAGAGAATAAAAACTATAATTCTATTTAAAACATTAAATTCCCAAATTAGATAGATGTCAATCAAAACTAGGGTTCATACATTAATGTTAAAACTTAAGCTAAAGAAATTTAGTGCATGAAAGAAAAGAAAGAAATTACAAATCTAAAGGTAGAAGAAGACATTGTTGATGACAGCTCCTTCCAGACTTCTCTCTTGTGTTCTAAGCTTCCTCTTGGTTTAAGGTTTCACCAAGGATGATTTAAGAGTGTTAAGAGGCTGTATTTATAGGTTAGAGGTTGACCTAATTCGTTTCTTTAGAGATAAGTTAAGTAATGGACTCCTAGCCCAACTCAAATTCGTATGGAAATAAAGATAAACACTGCTGCGTTGTTTTGGTCATAACTTCTTTATTATTGGTCCGATTTTGCTCCACAAGATACCAAAAGAATCGCAACAGAATTATCTAGACCCTTTAGGAGTAATTTACCAAATTCGGCCTCTTTATTAGGTAAAAACGCCTATCTTTGCAGAATCCCAGATTTAGGCAGCTTTTCCTTTTCCATCTTTTTAGCAATTATTTCCTTATCTCCAATTTCCATGCATATCTCCTTCCATAAGTTGTTGTCTTTGACTTGGACTCTAATTAATCTCCATAATTATCTTTAAAGCTTCACACTAAATAAGCAATTAAACCCAATATGCTCTAAAAATAATAATTCTACAAATCAAGACCCAAAATAGGAAAGTGCACTAAAATAAGCTAAAATCAACCTATAAACTAATAAATAAGCCTAAAATGATGTCTCATGAGTGTATTTTACTATCACAAATGAGGAGACATCACTTACCATTAGTTTATCTCTTGAAAATTTCACTTAAGATTTTATGACTCCTCAGTAGTTTAACTAATGATTGAAATTTATTCCATGAGATAATCTTATGATCCTATCTATTTTTTACCAATGTAAATGTCCCTATTAAATTAGTTGATTAAATTAAAGTAATAAGTAAATTGTTTAAACTCTAAAGGTCGGTTGGTATTCAGAAGATAAAAAATATTAAAAGAAAGGAAGAGAAAATCTTGTTTGGATTAGAAATATTTTATTTAAGGTGAAAAATATGGAAGGAATCGAGTATTTTATTCACCTTATTAATTTATGGGTGATTAATTCAAAAGGTCCACAATCAATATAACTTTCTTCAACAAGTCTAGCCTATTTCTATATTATTTATAGTCCATAATACCCTTAATAATTATTGGTAGCCCATTTTCTTACAATCCTTGAACAAGTTTTTTTTTATATCAAACGACCTGCACTAAATAAACCAACCCACCATTATCAATCAAACCTTACACTAAAAAACGATTAAGCTGTTGTCTTTGACACTCAATTCTTGATGTTGTGATGAACAAGTTTGGTGCACTCTCTGAACATTATCAATCAAACCTTACACCATTCCGATTAGCCCAATTGTAAAATCTCAAACAACCGACCATTATCAATCAAACCTTACACCATTCCGATCAGCACACTAAAATAACACACCATTATCAATCTAACCTTACACCATTCCGACCAGCCCAGTTTGGTGGGCTATCTACACAAGTTTGGTGAGATATTTGCACAAGTCTGGTAGGCTCTCTAAACAAGATGTACTTCAAAATTGGTTTCAGAGTCGCCGGCTTGGTGGGCTCGATTGTTGATGGCATAGCCACGCCAAGTTGAAGATGGTGAAGATGGCGGCGGCGGTTTCTTATGCAGGTGAAGATGGTTAATTAGAAAGATAATAAAAAAAAACCTACTGTAATTATACTCAAATCAGACAACTCTGAAAATTTGTAAAAGGAATAAGATTATGTTAATAATTAAATTAACTAATTAGAGTTTTAATAATAAAACTTAATTTGTTACCTTAATTGGGTTCTTCGATTGTTGATGATGATGGTGGATAATACTCCCTGGCGGTGGGTGTGGTGGGAAGGTGAGTGGAGAGAATTCTGTTTTGCTTTTTCTGTTCGCAGGTTATTGTGAAGAGATGAGTATTAGGTTTGAAGTTCCTTCTTTATTCAACCTTCACCTTTTGTTTTAACGTTGGTGGTTGTAATTATTTTAAAAGTTTATTAATTCATTTTTTAAGGTTATATTGGGTATATTATACAAATAAAATAATCTTTTGGACCTTATTTATCCTAACTTTTAAGGTGAAGTTTTTGAGGCATGATTTGTTGGGTTATGGACCTAATTAGCAATTATCTCTTAATTTAATGAATCAATTACAATATGTACCGTAAAGATGTTTGAAACCATAATTCACTCTTTCCAGAAACATAATGTCACACTTCTTCCAAAAGTCTCATTAGCAAAATCAATAAAAATTGAGAAACAAAATATCATCTATCTCTCTCGGTAACATATACATATACTAGTATATTGATGAAATAATAAGGGCAAGATGATAAAAAATTCAGTGTCGACAAGAAATATGAATGTGTAGCCATCACAAGAGTATCTAAATCTACTGCTATTTGAAGACAGCTTCTGCAAGCATTGGACAAGAATGGTGCTAAAGTTTCCAAAATAAGGCGCGTGCTCTGTTAACACTATGCTTTAATTTGCCACAAAGCTATAAATCAAGCCTTTCAGACTCATTTCCACTATATCAACCTCTACTCGTATAAATCAAAACAACTCAAATTATTAATCAAATAATCCAATCACCCACACAATATAACAAATGTCAAGTTATGAAATTAATACACAAAAGGGACAAAAATTAATAAAATATAAATTATTAGTATGATGTTGACATGCAATATGAATTGAAAATTGCAAATCGCACACCGATTACTAAATGGCTAAAATTACACGAGCATAATTTTTTGAAAAAGAGTTCGATTCAAAATCCAAATTTAATAAAAAGATATTATGATTGAAATATATTAAAATTTGATTTTTCTACTTCTCTGTTTCGGCTTAATCATATAACAAGAAAAAGAACTAAGATTGGTTATATATATAATATATATATATATATATATATATATATATATATATATATATTATACAATCAATATTATATAAACTTGAGTGCTATTTTGATCTTTTAATTTTCTATTAAAATATTTTCTTTTTATTTGACTCTGATTTAGAGTGACTATATAATGAAGCTCATAGGTGATTTTCATAACCATCTCTATTACTTTTCTTCAATAAATATCCTAATATTAACCGTGGAATTTTTTTTACCTTTCTTTCTTTTCTTTCTTTCCAAAACCTTCAATCTAGTCAGACCCTAAAATTTATTGATTACCATTATCCATTAGGGATCATATTTTCAAACAGGGTATAATAATACCACATTAGAATTTTTTTTTGTTCTACAAATGATTAGTGTCTTTTAATATTCCATCTCATCAATAGGAAAATAGGAAAATCTTATGAGAAAACAAACCTAATTAATGTAAGGGTGAATGTTTACTGAATATGCGATCTTTTACAAATTTAACTTTTAAATACCTAACCTTTCAAAATGGGTCATTAGTTATCCAATATTATAAAAAAGGGTCTGATGTCTCCCTAATTGTTCTTATTTTCGACCCTTGGGAGACATCATTTTTGGTGTTTATTTAATTAATTTGATAGACTTTTGAACTAAATATGCAATAATCCGGAATTCCCTTTTTATTTCTAGCATTTTTAATTTATTAAACTTTTGCGCGTAATATTGGTATTTTTAGTGTAAAGTTTACAGGTTTTAGATGTTAGCTAGGAGAGGAATCCGAGGAGAAAAGTCAAAGATCGTGAATTAGAGTCATGATTTGAAGATAAATCCCGAAGATATTATTTTTAGAGCTGAAAATCCATTTTCCAGGCCATAGAGTGCTGATTTCGAGGTGCTTAAGCGATGATTTAGCCGCTGACCTTTGAAGAGAAAACATTCCTTATCGAGTTACGGAACTTTAGCAACTGGAATGAGGTCAATCGGAGTCATAACGCATCGGGAAAAGCCGTTTTAGTGAAGGTGTATCAGCAGTTACGGGATTTTGGGCTTAGAAAGTGGGCTTGGACATTTAATTAGTATTTTATTTTCTGGTCCAAGCCCTAGTACGAATTTATGCTTAAAAGGAGGTCTGGACTTCTATTTTTCACACAATTCACATTCCACAAGATTAAACACCAGAGAGAAGCAACAGAAGGAAGAAAGAAGAAGCTACAAGAGCTGGAGTGGGTCTATAGCTCCGTTCGTAGTCATTCCAATTCCGGAAATTAGGTTCTTTTTATATTTTAATTTTGTAAACAATATGAATTCCATTTCTTTTTATTTAGTTTTTAATTTTAATATGAGCTAAGCTTTTCATAGTGCTTGAGAACAAATAATGGGTGAATCTTAGTTTTATGAAATAACGAATGTTGAATTTGGGTTTATCTTAAATTAAATTAGATTGGGTTCATTACTCTTTTCGATAATTTGTGATTATTTACTGATTTTAGAGTCGCGAACTAAGATTAGGTATTAGTATCTAAGCTATTCCATATATGTGGCGTATGGATCATCCTGACGGAGGGTTTAGGTATAGAATTAATTATTCAATCTAGGATAAAAGCTATTGATTCTGACGAACTTGGCTAATTCTAGGGCCAATGAGGTAAAACACTTAATCATCCAACGGTGGATCATATTTACCCTGACGGGACTAGTGACACTTTAGGATTGCCTTATAGTCCACCCTGACGGGTGTATAAGGATTTTAGAATCCCGACCATTGTAATTGACCGATTTAGCCCTTAAACAACATAAGTTAGGAAGTAAGATTAGGAGGATCCTTGCGTTCTCAAGTACTACATCTCATATTGCGTTTTCACTCATTTTACTTGCGTCTTAGCCTTTACTTGCATTTTAATATTTGTCTTTCATTCATTAGTATTAATAACAACAAAACCAAACAAACATTTTATTATCTTTTACTTTCATAAGTGCATCAATCACTAATTGCTAAACATTGTGATCAACCATCCGTCCTTGGAACGAATCTGTATTATCATACATACTACTTGGGACAACCGTACACTTGCGGTTGTGGTTCGATTAGCATTTGCATTTATTTTTAGAACACACAAAGGACCACCAGGGTCTTCGTTGGTGTAATCGTTCAGTTCGGACATTAAATGACATGATTTTTTCACGTGACTCTAATGTTAGATAAAATTATGTTTATTTATGCAATTTGCCGCCTATAAATTTAACACCACTTTTAAATTAAAAATATCAAAAAGTTGTTTAAGTTTTAATAACTTCAAAAAGTATCCCACAATTCCTCTTCTCTAGATGCATTATCATAGCCAAACTCCATCAACATCATCGTTTCATTATTTTCATCATCTACAATATCATCTCATCATCTTATCTATCGTTTTCATCATCTACATCTATATCAACACCAACTTCTCCATCTTCACCATCACCACCACCTTCATCACTTATATAAAGAGCATACGAGAAACAAAATAAAAAAACACATTATTGAAAGAGTAAATCTCAATTTGTTTTTAAAAAACTAAAAGTTATCTCTAAATAGAGAAATAAGGCCGTTAAATAGTGCGTAATCTAAAAATCCGATGAGTTGCATATAAATAAATGGAAATGAAAGACAAAAACAGTCCAAAAAATCAACTGAAAAGGGTTCAAAACGCAAAATTAATCTCTTCGGATGAAAAAACAATCTAACCAATCTGGAAGAGCCAACACACTAAGAAAATCATAGATTGTATGTCTAGCTATAATCCGTATGCACATTTTAGCAAAAAGTCTCCCAAAAAGTAGTTAAAATTCTTCAAAAATAAGTCATGAGTTTTAGAATGAACAAAATGAGTTCAAATTTTTAGAGCATCAATATCTTAAATCTGACACCATTATCTCTATCATCTCCGACACCTGCAAGAACATCATCATGATCATCTTCCATCGCTATCTATTCTAATTTCAATAGTCAATTACCTATAAATCAAAACTTAAAAAAAGAAGAAGAATTAAAACCAAGATTACTGATGCATCAGAATTTAGTCTTGTTGTATGAATATAGATGTCGTGGTTCGATTCTAATGTTACAGACACATCTCAATTAGCCATTATCTCATCACCATTACAAAAGAAGAACTGAATACACATAAATTTTTCAACTAATGTGATGTGACATATCATATGACTATTTATAGGAATGAGATGTCGCAAGATAATATTTTTCAAGCGAACGAATACCATACCTAAGTAAGATGATTACAAGAAGACACCCTATGAGTTATTTTGTCGTTAAGATTATAAAGATGACCTGCACAACTGTGGATTTTTTTGTGAAAAGAAACTTCGTGATTTGATATTACTTTGGAAGATATTGTTGAGAAGAAGAACAAGTGGTATGGGTGAGGGTGGTTAAGATTATGTCGTCTTGTAGAAATCAGAAATCTTGTAGAGGACATGTGGAGCTTAGTTTTGACTGGGGAGTTGAGGGAATGGTTGCATCAGGAAGTGCAGATGGGGATTTACAGCAGCGCCATCAGTGGGGTAATTCTTTCCAGTTTTTATGTACTAATCATTCGGTGCAGGTACAAGAGCTATCTCCATTACAACGGGGAGTGGAACATCAAGGTAGGAGCTCGGTGCTGCAGCGTATTCAACATCCTGATCAGCTGTCGCGCGAGGACAGGTGCCCGATTCTGCAACGTGGAGCGAGACAGCATGAGGGAAGCTCGGTTTTGCAGCAGTTCCAGCAGACTGTTCAGCAGAGGGGCGAGAATAGTGCAGATGGGCTCCAGTCCAGACATCAGGAGGTGCAGCGGGACAGCTGGTGTGATGAGGAGCTGGGTCAGACAAGGGAAGTAGGACGAGATGCTGCTAGCTCTTTGGAGGGGGTTTCAGCGAGAAGTAACAGGAGCAATAATGTACTTTTGAATAGTGAGTGGTGGTTTAAAAATATAAATTGCAGAAAACTATTTGCCAGTGTTGGGTGGAACGTGTTTTTTGGTGCGTTAGTGGATACGATTTGGAAAGAGAGAAATCAGGCCACATTTAATGGAGGGGAGTTTCCGAATGCTATGGTAATTGTAAACAAAGCTAAAAATCTTGCGAGGTTGTATGGTAAGTCGTGGGGGCTATTACCGGGGAAATCGATCACTAATAAGTCGGGAGTGGTATTAGTTGGGTGGAAGAAACCTATTCGGGGTTTAAAGTTGAATATGGATGGGAGTTGTGGGAAGAGAGGCAAGAAGAGCGGCAGAGGAGGTGTTATTAGAGATACTAGCGGTAATTGGATAAGGGGCTTCAGCATGAAAATTTATCAGGAGAGCCCGGTCTTAGTTGAGATAATTGCTTTGTATGAGGGTATGCGCATGGCGGAGGGTTTAAGAATAGATGAAATTGTGATTGAAATAGACTCATGGGAGGCTATGGAGGCTATACGGACTACAGTTGATGGACGTGGGCCCAGAGCGTATTGGATTCACCATATTCGGGCAATGCTTTCGCGAAATCCATTGTTTCGCTTGAAAGGTATATATGGGGAGGCTCACTCGTGTGCAGATTGGTTAGCGAGAGCAGGCAGGAGGCAAGATGTCGATTTCCTATTACTAGAAGACCCTCCGGATGGTATTTGGGGACTTGTTACGAAGGACAGATTGGAATGGAAAACGCCCCGAGTTGTTTACAATTCAGATTTGTTACTTGATGTTCTTAGCTAGTTCTGTTGGTTTAAAACCATTGACCTTCAGGTCTCCATTGTAATAAAAAAAAGATTATGTCGTCTTAGGGTTTTGTTGTGATAATATATATCGTGATTTGACACTAAGGTTGAAAATATTGTCGGTTTAGAAAAACAAGGAAAAGGGTGAGGGTTGGAGTTTTTTTATTGTTTGTTTTACAGTGAATATATAGTGTAATGCTATATATTAATTTTTTTCGTTCTTGTATCATTCTTTATGTGTCACGTCACGACACTAAATTAAAGAAAGTGAACAAAAAATTAATAAGGAAAAAAACACTCTAATTGATTTGTAAAACATATATATAAGATGATATATATTTTTACTCAAAAAAATATTATCTGAAGTAATACGAAGGTAAAATAAAAAAAAAGGAATATGTATTTTACTCAAGAAAATATAATCTGAAACTATTATTATTAGAGTTGTTACCAAATAAGAAGATCAAGAAGATCAGGTAGTTAATAGTTGAGGGTGGTTTAATGTTTGAATTTTGCAAAAATATGTGTTTAATTTATATACGGATCCAGGGGCGGATCCAAAAAATAAAATGAGGGGGGGCTTGGTATATATGGGGTTTGGAGGTTATTGTTTCTAATTTTTTTAAGTTAAATGTAAAAAATATATATTTATAATTATTAATGTCAAAATATAGATATGGACATGTAAACTATTATGATTCTCGTTCGTTCAACAAACTAATTTACAAGTTAGCATTTACCAAAAAATTAATGCAAAATAATATCATTAAATCTACATTTTCGGGAAAAACACCATTATACCTATTTTACATAGTATCACTAAAATTATATTAATATTTTATTATGTTATATTCATATTCTAATTATCTTAAAGGATAAATATTATAATTTTATTATGTAATGTATAAAAGCATTGCTAGACTAAAATTTGAAACAGAGACTAGTATAATGAATTATAAAAGTCGTATACGTCGGTGAAATTTGACAAGTTATGACTTAAATTTAAAAAAAAATTAAAAATATAAGAATAAAGGTAAGTCATAAAATAAATATGAATTTTTATTAAATAGTTAAGCAAAATATAAGATTTTCAAGTTATGACTTAAATTTAGTATATTAAATTAAAAAAAATTAAAAAATATAAGAATAAAGACAAGTCATAAAATAGATATGAATTTTTATTAAATAGTTAAGCAAAATATAAGATTTTCTATTCTACATATAGCAATTGCTATGTTTCGAACACAGACCTCTATTCAAAAGGTCCTAAACACAAAGCACAACATCTACTAAGCTACACATTTTATGTGTAGTTTAAAACACGAATATATTATATAATTATTCATAGGAGGTAAATTATTTTTCGGACAAGAACTACACTTGCATATCATAAAATTTACGGATTAGGGGGGGCTTGAGCCCCCTGGGCCCTATAGATCCGCCCCTGCACGGATCCCATCCTTTAATAAACGAGTCACGCGTCTCATACATAATATTTAACGGCTCAACGAGACGACTATATTAACCGAGTTCCTTTCTAATAAACTTTGGGTGCTGAATGATCCATTTTGATAGATTAGGTAGTCAAACATTCATTATGTGAAAAAATGGGCACAGGGGAATAATTCACCTTTAAGTAATTAATAATTATTTTGAGAATCTTCTTTTCGAATATCCCTCTATATATTATAGGCCTAGCTAGCTTCAAAGGTGAGAGTAGTCGGGCCCATCTACTAATACAATATTGAGTTCAGTGAGAAAACAAAAGACAGAGAAAATGAAGGCCTTGAGTACACTTTCTTATTGTCCAGCTGAGTTAAAACCTTGTATGAAATGGGCTGAGAAATACTTGAAAGACTGTTTATGCAACACCAAGGATGAAATTTCATTTGGTTTTGGTATTGCAAGTCTAATCTGTTGGGCAATTGCTGAAATTCCTCAGATTATCACTAACTACATCAACAAGTCTGCTAATGGTGTCTCTTTAGCTTTTCTCTCCACTTGGATTATTGGGTACATAGTCATTTTGACTCGATAAAAAAACATCTCTTTAGCTTTTTCCTAGATTTTCATATAGCTTGATAGTCATGGAAATTCCATGTATATAAGATTATATGTGCATGAAATAACATCTCCATTTTTTGCTACATGCAGGGATGTGTTTAATCTTGTGGGTTGCTTTCTCGAGCCTGCAACGGTAAACTATAGATTTTTCTATGTTTAATTTGGGGAATTTTTCGGGGAAAAACAATCAACAATGCCGTGTGTAACAAACCAAAAAAGAAAAATTATCTGTGCTAAAGTTAGCCGAGAATGTCTTGGTTGTTGAGATGGCTAGTGGTCATGGACGAATGAGGGGGTGGGTGGGTGGTGGGGCAGGGGTTGTAGCTTCACGGATCCCGAAATATGATATAGATCTAGCTCTTATAATTTTATTTTGAAAACAAAATACACTCACCCCACTAAACATAATTTAGCAATCATAATTTGTATTTGTGACTTCTTGGGATGTTATCCAAACCGCACTAAAACTTTAATCTTTTAGTCCCACGGACAATATTCCTAGATTCGCCCCAGCTAGCGGTATTTAAGAGCGGATCTAGGGGGAGGGGGTTGTGCATCAGCCTGGCTATCGGACATCGGTTTTCGGTCCGCCGGACCGGCCCGGACCGATAAGCGCCGGCGAACGAACGGGACCGGCAAGGTGGTGATGGCCGGAACGGAACGGAACGGAGTTCCTGTTACCGTGCGGCGTTTTGTTATTCTGTTATTTTATTTGGACCGAACCGGTCCGTGACTGAAACGGACCGGTAACGGCCCGATACTATTTTATTTTTTTTATAATCCAGCCCACTTATATAATTTAATTAACCCATTTACTTAGCCCATTCCCACCCTAATTCTGCAGCCCAAACTCCTTTACTTAGCCCAATAATACCCACCCCACCTTAATTCTACCCACCCCATTTACTCTCACCCACTCAGTCTTTACGCCCTCTCTCTATCTCCGTTCTTATCGATGGAAACCTAGAAATTAAATTGAATCTGTCCCAGCTATGTTTGAGTAATTTTCAACCTAATTGATTCCACTCTATTGTGATTCCTTTGATGATTCTATGTTAGTTTGAATCAAATAGTGTATATTCAAGGTTTGGTTTGATTCGATTAAATGGGTTTCTACCGTTTGTGATTCCTTTTTTGTTTTGGGGTCCTACTGTGTTCTGAAATTGTTGTTTTGTGCTTAATTACAGGATATTTGGAAATGGATAAATTGGAGTTGTAATTATTTCCGTTAGTGGGTTTCTGCAATTTATGGTATATTGATAAATTGGTTTTCTGCAATTATTGAGAATTTGGCATTCTGCCATCTTAGTCCCTTCGAAATTGCGCAAAAAAAAAAAAAAAAAAACCGATAACCCGATAGTGGGACCGGTACGGGACCGAAACCGATAAACCGGTCCCCGTTATCGGTCGGTTTCCTTTACTATAGGACCGAAGAACCGGTCCGGACCGGGACCGGTAGTGGGTGTCCGATAGTCCGGTCCGGTCCGATAAAGGCAACATACGATAAAGACCGGTCCCAACACGGACCGGTACGGCCGATAGCCAGGCGCCTGTGCAGCCGCCAGGGCCGACCCTTGGGCAAGTCCACCAAGGCGGCCGCTTTAGGCCCCATTTTTTTTTATAAAAAAGGGCCCCAATTTTATCAAAATTTTTATAGTTACAAAAGGCTCCGAAAAATAAGTCTTGCTTTAGGTAACTAAGCATATTTTTGTTTCTCGGGCCGGCTGTCCTTCCAGTTCTCGGGACACGGTATTCAAGACTTTTGTCCCGTGTCTAAATTTCGGATTTTAAGTAAAAATTCGTCTCCCAACCTAAAATTATTCAAAGGAAAATTTAAGACGTGTTGTCCCGAATCATTCTGAAATCCATTGGTATCTGTCCTTGATGGTTATAGTTGAAATCTTGACCAGGGGAAGTTGAACTTTCATTTTAGTGACAATATCTTTGTGGTAATCTCGGGTAGAGCCAAGATTTTTTGTTGGGAATTTTTCTTTTGAGTTAATTGTATTATAAACCTCAAACAGTATAAACTTGATATTAATTTTTTAAAAATTAATCACACTACCTGAAAGTGTAAAACAATAAAATATGTGTTTTGTTTTTTTAAGAATGTTTAATCGTATAATTGTTTCATACAAATATATACAATCGGTAAAACTGAACTGAAGAAAAAAGTAAGAAGTAAAACTGATTTTTCCCTGAATTATCTAACGAAAATATTTTCGCGTTCATGCAGTTACCTACCCAGTTGTACACGGCACTGGTAAATTTGAGCTACTCAATATTTTTGTCTTTATAATATGTAATATCAGATACTAACTAAAGATTATCAATTTATCATGCAGTTATACACCATAACCACAATTGTGTTAGCGTTGCAGTGCATATACTATGATTACTTTCTTAGTTGGTGGAATTCCACTCAAAATGAACCCAATGATCAACTGGTACCAAAGATATTAAACCCCCTTAGTGAAATACCTACATTCTTGATTATCTTAATCCCTAATTAAGTGAATATAAATTGTTATTTACTCTCTAACCAGGTAAAAAACGACCAAATGTTTCTAAACCCGAACACAAAATATCAACATATGCCAACTACAGACGTCCCCAATGAAGTACCTCGTCGAAATGAATTTTACTACATGTAAGAATGTTGTAAAAAAAAGTGAATCAATAAATTGGAAAAATTAACTTATAAAGTTACCCTTTATTAATAAAAAATCAACATTAATTATATTCTGATTTCTAATTATTCAGATCAGCAAGATCTTTAGCAGGAAGTGTTACACCACCAATTCATTGCTCATACATGATGGCTAAAAGTGGTCCTTGTACTTTAGAGTGTTACGATTCTGATTCATTATCTGAAGATGAAACTATTCCAACAGCTACTACTCTTCCGGCTAGGATCCCTAGTCTACCCCGAGCAATTCCTCGTCCAGTAAGTTCATATTTCTTATCACATATGTATATGTCTATATGCCTACTTGCTTGGAGCGAATTGAAAGGTTAAAATAAATTATCCGTTTTTTGTGTTACACTACGTACCAACTAATTAGGGAATTCAAAATTATGTTTAGGCAGGATATGGAACTTTTCTTGCTGCTGCAGTAAATTTTCCAGGCCGAAGCAACGCTTTAATACTAAAGGTCTCCAATTCAATAATTTATTAATTGCGTAGATAATTAGTATTCCTTGTAATGTAAATGAGATGAATATAAATAATTACAACAGGAACAAGATTTTGGTGGGAATGCTTATGGACAATGTTTAGGATGGTTAATGGCTGTGATTTATATGGGAGGACGGATTCCCCAGATTTGTCTGAATGTGAGTATTAACAACATTACATTGTGTAAACTGAATTCAAATATAATTAACAATACATGATCTTTAGTTACTCGAGCTGAGCTGAGTCAAGATAATAACATTTCAATTCCTTTTGTGATTTTTGTAACAATTTTTCATGTTTCTAATGTTTTTCTTTGTGCATGATTTGAACAGATTAAAAGAGGGAGCGTGGAGGTATGGTACACGAAGAAAACTTTTTATATATTGCATTAAGATGAAATTTAAGTTTTGTGCCATCTAATTCTTTTGATTCTGTTTTACAGGGTTTGAATCCACTTATGTTCGTCTTTGCTCTAATTGCCAATGTTACTTACGTTGGAAGGTTCTCTCTCTATCTTTTTTTGGAAAATTTGCTATAAATTAAATATTTATAGCGCTATTTAATATTTTTTGGAAAATCAGTAAATTAGACATATTCTAGAAAATGAACATCAAAGTCCACGTATAAAAAAATATATAAAATAATTTTTTGCTTGTTATATAAGAATAGTTTTCTTATTTATAAATTAGTTTACCCAAAAATGAAAAATGAAAAATGAAAGAATCATGTCTAAAATTATTTTAAATATTTAAATAAAAATTTAGAATTTTTCTATGATCTCTTAGCCTCAAATATAATATAAAGAAAAAGAAAAATACATATTAATAGTCATTTGTGAAAATACTTCTACTATATTTTATTTTTTGTTAAACACTACTAATTATATGTCAAAAATTTAGGTTATCAAACACATATTAGTCCATTCCAAAAAAAAAACACATAATAACGTTTACTCTTTCCGTCCATTTTTGTTTGTCCATTTTTTTGGTGCACAAAAATTAAAAAGACCATTTAATACTCTACCTCTTTATACAAATGCCTTTAATTAATATACATGATATTATTTATTACTTCCTCCATTCCTTAATAATTGACTCTTTAGCCTATATAATTTATTCCACAATATATGTCACATTTCAAGTTTTAATACAAACTAAATGACCTTTTTCTTTTTTTATCCTTATTCTTAAAATCTTTCAATTTTTTCTTTCTTAAAAGTAGGAATATTTTAGTCATATTAAACTAATTTTTTCCTACTTTTTAGATTCCTTAATATGTATAAAAAGCTCTAAAGAGTCAATTATTAAGGAATGGAGGAGTACGCTACATTTTCTTCTATTTAATTAGAGGTAATATTGGAAAAAATAAAGAAAAAGTGTCTTGGTAATATTACATGGACAAACAATATTAGACACCTTTTTTTTAGAAAATGAGACAAATAAAAATAAACAGAGAGAGTAATATTTTTAAAAGATCAATGCGAGAGATGTTAACATTAATATTTATCTGACAAAGTCCTACCAAAATAACCATTTAAATAACTATTTATGTGGGAACAAAATATCAATCTATTTATGTGAATGATTACTATTTAGACATTATGTTCTAATTACTCTAATTCCATTATATTCAAATAATTAAAATTTAATGGTATCATTAGGTAAAACTAAAGAAGTTTTGTATTTTATCCTACATACGAATACCAATGAAAAATCTATGAGTTTACTTGTCATCTAACTAATGTACAATTTGATATTTAGTTAGTGAATACATAATATCCAATTCACGAGTTTGCAATTCAGACTAGTATAAAGTTATTTCAACTAATGATATTTGAAGTAATTTTTTTCTATTTATAAATGCGTATGTGAATTTAAAAATATTGAACGAAAATTTATAAATAAACATACTCTATATATTATTAGCAATAATTTATAAAATTATTATAAAGTCACAAGAATTACCGAGATTATATTAAACTGAGATATAAAATTATATTTAGAAAATAGAATCGAAACCCTCCACTTATTTTTTAAGGTTTAGATTTTTCTAATTATAAGGGTATTTGACATATTTCTAAACTAGTTCATAATTTGACATATAGTTTTTATTTAAAATATTAAAAATCTTTTTATAAACTCACGACTTATAAAAACTTACATCAAACTAATATAAAATAATAGAATTTGATTTTATATTTTTATATTTTTCCGTTCTCTTTAATAACTATACATTTTAATTATAATAATTGGATATCCTATTTACTAATTACATTCAGATCATTTTAATACCAATGACCTCTATTCAACCATTTTTTATTTTGTTGGCTAATCATCTCTGTCCATGTATTGATGGAAAGTGATGCTCAAACGCACTAAACCGACTAGGTTGATTTTTAGCTGGCCTTTGACTTTGTGAGCTAGGTGCCTAGGTTAATACCTATATATATATATATATATATATATATATATATATATATATATATATCCTCTTAAACAATTTATTTATACTCGTCCAAAAAATAACAATTTATTTATACAAAAGTTTTTTAGCTTCTTCCTCTTCACGCATGCATATACACACATACATACACACATACAATTTGCAGAAAAAAATCGTTGAATTATCAAAATCGAACAAGCCTATATATATTCACATTCATATATGCATATATAAGCACAAACTCTATATATTATGTAAAAAAAGTCCGCAAAAAGAATCACACCACCAAACACAAATTAGGAGAAGACACGAAATGCATTTCAAATGCATTTCAAATTCTATAATTTGGTATAAGCAATGTCTTATTTTGTAGTTAAACACCTAATTCTGTAATTATTTGGTAAAATTCGGGAAAGGCCAAGAAAGATCGTTACCGACAATACATCAAAGAAGACGAAGAATTTTGTTTATAATTTATATAAAAAATATAAATTTTATAACCTTGTTTAATATTAAAAACACGAGGAAAAAGATATATGAACTTGATAATAATAATGTGTTATCACAAAAAAAAAAAATCATTTACTTTTCCTATTTTGATAGTATCCAATAATTTTAATAGATATTTTTATAGGAAGAAATTGATTATAAATATATATATATATATATATATATATATATATATATATATATATATATATATATATATATATATATATATATAAAGTTTTCTTGGTGTTTAATAGTTTGAAAATAGTTTGAGTGTGATAGATTATTTTATTTTCTATAAGATTTTTTTAAGGTAACTTAAATTAACAATTTTAGTCAGGATAGCTTTTTAATATGGTATTTTTGAGTTGTAATAAAGTATTTGTTTATTTTTAGACGGGTGTAAATCGATAATATTTTCAGGCTCGTTCAATTTTTTTTTACTTTCTAAATATATTTTATATGTAATACTAGGGCTGCACACGGGTCAGTTAACCGATTCGAAGTGTCTAACCCTAGACCCAATCCGAGTATATCGGATTTTCTATATTAAAACCCAAACCCTATATTTTTTTGGAAACTGCGCGGGTTGGGTTAGGGCGGGTAGGGTCGGATTTGGGTCGGTTTCGTGTTTGGTCAATGCAAAGTCAAAAAACAAAAATAGTGTATTCTAAATTCGTTACATATTTCCATAAATAGTAAGTTTCCAAAAATAGAAACTTACTATATATAGTAAGTTTCTAAAAATAGTAAGTTACTGAAATCATATTACAAGTTTACAACCCTGGGTTTTAATATGTTTGCCCACATAATATACAACTTAGTGACTTACAATTACAAAAATATACAACATTTCATTCAAAATACATAAAATGCAACCTCTATTGTGCAAAATAGATAAAGTTGTACAAAATTGGGTGCATTTTTTCATTATTTCCAAAAATACTCAAATTCCTTCAACTGACCTGCAATTTTTCAATACAATGTACAAGGAAAAGGTTACAAGTTTGCCTCAGATTCTAATTTCATCATTGGCAAGTTTAGGGACCACTTAGGGACAAGGGATAAGGGACATCTTTTGAATCTTACAAGTTAGTAAAATCATAACTAAAAGGTTGCCAACTCAACCTTGTATTCCTCATAGGATCATACATTCATACATGTATTTAAGTGTAATCATGGGATGAGAATTAGGGAGATGCAAATCAAATTTAGTTGAAAACTGAACTAACTTGTAACTTTATAAAAGATTCATTACTTTATACCTTAGGTTATTGGTTACAAATGTGTTAAAGTGGTCTCAGGGATGGTCACACTCAACTCATCCAAGCCAAAATAACCTGTCAAAGACAAGAAATGAAGAAATAACACTAAGTCAGAATCAAAAAAACAAAGGAAATATTATATAAAGTAATAAATATTGAATTATACCTAATTCAGCCTTCAAATATTCAATAATTTTCTTAGAAGAGTTAAGATTAATAGGTAGTGTAGATTTCAACCAATTTTGAGTACAAATCAAAGCCTCAATTGTACTTGGTGATAGGGAATTTCTAAATTGACCAATTACCGTACCACTTGTGTTAATGGCAGATTCAGAAGCTACTGTTGAAACAGGGACATCTAGTACATGCTTAGGCATCTCAGAATGGTGTTTAAATCTCACAAAACTTAATTTTCACCAACTCAAAATATCAAAAGAATCTGTCATTTCCTCAACCTCTTCATTGAGGTATTTTGAAGTTCATTGCCCTTTACAATGTTTTTTTCAGCCATAAAAGATTGAAACGTGCCCCCAAGCACACTATTTAATTCAAGGTTAGTCACTTCAAGACCAGAACTGGATCCACTAGTTCCAGGAGCAACTGGTTTTGAATAGCAAGCTAAAAGCCTTGTTAAGACATCATTAACTTCTGCAAGCAACTCAGTAGCTTGAGTTGGGAGTACATAAAGTTGAAGTAACAAGTAGGGTATTGTAATTTTTTCCTTGGATCTAACACAACTATAACATATAGTAATACGTTAATACTTTGGATTCCCCAATATTTCAGAAACTTTTCCCTCATTTTTATATCCATTTCCTTCAAAACTTCATCATCTGATCCACACAATTTCTCAATTTTCTCCCATATTATAACTATTTCATCAAAGAAAAGGTTTGAAGTAACAAATAAAGTTCCAGAAAACTTCTTGGTAGAGTTGTAAAACAATCTCAAAAACTACACAAAACAAGCTGCATTTTGACAATCAACAAATGTAGTTTTAGGTCTATCAATATCATTAACAAAGAAGACCTTAGAATTATCATCATGCTCACCTATTAAAGAAAACACACTTTCAAACTTAATTTCAAATTCTAATATTTTGTAAGTTGAGTTCCATCTAGTAGGGACATCAAGGCTTAATAGGGCCTTAGATTCAATACTACAAGTAGCCATAGCTTCTTTAGATGAAGTAGAGCGAGATGGAGAAGACCTTACACACCTTACCGCTTCTTGTATATATTTTATAGAATTATCCAACTCAGTAATACCTTCCTTCACAATCAAATTCAAGATATGTGCGCAACACTTAACATGCAGAAACTCATTATTCAAGATGGTTTTTGGTTTAGTTGCTGAAACTTTAATCAAGTATTTAACGGTAACACTGTTAGAAGAGGCATTGTCAACTGTAAGACTTAAATAAGAATCAAGATCCCAATCTCTAAGTATTGATTCAACAACTTCTCCAATTGTTTCACCCTTGTGATCCTCAACCATACAAAAACCAATGATTCTTTTTTGTAGTTTCCATTCGCAATCAATATAATAGGTTGTAAGACACATGTAACTCAGATTATAATTAGAAGTCCAGTGGTCATACTAATCATTATAACCTTCAATATTTTTTTTCAACTTAATCTTTTCCTCACCATAGAAGGACATACATTTCCTCATAATTGTCATCCTTGATGGGATTTTAACATATTTGGGTTGCATTACATTACAGAATCTCATAAATCAAATGCCCTCCACAAATCTGCATGATAACTCGTCTAAAATAACCATTTCAACTAATGCTTTAGTACAAGCCTCAGCTAAAAACATGTAAGATACAACACCACCACCAACCTCTTCTCTTTTATATATTAACTCAGTTTGTCCAGTTTCTACAGGGGGATAGATACTTTTTACGTCTCCTATGATTTATATGATTAAGCATGTTTGTAGTACCATGTGTCTTAGAATTAGCTGTATAAGATACTTCACAGTATTTACAAACACCTCTCCTAACATTTGCCTCATCAATGATTTTAACCTTTTTAGCTACAGGGGGTTTGTCCCCTAATGGGGCTGGATGTTTAGGTGTAGGGGAATTACCATTAGCAGTTACATTACCCCCCCTGAGTTTGAGTTGGAGAAGTAATATCAGTAGATGGATCATTTTTAATATCTATTTCACAATTATTTCTGAAAAAAAAACAAGAAGCAAATGTCAAGACATATATATATATATTGGTACCCTTAGTAAAGTAGTGTTGAAACAAAAAGAAGTTGAATATATTATATGATGATTAAGTGTTCTTCAATGAACATATAGTGAAATTCCCACTGATTTCACTAAAATGTTCATTAAATAACACTTACTCATTATATAATATATTTAGTTTCTTAGTGTTTCAATTACACTAAGAAAATATTTGTATTCAAATAGGTTTTATTTGATTAGTCAAGTGACAAACACTTAAAAAATTTAATAAGATTGTTCAAGTGTTATATCACTTCACAAATCAAACTAAACCTATTAATACATTTATTTCCTTAGTGAAACATAACTAAGTCATATATATATATATATATATATATATATATATATATTGATTAAGTGTTCTTTAATGAACATTTCAGTTAAATCCCCTTTGATTTCACTACAGTGTTCATTAAGAACACTTAATCCATATCTGTATATCTCATATCCGTATTCTACATTAGCTAATCAATACAAAAACCTACTGGATGTTTGAAAAATATGTATTTTTGAAAAACTAAAAGATACACAAACAAAACCGAAGAGTGAAAGAGTATTACCTGAAATAGGAATAAGAAAAAAGCATTAAGCAACCAAAGCTAATCCACTTTCATCTCATATATTCGAATACATGTTATTAGTAAATACAGAGACATTAGAAATCATTATCCATTTCAATACACATAACACAATAACTTATAAATGAACAAACATCACAAGTGTTTGAGAAATAATATTTGCGTTTAATTTTGACAAATCAGAAACTATAAGTATATCAAAGTATCAAGCAACCCGGAAACAATATCAAAATCCACTGATACAGGTTTTAAAACTCAATCCTTTTCAAATCACATTATTTCCTTTTTATCTCAAAATCAAACGCAAATAAAAAGTATTAGTGTTTATTTTTTTTAAATACAACATCATTACTCAAGCAATTGATTAACAACACATCAGATTAAATATACACAGAGATTAGGGTAAAGCACATAATACCTGAACAAAGGGTTTTTTTATTTAAGATGACAAAAGACCAAAGTCGTTCCTTTAAGGCTTTTATAGGCCTCTTCTAACCCATCATCATCAAGTAATCAAGCATAAAAAAACACGCATACAGCTTAACCACGGTAAGATTAACCAACTGCGCTAGCAAATATCGAAGATCACTCAAGTAATTAATGCGACCCAATAATTTAGGTAGAGAGTGTTTAATGCGGTGTACTTGGCCCCTCTAATGACCGGCGGGATTTGACGAAAATGGAGAAGAAGAGACAGTTAAAAGGGGCTAGGTCTTAGGGTTGTGCCAGAGAAGACGAAGATTGAGAGAGAGTGTGTGCGTGAGATTGAAAGTGGGGCGTGTAAGATACACGCTAAAGTAATGAATTGCCTTTTCGGATTTCCAAAGGGTTATCTAATATCTGTTTTGTGTAATACATGTGTATTATATATAAAAAGTTATACTCAAAAAAGGTTCGGGTTGGGTACCCGTGGTTTTGGGTGACCCCAACCCGTAAACCGACCCAAAAATTAAAAAAAAATTTCAACCCTAATGGGCGGGCATGTGGACGGGTACGGGTTTTTTGGGTCGGATGGGGTCGGTTTATTCGGATGAACGGGTTTTCGGATCCGTTTGTGCAACCCTATGTAATGCAAGGTAGATTTAGGAGGTTTGTCAATGAAATTAATATACAAAAGGGTATATAGCAGGTTTGGTCTTGACTATTACAGTCCTTAGCGAAATTTTAAAATAGTCTCTCATCTAACAAAATAGATATATAATAAAAATTAACATAACTTACAAGTTTGGTTAACTTTAGTCATGAATATATATAATATTATCCATATACCATATATTAATATAAATTATTATACTTATAATATAATGATGAAGAAGATAATTTTTCTGCATAAACTGAGAGGATATTTGGTAAGGCTGAACACCAAAATCAAAAACCATGTAACTAGCTCTCAAGTGACGCCCGACCTCATTAATTAATATATACTCTTTTCCTAGTTAATATACTACATTTCAACTTTAAACCTGAAACCAGACCGTAAGCATCGTTTTATTAACATGGATTCCACGTTATATTTTGAGAATAATAATATTTATGGACAGATTTTGGGTTCAAAGTCAAAAACCCACAAATTCCAACCCATTATTTTAAGTTCGTTGATTGCATATATTAAATAGTTTTATAAGAAAACAAATATCAAACATATTACCATTTTCTTTGTCAAAATTTACTTTTGTTCGATGTTGGAGAAAAAGCAAGTAAATACATTTTATATTAACAAGTCGCTTTTCATAAGATATATGCATAAACCTAGAGATATCAATGCGGCATAGGGTTAAGGTAGAAGTAATACTTTACACCAGAAAAAAATTCTTTTAAGGACCATTCTTATCAGCTCAACTCTCCTAACATACACTACTGGAATTCGCTTGTTTACCGACGACACGTCTCGTCGGTAAACACCGATAATTCGTCGCTAAACGTGATTAGCGACGACGGCTCGTCGCTAACACGTCGTTCCTAGAAATTGGTCGGTAAATCAAGACTTACCGGCGATTGGAGCAGTGTTCGTCGGCAATCTTACCGACGAAACGACGTCGTCGTTGATTGGTAAGGTTACCGACGGCAAGCCTCGCCGGTAATATGTATTTTGTTTTTCTTTTTTTTTCCGTGCCGATAATTGAATTTCTTTATTCTTTTTTTTATATTCAATTTACCGACAAATATTAGCGACGAAACGTTGTCACTATTTTTTTTTCTTTTATTTAATTCAGGATTAAATAATTATATTTTTCTAGTAATTAACGACGACATTCAAATGATGAATGTCGTCGTGAATTAGTGGAATGTCGTCGGCGATTTAATTTTTTTTTTTTTTAAATTTTAAAATTCAATTTTTTTTTTTTACAATTTTAAATTACATTTGATTTTGATTTTGTTTTAATTATTTTAGTTTTGATTTGAGTTTTGTTTTTATTATAAATATAATACGAATAAAATTCAATAATTAATAGAAAAACCCGAATCATAACTAAAACCGTAAAAAAAGTCTTACATAAAGTCAAATGTAGTCAACATAATTTAAACACACCAAACAAAAGTCTTAAAAAAACCCAATCAAAAGTCAAATTCTTACAAACCAAATAAAACGTAAATAAAAACCAACTCATACTAAGCATCATCATCATCATCTTCTCGTTCCTCGGGACTCCTTCTCGGGGGCGGCTGGGGGGGCTGGGGGTGGGCGATCGGGGCTAGTCCTTGAGCCATCCTCATACCATTTAACGTATCGAAGAGCGTGTCCGTTAAGCTCGGAGGCTGACTCGACTGGCTCGAAGAAGCAGTGGGCCTGGTCGATGTGGAGGATGGATCTGGTATAGGCTCAAGTCCTTGTTTTACTCGAATCTCGTTCATGCCCGCGAACATCGCCTTCAGTAGCTCCTCGCTCGCAGCATCGGCTTTTGTTTGTTTCCGTGATTTCTTCCGGACAGGTCCAATGGTAGGCACCCAGTGTCTTGTCTTCGGTGGGGCCATGACCTCCATAATGGTCTCCAAAATCGCATCCATCTGCTCCTCCGTAGTAATCTCGGTGCCCTCGGCTGCAGCCTCCACAACCTTCTTCTGCATCTTCTCCCGTAAAACAGCCTGTAATTATATTTAATTTTAAAATAAATTAGTTTTATATCAAATAAAGTAAAAAATAAAATTACTAAGTAATTAAAAAGAAATACTTACACTAGCTTTTTCTAATCGCGCGTCCCGATAGCTGTCACTAGCCGAATCGTATGCAAGATGATCGAAGTAGCCGCTCAATGGAGGAAGCTCCATCTCCTCTTGGGTTTCTTCGTCCGTGAAAATCATCGGCTCCTTCGTCACGGTCTTAAGCGTCCCCTATACAGTTTTTAATACCAAATATTAAATAACTAAACATAAATAAATTATTAAGATACTAAATTATATTTTTATTAAATGTAATTATACCTCCATAATAACCTCCCTAGTCTGGGATAGGTTCCGAGACCCAGCCCTACTCGCACTAGTCTGCTGCTCCCGGTTTTTCCGATTAATCTCCGCCTGAGCCTACAAATAATAAACAAAAATAGTTATAAATCTAATAAATAACGAAAAATAGTTGTAATAAATAATTTTTTTTTGTTACCTGGGCATTCAGATCGTCCCAATTCTTCTTCGCAATAGCCCAATACTCGGGTTTAACATCCGGGGGAGCGAGACCGTTGTTGTAGTAATCCGACTTCAAGTCGGATTTCCATCTCCGATAGCAGGCCGATTGCATACTGGTCAACTTTTCGCAAATATCCTCCCAGTCACCTCTTCTCCTCCACCCCTCCACGTCAAAAAATTCTTGAAGACGGCTGTAAATACCCCCTATCCGACCTTCGGGGACCTCTATCCACTGTTTGTAAATGGGGGGTACAAATTCTCGAACCGCGTGCCCGATGACCTGACCCACGTGTTTATAGTGGGGGCCCACTATATTCCACGTCTTGTCGATGACGTAGAATTCGATCGGTATGGGCCACCCAACTCTCTTAAGCGTCTCTTGGGCGGTTCGGATAGAGGTGGTGCTTCGGGGTTTCCGAAGTCTTCTCTTCGGATTTCCTGTTAAATTGAGTATAATTTATTAATTATTTATTCGAAAAAAAATCAAATTTATGAAATAAAAATGTATTATGTATTTTTACCTGAAGGTTGGTCGCAGTCTTGGAGTCCCCGATTAGGACCCCTCGGGGGATCGCTTCCGAATCCATCACCATCGTGACCACGTCCCATAACATCAGCCATCTACAATTTTGGAAATTACTTATTAGTCCCTATAGTATAATTAATTATAAATAAGCCCTTATACTTTTTAATATATTGCAAAAAGGTCCCAATTTTTTCATATATTGCAAAAAAGTCCCTATATTTTCATATATTGCAAAAAAGTCCCTATATTTTTCAACTATACATTTTGGTCCATTTTTCATTTAATCATACAATTTTAATATATTGCAAAAAGGCCCCTATATTTTTCAACTATACATTTTGGTCCAATTTTCATTTAATCATACAATTTTAATATATTGCAAAAAGGCCCCTATATTTTTCAACTATACATTTTGGTCCATTTTTCATTTAATCATACAATTTTAATATATTGCAAAATGGCCCCTAAATTTTCAAACTATACATTTTGGTCCAATTTTCATTTAATCATACAATTTTAATATATTGCAAAAAGGCCCCTATATCACATAACAAGTCAAAATCTCTGAAAATCATATCGTAAACATATCATACACAATAAACAATGCAAAAATCCTATCAAAACCCTAGTTTTCTTTCAAAAATCATAAAATTCATCATTCTGTTATGTTTTTAATTCCAAAAATATACTAAACAACCTAAAATAACATCATCAAAATTCGGAATATGCTAAAAACATCATTACAATCATAAAAAAAATCAATCCAAAAAACCCAAAAAAATAAAAAAGCAAAATAAAATCGAAAATTGTTACCTGTTACGTGGATAATGTGTAGTTTTCATCCATGAATCCATGCCAGAAACAAGGAAACAAAAAACAAAACAAACAAAAAAGATATTAGAAATTGAAATTAAAAATTAAAAATTAGAAATTGAATGGTGTTTATGGAAGGATTAAGCTTACCTTGTTGTTGGATTTGTTGTTGTATTGCCTCGGAATGGATTGAAATGGGAGGAAATGGCGTTTTTTGGGTGTAATTTTTGTGGTGAGTGAGGAAGAAATGAGCTCGGTTAGGTCATATAGAAACAGAAATTACCGACGACACGGGTCTTCGTCGGTAATCTTTAGTTATTCGTCGGTAATTTAGGACACGTGGCCCACTTCGTACACACGACGCTAGCGTGTCCTTGATTACCGACGACAGGGTCGTCGCTATTCGAGCATATTCGTCGCTAATTTTCGTGGGCGGGAAACTTGACCGCCCATGTTGGCCAATGAAAATTTTTGGGAAATATCAGCGACAAAAAAGAGGTTGTGTTTCGTCGCTAAAAATTACCGACGACATTCATATGTTGATTGTCGTCGTTAAGTAGATGCATGTCGTCGCTAATTTTTTTTTTTTTTTTTTTAGTTTTTCTTATTGTTTGTGTGATTCTCCTATTACATATTTATTTATTTTTTCCATTAAATTTTCTTCAATCTTAAACATTGGTGTGTTTGGTGATTTTGGGAGTCAAACTTGAGTAAAGTGATAATGTTTGGTGATTTTGGTCAACTATATGAGTCAAACTTGAGTCGAGTGATAGTGTTTGGTGATTTTGGTCAACTATAGGAGTCGAGTGATAGTGTTTGGTGATTTTGGTCAACTATAGGAGTCGAGTGATAGTGTTTGGTGATTTTGGTCAACTATAGGAGTCAAACTTGAGTCGAGTGATAGTGTTTGGTGATTTTGGTCAACTATAGGAGTCGAGTGATAGTGTTTGGTGATTTTGGTCAACTATAGGAGTCAAACTTGAGTCGAGTGATAGTATTTGGTGATTTTGGTCAACTATAGGAGTCGAGTGATAGTGTTTGGTGATATTTGTCAACTATAGGAGTCGAGTGATAGTGTTTGGTGATTTTGGTCAACTATAGGAGTCGAGTGATAGTGTTTGGTGATTTTGGTCAACTATAGGAGTCAAACTTGAGTCGAGTGATAGTGTTTGGTGATTTTGGTCAACTATAGGAGTCGAGTGATAGTATTTGGTGATTTTGGTCAACTATAGGAGTCGAGTGATAGTGTTTGGTGATTTTGGTCAACTATAGGAGTCGAGTGATAGTGTTTGGTGATTTTGGTCAACTATAGGAGTCAAACTTGAGTCAAGTGATAGTGTTTGGTGATTTTGGTCAACTATAGGAGTCGAGTGATAGTATTTGGTGATTTTGGTCAACTATAGGAGTCAAACTTGAGTCGAGTGATAGTGTTTGGTGATTTTGGTCAACTATAGGAGTCGAGTGATAGTGTTTGGTGATTTTGGTCAACTATAGGAGTCGAGTGATAGTGTTTGGTGATTTTGGTCAACTATAGGAGTCAAACTTGAGTTGAGTGATAGTGTTTGGTGATTTTGGTCAACTATAGGAGTCGAGTGATAGTGTTTGGTGATTTTGGTCAACTATAGGAGTCAAACTTGAGTCGAGTGATAGTATTTGGTGATTTTGGTCAACTATAGGAGTCGAGTGATAGTGTTTGGTGATTTTGGTCAACTATAGGAGTCGAGTGATAGTGTTTGGTGATTTTGGTCAACTATAGGAGTCAAACTTGAGTAAAGTGATAGTGTTTGGTGATTTTGGTCAACTATAGGAGTCGAGTGAAAATTCAAATTCAAATACAAATAACAAAAAATACAAATAGTCAAATAAAGTTATCAACTAGTCAGTTTCATATCCACTGTCAACTATAGGCTCACCATCACTATCAAACTCAATATGTTCTTCGTCTCCATATTCTTCCCACGTGTCATCCTCCATTTCCTCGTTCTCAACAGTACTAATTTCAAAAGGCAATTGAATACGAAAATGAGATTGGTCAATCTCGACCTCCTCCGTAGTTGCCAAGTTCATCATAACGGTCAAATTACCAGGGTTAACCAAAGGTATTGTGATTCTCTCATTGTTGGTAGGTAATGATTCCGAACCCCATAACTCGGGACTCCATCCATGCCGATCATTTATTTCCCAAACGGCCTTCCATTCTTTCGATGTTTTCTTTGCACGAATCTCGTCAATGTAAAACACTTTCTTTGCTTGCGATGCTAGAATGTATGGTTCGTTTGGCCAATCAACGCTTGCTGTGTTGATAAAGGTTACCCCGTGTTCTATCCTTGATTCACTCTTCTTGTACCACTTACATACAAATATAACAACCGAGCACCCTCCAGTGTATGTTAGCTCCAAGATTTTCAATAATTCGCCGTAATATGGTGACCCATCAAACATGACGCATACACCGTAATCTTGCGTCACTCTTTTTTCTCCTTTACTCTTTGTTATCCACTTTACACCGTTCACAACACATGAATCGTACATATGCACCGCACCATAAGGCATGTTTGCCAATGACACTATCTCAGGGGTAGCTAACGGATCACCACGGGATTCCATTCCATGAACCTGTCATTAAAAAAACATGAGATACATTGAAAATAAAAAGAATACTATTTAAACCAATGTTACATACCTTATCCAAAAACCAATCCTTAAACATTTGACGGTGCATATAATCTATTTCGTCAGTCGTTCCCGAAAGTGTGGATCTGTGTTCACTATAATTGAAATGGTATATAAATAAGTCATTATAAATATATAAATATATAAATATATAAATATATAAATATATAAATATATAAACATATAAACATATCAATAACAACGTTACTTACGTCCTAAATGTCTCGATTTCGTCGCAATTATTCAAAATATAATAAATGACGTGCTCCTTATCCTTATACGCTAAAGCACCAGATACTTTCTTGCCAACTGGAGTACACTGGGACTTGAAAACGGATAACTCTCTATGCACTGGCGGTGGTTCGTTGTATCTGCCTGGATCGTTGAACTTTGTTTTTTCTTCACTAAGGTACCTATAAATATATAAATATAAAAATATATATATATATAAATAAATAAAGATATAAATATAAATAACAATGTTGAACTTTGTTTTTTCTTCACTAAGGTACCTGGATATGAAATTCAACGTCTCTTCCGCCACGTAACCCTCGGCTATTGAACCCTCTGGTCTAGCGGGGTTTCGAATATACTCTTTCAACTTTTTTAAATACCTTTCAAATGGGTACATCCACCGCATTTGAACCGGGCCCCCTAGCAATGCTTCATCATACAAGTGTATCACCAGGTGGATCATTATGTCAAAAAATGCAGGAGGCAGAATAGTTTCTAGTTTGCACATTACTTCAGCCACTTTTGCCTTACCGGTTAACAACTGTTTCCTACTCAAATTCTTGCTACAAACAACTCTAAACACGTTCGCTAAGCCAATTACCGCATCGCTAATCGGCTTATCCTCTACAAGACCTGGAAGACAACAAACAAAGAGATATTGCATCATAACATGACAATCATGCGATTTCATTCCAATAATCTTTCCCGTATCAATGTGAACATTATTCCTCAAACTAGACGCGAAACCATCTGGAAACCTTTGTGCCCGTAACCACTCGAGAAAAATCTTCCTCTTCTCCGCTGATAACGTATACTTTCCTCGCTTTAGTATCGTCTTACCTTCTTCGGATGAGATCCACAACTCCTTTCTAATCCCCAAATCCTCAAGATCCATTCGCGCCTTCACGTTATCTTTGTTTATTTTACCATCAACTCCTATAACCGTACCAAGCAAACTGTCGCACACATTCTTCTCGCAATGCATTACATCGATGTTATGTTTTAACAAATTTTCTGACCAATACGGTAAACGATAAAAAATACTCTTTTTTTTCCAGTTTGTCTCACGCGGCCCTGTTTTTTTTGTCACCTTGCCCCCGAAATCCTTGTGTTTACCGGGAAACACGATCGGAAGCCCATCTAGCTGTGTCTGAATACTAGCAGGACTATGTTTCCTCGGTGGGGCACGTTTATCGGTTTCCTTGTACGAAACCGTATCATCTCTGAGATCATGTTTGATAGGTAACCAACGTCTATGATCAAAGTAAACGACCCCTTTCCTCACCTTCAACGAAGGAGTGGAATCCATGCATTCTGGGCAAGCCATGTAACCTTGACCCGACCATCCTGAAGCGTATGACCGAGCCGGGTAATCATTGGTCGTGGACAACACACAAACCTTCATTAAAAACATTTGCTTCGTGTGGGCGTCATACGTATGGATACCTGTTCTCCACAACATGTCCAACTCGTCTATAATAGGGCGGAGAAAGACATCCATGTCCTTTCCGGGTGAGCGGGGACACGAAATTAACAAACAAAGCTGAAATGTGGTCTCCTTCATGCATGTCCACGGTGGCAAGTTGTAGACGGTCAATATGATAGGCCACATACTGTAGGAGTTGTTCTGCATGGAGAACGGACAAAACCCATCGAGTCCAAGGCCCAAATATACATTCCTAGGTTCACTGGCGAACTCAGGATGTAGCGCTGCAAATCTCTTCCAACTATCACCATCAACCGGATGACGCAACACATCTGGATCGGAACTTCTTCCGGTATGGTGCCATATCATTTCTTCAGCGGTGTGTTTCGATGCGTATAGTCGCTGCAATCTCGGAGCAATCGGAAAGTAACGAAGCTTCTTATGGGGTACTTTGTTACCCTTCTTCGGGTCATATCTTGATTCACCACATACTGGACAATTGTCAAGTTTATCATTCTCCTTGTAAAAGATTGCACAATCATTCAAACAAACATCGATAGTAACATACCCCATGCCCAAACTTTTAAGTTTCTTGTTGCATGCTTCGTAAGAATCGGGCAAGTTGTGAGGTTTCGGTAGAACACGACCAACCAACTCTAACAGCTCGGAGAATGATGTGTTACTCCACTTGTTCTTTACTTTTACGTGCATAAGCTTGGCAATGAAATTCAATGAACTCATCGCTGTACAACCAGGATATAATTCTGTCTCCAATTCTTCGAACAATGAATCAAAACTGTTTTGACTAGGAAGATGTGCGTCTCTCATTTCAATATCTCCCGGATGACCACCAACATAGTAACTTTGTCTCACATCCTCATAAACACGATGCATTTCGCTATCTATGTTTGGTACGTGAATTGTCTCGGGAATTACCACCTCGTTCTCGCCGTGCTTTGTCCAAACAAGATATGTTTTGTTGAAACCGTGTTTAAGAAGGTGGGCCCTAACTTCGTCGATGGGTTTTCGAGAGTAATTATTACACTTCGTACACGGACAAGACATGAAACCAGTGGTACAATCTTCATTTTTCTCTGCATATTCGATAAAACGAATAACCCCAGATACATATTCTTTCGTATAGTAATTAGTTGTATCGATCCAACTCTTATCCAAATCCGGATTCATCTCTTCGCAACAATTTTATACAACTAGACAAATAAAATATATAATTATTACAACCCAATTAAAAAGAAGAATAAAAATTACAACACAATAAATGACATAATAAAAATTACAAACCATTGAATGAATAAAAATTACAAACCATTGAATGAATAAAATTACAAACCATTGAATAAATAAAATTACAACACAATATATAGATAATAAATTTCATATAATTAATAAAACAAATAATAATATATGAACACAAAAAATTAAATACAACCAAACATGCATACTACAAGACATAATAATAAAAAAGTAAAGCAAATCACATGTAAATCATCAACCTAATCATGTCTAATTATAGCAACTAACACATATCAATTAAAAAAAATGAAAAAGCATGAAATTTCTTGAAAATACCTTGAATTAGATGGTTAAGAAGAGGATTGATGACCACAACCCACCTAGACAATGTACTAATACACCTAATCACATTATATATCAACAATTAAACACAATTCTAAAATAAAAATTAAATTTTAAAAACATGGAATTTCATGAATTTACCTTAAATTTTTTGATGAAAATGGATATTGATAATGCCCCACCTTGATTATGAACCCGGGAATGGTGCAAGACAAATTGGAGAATCAATTAGGATTCTAAAAAAAAATTCTGGGATTTTTTGGGAGAAATTCGGAGGTGTTTTTGGGTGTGTGTGGGTGTTTTATGAGATAAAAAACCTGCAGCCTTTAAAAATATATACAATAATTACCGACGACACGTAAATTCGCCGGTAATTAAAAAAAACTCGTCGCTAATTAAGGACGAAAAACGTCGTCGTCCTCATTAGCGACGGCAAATTTACGTTTAAAAAAAATAAAAATTCAAACCACCTAATTAACGACGAATTCGATACTTTTAACGACGGAGCTTTGTCGGTAAATATTAGCGACAACGTTGTCGTCGGTAAACAGACGAAATGTAGTAGTGATATGATAGTAATTTGTTAATCCTAATCATAAGTACTATCAACAAGTTTATTAACATTATTTGAGCACAATCTTACGGAATCGAGGAAAACTCCAAGATATATGACATGTAATTCACCTTCCTTAATGTGTAAAATATCTTAATATATCTTTGATCTTTCCTTAAAGCCTTTGAATAATCACCAAAATATATTTCACTTTTGTGATATTGATCAACAGTTCTGACAATCTTGAAAAAAGGATTAAAATATTACTTAATCATAGAGACTGATGAGCAATCTGCTTTAAGGAATAACGAAAAGTTATTAGAAAATATAATATGGTATATTTACATTTTTTGACATTTGAAAATTATTTATCTCCAAAAAAATTTATTATTATTTTAGTTGATAATTCCAACTTGTTTCACTACGAAACATTTTACTTTTCTCAATTAATTTTTGTATAGTAATTGCATGTATGAAATAAGTCTAAAGTTTTGTTCTATTAGTTTATTACCCAAAATCTTATAACCAGATATTTACTTTCTATTGGCTTTGATGTACAATAACATTCAGACAATGTTTCTTCATCATATTAATCAATTATCTTGTACAATCATATAATCATATTTATCGTTGTATACTACTATTTTGTTATCTTTCTTTTTTCATGTTTATAATTGCAGTATTCTGGTAAGAACTACTGAATGGGCGAAGATAAAAGCTAACATGCCATGGTTGCTAGATGCAATAGTATGTGTGGTGCTTGATTTTCTTGTATCCTTTATTTTTATAATTAAATATCTCTTATTTTCTTTATAAATTCATATATGGGTTTATCTTAACCTAAATGTAATATAAGATCATCCTTCAATATATTTACTACAAATATATCAAACAGAAGAGGAATCATCAACAACATCATCATGACCTTGAAGGATATATATAAAGTTGATGTTTTGGCGAAGCAAATAAAACTTCATTCTATTATCTTCATCATTTGACTTGTTATATTGTACCGTCTCTCTTTCTTAAATAACTACATTTTTAAATTGTGAACAATCATTTATTGATAGACATATTGTGTTACTTTTAAATATAATATCTTGTTACATATCATTAGATTATTTTTATCTTTCTCGAATTCATTTAAAATGTTGAGTTTATAATTAAGATGCTCAACTTGTTAAAAAGAAAATCATTCTTAAAAATTGGGCGGAAGGAATTATTTTTGAAGGGACAAAAAGTTAGCCTAATGTTTTTTAGTTCATGGAAAGTTAAACGTTTTATATCTAATTTGAAAAAAAAAACTATTTAAGGGTGACCGCTATCATAAGTGGCTTTAGTGACATGAGTGTGCTAGTTAAAGAACCACCTATTGGTCGCTATTGGTCTATTTTAGGCTTTAGCGACAAGCATTCATTGATAAATTATTGTTGTTATAGCTTAATCGATAATGATCTATTTTGGTGACCAAATTGTTATAGGTTTGTCTCCATCTGGCCTTAGGTCATTGTTAACCATAGTGTTATTTTAGCGAATAAGTATAAACAACGAATGTTTGTCGCTTAAACTAATATTTAATAAAAACCAGAAATCTTTTTAACGGCTAATGTTCGTTGCTAAAGGCTAATTTAAAAAAAATACAAAACATAAATCTAAATAACTCTTTTCCGGTTATATCACGTTTCGTTGGTTTATAACACAATAATCAACTATATAAAATTCAAATAATCAACAGAATACTGTAAATATACTTACATAATAGTGACGAATGATTATTACAAGGTAAACAAATTGATAATAGTTGGGGAACTAAAAATAGTTCATATATAAATATAGTATAACACAACAATCAAAGTTTAAAATAAATCGACTATTAATCTCGTGCATCATCGTCGGTATAGGCTTGATCGTCGCAAGTGGAAGAAGGATCATGAGTGGGTCCTTAGGATTGGGCGGGATTGTAAAATGGGAGACCTTTGTCGCCCATGACCCCGTTGATGTACATAAAATAAAGTCACTGAACACATTAAGCCCACATGTCCCCTTGTTCTAGATGTCGAGTTGGTGGGTCAGTCGACCCCCTGGTATATGAAGCATTTCTCATGTCAGCCACTATAGTGTCCATATGTCGAACTAAACCCTCAAATTCAGCATAATCAGGATTTGTGGATATTATTAACCTTTACCATTCGGCACTGGTCCTACGCTAGTTTTACAAACCCTGGATTCTCCCATTACTTTATCAGCAACCCAAATGGCAGAGTCGACCTAATTCTTCTTTGACAATTTGGTCGACATATGTGGAAAGGATGATGCAGCAGATGATGACGCAGCTTGCAAGGCTTACGTGAGTATATCTTCTCTCATCTTGTCGTCTTATAATTATTCTATGTTTATGATATAGTAGAGTATGTTATATGGTATTGCCAATTTAAATAGAGTAGTTGAAACTTACATCATAGGCACGGAAACGCTCGGTCCTCCACCTACCTCACTTAGAAGTATAACTATTATCACAGTAGTAATGTGCTAAAGGAGAAATCTCAATATCTTCAACATCTCCTTGTTGTTAAATAAAATAGTCGAGTTTTAACTTGGTAACCCAAAAATTAATAAAAAGCCAGCATAGTAGAAAAACCAATTACTTAAACATTTACCTTAAGCATCCTTTCTCGTGTCTGAGAAAGAGTGGCTAACCAATGTCCACTAGGCGCACTACGATTCACCCTATTTATATCCCTCGATTTGTCCTGGATGATTACAATATAGTTAGATCTTCATACAAAAACAATTTAAAAATACTAAACAATGCAGACCAAGAACCCAGGGGCTGCCAGTAGTTGCAAATCTTTTGCCAGATTTCTTGGCTTATATCATTTGGAATTGTAACATGGTCGTAGTACCTTTTTGATTTGGTATGTGTGGTTCATATACTAATACTACATATGTTCTCAAGGCGTCCTGATAAGCGTCCATAATTTGTCATAATCTGCTAGCCTCGGACATTAAAAAAATCCTACCTCCAATGTTGTAACAATTCTTTATTATATGATAACGTACGAAATCTATCCATAATTTTGAAAATGTATGTAAATGTGTAATTACCTATAGTCGGGCCCATACACAGTCTAGAAAAGTATCAGGAATATCACTCAACTAGGTAAAGTAGTATCACATGTAAAACCTGTATAGTTGCACCAATAACCCACATCACGTGCCGACCTTTCTGTGAGACCAGGTTCCATGTGTCATCTAACTCGCAAAATGTGACAGGGATCTCAACCTTGTGTTTCTACTTGTCCTTCTTGGTAGTTTTAAGGGTCACTTTGCCCTTTTTTCTTTCTCGTGGAATTTTCTGCGTGAAGTATAGACAATTAAACAAAAATGTTGTGATAATTATATTATATATAACTGAAGTTGCACAGAACGTGAGTAGATTACTAAGTCATGCGATGGATCAAAGTCATCACTGTCCCCCGCATGGGACTAGTTAGCTACGTCGGTCATCTGCATGGTAGTAAATCTATCACAAAAACTAATTCATATGCTACTAAATTAATATCCAATTTAAAAGTGATACAATGGAAGGAAATTCAAACAACAAAAACACATAATACAATAATCAAATATACTCCTTATTGGTACAACTATGATTTTCAATGAGATAGTCTCTCTTCCAAAAATCACCACACTCTTTGTGGTTTCCTACGTACTGCAAACAAATCTTACACTGATAAACTACTTGTTTCCTAGCCTTTTTTAGTTTCTTGGTTTGTATTTGCCTACCCGATGCAACCTCTTTGTCATGAAACAAAAATTAATGAACTTCTAGTTCCCATCCGCCCCTATCATAGGCATAAGACACTTCTGTGAAACACATCCTACATGTGCTTAGTCCATGATCTGGGAGTAGGGTGGGAAACTTCTGCACCCATGTTCGATTGGTGGCAGGATACTCTAGTGACCCCGATGTTTCTGCCATCTAAAGATAATTGTATTTATTAGTCTCTTTTATCATTATATAGGGCATTGCATGTAATATTTTCAAGGTATGGTGACCTTAAGTGGAATGTTAGGATACTATAAGACCCTAAATACAATAAAGTAATCTAGAGACCTATCTAAATATGTGTTATCATATTAAATTTAATTTAGAGACATAATAATTTTATTTTTCTTTCATGTTATAGAGATTTATAATTCAATTAAATTAAAACATAAGTGCCATTATGTTAAGGAGTTAAAGTTTTCAAAAATTACCCTAATGGCCCCTTTACTATGAATTTTTTTCCCTAAGTGTTAATACTATGACAAAATTGCACTATATGGCTCCTAATCATATTATAACATTATAGTGCACTATAATGGACATTATATAGTTCAAAATTTGCACAAAAGTCCTTGTATTATGAAAAAATAATACTAACTTACCTTCGAGTATTCAAAAATTGTAAAAAAGGTCCCTAAAAATTTGGAAATTGCAAAATAGGGGCCTATAACATTCGAAATTTGCACTCTGTATCCTCAATCCTTACACCACGGGGAAATAGCAATTTAAGTTCTTATACTATGAAAAATTTGCATTATATGTCCCTAACAAAAGTTTTACACTACATTACGCAATATAGTTTGGAATTTGCACAAAAATCCCTACATTACGCAAAAAATACTAACTTACCATTGAGTATTAAAAGAATTACAAATAATGGCCTCAAAAAATTTTAAAAAATGCAAAATATGGGCATATAATATTTTGAATTTTTCACATAAAATGAAAAATTATGCAAAAATCACACTAATTGACACTAGGTCATTCAAAAACTACAAATAAGGACCCCAAATTTCAAAAAATTAAAATATGAGCCTATAATATTCAAATTTTGCACGTAAAACTCAACATTCTGTAAAAATAACACTAATTAACACTTGATCATTCAAAAAACAAAATTAAGGACCCAATAAATTTAGGAAAATCCACTATAGGCTTGTAAATTAAAAAGTTCCATAATATATATCATCAGAAAATATGGAATTTAGACTATTAATGCCAAAAATAATTAAGAATTACACTATTGGCCCCTTTAACATTCAAAAATCACTAATATTAATACATATATACACATACACACATATAAATCATGTAATAAATAAACATATACATATAACTGCCATATAATCTTGAAATGTTGGTGAGGTGGTGGTAGGAGGAATACTTGACGGTGGAGTAACTTGGGATGGCGACGACGGAGCAGGATGTAAAGTAAGGAAGGCGATAGAAAAAATTTAGAGCTAGGTAAGAAAGTGAAAAATGAAATCTGTTCAGGTTATAATACTAAAAAGCAGTAGCGACTAACACGTCCTCACTAATCAAAATCATGTAATCACTAAATACGTCGACATATTTTTTTTACTAACTAAATATTGACATCAACGACAATATATGTTCTATCACCTTTTTTAGCGATAACAAACTAAATGTTGTCGTTATTAAATATGTGTAAAGGACCAAGTATTGTTCTCACTAAAGGCTTGGACACTAATAAGGTGGATGAAACAGTGTGAGTTAATAATTTAAGCCAAAATTACTAAAAAAATCCGTACGACATCCTAAAGGAGGGGAAGGGGGATCCCTATCTTCAGTACTCTATTTATATAAGAGGAATATACCTTTTTAGGCCTAAAATTTAAAAATAAGAATTTTAAGGGGCTAGTTACTTTTTATGTTTTTAAGGGCCTAACTAGGAATTTTCTGGTTAGGTTCACGTTTGTAGGGGGTACATACCCACTATTTTAATTTTTTGGAGGTAGATCCCCCTATTTTAATTTTTCAGGGGTAGACGCCTACCGTTTTTTAAGTTAAGTCCATATTGTTCAAATTCCAAATTGTCCAAGGCAGTCCAAATAAACAGGTTAGTCCAAAATAGGGGGTATATACCCCCTAAAATATCATTTTTACCCACTAAAAATCATGTTTACCCCTTCAATTAAATGGTTACCCCCTCAAATAGCAAAACGGGGGTTTATACCCCCTGAATATCTAAATTTGCAAAAAGCACCCCTGCAAAAAAAATTAAAAAAAAAATTAGATATATGAAACCAAATCGAGCGAGTAAACACTGCTGTTCCGGCGACAGGACCACTACCACCTCGCGCCACCTGCACAAACTCGCGCCACCACCAGCACCACCTTGCGCTACCAATACTTGCAGCAACAAAAAATGTCTACAAATCGACGAGATCTTAACAGATGGAAGAAGAAGAACCCTAAATAAAAAAACAGGGGGTTCGTACCCCCTAATTTTCCAGATCTGAAAATAAAAACCCACCAACTCGCGCCACCTGCACAACCTCGCGCTACCACCAACACCACCTCGCGCCACGAATACTTGTAGCAACAAAAATCGTCTGCAAATCGACGAGATCTTAACGGATGGAAGAAGAAGAAGAAGAAGAAGAAGGAAAACCAGCAGATCGGAGATGGCATGCATCTTCGAGTTGTGATGCAGATCGGAGATGGGATGCAGATCGGAGTTGGGATGCAGATCTGCTGGACTGCTGTGTTGCAGCCATGGTGTTGATTTGCAGTGTTGCAGCAGTGTTGGTGGTGGAGATCTAGTTCGTGGCAGTGTGGATGGTGGCAAGAGATATGGTTCGTCGTGGTGGTGGTGGCTCGGAGAGAAGAGAAACAGGGCTTCGTTTATGGGACGAAGCTGTGGTGGTGGCTCGGCGAGATTCGCTGCAGAAGGTGGGAAGCGGCGGGGAAGAGAGCTGCTGCAGAAGGTGGGAAGCGGCTGTTTTTCTGCATTTGGGTCGAGAGAGAAAAGGGGATGGGGGTGGGTTTTATATGTATTTTTTTAGTTGGATTCCAACTAATAGTAACTAAGGCCCTAAAACAGAAACCAACATGTTATATAGGCCCTTATTCCTCTTTAACCCATTTATATAATATGTAAAAAGGAAGGTTAATTGTTTAACTTTTGTCATGTGTTATCTAACTTTTGATATGTATATTTTATTATTTTTATAATTATATCATGTTTTTTATTTATTTTTAGAATAATTAATATAAATTCTTTTTAATAATTTTTTATTAAAATATTAATATTTGTATATATATTTTAAGGTTATTGTTGATAACATCCTCATTAAACTCTCTAATTGTTCTTTTATGCCTTCAATAATTTATTTTATAAAAAAATGCCTAATGAAGTAATTATTTATAGAAAACATCCCTTTTATATTTTCTATACCTTTACTACCCTTATTATTAAATATATTATTTTATTTTAATGTTATATTAATTTTTAAATATTAAACAAATAATAGGGTACTTCTTTCTCCACCACAACCACCACCACCATCACCACCACCACAACCACCACAACCACCATGTATATAACCACCACTACATCCATCACCACCACCACCACCACCACCACCTACTACTACTACTAATTCCATCACACGCGCGCGTCTGTGAATTTTTTTAAAATCGTCATAACTAATTCAAAAAAAATCAGAAAATTCAAAAAAAATTATTTTTGAATAAATCTAATTAATATTTACGTCTATGAATTTTTTTGATTTTTTTCTGAATTTTTTCGATTTTTTTTTTTCGCAGACACGGAATTCCATGTTTTAAACCGTGAAATAAACATGAAATTCCATGTTTAAAACATGGAATTTCGTGTCTGCGAAAAAAAATTTAAAAAAAAAATCAAAAAATTCCGAAAATTCCGAAAAAAATCATAGACGTAAATATTAATTTGATTTATCTAAATATATATTTTTTTGATTTTTTTGAATTGGTTATGACGATTTAAAAAAAAATTACGGACGCGCGTGTGTGTTTATTAGTTTTTTTTTTTAATGGTTAATTATAAGGATAATTTGAGATGAGGCTGTTTTCAATAAAATATTTTATTTTAGACATCTTTTTTTAAATAAGTTTTTTAATAGTCAAATATATTTTTACTTTGATAATCGTATTTCTGTGTATGTGTATAGTACAGGATTAAACTAGTTTAATTATTTTTTCATAAAACCCATATTTTGAGGTCTGGTTTTGAAATTTAACAAGTAGAAATTGCTTTGTTTGTCCCGCTGAATTTTGGTGGCTAAAGAAATGGTAAATTCAATCACTCCTCCCCTACTACCCCGCCGCACATCTCCCCTTCTCTTTCTTTACCACCACCACCACCGGACCTTCATACCCCACCGCCCCAAACCCACACTAACCCGACCAGAACTCGTCGACCGTATCACCCGTCTCTTGATTCTCCACCGTTATAACGCCCTCAACAACCTCACCATCGACTTCTCAGACCAGCTCGTTAACTCCGTTTTAAAAAATCTCAAACTAAACCCCGAAGCTTCTCTATACTTCTTCAATTTAGCCTTAAAACAACAACGTTACAAACCAAATTACAAACCGTATTGCAAAATCGTGCATATACTATCCAAAGCTCGTTACTTTAACGAAACGCGGTTATTCTTAAACGATCTAGCTGACATATCTCGAAAGCAGACACACATTTCCGTAATTTGTGATGAATTAGTTTATGTTTACAGTTTATTTAAATTTTCCCCTACTGTATTTGATATGATTTTAAAAATCTACGCTCAAAAGGGGTTTGTAAAATACGCATTGCATGTGTTCGATACAATGCCTAAGTTAGGTTGTAAGCCGAGTTTGCAGTCTTGTAACAGTTTGTTAAATAGTTTAGTTAAAAGTAGAGATTTTGTTACTGTGTATTGTGTCTATGATCAGATCATTAGAATAGGAGTTATACCAGATGTATATACTGGTTCGATTATGGTTAACGCTTATTCTAAGGATCGAAAAGTTGAAAAGGGGGTTCAATTTGTCAATGAAATGGAGAAAATGGGGTTAGAGATTAATGTGGTGACTTATCATGGTTTAATCAATGGATATATAGAGATCGGAAATATGGAAGGGGTTAAAAGGGTGTTAAAAATGATTGAAGAGAAAGGGTTTTTAAAGAATTTAGTTACATATACATTGTTAATGAAGGGTTATTGTAAATTAGGGAAAATAGATGAAGCTGAGAAAGTTTTTCGAGTTATGATTAAGGATGAAAAATTTGTTATGGATGAGAAAGCTTTTGGTGTGTTAATTGATGGGTTTTGTAGAGTAGGAAAAATGGAAGATGCGATTAGAATTCGAGATGAAATGTTAGGATTGGGATTAAAGATGAATTTATTTATATGTAATTCTATCATAAATGGGTACACGAAACTTGAACAAGTTGATAAGGCTGAGAAAATAGTAAGAAATATGGTTAAGTGGAAGTTAAAACCAGATTCTTATACCTATAATACTCTACTAAATGGATATTGTAAGAAAGGTGAGGTAAAAAAAGCGTTTAAGCAATGTGATGAGATGGTTAAAGAAGGAGTATATATTGGAAATGTAACGTATAATACACTTTTGAAAGGTTTATGTGAAAGTGATGCGATAAATGATGCTTTAAATCTTTGGGAAATGATGATTAGTAAAGGAATTTCACCAGATGAGATTGGATATGGAACATTATTAGACGGATTATTTAAAAAAGGGTTATATGATAAGGCTTTAATGTTATGGAAGCATGTTTTAGTTAAAGGATTTACTAAAATCGAGATTTTATTTAATATAATGATTAATGGTTTATGTAAAATGGGGAAAATGGTTGAAGCAGAGGAAGTTTTTAATCAGATGAAGAAACTAGGTTTTTCACCAGATGAAATTACTTTTAGAACCCTGAGTAATGGGTATTGTAAAACCGGAGATATAAAAAGGGCTTTTGAATTAAAAGATAATACAAATCGAGCTTCGATTGAAATGTATAACTCATTAATTACTGGACTTTTTAACGCGAAAAAATCGAGTAAAGTTGAAGAAATAGTTTGTGAGATGAATGTTTTAGGGTTAAGCCCTGATATTGTTACTTATGGAGCGCTTATTAATGGTTGGTTAAAAGAAGGAAAAGTTGAGAAAGCGCTTAATTTGTGTAGTCAAATGATTGAACATGGTATAGCTCCTAATTTAATCATATGTTGTACGATTATTAATGGATTGTATAGGTTAGGTAGGATTGAAGATGCGAAGATTCTGTTACACAAGGTGTTAAACATAAATACCTTGTTAAACGCAAAAACGAAACAACTTGATGTTGAAAAAATAGTGAATTCTGTTGAAAAATATTCGATAAAGCCGAATAATATTTTATATAATGTAGCGGTTTCTGGGTTATGTCGATTAGGGAAGATTAATGATGCGAGAGAATTAATTAAGGATTTAATGTTAAAAGGTTTTGTTCCGGATGAGTTTACGTATAGTATGTTAATTCATGGGATTTGTGTTTCTGGTAATGTTAATGAAGCGTTTGAATTAAGAGACGAAATGAAGGTAAAAGGGTTATATCCTAATATTGTTACGTATAATGGTCTTATAAAAGGTTTATGTGTATCGGGGAAAGTTGATAGAGCGATTAGGCTGTTTTGGAAGCTTGAATCGAAGGGTTTGGTTGGTAATGGTATTACGTATAATACTTTGATTGATGGGTTTAGTAGAGTTGGTAATGTTAGTGAAGTTGTTAGATTAAAAGAGAGAATGATAAAGGAAGGAATTATATGACATCATGAATTGTATAACAAAGTTATATGTAAGATGAGATGTCAGAATATGCAAACTGGTACGAGGTGTGAGGGTGCTTTGTAGGGGCACTGTACTTGAGCTTGTCCAAGGAATACATGCTAATTGCTAAGATTCAAGAAGTGTCTTAATTGGATCTTTGGACGATCCGTTTTGGTCAAAGATGGCCATTTGAAGGAAACATGGAATGGATCTTTTTGGTCTAACCATGAAATGGCTATTTACTTTTTGTAAAATAAGAATAGTAATTATACTTTTTTCGAATCACACACATAGTTTATATATATTTTTTATTTATCAACAATTTTTAAATATACAGATTTTATTCTGTGAGTTTGTTTTTGGCTCCCGAAAGATCAGGCGGCCCTGAGAACATTGAGGGAAGTGATGGTACAGGTTGATCGTGTTTTCCTTCTTCTTCTTCCTTTTTGATCTTTTGTCATGTTCAAAGATATTCGATTTAACTTGTTTCATTGATATCTCTCAACATATTCGAGATCATAATTCTCACAAATCGTGAATTAAAATGTTATTTTATTGCCAAGCAAAATAAAATAAAATGTTACTTTTTTAATCTGAATATTATATATATATATTATATTTATGATATTTTTTAATCAAAACAATTTGTATAAAAAATTAATTGGTAGTTATCAAATCATTATAGTGAAAATACCTAAAAAAAAATTCTTTTTTGTTACGTGAATGGTACCGACCAACACTTAATTAATTCCATGACAGTAGGCTCGTCTTCACATACCTAACTCTAAGCAAATTAGAATTAGATTACACATGTATTTGAAGAATATTCAAATCATGTACCTTTTAGACAACAGACAACTTTTTTAGTAATCTAAAGAAATTACCTAATTATTATAAACATTTAATAGGTTATCTTACTAAAAACTTTCTTATTAAATTAAATGATTACTCCCTCTGTTTCATAATGTTTGTTCACTTACTAAAAATATAGTTTCAAAATGTTTGTCCATTTAGAATATCAAGACACTTTTCACCTCTTTTTTTCACTATTACCCCTATTAAAAAAATTAAAATTTATGTTTCCAATACACATTTAAGATATCAAGACACTTTATGAAAGGTACTTTTGTAATAGAGAGTGCAATAATTACATTTCTTAATTTGTGTGAAAAACAAAGTAGACAAACATTTTGAAACAGAAAAAATATGAAAATAACATAGATATCCTTCTATATTATAAAATAAAAAACTATTCTTATTTTATTTTAAACATAAAATTTATTTATTTTTTAATATGAAACATATAATAGGCTGTCAACATCTTCGGCCATCGTCAACGTCACTACCATAAAAGAACCAGAGTACTTATTACTTTTTGCATTATTTGTTAATGTACTCTATTCATTAAAAAAGAAAAAGGTATAATTTTCATTTAATATTAAATTGTATAATATTTAAATTATAAATATTAGATATATTAATAAAATACATGTCGTTATATTAATGAGGTATATTGTAATTATTTTTTACTAATTTAAAACATGATATATATATATAATATGATTGATATTAGATTATTTAATATCTAGAAAATCAGTATTTTAGAAATTAAGTATTTTTTAAAATAAGTATTTTTTAAAATGTATCAATATCTTTTTTTACAAGAGAAAAAAAAAGTTTATAAACTGAAAAGAAAGAGACAAAGAGAATGCATATATGCTTTGAAAAAGAGGAAATATCCTTTTATAATGATTGTGTTTTTTATGTATTAATCAATTATAATTTTTTCTAAATAATTTTCAAAACTCAAAATTTTTAAATAATTCATAAAAATCTCAATCTTTACCAGTGACGATATATCATGATATCAAATACACTTATTTTAATTTATTTTTCAGGGTGAAAGAGTAAAGCGAAATACTTTTTGAGATGAATGTTCGAGGATTGAGCCCGATATTCTTACATATGGAGCGCCTATAGCTGGTTGGATTGGAGAAGGAAAGGTGGAGAAATCTCTTCATGTGTGTAGTCAAATGATTAAAAAAATGTAAAACTCTCTAGGTAGGATTGAAGATGCAACGATGTTCTTACGAATGTGTTGGACATAGACCTTGATCGATCTGCAACCACGTTAAACGCTAAAATGAAGAAATTTGATGCGGCGAACATCGTGAATTCTCTTAAGGAAATTTAGAAAGTTCGATAAAGTCAACGATTGACTTACATAATGTAGCTATTGTTGGTTAATGCAGATCATGAAAGATCGATGATGCGAGAGAATTAATTAAAGCTTCCTCATTGAGCGGTTTTGTTCCGTCTGGATGAGTTTACGTTCAATACTCTAATTAATGGTATTTTGGTTACGGGTAATGTTGATTAAGTTTTTTATTTAAGAGATGAAATGTAGATAAAAGGTTTACCTCTGAGTATTGTTACATATAACGGTATCATAAAAGATCTCTGTGTATCGTGTAAATTCTCTTGAGGAAATGCGGTGTCTAAAATGGTTCGGGAAGCGGTAAGTAAGGGGCACCTTCCTTTGGGTACGTTTATTTCGTCCTATCAGTTTAATTAACTCCCCGGTTAAGTTTATAATGAAGGCAATGGTCAATAGACTACGACCTATACTTTCTAATATTGTGGGTCCTTGTCAAAGCAGTTTTTTACCAGGTCGCTCCACCGTGGATAACGTTGTGCTGGTTAGGGAGGTGGACCATAGGATGCGGCACCTGCAAGGAAAAAATGGAATCATGGCGGTCAAAATTGATCTCGCGAAAGCTTATGATAAAGTCAGATGGGATTTCATTGAGGACACTATAAGTCGTTTTGGGTGACCGGATAGTTGGGTTTCATTAATCATGTCTAGTATGAAGGATAACGAGATGAGTGTACTTTGGAATGGAGAACCTTTGGCGCCGTTTAAACCCTTCCGTGGGATTCGCCAAGGGGACCCCTTTCTCCGAATATTTTTGTAATGTGCATGGAAAGACTCTCCTTGTTAATCCATGAGCTTTGTAATAATGGAAAATGGAAGGCGGTTCGAATGGGTAGACAGGGCCCGCCACTTTCTCATTTACTTTTTGCTGATGATGTAATCTTGTTTGGTGAAGCTTCTTTATTACAGGTCGAGCTAATCCAAGAAGTTATGAGCACGTTCTTTAATGAGGCTAGACAAACTGTTAGCGCGGAGAAATCCCTTATCTATTTCTCAAAAAATGTTCTGGAAGCTTCGTAGCACGATCTAGCAGTAGCAAGTGGGTTTTGTCTCAGTAGCTCATTTAGCACTTACCTAGGGATATCTATTCTACCCGAGAGGCTTCCGAAATGATTCTACAAGAAGATTATAGAAAAAATGAGAGGCAAATTAGCTGCGTGGCAAACTAAGACGTTTTCTCTAGCTGGTCGGGTTACCCTAGCTTAATCTGTACTTAGCGCGGTTCCTGTTTACCATATGAAAGTGTTGAATTTGCCTAAGTACGTTTGTGAGGAGTTGGATAAAGTGGTAAGGAATTTCATATGGGGTTCATCGACATCGCAGAAGAAGTTACACTGGGTCTCATGGGAGCAAATTTGCAAACCAAAAAAGGCGGGAGGTCTTGGGTTTAGAAGTGAAAAGAAGCATAATTCAACTCTTTTAGCGAAACTTGGGTGGAAGCTTCTACAACATGATCAAAGTGTAGCATGGGTGGATATCTTCAGATTGAAATACTTCAAGGATAATATATTAAATCGCGAGTATAAAACTAATGATTCGAGTATGTGCAAAGCCATTATGAAAGGGATGGATGCTCTCCGTAATGGGATAATGGAATTGGAGGGAGTAGAGGGAAGGAAGATATTTTGGCGTCACAAGGCTTCAAATGTTTTCACAGTGAAATCGTCTTTTGAAAGGATGGAGTATGTTGTACCGAATTATTCTTTATAACTGGTATTTTATTTGGAAACTAAAATGCTCGCAAAAGATTCAGATATTTCTATGGAGAGTGTGTTTGAATCGTATAGCTTCAATGGAAAATATTTTCAAAAGGGGCGTGGTTGAGACTAGGCAGTGTGGAATATGTGGGAATGAAGTAGAGGACATGAGGCACATCTTCTTTAGTTGCAAGGTCGCAAGCATCGTTTGGCAAGGAACTGAATTGGGTTGCGGAGATGAACCAAGGAGACATGGAGCTGCTGAACAGACTCTTCATGAAGGAGGTATAATGGATTATTCTAATCGCTTAATGTTAGTGCAGGTAAATAAGTCATATAGTCGGAATCTGCTTGTTACCGTGGATGCTGCTGAACCGAGGGTTGGAGCTGCTGAACCAAGTGTTGCTGCTGCAGTCGCGAGAGCCAGAATTGAGAACCAGAATGTGGGTGTTGCTGTTTCGAGAACCAGTTCTGATGATCAGGGGCGCGGAGCTGCTGCTATTCCAAGACTCGAAGTGGCTGCTGAACCAATTACTGGAAACGCTGATGCTACTGTTCTTCAGGGGCACAATTTAGCTCTTTTGAGATCTTGGCTTGAAGGTTACCTCTGTAACAAGTCAAGATGCTATGGTATAGAATGGCCATTTGTATTCATAGCTGCAATTTGGACAATATGGGTAAAACGGAATCAGTTACTCTTTAAAGAATTGACGACAATTCCTTACGTTAAAGAATTAAAAAAGGAAAACTTATCCCTAGCGAGTAATTAATCCTAGCTTGGGGGAAAGAATTTGATGGAGGTCTAATCAAATTGGCATCTAAAGTAATGGTAAAATGGGCTAAACCTCCTAATGGACTAAAGTTGAACATTGACGGTAGTTTCGATGCGATTAGAGGTAATGCTGGTATAGGTGGTGTTTTAAGAGATAGAAATGGCTCTTGTATTTCCGTGTTTTTGGGACCTTGTTGGTCATTTCTCCATTTATATCTGAGTTACTGGCGCTTCATTTTGGACTTAAGTGGATCATTAGGAAAGGTTATAAGGATGTTCATTGAAACTGACTCGAAGGATCTCCATGCGCTAGTGAAGGGCGGTGGGAGTTCAAGTAGTCAATATGTAACAGATTCGAGGGAGTTCCACGCGCTAGTGAAGGGCGGTGGGAGCTCAGGTAGTCGATTTGATGTTCTTGCACGTGAATGTTGGGAATTGTTACGAAACCACCCCAAGTTTGAGCTTAACTTTATTCACCGGGAAGCTAATTTTTGCGCAGATAAATTAGCGAAGGAGGGAGCTCTTACGCACTCAACACCGACAGCTTTTGAGGACCCTCCGGGTTACCTTTGGACCTATATTACAAAAGATATGAGTGAATGTGCAACTACTAGAGTTGTACTAGATCCGCAATAAGTGTATTTCAATTTTGGTTTTCATGTAATTCTGTTCTAATCGGCTGTTAATGCCTCATATGTATGCAAAAAAAAAGTAGACGATCAATTAGAATTTTTCGGAAGCTTGATTCTAAAGGTTTGACTCTTAATGTTATTACATATAATATCGTGATTGACAGTTTAGTAGAGTTGGTAATACAAGTGAAGCACTTATACTAAAAGAGGGAATGATAGAGGGTGAATATTACACCATAATGAATTACACACAAATTTTGATTAATGGACTTCATTTTGCAACTTTCTTGGACAAAGTTGTATGTGATTTGAGATGAGAGAATTTGCAAGACTGGTACAAGTTATTGCAAACTAGTACAAAGTAACACCACAAATTCTTAAGCACCTTAAATCATACCTCACTTGTGTGTACAAAAGTTTCTTATTTGTAATATCAACTTACTTAATACCTTTTTTGAATGTTATATTTACAACAAGAATGTCTTGTGCAAACTAGATTTTAAATCTTGATATGTTGTTTGCCTTTACAAATAGTAAGCTCACCATTTTCTCATTTTTCTATTCGGTAGTGAAAGTAGACCATTGGTGGGGTCCAAGGTGTGATAAATAAATAATAACAAAAGCACACGCACCTTGGAAGAATCACAAGAAACTCTCTGCAAGTTCACAGGTCCGAGCAATTAATAGTAAATAGGTAAAAGTTTGTTCTCGAAGATTGATCGGTTAGCTCAATATCGTGTTTAGATATAAGTGTAGATGAAATAACTTGTTTATACTAAAAACAAAAATAAAAGGAATATATGTTTGGTTGTTATTAATAACTAAATGCAAGAAATGTAATTAATCTAGAATGCAAACAACTAATATGAATAAGAATTGAGATATGGCTTAGTTTTGTAAGTATCTACCTATCTTACTAAATCTTTATTCAATGTATAAGGGCGAATTGAGAAATTATAAGTAGTTCGGATTCTATAATCCTTCTAACTCCCGCGCGGGTAGCTTAGAAGGCAATCTCAGCACTACTAGGAAACTTGGGGTAAGGGGACCCTACGCAATGATCAGTGAATACTTTCTTACCTTAATGACTATCTAGTTAGGCAAGCCTACCGTTTTCGTCCCTAAACTCCGATTAGGATGACATTATAGGTAACTTAGGTCAAATTAGAGGTGTACAGTATTAGCAAGTTTAATTAAAACCATGCATAATACAGTTATAAAGACAAGCTCAAATCAATTAAAATGAATTCCCAAATAGCATTAAAATAACAAAAAGTAGACTAAGGTTTATACAGCGTGCAAACCCAAGTTATGTGATTATTAGTTCATATTTACAGAAATAAATCTAAAGAGTGAAAAGATTAGAAACATAGTTAAGCTAATAATATTATACAATTTACACTAATGGTAGTGGTGGAATGACGTAATAGTCTTATTGTGATACTCCAACTCCTGTTGTCTTCCTCCTCTATCGACTTGCCCTTTACTCTGGCGGAAACAAAGAATAATACTGGAAAAAAGGCTAGCCAAGACTTGTTTCTAGAGTCAAATATATATATATATATATATATATATATATATATATATATATATATATATATATGCTCATGGACAATTTATAGGTCATGGGATAGGTTTAAATGACCTAGTCCAACCAAAAAACGTTTCCTTCCCAAGAGTGGACTAGTTCGAGTGACGCCACCTATGAAATTAATAACTTTTTTTGTTACAACTCCAAACCACAAACAGTCAGCGGCCACGCGCTCCTAACTCATATTCCTATCTGGATGGATTTTCCAAATTCTTTTTCAATATCACGTGGCATCGAAAACAATTCACTTACTAAATCTGGTTGACAACTTTTATACTTTCTAAAAACGGCTTCTTTGTCCTTTAACTCTTGCTTTCCAATTTTATCTTCTTTCCTTGACCTCTTATACATGCTTTGGCATCTAATATAATCCTTTTACTTAAGAGCTTCACATAAAACACACAAATTACACCTAAAAAGCTCTAAAAGTAACAAATTTGCAAAAGTAGGCAACAAACAAGAATATATCAAATACCAAAGAAAATCCCTCAACTAAACATAATGAACCTAAAAAGGTGTCTCATGACTAGATTATTCTATCACAAATATGTAGAAATAAACCATATCAAGATCCATTGCTTGAAGAGTTCCAGGCGAGCACACAAAAGATTTGAACATGAATTTCGGGTGTCTAAGAGATCTTAGGTAGGATAAAGTCAAAGGGGATTGATTTTATTGACAATACTATGGATAAAAAGGCGAACAAAACAAAAACTTCAAAAAGTAAGAAATAGCTTCAAATGTAAGAAAGGTGCCAGTCAACGTCATGGAAAAAAAAAGTGTTCTTTTAAATTGCATTACTAGGAGCACAATTTGCTAATCCATAATCTTGATGTCATGCATATCAAGATAAATCTGTATGACAATATGCTTGCAACATTACTGAACATAAAAGATAGGAGCAAAGATAACCTAAATGCGTCATGACTTGAAAAGTATGAATACAGGATACTCGCTTCATGTTGTGAAACTAGCAAATGAGTCAAATTTCTTGATAATTATGCATCACATATATCTTCGAAGATTAATGTTAAGGACATAGGATTATAAGAATACAATCTCTCATTTTAATGCAAGACCTAATTCCTATAAATTATGAGGATCGTATTTATGATTTTGAAAGTATTGAACAAAACAATAAATTAAGGTATTTATATTAGCAAGCATAATTTATTTTAAAAAGTACCAAAGTCTACCAAGATTTTTAATTGATTTTGTTTAATTATGGCGCGATATTATAATTTAGAATGGAATCAATGGCGTGTTTATGAATTGATGGAGATGAAAGTTCAAGGATAATATACTTTATATTTATTTACTATACTATTTATATTCTTTCTACTTTAAGTGTAACCGAAAATTATTAAATTTAATTCTTAATATGACACCACAACGTTATTTAAAATAGAAAGTTAAATTTTTCCACATTCAAAATTTAATAAATTTTACAGAAAACTAATATAAAATTGTAAGATTTTACCGTATATTTAATTATATATAATATTTTTAATTATTATATATAGTGATTATATAAAAAAATAAGAATCCAAAATATATTTAATATTTACATTAAATATGTATTTTTATTTGTGTATATACAAAAATATTGAACCAATAATAGTTATACTTTATATAAAAAATAATAACTTTTTTATATTATTCATCTGAAAAAATATTAAACATCGTTGATTTGTTTTTATAATAAAATCTGTATGTTTGAGATATTATTTAATTAAAAATTTAATTTAAAATTAAATATATGATAATCATCATAATAATAATTATATATATTTATACATAGTGGAGAGTAAATAACAAAAATTGACCATTACCTATGGGCTGAAATTATTTTCTGGACATATCTTTAAAGGAAATAGGATTTATGACCAGAAAGTGTAGTATTTGGATCATTTCACTAATTTTGTGAGATTTTTCATAGATCTCAGAATAAATTTAGGTATTTCAAGTAAATTTTCAAATTTGTGAGAAAGATATAGTTGATTTGAAATACCCAAATTGTTCTTAGACTTTATAAAATATCTCCATATTCGATGTATATTAACATTAACTTCATATTTTACAAGAAAGTATAGTAAGTAATTACGAGATTGTAATTTGCTTGTTCTTCTGAACACTCGCTTTTAATCGTGATCATCAAATAATTTTGTCTTTTGTAATATTTATCCGGGTGACAAGTGACGAGATTAAAATTATTTATCCAAATAATTTCAGAACGAGATTAGAAATTGTTATTCTAATATTTACTTGTTATTTACTTTTTTTACCCAAAGAAATTAGATGTGTTGCCCTTAAACTCCCTAATTGACAATTAAAACACGTCCTCAATTGTATTCTTGGATTTGTCATTGCGAATCATTAATTAAAAAATAATATATAGATACATATGGTATAATTTTTACATAATATATGGACCTATAATGCAATTAAGACTGGAAATATTTATCACAGAATCTAATAAACATCTTGAAAAAAATTCTGACTCCTAATGCAATTTGACATAAAAGATTAGAGATGTATTTTTTATAGAGGGTAAAGACCACGTGCGGTCCTTTATCTTTAACGGAAATACACTAGCGGTACCTGGTCAATAAAATGTCACGAAATAGCCTAAGTTAGTATTTTGTGACGCTGTTAGCCCTTTTTTGTGTTTTCTATCAGTTGACCGTTAGTCAACGCCGCGTGACGTCAGCCATATTTACACATCATTACTCTTTTTTTTTTAATATCACATATATGTCTTTAAGACAAACCACAAAAAATAAAAATCCCTCTTGAAGACCTCTCCATCGTCGCTCTCCTGCACAAGAATACCGCTCCACTCTTGGTCCATTCTCCACCATGAAAACCGCCTCTCCTCCACCTGACCAAAAAAACTGCCGCCACTCGTGTCCACTCTTTACCATCATTTAGAATTTTTTACCTTAATTTGGTTTCTTCGATTGTTGATGGTGTAGCCAAGCCGGTTGATGATTGTGGAGAATGGACACGGGTGGCAACAGTTTTCTTGGACAGGTGGAGGAGCAGAGGTTTTCATGGTGGAGAATGGTCCAAGAGTGGCAGGGTATTCTTGTGTAGGAGAGCGACGACGAGAGGTTTTTAAGAGGGATTTTTATTATTTTTTATTTTTATTTGGGTGATCTTAAAAACATATATGTGATATTAAAAAAAAGTAATAATATGTAGATGTGGCTGATGTCATGCATATATGGCGTTGTTGTGGCGCCGACATGGCGCCACGCAACGTTGACTAACAGTCAACTAATAGAAAATGAAAAAAAAAAAGGCTAACAACGTTACAATATACTAATGTAAAATGACATTTTTTGACATTTTATAGATCATGTATCTCTAATGTATATTCATTAGAGATTTAGGTCACACGGGAGCTTTACCTTAAAATATAAGGGATCAAATTTAGTCAAATTCCAAACATAAAAGATCATCTACATAATTTACCCTTTAAAGATGGTATTTACATGCAAACCACGACCCAAGATTGCATATTGCATGATTAGTGTGGACCGCGTGAATGGATATGGTAAAGTTCAAATGGTTTTCGGCCTTATATGTTTATTACAACCAAGTACCAAAGTACATCTATTAAATTTAACAAAGTCTTATGGAGTAGGTCCATTTAATACTTTTCTCTTTTCTTATTTGTTTTTTGGGCCAAATTTTAATGTGACCTATAGCAATCTGAAAGCTGGCTTATGTTTACAAGAGGTGGGTAAAAGTGAAATATAAAAAATGTGGGGACCTTGATGACATGTAACAAAGACTAGTCTGCTTTCGATACCACCGGCCGGCACCGACAGGTTTTAAAGCTTCCGTTTTCTAAAGTTCTTTTTTTGTTTTTGTTCAAAGCCATATTCTCAAGATGCTTTTGGGATTTCTTTTATGTTTAAAGTAGATAGTTGAAGAATTATACTCCATCATAAATCATTTGAGATATTTTGTCCCACAGGCTACATCTTTGTCCCACAATACAATTCTTTCCCTGTCTTATAAACTTTTCCCCTCCATCATAAATCATTTGAGATATCCTGTTGATTCAAAAACAGAAAGAAACACAAGGACGGATATTATGCTGATTTAAAATAAAATAAATTAAAAAGACAAGACAAGAGAAGTATTTTTTAACATACAAGAGAGGGAAAACCGATTAATTATAAATTGTAGCTTAAATCAATCTGAAAAGAAGTTATGAATGAACAATTGATAGAGATACATATCAAGTGAGTCCAACCTCCTTAATATTCTGCTTCCCAAGAAAATAAGTTTATTAGCGTACAATCCTCGGATTATTTGGTGTTTCTCTTTATAATTGGACATGTTATATAATTTGTTACATGGAGACGCATGGCCAAGACAGGAAATTTTGTTAAAAGAGCTTCAAGGACAACGCTTTAAAAAAAAAATTGTTGTATCTGTACGTTATCTATATATTATGCAAAAATGGAATATATGTCTCTATATTGTGTGAAGATCGTAATATAAGGCAATATACTGATTTTTATTTATTAATTATCTGATAAAATTCTTTTCTTTTATACAAAATATTTAAGACCCGATTATCAAAAAAATGCCTATTAAAAAATATATTAATAAAAAGTTACCTAGAAAAAAACTTTTTATTAAAAAAACATGTTAACCCAAAATATCTCTACAAATAGTAATTAAAAAAAAAGAAAAAAGAAATTAGAAAAAAAAACTAATACACACGCGCGCGTTCGTGAATATTTTTTAAAATCCTCGTAACTAATTCTAAACATATCAAAAAAAAATTATATCTTTGGATAAATCAAATTAATATTTACGTCTATAATTTTTTTTGAATTTTTTTTTGCATACACGGAATTTCATGTTTTAAACATTAAAATCCGTGTCTGGGAAAAAAATCACTATTTCTTTTTTCTTTTTGTCTGCGAACACAAAATTAAAAAAAAAAATCATATACGTAAATATTAATTTGCTTTATCCAAAAATGCAAATTTTTTATTTTTCTGAGTTTTTTAGAATTAGTTATGACGATTTTAAAAAAGATTTACGGACGCGCGTGTGTGATGGAATTAGTAGTAGGTGGTGGTGGTGGTGGTGGTTGTGGTGGTGGTGGTGGTGGTGGTGGTGATGGTACCCTATTATTTGTTTAATATTTAAAAATAAATATTATATTAAAAATGAAATAATATATTTAATAATAAGGGTAGTAAATGTATAAAAAATATAAAAGGGATGTTTTCTATAAATAATTGTTTCATTAGGCTTTTTTTTATTAAATAAATAATTGAAAGCTTAATTTAATAATTAGGCATCTTTTAGCAAATACCCTAATATTTAATAACATATATTTTGTTGCAAAAAAAAATAAAAAAAATCTTATAAATAAAATAAATTTTAAAAGTTAGGAAGACTTAATAAAGAATTTAAAAAATATTAAGGGTTAATTAGTTATAATTTCTTTTAAGGTAGTTATAATTTTTTTTTGGAAAAAACAGGGGGGGCCATGGACCCCCAATACACAACGTAGCTCCGCTCGTGGTTACATGGGTGGTGTAGGTCATATTGTTTACACCACGTTTAATTTTAAAGGGCATATGTATGCTCTCATGCATACCTCCAGGTAAATCAGATCTAAGTTATCCATGTTCAAGAAAAAAAACTCAAACCATATACCTCGCATTTTATATACTTTAAGTACGTAAGAAATAATAAGATCTTGTTCAGTTGAACTAACCCAACTAATTTGGATATGATATATTGGTGTCCTTACCTAATAGGTAATCCCTACTATATTCCTATTTTTCATGGTAATGATATATCTTGTTGTTTGATGGTATAACACAAGTAGGGTTGCAACTAACCGATTCGACCCGGATTTTAGCTTTCTTGAGTTTGGTTTGGTAATATTTTAAGTGAGCTTGAGTTTGTTTTGAGTGTGAAACGAACCGAGCCGAGACAAACTTTAGCTTCTTTGGGCTTGGTTCATTAATTTTTTTTCCAAACTTGAGTTCGGCTAAGACTTATTTAAGTCTCGTTTATTTTTCTATGATATATATTATTATTTTTTGGGGATTTTAGGTGATTTAAAATGGAGTTAAGTAAAACTAATATACAACACATTACATAACTTGATTTGAAGTAAACAAAAAAAAATCTTACTAAATATAGAATATATCTACCAAGTCTATTAATGAACTCTTAAAGAACTCTTACAAAACTGGTAACGAGTTTAACGAGTCAAGCTTATACAGGTTTGAGTTCATCTCGTTTAGTAAACGAACCCGAATTTAAAACATGAGTTTGGCTTATTTAACTAACGAGAAAAACTCAAACAAACCTTAGAACTCAAACTCGAGCCCTTAGTGAGAGCATCGATTTATTTGCCTCCCTAGGCACAAGTACACTTTTAGTATAATGGCTCTTAAGAATAAAACCGAGGAAGTTTATGAGTAATCCTTGGGTTTGAAATTTTCTCAAGAAAATAAGAGACTTGAAACTCTATATATCTGTGCGTAATTTAGAGATTTGGTAGCTTCATTATATCGCAATGGATCACGATTGTTGGTTTTATCGATTTTTCATATCTTGGATGGTTATTCATTTTGTGATTTTAGAACTTGTTTTAGTATTTTATTATCTTTTAGAATTTTGTTGAGGAAATGGACGATTTAAGCGCATTGATACTCTTACCTTGTAATACTGAATACCATGTTACTCGTATATATTAAATTTTTTTCTACAAAGAAGATTCTAAGACCGTGGTAAAGAGATGCTAGTTAATCTAGAAGATTAACATTAAAATATGAACTACAAATCTATCACGATAATTTTCATTCGAATCTATCATGTGTGAGCAATCTCTATAAAACGTCAGGGGACCGACATATGTCGAGTAGGCATGAATCTGAGATGATCCCATATATGCTAGATAATGCACGGATGCGTTGGCTTCTATAGGATATCCGTGATAACGTAAAACACATTCTTGTCGGGATGGCCTGGATGGATCCCATCAATCCATTGTGTGCCTAGCCTCTTCCTACTTTTCGCATGAAGAACTGCTTCCATAGCCTCTTAAGATTCCACCTCTACACACACCTTCCTAATTCTGATCGCCTCTGTCATTATCAGGCCCTCATATAGTGCAACCAGTTCTACAATCATCGACAGAGTACAATTAATTCTCCTGGAAAACCCGCATACCCAATTTCCTAATATTTCTCTGAACACATAGCCTAACCCTCCAGAAGATTGCGTATTATTATAGTTTTCATCCGTGTTAAATTTAGACCTCGGTTAAGTTTGCACCGTATAATAAGTTCAATATAGTCTTTTTTTTATAAAAGACCCTTCTGATAAATCTACCCACGTCCGCACATTTTCTGTGTCTTGGTATTTGGTCAGATTAGCATATCACCACTCGGGAACTCACTACTTTTAAATATTATTTCATTTATTTCTGTTCATAATACCCATATTAATGCAAAAAAACACTTATTCTAAGATAATTTGTCAAAAAACTATGTACCTGATACTTGTTTTTTCCACCATTTGTATGTATTATGGTATACTATCTTATGTGCATTTTTTATGATAGTTCTTTCGTCATGTTTTTATATAAGGATACCCCGATAAAAGAAAATTTAGATGATCATATATTATATTGGATAACAATTTTTACGCAAAAGTTAAGGAAATGTAAAATTCATGGGGGGAAAACTCACTCTTTTATGTTGTCACATCTCAAACTAAGCGGGTGTTTGTTTGTACTTAATGAGATCTTAATCTGATTCCTTAAGACACCGGATTAATAAGACTGTTTGTTTTTACTGACCAATTCAGACCTGAATGGCTCTTAACATGTCTGTTTCGTTAAGGGGGTGTATGTTTGCACTTAATGAGATCTTAATTTGGTTAATTATTACATTGAATCAATAAGTCAGTTTGTTTTTTCTTATCAATTCAAATCTGAATGGCTCTTAATTGGTCTGTTTTATTAAGATTTCAAACTAAGTCTGAATCATTTAGACACTGCATCTTAAAAGAATAAGTTCTATTCATCTGCTCATTCAACATTCAATACTTATTTCAACCAAGTCTGATTCATTCAGACACGACCTCTTAACAAAATAAGTCATATTCAGCTGTCATTCAGCATTAATTACTTATCACTTTAAAGTTTCAAACGACACATAAAACTATACATCGGTACAAATAACTAAAAGGTGGTTTAATAAAAGAGATATGATATCATATAAATTATAAATATATGTAAAATTAAATAGTCGCCGAACAACATAAAGCCAAATAAAATTTAACATAATTTTTTTATACATTAAAAAAACTATATTTATATAATATAAAGAAAGTTCACCCTACATAGAAAAACTATCATACATGAAAATTTAACTAACAATTCTTACATACTTCATATTTATACCAACCTAACCGATTCTTAACTTGTAATCCTTAATTTGTAGAGGATAAAATATCCTTTATAATTGATCAATATTATTGTTTGTGGATATCTGACTCCATTCTATGATTAAACTATCAATTATTTAAGTTTTTAGGACAATATGATAGAATCAAAAAAAAATTAACTCAAATCACTAGTGGAAGCTGAGTTAGTGGGAATCAGAAATACAGTTAATGAAACTACAAATTTCACTCAACAAGATCTTCATCTTAAGAGTGACTGCCTCAACATTATAAAACCTTTACAATCAGCTACAAACTTAATCAACAACTTTCTTCAACCACTTTTCACAGATATCTTAAGGATTACAAAGCATCGCAAAATCTCCTTCTCTCATATTAATAGGAGACTAAATACTACAACTGATTGGTTTGCGCGACAAGAAATGTCAAATCTCCTGCCTTGTAATTAGGCTTTTGATCCCCCTTTCCATTTAGCTTTTTTGTTTAACAAAGATTTATCGGCCACTGGTATTGGCTAAACAAACCGAATTTATGTAATATGTCCATTTAATTAATCTAATTTTATTTCGACTAAAAAATCAACTTAATCGTCTATCTAGATTTAGAAGATTATTGAATACATTTTGGAGATTAATTATCATATGAGAAGCAAGAATTTCTTTTTTACTTTACTGTTGTTCAGTCGGGACATATTAAGTGTGCAACTATCCAAAAGGATAATTATCAATAAAGTGTAAAAAGAGAAAATTTTGATATACATACCTAAATTAAATTTTATTCGTTATCATATGGATTTTAGTTTTTTTAAGTGTAAATTACACCTAACCCTTGTATGGTGTACCCTAATAGTACTAAAACCATATGTAGTCTAAAAATTGCAAAAAAAACTCCATATGATCAACCCTAATAGAATGTAGTCTAAAATAATAAAAACAAACTCCTATTCGATCAATTTTTAATAAAAAAATATATTTTAAATGCATTAATATAATTATGTAATACCATTAATATACTTGAAAATATATTTTTTATAAAAAGATTGATCAAATAGGATTTCATACTTATTGTTTTAGACCACGTGAGGATTTCTTACAATTTATGAGTACATGTGGTTTAGTGCTATTAAAGTAGACCACATAGTGGTTTTTGGCAATTTTTAAAGTATATAGGGTATTTTTTGCTATTAAAAATAGAATACACAGAGGACATGTGTAATTCAGTCTTTTCTTTTAATGTGTATATATAAATTTCTTTAGCTTGCATTAAGAAATTCTCACGAATTAGAAATTTTTTGAGATCATAAAATAAAGTACTCTTGCCTATAGTATGGTTGTTATAGGAAAGGTCGGTGATTACTTTAAATGAAATGATAATATTATTGGCTTCAAATAACTTTGACCAATAATAAACTTCAATATGACAAAATAGTGGAAATTTCGAGCTCAACAAAGAAGTGTTTTTCATATCAAAGAGTCGCTTTGAACAAAAAAAAAAAAAAAAAAAGGTCAAAGATTCAACTTCCAAATAATATAACTATATATATAAGTACTTAATTTAATAAAGAAAAGTCAAGAAGCGATATAGCTGGAAGCTTACATATGATGTCATCATAGCCTCATAGATGTAATTTGGTATATCATATTGATACCGACCCAAAAAACGTAGTAATAAGTATTATATTAACATAAAAATATATAAGCTGTCAATATATATTTAGGATTTGCGTCGTGTCGCATGACTTATATGCCCTAGAATTGTCTTACTTATAAATCCAATCTTACATTTGCAAAAATAATTGAGCAATTACTTTTTAATTGGTCCATCTTATTTGGTGCTACGTCTTAATCAAAGAAAAAAATCAAGCTCCGACAAAAATTATTAATATTCAAATCAGAAAAATGCATAAGTTAGTATTACTACTAATCAACTTCACATCTTTGGGTTTGATTGAATGTGTAGTTGTGTTTATGTACGTAATTGTTTTTTTACGGATTAATTTTTTTAAATTGATTATTTGTAATTGATTATTACAAATATATTAGTTACATATTAGAATAATGTTGGATATCATTCTAAAAAAAAATTAATTATATTAAATATCTTATATGAATCAATTGTTTTGAAAAATTATCAGAAAAAAAAAATATATGATCGATATATTTATGATTTATCTAAGAGATGATAACAAAAATGACATGAGTTGAATGATTTAATTTACACATAATCGTAGGTTCAATAAAATTCAGGATTTATTACAAAATAGTTGTTGTTGAATTAGATATATACTGCTATTACTCTTTGTTCAAATTGAAAACGTTTTTTATTACATAACTATCAGAAACTTATGGAACTCAACCACCTGAAAAATAGAATCTTCAATGCAAAAATTAATTTGATTACATGAATACTTTAGTTCAGTCATATATTCATTTATAACTGATTACTACTTAAATTGAATTTTAAATATTTTGTCAGAGTGGATCTAAATTTTTATGTGATGGCTAAGATAAAAAATGAATTTAGGTTGGGTTAAATATTCGGGTTTGTTGTACTAGACTGTAAAAAGGACTGAAAATAATCAAACCGAAATTTATACCTCAAAAGGAAAACTAAATATTTTTAAATGAAGGCTGTGTTTTTTATCATATCGTTGTGTGTGCTACGGTATATATACGGTATAGTAGTAATTAATAAGTAAATTAGACGACTTGATTGAAGTTAAATTAAAGTATTAGGTATCCATAAATTTTCACATGTTACAAATCCTTTATCCTAAGTTATCTCGACGTGGAAGGTGGAGAAAAATTTATGCCGCCTTATCCTTTATCTCCACTTGCCAAAGAATTTTCTTGATGATTAGTGAAAGTGCAAAAATAATGTCTTTTCTCGTTAAAGAGTTTCATAATTTAGTAAATTTAATTTAAATTCGAAATATTAAATTCTAAAATATACATTCGATCTTAGGAAGGGGTAAAGATTTAATATGATATTCTTTTTGCAATAAAATTGCAAGTGTCAATAATAAATCTTTAATGATTTTTGGAGAGACCATGAACAAAAATTTACAAATAAAAAATACATCCCCTCCTTAGTATGTACTATATCTCATTGAAGCGAATTTCCAAAATCTATTTCTATATACAATTCAGGCTAGTTGTGTATGCTTCACCTTTAATTTAAGAATCAAAGGAAAATGAAGGTTTTAATAAATCATAAGGTGCCCAAAGAGAATCCAAAGGACAAGCTCTATTTGTATCAAGCCTAACCCAAGGCTTACCTTTACCACTCCAATGCAATAAACTTACAGGCCCTGGATGTAAATCTCTACACAAACCCTGAAAATTATCACCACCTAGCCCATGTTGATTCCATCTATGATCAACAGATGCTATATTTCCAGCAAAAACAAGCAAAAATGGTGGTAAAGAACCTAATTCATAAATTCTCATTCTCTTTTGTAACTCCATATATTCTTCAATCTTTGTAGTATAATCTCCATCTCTCCATCGATCTAGATCAATCACCATAACCCCTGTGTTAAAGTAACAAGCTTTCCGATTTGCAAATGTTAAGGATAACGAAGGGCTTGACCAAAATGTGGGTGTGAAGTAAGCTGTGAAATTCGCGTTACAGTATTCTGGAGCTGCAAGAACTTGTTCATCACCAAGTGGGGTGGCCGTGAGTTTCGCGATATCATCAACTAGTATTAGGTCTGAGTCTAGGTAGACTATTTTTCGAACACATAGAGGTAAGATATTGGCTAAGTAGCTTCGAGCGTAGTTTAATGGGCAATCTAGAGCTGAACGGATTGAAGTGGAGATTAATCCGGCGACAGTGGAGTCATCGAATTTATAAACTTGGAATTTTAAGTAAGGAAAGGAGTTGGAAATGGTGGCGCGTAGGGTAGACGCGTTAGCAGAAGCTGAGGTGACGAAATGGAATATTATGCTTTCCGGGCAAGAGGAGTGTTGGAGAACTGAGAGGATAGCTGCCATTGAGCCGCGGATATAGGCGGCGTCGAGTGTCATCGCTACATGGACTGCATCATCGGAGCATATGTTGTTGCTATCAACGTCGTGGTTTTGGTCGGAGAATTTGGTGATGGAAATGCACTCCGGGGAGTTGTAAAACTGTGGGGCTTCTTTGAATTGTTGTGGAAGTAGGGTTTGATCATTAGCTGAAATAGTGGTGAAGAATATGTTTAATGAGATGAAAAGAAGGCATGAGATTGCTTGTATTGGGTTCATGATGAGATTTTGGGAGGGGTGTGGGTGGGGGGTTTGATTTGGTTTGAGGATTTGGAAATGGTTTTTATAATAAAATGGAGGGTCATAGCTCGATGGCTGGCAGGGTTGAACTTGCAATGGTTCTAAGTCAAAGATATTCAAAGCCAAGATTGTTTGGTACATGTGTACTCGCTTTAAGCACTTCTAGATTTTGGGACCCATTTTCACTTATATTGGTTTTTGAATATTAGATTTTCTTCTTTTTTGGTTTAAAAGTTTTTTTGAATGATAAAATATGAGAATTATGGAAAATAGATGTAAATATTACCTTAAAAAGTTAGACCGAATAGGTGTGAGTTTGGATTAGGGGAGAGCACGGGTCGGTTTTACCCGGTTTTGAGGTTAGGGTAAACCTAGGGTAATATATTTCGGTTTAAGGAATTGCTAGGGTAACCCAAGGGTAGGGTAAAAAAATGTTTACCCTCGGGTTAATTCGGTTTACCCTTCGGTTACCTTCGGTTTAACTTCGGTATACCTTCGTTAGTCAACATTAGTCAAACTTTTATCAATACATAAAAATATTAAATAAATGAGAAAATTTGAAAACATTTATATCATGTTACTTCCGAAGATAAAAAATACAATCTTGACATTACAAATCAAGAAATCGTGACTCAAATGTTTCAAAATAAATTATACGTGTTTGGAATATCTGAAAAGTCAAATGAAATGACTTCTCTAATATACATGTTCTTTATTTTTTTATTTATACGGTTTTTCGGTTTGTGTAACACCAACCCAATAGCTTGGGTAATTTATAGGTAAAATATATGGACCCGAAAAATTATAAGGTAAACCGACAGGTAAGGTTGGTCAAGGTAAATTTAACATATATTTGGGGTCGGTTTGGTTAAAATTAACACGGTTTTTCGGTTTTGTTAAAATTCTGCTCTGCCCTAGTTTGGATCATTTGACTGACCTGTAGCCCCATTATCTTAAATCGACCCTAAAAATATCAGTTTGTAAAAATGAAATAACCAATCCTATTCGGTAAGGTCGGATGAGCACAAGTTTAGTTGAGCACGGGTTGAAATTGGATTAGATCGGGTTCGGGTTAAACATGGAAATTGTTAAATGTAAAAATCAGACTAAAAGAACACCAAAGGGGTCAAATATTAAAAATTACATTCAAATTCAATCCGACGAAACCAATTACGAAAGAAACCTAACACATAAAGGTTAAATAGAAAATCTAAAATTCAAAGTTAACCCCAAAAAGATTAAGAATGAGATACTAATAACCCGTAAAGTTAAATAGAAAAAAATAAGAGTAATGCTAGGTATCACCCAAAAAGTGATCACCCAAATATCACCTTCCTAGGTGGTCCAATTTTACTGTTTCTCTTTCCTGATTTTTTTTCTCTTTCTTATATGAAACAGTTTAATTGGACCACCTAGGAAGGTGATATTTGGGTGATCACTTTTTGGGTGATACCCAGCATTACTCAAAAAATAATACACAAATTCAGCCTAAAAAATTAAAATTAAGGGTTGGGCCTAAACTTCAGTTTGGGCCTATAGCTAAGATTTAGTACTAGGGGCGGTTAAATGACTATAGGGAATAAATAATTAATCTAACCAACTAACAACTATTAGTTAAAATTATTTTTAGCAATTTACAAACATGTGGTTGGAAAAGATAGATAAATAAAAAGAATAAAACTAACAAGGCATTAGATTGACGGAACAGAAGCGATACACAATGATTTATATTAGCTCGGTTCCCAGAGACTTTAATACACTACCAAAGGTATATTTGACCCTTAGGATTTCAAGATCTCCACTATATCACGTGTCTCTTTAGCGAGGTAAGAACACAAACTTGTACAACATCACTTCACAATCCCATGAAACTTTCTCTTGTGTAATCACAACCCAAGGACCCAAGTATACACCTGGTACTCAATCAACCACTTCACACACCCGTGAAAACTTCTCTCGTGTCTACACCTACACGAGGATACACAACTCTATCATTTCTAGTCTAAATAAGATCTCACGTATATTCTAAAGTAAGAGGAAACCTAAGGTTGAAAATTTAGATTTATACTACCTAGCATTATACTCCTTGATGAGTAGATATAGTTATTTGGCCTACAAAGTAATTTCAACTTTTGTTGGAATTGCTTTGGAACTCTTCTTTAAGATTTCAACTTGAAAATTTAATATTTAATGTAGATAAGAGCCACTTTTTTTGAATGTTATCAATTTATTTATATCAAGCAAAAACCCCAACAGATAAGTCATATGTGCCACCAGATAATTGGCTAAATTTTTAAGTGTTGGATATCTGGTCTACAACGTCTAGTACTGTCTAGTTTTCACTTGAAATATTCATAGTCAGGGGTCTGCCTTTTTCATTGTAGGAACTCCAACTTTTTTGTATGGGCAAAAATAAGATGGACTTTGGGGGTTTAGGGGTTTGGTTTACCGAACGTCCAACTGGTTTGAACTATCAAAGGAAAAAATTAGATGGACACCGGGGGTCCGGTTATATACTAGGTCAGAGGTTTGAAGCCTTGACTTTACCAACAAATTTCTCAAATTCACTTCAGAGTCTGATCATCTGTTATGTCGAAGGTCCGAACTTGAGTTCTTAGTTCATATGTTCCTTCTTTTTCTTAAGCTCCAAGTCTCATTTATAACCTATAGCTCAATAAGATAATTAATGCAAATGCGATTAATCAGTCAATGGAATAATAACACTATGACAAGTTTTTCCAATACAATCATTGTACAAAATATGGCAATACGCCAACGTGGCATTTTTTCTCACCTTAGAATCAATTAATACATAGATAAGGAAAAAACGATAATATGGCCTTGAAAAATATGTAGGTATTATAGAACGGGGATCCCCTTCCCCCCGGTAGAGGGACCCTCTATCTCTGTATATATTTATTATGTATATTGAGTGTCGATCTCTATTGATTCAAGATCTATTTGAGAAATGAGAATGGCAGCCCATTCGTATCTATCGGCATGGCCCGATCATTTCTCATATATTTTTTGCTGATAATTTAATTTTTTTAGCTAAAACTTTTGAATTATAGGCTTCCCTAATCTATAGAACCATGCAAACATTTTGTGAAGAATCTTGACAAACTCTAAGTGTTGAAAAAACTTTAATCTACTTCTAAAAAATGTTACGGGAGAGAAAAAGGTCGTTCACGTGACTTGGAGAGAGTTTATCCCTAGTGAGTCATTATGAACGTATATGCATGCACCAAGTCACTCAGTGAGACTTACAATAGGGTTTTTTAAGATATTACGAAAAATAATGCAGGTCAAACTTGCTAATTGGAAAACACAAATTGTATCACTGTCAGGCGTATTACATTGGCACAATCAATTTTGGTTGTAATCCAAGTGTACTTAATGGAGAAAATTAAGCTTTTTGTTCGTGTCTATGAAGATAATGATCGCATAGTAAGAGCCTTTATTTGTACATCGTCGCGGGAAGGGAGAAAGTTATTTGGATGTTGTGTGGGATAAGTTATGCATTCCAAAATTGGAAGGGGATCGGGCCTAAAGAGGCATAGAGTTACCACAAATTCCATTTCTCCAAGATAGGATAGGAAATCATTCAAGATCAAAATTAAGTGGGTTGCGATCCTAAAGCAGAATTATTTCAGAAATAGTTTATATACCGGGAACAAAAGAAATCTGACTCTAGAATGTGTAGCAACACCCATGGGGATGAAAGAGTTCTCAAGGTGGGCGTTAAGAAAATGTAAGACGTGATTGGTTAGTGGTTCAAATCGGTTATTAAAGCCTCAAATAGTTTTTTTTAATGTTTTTGTTTTAAATCTGGGATCTCCCACCTTAACAACAAGTAGCAACTAGGATTTGATTTAGAAAGTGGAATGTCCGTAAAAATTTGTGTAAGCCAAAGACTTCGGCCTAACGGGAATGAGCAACGACGAAATGACAAGATGAGGTGCCCCGGGCAAACCCATTGGGTCGAAGGTTTTGGGCATGTAGCTTTCCCCGTCCCCCCTGAGCCGGGCGGTACTTGTGTGGGGGGTGCACCACCAGAAATCAGGCTTGAAGCTCTCACCCCCATCTTCCGCATATCTTGCTCATCCGACATGGCATGAATCACCGAACCTGCACTCAGGAATAGTAATGCTTCGAAAAAGGCGAGATTTAATAAGTGAAAGACGCTAATATGGCGGGTGGCAGAAAGTCAACTTCCCACGACAAACTTTTTTTATAAGTGGGGTGTATCATTATCCCCAGAATTTATTTCAAATGATTCAAATATCGAAACTACATGTTACCTTTTCTGGGAATATAACAAGTTACAAAGTTTTGGAAGAGCATGATCGCGCATCACAACAAACCTTCTAATAGGTTTTTGGAGAATGGCTTTAATGGGAGCTATTATTAGACCTCCCAAGTTCTTATAACCATTAAGCATATGCACTTTAAGAAATGGTTTGTTGGTATAGACAACTATCAAGATATGAATGGTTGAAAAAAAACTTAATATTTGTCCCTGGAGTTGTGATATAAAATCAACACTCGAATTATAATTTTTGCAAGTTTATGAGTCATCACAGGTAATAAAGTTATAAGTAAATATTGTTTTCCACACGGAATAAGGTGTTAAACACGTAATGTCAGCTTGATTCTAAATATTCGTTGATGGAAAAACTAAAATTAAAAGAAGATAGTTGTTTGGTTTTTTAATGATTAAGCTACTAAACTAAAAATTAAAGAGCTAATTATTAACTAGGATGAAACTAAAGGACTAAAAATTAATAATATATGAGATATCGAGAGAGATATAACTCAATATTCTGTCCTCGCCACTAGCATGACACTGGACTAATATTGATTTAAGGGTCAATGGTAAATTTCACTGGTTAATCAGGATTCTGAAGTCACCTAAGTTCCTCCCAGATAAGTAGGAAGCTGCTATCAAATCATAAGAACCTCTCTCGAGTGATCCTACAAAATTATCTAATGCCTAAAGTTCTATCCCATGTGATTATCTAATTAGTTTAGATAATTTAATTCTCAAACTCAACTAAACATTATAATTCTATTTCCAAAAATTAATCACCCCCTTTCGGATGTAGTTTAATACCTAATACAAACTCAATATAAGGATCACTAATTGACTTCACAATATTAACAAGAATTGTAAGCAACAAGGCATCCCCAATTTTGTTAAATTAAGATGCAATCCAAAATTTCATTGAAGATAATCCCAATTCAAAGCTAGGGTTAATTCATGTGAAATCTCAAGCTGAAATATGTTTAGTTCATGCTTAGAAATGGGGAAAAAATGTAAGAGATGTTCATATTTGAAAGAAATTAAGGTTTACACGAATTGATTAGGAAAGAATTGATAAAATAGGAGTTGAATTCTTGCTTCTCCATGCTCCTAGTGTTACTTTCTCTTTAGTGTGATAAGTGATATGTTTTTAGGCTAAAATTTGGTATATAATCCCAAAAAACGTTTCCCATCAATTGGGCCAACTTAAGTGAGTAAAAATGACCCAATGAAGTCTTTGTAAATTCTGGCCAACTTGGATCCTCGTAGCAATACCCTGAACTTCTTCAATTCAACTCCTATTTTTGAACTATTACTTCTCAGTAATCTATACTCTAAGTTATATCTTGTGTGTAAGTATCATAACCAGATTTTTCACCAATTATAATCGTGATTTTTCAAAGTTGACGGAGATGTTTTGCCAACAATTTTTGTTGAGTTTCTCATGAAACTTTTGGATCCTTTGCATCTTGACTTGGGGTTTAACATTCATCAACTTGACGAAGGACATTTTAATATTCAATTTGGCTCAATTTCTCTTCCTGATCAAAATAAAGACAAAGATGAAGATAAGAAAGCTGAGAGTGAATCTTCAAGAAGGAAACATGATAATTATGATATTATGGAGAACATATTCAGCAAAAGTTCACAATTTGATGGGTCAGTTGAACTTTCTGAGAAGAAATACCCTGCTATCTTCAAAATATTTTGTGAAGCACTGGGTGATGTGGGCATAAGCATAATTCTGAACAACCAAACTATCAATGAGGTATGGAATACGAGAGAGCTTGATATCGATGAGACGTATAGTAGATTTACATCTGAAGTTGCACAAGACAAGGATGGTATTTTATCTTCTTCTGGTAAGTCGAACCTTTCTTCTGGTCAAATTAATGAGGTTTATATTACTCCAAGTTCTATTAATTTCACCCTTCCTATTCCTAATGTAGGTCCTTATTCTGCACCACCCAAGATTGTGAATAATGTCCTCAATTCATTTGATAAAATTCCAACTTTGAATAAAGGGAAAAGTGTGATGGTTTATAATGATTTTAAAGGAAATTGATTTAAACCTGATGAGGAATCTTAAAATTCTCAGTCCATTCATGATAACAGATTCGTGAGAGAAGACAATGATGTTAATAAAAAATGATACTCGAATTCAAGGAGTAGGGTGTTTGGTCCAACAGAACGATTTGCTTGGACTAAGGATCTAAGAGGAAGACGACTCCTCCTCCCGCTTAAATTGGAACACAAAATAAATTCCAGAAATTTGATGATAATGAATCAATATCATGGAACGCCGAATAAAAGATACGCAAATTTTTGTTGAAGAACTTTATACGCATTTTACGACGTTAAAGATCAAATTTTTAACTACAATACGCGAAATGTTGAACTTGGTCCTATTGAGAACAATTTCATGGGGAATCGGGAAAACCATTATTTTTGTAAAGGTACCTTTGTGGAGATTCTAGTGGAAATAGTAGCACCAATAAGGTGACTAGTACCCGGGGTCTCCCGATGACGGAAAGCTTACCTCCTAACCGACTTGTGGATGGCAGCCTATCCCCTACTAAGGTTGATGGTTAATCTTTTGATTTGGAATTGTAAAGAGGCGAGGGTACCCAAGACAAAGAAAATATTCAAGTTCCTAGTATCTAAGTATAAAATTTTAATTGCTTGCTTGTTAGAGTCTAAACTTAGAAGTTAAAGTCTTAGCTCGTGTAATCATTTCAAGTCTTTCAATATTTCACAGGTGGTAGAACCCAGTAAGGATCGTTTATGTTCGGGGGAATACTATTGTTGTGGAATATTTCTTTCAAGCTTAGAGTGATTAACTCTTCACCTTCTTTTGTAATTGCCCATATCGATGAATCTAATGAATTTTCTTATCGAGGACTTTAACGACATTTCAAAAACATCCGAGAAACAAGGGAAAATCAAAGTGAATTTTGATAGAATTATTCGTTTCAATGAGTTTATAAATATTAATCGCTTGGTTGATCTTCCAAGTAAATGATAATTTTTTACCTGGTCAAACAATAAAAAAAGGTAATGATAATGCTAAAGAAATAGTAGATCGAGGACTTGCGTCTACTTTGTGGTGAGTTCCTCCAACATTCTCGTCTCATATTAAAAAATTCATCTAAACCCAATTATACTAAATATTTTATGTTTTAATCTTGTTGGTTAGAAATTGATCAATGTAAGGAAGTGGTTATTAATTCTTGGGGAAAATTCTGTAATACTGAAAACATTCAAGATTTTTGTTTAAAGAAAGACACTACATGTTTAACCCTTATTGGTTAGAGTCGGAAGACTTTCTGTAACAATAGGAAATTAATTGACAAATATCAAAAGGAATTGATTCAAACACAGAACGGTAATTTCTCTATAAAATTATTGGGAAAAAGAGAAAATATTATACGACAAGTTGGATGAACTCTGGACAAGAAGAATATTTTTGGACAGAGAGAGCTTGGGATATTTGGATTTAAAAAGGAGATAAGAACATCAAATATTTTTATGCGTCAACCTTAAACCGGAAGAAAATTACTCGTGTTTCGTAATTTGAAAAGAGAGGACGGATCTTGGACTGATGACCCTAATGATATCAACAATATTATCCGCAATTGTTATTTTAATTTCTTCAGTGACAAGCCTGTCTCAAATACGGTAGAGGTATCCGATATCTTCGCTTGTAAGATATCTTCTCTCATGAACGAGGCACTCACTAAACTCCCTAATTTGGATGAAGTTAAGAATGTCGTTTTTACCATGTCCGGTTCTAAAGCTCCTGGTCAAGATGGACTCCCCAGTATCTTTTATCAAGAATTTTGGGACATCGTCAAAGGCGATATCCTTAAACTTGTGACTAATTTCTTCAATTTTAAAACTCCACTGAATAAAATAAATGATACCCTCATTTCTCTTATTCCGAAGGGAGATTTTCAAGAGACTATAGTCAATTTTAGACCGATTGCGTGCATTAATTTTAGTTATTAAATTATAGCTAAGATTTTTTCTCTTCGACCCTAATCGTATATGGATGAAATTATCTCTCCAACTCAATCGGCTTTTATCAAAGGGATAAGCACACACAAGATAATATCCTTATTGCACAGGAAAATTCTTCTTTCCTTAAAAATAAAAGAAAATCTAAAGAGAATTATTCGACGGTTAAAATAGATATGGCTAAGGCATATGACCAAGTTAATTGGATATTTTTAATTGATGCTCAATAAAGTCTTGGTTTCTGTAAAAAGTGGAGGGATTGAATATTTAATTGTATCTCTTCAGTTTCATTTCAAATCAAATTTAATGGCCAAATATTGGACAAATTCTCCCCAAATCAAGGTATCAGACAAGGTGATCCCTTGTATCCTCTTCTTTTTTCTCTTCTCACAGAAAACCTTATTAGACTCATCAACTACCAATGTAGAGAAGGCAATACTGAAGGAATCTCTATTTCCAGGAAATGCCCTAAACTCACTCATCTCATCTCATGTTCGCTAATGATGACCTATTCACATTAGTAATAGAGAAATCGAAATTTGCAAAGACACTCTTTCTAAATTCCGTCAAGCATCGGGCCACAGAATTACCTTCCATAAATACTCTATTCTCTTTAGAAAATTCACCCCATATAATCTATGCGAGGAAGTTTTCCTAGCTCTCAATATCACTAAAACCAATTTTTTTGTAAATACTTAGGAATCTCTTTCTCTCTAAAACATGCTAAATCTACGAACCTCAATTATATAAAAGATCGTCTCTTATCTAAATCTGCTAGTTGGTTCTCCAATCTTCTTTGTGATGGAGCTAAAGAAGTCATCATTAAAGTTTTTCTACAAGCTATCTCCAACTATGTCATGTCAATTTTTGAATATCCCAAAGTTCTGTGCAAGAAAATCTATGAAATTATTTCTAATGTTTGGTGGGATTCAAACATCAAAAAAGAATTCATTTGATTTCTTAGAAAAAAGTTGCTAGATCTAAATCAATTGGTGGAATTGGTTTTTGTGATTTCCAGAATATAAAGATTGACCTTCTTGCTAAACAATTTGGAGAATTGTTAATAATCCGAATTCCCTTGTAACCAAAGTTCTAAAAGGTATATATTCTTAAAATACCAGATTATTTGATGCTAAATTGGCTAAGATAGGATCATGGAGTTGGGCCAGCATCTTCAAAGGAATCCAATTTATTAAGCAACATTCTAGATGGAAAATTGGTAACAGGCTAAACACTAATATTTGGGAACACAATTGCATTGGAAAAGGTCATATCCTTGAAAAACCAGCAGACTGTAACATTAACTGGGTAGCTCAACTGTTTAACGATGATATGTCCTCTTGGAATCTAAGCCTCTTGAAGAAACTCTTTTCGATGAATATATCTAACGAAATTCAAAAAATTCCAAATATGATGTAAAATGAAGAAGACAAGTTAATTTGGCCTTTAACTAAAGATGGTATTTACTCAACGAAATCGGGTTATCATACTCTAGTTAATGAAGATATTTAAAGTGAAGCCGAATGCTTAAAGAAAGGGGGGAATAATAGCAAAAAATGAAAAATTATCTGGCAGTTCAAGAGTTAGAGTCTTTGGTTGGAAAATCTGTAATGGAGCTCTTCCTACCGAATACAACCTTTGTATACGAAAATGTACTCAAGATGATCAATGTGAGTGGTGTAAATCAGACAAAGAAGATATTGAACATCTTTTTTTGAAATTCCTTTTTAGTATTTCGGTGTGGGCGAATTCAAATATGCAAATTAAAATTGACAGAGTAGCAAAGCTCAATATTTTTGATTGGATCATGGAGACTATTGATCAATATGCGAACACCGGGGTGGGATAGAAGAAACATAACAACTTCCCTGCTCCTTACGCTTTGGTTTTTAAAATCTAAAATGAGGATTTTTTGAAAACCAGGGATGGAATATCAAAAAGATTACATACATAGTTAATACGGTTATGAATGATCTCTCCGGTCTAAGAAATGTCCAATCTATGCCAAATAATAATTCCATTTCATCTGATTAAATCATGACAAATCATAATAATCCGCTCCTCTCAGATGATTCAGATTTTGTGTGGTTCTGCGATTCCTCATTTATTAAGGATTGGAATCAACGAGTATTGCTTCAATTGCAATTAATCCTAATGGTTTTATTACTCACAAAATTGCAAAAAGATGTTTTCTTCGAAGCCTTATTGAGGGCGAATGATGGACCGTTTTACTCTCGGTGAGACAGGCAGCTAGTCTCAGTTTTCGGAGTTGTTCATTTTACTTTGATAACCTTAAGCTTGTTCAAGGTATTTTCAAGAGATCTCGGTGGCATATGTATCCGATTATTGCCGAGATGAAGAACATGTAATCCAAAATTCCTACATGCAAAATCAGCTACATCAAGAAGTCGATCAACTGTAATTTTGACGCTTTGGCCAAATGCGTCTGACACAATATTGACTTGTCACAATGACATGATTACTTGCTATATTGACGCTTTTAATTATCTTAACTGTAATAACTATTTTGTTAAGAAATTTTCTTTCAAAAAGAAAAAAACTTCTCCTGTCCTCCCTATATGTTTCCACGCAAATATGACGTAATACGCGCTAACGGTTTCTTTATACATCATGCAATGCATATAAAGTTATAGAATATTCATAATTAAGTTTCAAGAATAATTTTGGGCATAAAGAGAGAAAGAACGATTGATAAGATGGTCATGTGCAATTCCGCTCTTTACAACCCAAACATACCGAGGTAGGGCAAGCCATAAAAGTCTTATCTTCTCGTTCAACCTATATGCACATGGAGTAATATAGCTTTCCCCACTTCTTTGATAAATGATATACATTACCCAAAATTATTTTATATAATATATTATCCAATATATGTCAGAATTAGATTGAAAGTAAATTAAGAATTAATAAAATAAATAAATAAATTAACATATTTACTGATAAAATTATACCATAAATAATAAATATACTAATGTATTGTTTAGCTTTGTTATAAAAGTGTTATAAAAGAAAAAGAAAGAAAATGATTTGAATATTTTTTTTCTTTATTTAGATTGAACTTTTAATAAAAAAAGGAGTAATTTAATTACTTCTATAATAATTTAGATTCCTTGTCCAAAAAAAAATCTTTTAAAATAACTAGTTTTTTAACATTTTTATATTTGAATCATTTCAAAAGAAAAAAAAATTATTCTTCAATAGTCTTAATTGTAATTTATTTATATATATATATATAAAAATTAAAGATTTTATATAATACAAAAAAGAGATACTTCCAATATTAGGCTTATAATAACGTCTCTTTTTTAAAAATAGGCTAAGTAGAATCTTAATTTTTACTATACGTCTCATTTACGATTTTTTTTCTTCTAAATTTAAGCTATTACTACTATCTTTTTCTTAAAATGCCCTTTTAATTTAATTTAATTATAATTAATATATTATAAATATATATTAATTATTTATTTTATCACACCATTGTTGTTGGACAGTCTCATGGTCAACTCATGCGGTCAATGGTCAACTCTAGTGAGTTTTTTTTTTATTATTTACTTTTTACCAGTGTTCTTAAACAAAGTCGTCTAGGCGTCCTAAAGTGCGATCCGCCTACAATTTCTTTTGAAGGTGACTCAAAGGTTCGTCTACGAATAATCTAATTAATAAAACTACCATATCAGATTAATAGGCCCTTCAAACCGAATACTACCTAGCATGCACGACAATAAATAACTAATTCAATCTAGTCCAACCTAACACATAAAAATTAAGAGAAAACTACTTTGGTTATTAGAGTTCGAACGCGCGAGAAAAAGAGAAGGAATGATTATTCAAATTTCAAGTCTAGATTTCTCGAATTGGTCATGTTTTAGGTTAATAATAATGAATTATTATTGTATAGTTACATATATATTATTTATGTTAAACCGATCCACTTTAAGTATATTAGGATATAAATAATACCCAATTCAATGTATTAGTAATATATGTTTGATGTAACATAACATAAAAACCGCCTAGGGAAAAACCGACTAAATTCTTATTAATAGGTCGTCTAGCCATCTTGGTGCTCGAAGGTGGTCGACCGCTCTAGTAGAGGCTAGCGCCTTTTAAAACTATGCTTTTTACAATTCGAAAATAATATATCACTATGATTTTTTTAAGTTTATTTCATTTTTTAGATTTTTTTAAATTTTTCCAACTTCGACGAATTCCAACGAATAACTGTACCTAAATTGCAACTATAATACTGTAATTTCATATTCAAGTACAATACAGTAGCTGTATAACTACAATAGTGTAGTTGTGCAACTATAATAGTGTGCAACTACAAAAATATATAAAAAAGTATAAAATATTTTTCGTATAACTTTTTTTCTTTTTAATAAAATGAATTCAAACAAAAAATTTATTATCATTTCTTTTTTTCTTTTTCTCTCTTTTATTATTATTTTTATAATTCAAAAAATATATTTTTTATTCTTTTAATCATATCATATAATTTTCTTTACTAACATGAACCTAAACGATGCATTAAATGATAGGGCATAACGTGCATAACAATTTTTTCAAATAAATTACACTATTTATTTTAGAGTGATAATAAATTACAAAATATATAATTGAAAACGAATATACTGAGCCTAGAAAAAAGACACACGTCACACGTAAAAAAACTTGAATTAACTAATGTGAAAAAATTATAAACGAACATACGCAGTCCGAGCTCCATATATGATCCATGCTACACCTTGCTTCACTATAAATTCCACCAAAATAATACCAACTCTCTTTACATAAAGTTTAATTAAACTGTCGACCAAATAGCAAAAATTGACATCATATAAAAATGGAATAGTCGTGATGAACGAGATCAAGCATCATAACACGAAACTCAATTGAATCGCCACACTTAAAGGTGGTTTTTGAGATTGAGGAAAGAGGAACGAAACGTGGTAAAGAGCCAAGAAAGAGCCCAAAATATACCACCATTGAATGGGCGCGACAATTTAAGCCACGTGTCAAACAAAACTGTTGGAAATAATAATATAAACCAGATTATATAAACTAACAATAGTATATAGTAAACTTAACGTTAAAGAAACTGATAGCGATATTGTAGTAGCATGGACCCGTTCACTATCTTAAAAATAATTTACGGTTCAAGCAGGGTGCTAAATTGTATTCACCGTTTATTTTTTAAGGTATGACTATTACTTCCCTAAACGAGGGTTGTGCTCAAACTGCCAAGAGAACCATTTCAAAATAAGGTACTCTGGAGAAGGGAGATCATGAGAGTTTTTGTCTTTCTTCTCTTTGTTGGTTGGTGTGTTTCAAGGAGGAGGAGAAGGCTTGATTTATATAGCCATCAAAGAGCTTTCTGCATAAAAGTATCCCATTAATACCCGGGGTTACAACCTAATAATGTGGGGTTACACACCACAAATAGGAGGTAACGCTCTCATTACTAGGATATTACACTCCATTACACTTTTCACAAAAAGATATCCATGAATATTATTGAAATAATACAACAATCTCCCATACGGGGTTATCAGAAGCAAATAAGAGGTTTTAGAAAAAACTCATGGGCATGAGATGTCTTGCATTGTACTTAAGCACCAACGTCCAATCAGTAAAGACATGGATTGATATGTAGTGACGTGAGACAACAACCAGATCCAGACACAGAAGACTTGCTCTAATTGAGACCCCCACAACACATACTTAACCCGAGTTTCAAGCAAATACTCCATGATATTGTATTTTTACACGTTTAGGAAAGTCATGCATAAACCTAGGTTCTCGTGAATATTTTAAAGAAACCAGGTGATTTTCAAAAGCGTCTACCCATCTTGGGTTTTTATAATTATTAAGATATGTGAAGCTTAACCCAATTATATGTCAGTAATTCATCAAATCCAGTCACTAGGACCTTCCTTCTTAGGCTGTAGATGCATTAAGTGCAAGACTCGACCTTAATGTATTCATCAAATCTGTTCACTAGGATCACCTTCTTAGGCTATGAGTTTATTTAAGGTAAAACTCATCCTTAATATTTTTATTAAGTTCGCTCACCAAGATCGCCCCTCTTAGGCTATGAATTCATTAAGTGTAAGAATAAAACTTGTATTCATCAAGTCAGTTCAATAGGACCACCCCTCTTAGGCTATAAATTCATTAAGTGTAAGACTCAACCTTAATGTATTCGTCAAGTTTGTTCAATAGGTTCGACCCTTTTAGGCTATGAATTCATTAAGTGTAAGACTCAAACTTAATATATTTATCAATCTCTTTCACTAGGACCACCCACTTAGGCTATGAATTTATTTGGAATATAACTCAACCTTAATCAATGTCAATAAATTCATCAAGTCCGTTTTCACTAGGACAATCCACTTAGGCTATAAATTTATTAAGAGTATAACTGATGTCTCCATATTTGTGACACAGAAAATGAAAAGAAGAAAATTGAGCAAAGACATAAAATTTGAGATAGAGGAGAAATTGAAAAAAGTAGGGAACGAGACCGAGCTTAGAAAGAAAAAACGACAAGATAAAGGAAAAGAAAAAATAGATGAAGAGGAAAAAAGATGGGGGAATAATGTATACACAAGAAGACAGCCTAAGAAGACGCCTTATGAGTTAATCTAAAAGAGACACCTTAAAACAGTGAACGATATTTTCGATCTATAAAAGAACAGATTGTAAGAAACTGAACCTCTATACTTATTTTAAAGTTTTATGTACTAACAATTGAAAAATATATTCAATTACAGATGTGGTGTGTGGGGATCTGAAATGAATATACCGGTAACAATTGAAGACATGGAATGGATAGCAGAAGAAAAGGAGATAGAAAGCCACGTAAGTAAGACTAACTATGATAAGTAATAATTAAAAACAAATTATAGCACAAAAAAATACAGGTTATAGAAGCATACTTGGTGATGCTACAACAGGTTTTCGATAAGAAAGAAAAACACGAGATAAACGTAGAAAATATGTTTATCGTGGAGTAAAAAGTTGTATTCATGTCAACATGAACAATGGTAAGTAAAAATTACTTTAACTTCTGAATATATATAAACTGTAAAAAAGATTAATGAAAAACTGTTTAATTTATGCAGGAGTTGGTGAACGGAAACGACCCCGAAATAATGGAAAAAGAAGTCAAAAACGTATTCTTTGAGGCTATTAAAAAGAACGAGGGTGATAACACAAGTATAATCATACCTATACAGACTGTGGAGGACAAAAATGAACAAAAAGATGCACACTGGTCGCACTTAGTGTTTGAACCCCACGAGTTCCCCAAAAACATATGGAGACACTACAACCTGGGAAGCAAACTTAAGAATCATCCAAATTATCCGAGAAAAGAAGGAAAGACGCAAAAAAAGTCTTCAATTATCTCGATGTGGGGCTTGGACCAGATTCCGAGAACCAAACCCAAATGGAGTTGAACGAGATGAATTGCCCTCAAATGACTGAGGAAGCCAAAATAGTGGAGTATATGTATGCATGTACGCATAGGACATATACAAGACGACTAAAGTTAGGGATACATTCGAAAAGAATGAACCTGAGCAATTCCGTGCAAGAATGTACATGCAATTCATCGAACCAAGATCAAAGAATCACTTATTCAGGAGAAAGTTGAAGAATGTTTTAAGTATTGTGATGAACTTACTATATCGTATTGAGTTTTACTTATTTGGTTATGATTTAGATTCTAATGTTTGAAATGACTTCTTAGTTTATTAAGTATTATGAATGATTTGATTGGAATTGAAAATTTATTAGTATTATATATTTGTGAATGATTTTATTATATAGTCTTTCGATACGAACAGATTACTTGAAAAAGCAAGCAATAGCCGCAACACTGTTGACTAGTAAAATTTCATGTTTAAAATATGGAATTTCATGTATTAAACATGGAATTCCATGTTAAAAACATTAAAATCCGTGTTTAAAAGGACTTGTACAAATTCATGCTTGGGAAGGACTTGTAAAATATTTTGGGTATAAATGAGTTTCATAAAATTCAATGTGTAAAAGCAGCAAAAAAGTAAAAGGACTTGTAAAAAATTTCATGGCTGATACAAGGAATTCTATGTTTCAAACACGTAATTCCATGTTTAAAACATAAAATTTCATGTTTTAAACATGGAATTTTCTAACCTGCCAGATAAACAACTTAAGCTACTAGGCTAAAAAACTATACTAAAATACAATCATTATAAAAAGAAATGAACCACAACACAGTATAAGATCAAAAAGGATTCAAACTATAACAATAGAAACTGTAAAAATGCTAAACAATTGAATATTAAAAAACCGTTGAAAGAATGTAATGATCGTAAAAATAAAACAAAACTCATAGAACAGCTCGACAAGTTTTGGCACTATGATGTCCTTGTGTGTGACAACGTCCGCAGGTTATCGTCTTACGATCGTGCTCAAATTCTCCACGAGACTTGAAACACTTCGTTTTTGGTCGGCCGGGAGGAACCTTGACGATTGGAGGCTGGACAAAGATATCGTTGGGCCCTAGGATTGGTGAAGGTGGAGCGAACGTGGAAAAAGAGGGAACGTTTTGAGAGTAGAATTCCTTGTATAATATGGTGTGTGATACCTCTCGATGTACTCTAAATGGTGAGTTGGATATACTGATCTTTGCAAAACTGCAGCGGCATGTGAATAAGGGAAACCATGAAACTCCCAATCCCTGCAGGTGCACGAGCATCCATGGAGATCGACCACATAAGACGGGTCGAAAACATCTTGATACAGTTGTCCTGATTGATGGCAAACGGTCCAGGAACGAGCTTTGTTGAAATTTTGGGTGTAAACAAGCTCCGCCTCGGGTACCAGTCTTGTGCTCCACTTCGAAGACTATTCAAGCCTCTCTGAAAACTTACGCATTACCCAAAGACGGATTCGATCGATTAGCTCGATAATTGGTAGTTGGTCCCACTGGTCACGCTTCACTCTCGAGTTCAATAATTCGGCAGCGTTTGAAGTCGTCTCCCCGTAACGCTTACCCCGGAAAAAAGCATTGGAAAAGTTCTCTTTGGGCAAATTATCCATGAAAGTACGACCAACAGCTTTCCCTTCACGTATGAAATCTTTAAGAGCTATGTTGAATTCTGCAACGTTTGGAGCATGGGCTACCATATTTAACAAAGTAATTTTAGCCTCCATGTATGCACCCAAGCCTTTACCTTTTATGGCGTCCCGAAGATTGTTTCTCAAACGAAACAAACAGAAAGAATGAAAACCATCGAGAAACACTTCCTTAACGGATGTTATGATACCTTGAAAACGGTCCGAGATGAAGGCGATTCGACGATCGTCGACCAAAGGTCTAAGAAACCTCAGAAATAGATTCCAGTTTGTGGTGTCCTCGGCTCGGACCACTGCAAATGCAACTGGGAAAATTCCTGCATTGAAATCACCAAACAAAAGACAATCAAAAAACAAAAAAAGGAAAAAAAAGGAACCAAAAAAAAGCAAGAAAATATATACAAAGACACGAAATTCCATCTTTGAAACATGAAAATGCATGTTTAAAACATGAAATTTCTCTGAAAACAGGGGAAAACATAGGAAAAAATTGAAATTTAAGTAACCTTTGTTGGCGTCCTTTGTAGTTGCAATTAGAAGATGTCCCTTATACTTGCTGTTCAAATGTGTACCGTCTATAAATATCATTGGACGGCAAGATTTAAAACCGTGAATAAAACCACCAAATGCAACAAAGCATCGCTCAAATGTGGAAGTGACTGGATCATACTCGTAATGAACGTGTGTGGATGGATCCGCTGATTTCAACTTATCTAAATAAGATCATAATCGATGGAAAGACAAAGACAAATCGCCATGAACTTCGTCCTTGGCCTTTTTAAAACTATGATAAGCAATCGCGTAAGATATATCGAAACCGTAATTGAATTTCAGCTCTCTGATAATATCTTTCGGAACAATATTAGGCCTAGCCCTAACATCTTCAACAACCAAATCAGAAACCACGTTACAGTTAATAACCTTGCTAACCGTAGATTTCATAACCGCACCACAGTTATATAGAAAAGGATGTTGCTACGTTCAAGAGAGGCGTAAAATTTTAAAGGACATGCGTTGGTTTTGAAACCTTTGCAATGAACCGAGCATTTATACTTGTAATTATGAGTAAAGTAATACTTAAAACCTACTTCACTAGAAAATTTGGCAACATAATTACGTAATTTAGCAACTCCCCCATAAAAGCATTGACCGACGCGACTTATTAGTTGACTCCATTGGTTGCTTTTCAGACCAAATCTTTATGACCACCGAATGTGTGCTCCTTGGGATCGTGGAAAAAATGGCCTTTTTAGAAGAAGAAGAAGAAGAATCAACAACGGTGATAGCCGAGCAAGACATAGACATAGCAGACTCCTTTTCACGATCTTCGGTAACATAAATATCCATACGTTCCAAAGTAGACTCCCTAACCAAAAATTGCATGTTGGAAAAGTCTTCTTCGTTGTTCAACAAACAGTTGATGTCCTCTCCGACTGAATAAACTAGATGAGTGGAACTCAAGAGCAAGGAAGGCCATTTAGACACCACGTAATCGAAAATAGAATCGAGAGTCGGGAAAAGATCAAACTAACGCATAGAACGTTGAGAACTGAACCTCACTACACCCATAATTGTCTGCGGAAAACAAGTCATGACATAAGTAGTAGAATATGATCACACAAACAAAGGAAGAAGTAGAAAATGGAAAAAGTTATGTGCAGTCTCAGAATTCCATGTTTTAAACATGGAATTCCATATTCTACTTAGATCTAAACAACTTAAACACATAATTTAGCAATATAGAAGCAAAATATGAACAAAATGAAAAATATAAACACAGAATTTACCAATATTGAGGCAAAATATGAACAAATGAAGAATGGAAACACAGAATCATAAAATCATAACAAAACAGTTTAAACACAGAATTTAGAAATATTGAGCAAAATATGAACAAAATGAAGAATATAAATACAAAATCATAACAAAACATACAATTAAAAGAGAAAACCCTCAAAAACAGGAGAATTGCTTGAAATTGCAAATTAGGATGAAATTGTGAATCAAAATGCTTTCAAAATGGACAATACATACACATGTATACGTATTATAAGAAACAAAAACATACAAATCAAAAAAACAACAAAATGATATAAAAAATTAGAAAAAAAAAAGACAAAACCGTGACAGCGTAATTGTGAGATAAAGAGAGATAGAGAGAGTGAAAGAAGAGCGATTAAAGTGCAAGAGATTAACCTTTTGAGAAGAAGAGACCGTGCGAGCGTGAGAGCAGAGCGTTTGTGAGTGAGCGTTCGTGAGTGAAGAACAAGTTAGAGAGAGAGAGAGAGAAGTGAGAGAAAAGCAAAGTGTGAGTGTTTGTGCGTGAGTCTTTGTAAGGAATAATGAGGAATTAATTACCTATTATCTAATAAATATAGTATTTATATAGGGTAAAAAAGGAAACCAAATAATTATGGGGATGTTATCTCTAATTACTTAATTAGGAAGATATTTATTTCTAAATAAGAAAATTAGCGACTTAAAAAAAATATTAAACTCCTTTATGAGGATGCTTTCTCTAATAACTCTTTCAAAAAAAAAAGGAAACCAAGTATATATAGGCTCAACATTATACTTAATGTGTGAGATAATGGAAAACACTAACGGTTAAAAAAAAAATTACGTACCTAAAAGTCCTGTTTTATAATATATTTCCTCAGAAATCTTTTTTCAAATTTCACAAAGTATTTATGAAGTTTTTTCTCAATTATAAAATTTAAAACTACATTGCGGGTGATGCCAAATATGAAGTCAAAGTTTCTAAAAAGAGAAAAGTGGGGTTCTTTTTGTTCGAAAGAGAAAAGTGGGTTGAGCTTAAGAGATTTTTATCTAAAATGTCAGATGACTTTTAATCTCTCATAGTCTCTTGCACTTACCTTGATGGTACCAAAAAAGGTCATAAATTCACATTTGGCTCCTCATCGTCATAAATATTTGGAAGCTACAAAGAAGCTTCGGAACCATTTCTATTTGTCAGATACTCCAAGGAGGGTGGAAATCGTAAAGAGCGGATAAAAAAAAGGTATTTCAAAAAAATTCTAATTTTTTTTGAAATAAAAATTTTCTTTTCTAATTCTTATCCAATTTTTTTAGAACTGTGAAAAACAATTTCTAATTCGGAATTTTGAAATTTACCAGAAATTCGGAAATTTCGGCACGGAAATTTCGGAACTTTTGGTTCGAAAAATTCGGAAATTTGGGTTGGAATTTCGGATTTTCTCGTTCGGAAATTACGGAACTAAGGGTTATAAATCGGAACAGTAGTTTAATATTTACCCAAAGAGTAACTGTAGTAAAAAAACTAAACTTATAAAACTTACACGAAGAGTAACAGTAGTTAAAAACTAAACCACTGTTACTTTCTTCAGTTACATGAAAAAACTGCAAAAATATCTTGGAAAATGATCCTGCAATATTACATGTTTCAAGGACTAAAGAGACGGGGCAATGATCTTCATGTTTTAAATACTCCATACAATATTATTATGAAATATAATTTATAATTCGGTAATAAAATTCAAAAATGAAATCGATCGAAAATATAATTCGGAAATAAAATCGGATCGGAAAACCCGGAAATTTCGAAAATTTATATGTAGTTCCAATTACGATATGATATTTTCAAAAAAATCGGAAATCGGAATTTCAGATTGGAAAAGTCGTAAATCGGAAATTTCGGATCCGATTTCCACCCCTAGTCAGATTCATGTTTACAAACAAACAGAAAAACACAAATATGAAAAACGAAGCAAGAAACAAATTTACAACCATTCGATCCCGAGTTGCGAAAAGTTTTTTCCAATATCAAAGATGACAGATCTTAACGTTGCCTGCCTTCTGAGTTTTTTTTAAAAATATACCAAATAAATAAAACATTTGTAAAAATATACCATATTAAAAGTATTTGCATATATATATACTAAATTGGTAACTCAGTTGCCGAATTGGATATGGAATTAAAAGTATTAAAAGTATTTGCATATATTTATTTATTATTATATAAGTTTAAATTTTTGTTTAATAATTTAGATATATGTGTTTAATTTATGAATTTATATTATTTATTATATTTAAAGAAATTGATTTATTATTAAATTAGTTTAAATTAAATTATTTTAGTATTACTTAATTTATAAATTTATATTCTTTGTTATATTTAGATAAATAACTTTATTGTTAGAATAGTTTAATTAATTATTTTAATATTATTTAGAATAGTTTAGATTAAAATTATGAATTAATACCCAAGAAAACTCTCAAGTTAGAGTTAATTTTTTTTTTCACCACAGTCATTATTTTTTTGCCCATAAAAGACATCATATATTTAATTCTTTCCTCTTTTGCCTAAAAAAAAGCAGTTTGAGTTATGGGAAAATTCTTAGGACTCAAATTTTGAGTTTCGGGAGCAAACTTAAGATATCTTAAGAGGTAAAAAAGACATATTCTTTTACAGGATAGTGGACAAGGCTGTATGAATTTATTGAGCATTAACCCTTAAATTATGAATACTAAATATTTAAAACGAAAAAGTTAAGATTCCCATTAAAACGACAATTAAGATTCTCATTTAAAGAATTTAATTTTAAATATTATGACAAAATAAATTTAAATAAGAGATAATTCCCAATTAATTACACTTCCTCACTTTTCATTCTCAAAAAAAGGAAGGAGGAAATTACTTCCTACTTACTCACAAATTTTCAACTTAATTCTCAAATAAGCACATGGTCATATTTACCTTCCATTATTGCCCTTATATGTTTTTTTATTTCATTATATATTTATATATTTAATATCTGAATTTATTTTTTCATTTTTTTAAATATTTTTTTTTTAATTTTTTTTTTCCGAAAAAATATTTTTTTTTTGAATTTTTTTTTTTTTCGAAATTTTTTTTTTCCAAATTTTTTTTTTTTTTTGGAATTTTTTTTTTCGAAAATTTTTTTTTTTTGAAAATTTTTTTTTTGAAATTTTTTTTTTTCGAAAAATATTTTTTTTTTTTCGATTTTTTTTTTTTTTTCGAAAAATATTTTCGAAGATTTTTTCATTAACACACAAGTCCATACTGTTTTGTGTTACGGTAACTCATACATCAAGCGATTGTGTGTTACATTAACACACAATCAGATGTTCAGACTATCTGTACACTATTATCTATTAATGTATACAAATATTCTGTATATCTTATTCTGTGTTCCTGCAACACACAATTGTTATTTGTGTGTGTTTAAGCAACGCAAAACTGTAAATGATAAACGCATTGTGTGTCTTACCAACACAAAACCCATACTGTTGTGTGTTACTGTAACACATACTTTCAGCAATTGCGTGTTGCATGAACACATAATCAGCCTACATATACATTATTCTATACTTTAAATGATAAACGCATTGTGTGTCTTACCAACACAAAACCCATACTGTTGTGTGTTACTGTAACACATACTTTCAGCAATTGCGTGTTGCATGAACACATAATCAGCCTACATATACATTATTCTATACTTTGTGTACAAATATTCTGTCTGTCTGATTTTGTGTTCATGTATCACACAATTTGTTATTTATGTGTGTTTAAGCAACTCAATATTATACATATTGGGTGTTCATGCAACACACAACACATATGATTTTGTGTTACTTTAACACACAATTATCATGGAAAAAAAATTCCGGGGGAAAAAATCGACAAAAAAAAAATTCCAAAAAAAAATTTCCGAAAAAAAAAATATTTTTTGAAAAAAAAATATTTTTCTAAAAAAAAATATTTTTCGAAAAAAAAATATTTTTCGAAAAAAAAATATTTTTCGAAAAAAAAATATTTTTTGAAAAAAAAATATTTCGAAAAAAAAATATTTAAAAAAAAAATCTGAAAAAAATAAATAAATATTAAACTATAATTAATAAAATATATAATTAAAGTAATTAATAATAGGTAGAAGGATATTTTGGTAATTGGATAATATTTTGTGCTTAATTGGGAATTAAGTTGAAGTTGTAATTAATAGGGAATACTTACCTTCTCCGCGTAATTAATTGGGCGTTGCCCCTTTAAATAATACTAGAATAATTTAAGGATTAATGCTCAATAAACCCCTGCAGCTTTGTCCACTATCACATAAAAGATACTATCTTTTTTACCCTCTTAAGATATCTTGAGTTCGCTCCCAAAACTCAAAATATGAGTTCTTGGAATTTTCTCATACCTCAAAATTTGAGTTTTAAAAACCCTCCTATAACTCAAACTCTTTTAATAGGCAAAAGAGGAAAGAATAAAATGTATAAAGGGCAGAAAAAATGATGTTTCTTGGGTATTAATCCATAATTTTAATCTAAACTATTCTAATAATATATTTTAAATAATATTTAAATAATTAATTAAATTAATCTAACAATAAATTTATTTATCTAAATATAACAAAGAATATAAATTTATAAATTAAATAATACTAAAATAATTTAATTTAAACTAATCTAATAATAAATTTATTTCTTTAAATATAACAAATAATATAGATTCATAAATTAAACACATATCTAAATTATTGAACAAAATTTTTAAACTTATATAATAAATATAAATAAAATAAAAAAGACATAGCAAGTTAGCAACTCAAATGCCAATTCCAAATCTATATATATATATATATATATGTGTGTGTGTGTGTAAATATTTTATTTATTTGGTATATTTGTAAAAAAAACTCCCTGCCTACTAGAAGATCTAGCAATGACATCGGCCTTAAAGTTGATGCGTCGGGAAATATGGTAAAACGACAATGGAGTAATTCGTGACGCCATATCCCTGGTTATTCGAATAATGGGTCGGATCTGTCACCCAGACATTGAAGGTTGTTGTACTTGTATACCTTGAATAATTTCAAAATTATCTGAGAAAATCTCCTAAGTAATACCAAGAAGGTCCTAACACATGTGAGTAGCGTGAAAAACTACACACGCTTCCCCTTCAACTGTTGTCTGGCAACTAATCGTCTTGTTGTAAACCAATTCTTTGTATGCGAATTTGTCTACCCGTACAATTCCTAACCTTGATTTGTCCCAGCTATTTTTGAAAGAGGTATCACAAAAGAATGTAACATCTCCTAGGAGGTTGTAGATAAGTGCACTAGTGATGTCTCCTCATTTGTGATAGATTAATGTTAGGATGAGACATCATTTTAAGTGATTTAGAAGTCAATAATGTCGATTTTCTTGAGTTTTAGTGCACTTTCCTATTTTGAGTCTTGATTTGTAGAAATAATATTTTTAGAGCATATTGGGTTTAATTGTTTATTTAGTGTGAAGCTTTAAAGATAATTATGGAGATTAATTAGAGTCCAAGTCAAAGACAACAACTTATGGAAAGAGATTTGCATGGTAATTGGAGATAAGGAAACAAATGCTAAAAAGATGGAAAAGGAAAAGCTGCCTAAATCTGGGATTCTGCATACACGTCCAAAGATAGGCGTTTTTACCTAAGAAATAGGCCGAATCTGGTGATTTCCTTCTGCAGGGTCAAGATAATTCTGTTGCGATTCTTTTGGTATCTTATGGAGCTCAAACCGACCAATAACGAAGAAGATATGCTCAAAACGGTGCAGCAGTGTTTATCTTTATTTCCATACGAATTTGAGTTGGGCTAGAAGTCCAATAACTTACCTCTTCCTCAAGAAAACGAATTAGGTCTTCTAAACACCTATAAATACACCCTTATATCACTTGTAATTCCACCCTATAAATCCTTGCCTCATAGTAATTAGTTTTTAAGGTTTTATTCTTCCAGTTTATTGTAGAGAGCAAGATTATGTCTTTTGTAATTTCTTTTAGTTTATTTCCTTCAGGTATGAACTAAACTCCCATAGCTTGGGTTTTGCATATGTATAATCTATGAATTCTAATTCTTCTATCTAAGTTCTTTGGGAATTATATGTTTTAATCTGATATTAGTACTACTTTATATTTGTTTATGTGTTTTGATTTAATGTCTTTCCTAGAACTGGTCACTTTAGGATTGTTTTAATAGTAGTTAGATGGTCTCCTTGACAGGGTGTTTAACTATTGAACCACCACATAATGTCTAGTGTCGATAGTAGTTCTGACAAAACATGCTTCTAACTAGATAGTCATTAGGGTTTGTTTTAATCACCATATCACCAATTGATTGTAGTGTGCTGGATAGGGCCTTAGTGGCGTTTGATAACCCTATTTGAGTCCTCGTCTTGGTTGTGCCGTAGCCCCCTTAGTCGCTCTCAAGGTCTAAGGTAGTGGAATTTAGAATCCTGACTAAGTATACCAAGAGCTAATATTCTCCCTTATTAACTAGATTTATAGATGGAATTAGAAGGATTAGTGCATACTAGCAAAACCTAAGCTATATTTCTCATCTCATATTCTTCGTATTTTATTTTATTGTCTTTATTTTCTTAGTTTTAATTGCTTAATTTCGAAATCTGTTCCCTTTACTTTTCTGTTCTCTAATTATTTACTTTTACTCGTAATTTCTACTCACGCGATTAACACACTTAAGTCCCTGAGAACGAACTCTATTTATCATTAAAACTTGCATACGTCCTGTAATATTTGCAATACTGTGCCTGTCTAGGGTGAGAGTGCGTAGTTTCTTGGTCTTATTTTGTATTAATTTTATCACACCCTAGGCGACACCAACTAGTTTCTAACATCTCCTCCCCTTCTTAAAATATCACTCGATGTACCATTGTATAACTCGTTCATCAATACTTTTGAGACAATGATAATATTATTAACTTGAATACTAACCTTCTCATCAACCGCTTTCATTTTATTTTTTCAAATATTTCACATGAGAATGAGGACATATGCTTGAACAATTTTTTTCCCATCCTCCATCCACATAAGACTGTAGGATCTTAAGCATACACTCCCCAAGCTTATATGTACTTAGTTTATCAATTCTAGCTTGTGACACTTATCCGGCCCAGACCTGTACACAAACTAGACACGAGAAATGTAAATGCTCAACAGTTTTTTGTATCTTTTACACACCAATAACCTCTATCGTTCTACATGTGTTTATGTTTATAAAGGTTCTGCATCATAGGAATAAAATTCCTACAACATTTGCAACTAAAGCCGTATATTTGCTGGTACATTGTTTTGATATACTAATTTCCACAAATCTGGATTATATTCTTCATTCGTCTATGTTGATTGCATTATAGTTTTGATAGCTTTCATTATGAGAATAAAGTACCCTAACTTAGTCGTGTTCTGACCTGATTTTAAGTAAGGCCTGGTTGTCGTCCCCATATGCGTGATAAATAATCAACCCAAAAGCGGGTGACTTCCTGTAAATTTACGGTCATTGACAACTAATAAATTGATAAGAACAAAGGGTTATTGTCTCCACAGGGACTACCAAAGTTACGATTAATGTGTTTAGGAAGTATATAAATCATATATGTAAAGTTGCAAGTTAAATGACAATAATATAAATAATATATTCGTTTGGGTTTTTGATTAACAACTAAATTGAAAATAAAATAAATATAAACTAAGACAAAAATAATTAAAATGCTGATAAAATAAGAAAGGGGGTGGGAGAGATATGCTTGATTTTTGCGGGAATTACACTAATCAACTTTTAAATATTATTCAATATAAGGGCAAATTAGGCTTTTCACACTAGACGGGATTCAAAAGTCTCTCTAACTCTCATTAGGTAGTCTAGAGATCAATTCTACGACCCTAGGGACCTCTTCCGAGTGTACCTTACGATGTTTACGAATGCTAAGGATCTAAACCCTACTGACTATCTAGCTAGGCAAGACCTCCCGGATCACTACAGCACACTAGATGCTTACATACTAGATGCGTCACTGACTCTTTTACCAATTATTCAAGGTGACTGAAACAATATGACGTCAAGACTTTTCCAATAAATGCTCCATCTTCCCAAAGTGACTTTAAGCTCATCTTGCACCTTGACTTGGAGTTTGACTTGAATATTTTAATTCTTCTCTTCATCTTGGAATCATGTATTAACCATATACCTAAAATTTACACAGTTAACACACAATCAAAGCACAAAAACTCTATAAACAACAAATAGACCAAAACTAGAGAGAAAAGTACAATACGTCGAATATTAGGGAAAAATCCCTCACTTAGACCCAATAAACTCCAAAAAATATGTCTCTTGAGTGGATTAATACATCAAAAAAATAGATACATCAAGACCCACAACTCACAGTATTGTCGTCCCGGTAAAACAAAAAAGAAAAATAAGGCATATAAGGGGCCTAAGTCCAATAAATCAAGGAAGAGAGAGATAGAAAAGCAGTGAATGACACTATCCTAAGTCCAATAAATTAAAGAAGATAGAAATAGAAAAACATTGAATGACACTAAATTAATTATTCTAACAAGAATCATATTGTAATATTAACAAACTAAAATCAAATATATGCTTATCTAACAAACAATCAACACAAGTAAATTTCAAGATTAGATTAACTTTGCAATGCATGAAGGATAGGTTTTTCTCTTAGACCGCTATGGTGGCTATAGGTTGTTTCTGGATCCTTACATAGTCTTTAAGGTCCATCTTACTACTTTTTAATTGTTTGATTGATCCTAAATTGCTCAGTCAAGAATCACAAGGTATTTAAGGTTGTAATGTCGGCTTAGGGTACGTATGATTATATATTTGGATAATGTAGAGTGAGTTTTTGTCTCTCTCCTCACTAGCCATCGACAAATCGCCCTAGAGCTTGAGTTACTCTCAAATATGTTCTCACTTAACCCAACTTGTAATGTACTTATTTGCATCCCCTATAACCCAAATGATATCGTTTATGATCACTTGAAAATCCACTTTGCTGGTCCATATGTATATATATATATATATATATTTTTTTTCAAGTATCAATGATTCTCTTTTTGATATGAGAAGTCATGCTATTATGCTTCAACATTTTTCTTTTATTTTCTTTTCATTTTTTTTCTTTTTAACCGGCAAAGGGTTACAATATATAAACAAGTGATCAAAATAATAATTACATAGCACAAGACCCACCCAATAATATTTTCCATAGAACAAAACCACCACCTCAAGGTCAAGCTCTATACGAGTGTCAAAGCATTACGATTTGAGTGTGGGTCATATGGAAAGGTCCTAAAATCTAAGGGGTATAAATTGTAATGTGGCTAATAAAAAGGTTTAGAAAGGAAAGAGGGAGTTGCGACGATAATACAACGATAACAAGGGCTAAACAAAGACCCCCAATCTTTTTCTATCCTATACAATTTAGATACTTTCTCACCTCTAGCAATTTCATTAAATGGTTTATAACCTAGTTTGGATCTCACGTTCTACACACCACTCATGCTCCTGAAGATCAAACTTATATCTACCGCATTGCTCACTAATCTTTCTTTACTTTTAAATATGTTACATGTTTATCTTTTAAGCATACAAAATGACAAGTGCACAAACCTACTATTTATCATCATTGACTCGTTACAATTTTTCTTAATAGCTACAATCACTACATTCTACTCCCAATCCATAAACTATAAAAAGAAAATAAAGCACATAAAAGTAGTGATGGGGACTACGGATCCCCATTTTCAACTCAAAGTTGAGCCTTGACTTCACGACTCGAAACAGATTTAATAAATGTAAAGACGAACACCTAATATACAAATAGAGAAAGGGTAGATAAGAGAGAAAACATACTCCTCAAGGTTATTGCCTTGCGTGACCATCATCCAAGATAGGGTGTAGCGTATACCTTTGCAAAATTGCGCCTTAGTTGCTCCAAGAGTGCCATGATGGCATTTGATTGGATTTGATTAGTGCCACATCATTGGCAAGGAGGGTTTGAGCATTTTCTACTAGATCAAGTTGCTAACCTACCTTTTCTTGCCAAGAGACTTCCTTTGGTCGTGCTCTTCCTAATATAGTCTTGATCCACGCACTAGTCATATCATTATCTGGTTTGCTTACAAGTTTCTCCTTCTCTCCAAGTTTCACTATCGCCTTCATCAATAGGCTCGTGATAGTTGAGGGAAATTTCAAATTAAAGAACTATTTTGGCTCAACTGTGAATCTCATTACCCCCATCAAAATCCACTTGCACTACATCTGCTTCTTCCTCTCTCATGAAATCTCTTGTATTCACCTTTTCCAACTTTTTCCATAAATTTTATCTCATTTGTAAGTGACAAAGAAGGCATATTTATTGTTGTGAGAACTAATTGGGCCCTAGGATCTTTGCTTAGATACACTTCGAATTGGATAGGTTGTGGTGTCTTCTCTTTCGAAATCACAATAGGTTGAGTATTCGAATCCACCATAACTAGATCCTCTCTAATTGAAGGGCTTACTTTTTTATTCTTAGCTTTGCTCACATAAACCTCAGTTGGTTTCCTCTTGTTCTCACCCAATTACTTGCTTGGATTCTTTCTCATAGCTCTCACATAAGCAAGTGTGTCTCTGTTTTTCGTTTCATCTTCCTTTACCTCCAACTCAAAATCTTACCACTTTAAATTAGCCCTCGATATGGGTGAATTATGTATTATTTAGAACAGAAAAAGTGTAAGGAAGGTGTTCCTCTATATGGGTATGAAGGATATGTGGTGGGTTGTGAGGGAATTAAAGAATTTAGGAAAAACGATTTTGATTTTTTTGTCTTGTATCTTGACTTCTAATGGATTTAGAATGATTTGGTTATTTAATTGTAGCTCAGAATGATGTAGGTTTATATTTGGATGTGGAATTTTGGTTATTTTTGTGTGTTTTGATGGTGGGTGAAGGTTTGGTTTGAGCTTTAATGGAGTAAGACATGCATGTTAGTGATATTACTTCCTCTAGTCTCCCATCTCCTAGTTTAAATAATGCCCCCGATAATGAATAAATGAGTAAGAGACGTAGGATAAAGTCTAGTTTTGGACCATAACTTATCAAATCATTCATCACAGGTGACTTTCCCTTAGATATTCTATTAAAGAGACAGTAGTAGCATGTTTCCTTATTGAGGAAGACATCAGACATATGATGAAGCTATGAAATCAGTATATCCTGGTTTTTGGAGAGAAGCCATTAATAGTGAACTAGAATCTAGAATGTCAAACCACACTTGAAATTTGATTGATTTTCCCGTGGGTAGTAACCCTATTAGTAGCATGTGAATATTTAAGAAAAAATTGAGATCTAATGACTAAATTGGAAAAAATCAAAGCTAGACTAGTAATTAGTGGCTTTACCCAAAAGAAATCATTAGAATACTTTGATACATATTCCCTCGTGACCAAAATAATTACGATAAGAACTCTTATCGCCTTAGATATTATCCATAACTTAGTAATACATCAGATGAATGTTAAAACTGTATATTAAACAGAGATCTAGATGAAGAGATTTATATGCATCAACCGGAGGGCTTTGTCGTACCTAGTCAGGGTTGTACAGTTTGGAAATAATTGTATGAATTGAAATATACACCCAAGCAATGGTAAAAAAATTAGAGAACACCTTAGTTAAAGATGGCTTTATAGTCAACGATTCTAATTCATGTGTTACTCCAAAGTACCAGGATCAGTATGTGTGATCATATGTCTCTATGTATATGACATACTAGTAATTAATAAGACCAAGGAAATTATATCTTCTAAGTTTGAGATAAAAGATATTGGAGAAGCGACTATTATATTGGGACTGCATTTCGTCGATTATTGAGGTACCCGAGAGGTACTATGGATTTGGGTCTACATTTTAAGAAGTTCCCAGTTGTTCCAAGGGGATACTATGATGTGAACTGGATATAAGATAATAATGAAGTGAGCTCCATTAGTGGATATGTGTCCTTAGGTGGTTAATTTGTATCACAGAAGTCTTCTAGACAGACTTGTAAATCAAACTCCAATATAGAATTCGAGTTTATATCGCTAGAGTTAGTTGGGAAAGAAGCCGAGTGGTTGAGGAGTCTCCTTGCTAATATGCCATTATGGGAATGATAGGTTGCTCATGTTTTCTTTCATTGTAATTCACAAGCAATGACCAGTTTCGCTCACAATAGCTTCTATAATGGAAAATAGAGACATATTCGCATCAGACATGTCTCGGTAAGACAATTATTGAGTAATGGTGTGATATCCTTAGAGTTTGTAAGATTATACAATAATCTAGCTGGTCTGTTTACTAAAGGCTTGGCTAGGAAAGTGGTCCTAGAGACGTTTAAGAAATTGGGGCAAACGCCCTTTGACCAAACGAGAAATGGTTCAATACAATTCTTTCCCATTCCTATTGACGCAACCTAATATAATCAAGAACAAGTATATATATTTAATGAATTCATAACCTAAGAAGACGGTTAAGTGATATGTTAAATGGTCTATGTATAAAATTTTATAATAATTATATTATACCTAAATGTATCATATCTATTATTTATTTTATCGTAATTTATCAATTTAAAAAACGAGTAATGATATATACCCCCAAAAATCATACGATCCAATTACCACCCATGACGTGGTGTGAATTGATTGGCAATAAATCGTTAATCAGATCAAGAAAATAAATAGATTAACGACAATTTACACCATATCATGGGTGGTATACTTGGTGGTATGATTTTGGATGGTAAATATTATTATTTTTAAAAAATCTTACTTAAAATTGTATCTTTTATGTCAACCTATCATATTATTTTTTAATTATACTCTTTGTTAATAGATTTTATCAATATGATAATTTTGTTTTACTTTATATATCGTAGATTTATCTTGTCTACTAACTTATGTGGAATTTGTGGGATGCGCAATCTACCACCTATTTAATAAAAGAAAAAAGGAAAAATTTATTTAGGATTATGCATCATCCTAAAAAACCACTTATCTCCTTTTTCACTTTAATTAGTTTTACTTAATTAATAATCAAACTAGAGTATGTATTATAATCTGGTCCAAGTTATTAAATAATTGGATCGGTTGTTACATTAGGCCATTAATGGACTCCACCATGATCATGATGTGAATTGCTAATCATATTAAGACACCGGAAAAAAATAAGTAGTAATGTAAGGTAGTTATTCATATATGATCTATGTATAGATGTTAAATAGTTTCATTATTAAAACTTATTAATTAAAATAAAAGAAATAATATAACTGAATTATTTAATTTTTTATAAATAATATTTGAATAAATATTCCACATTATTAAGAAAATAAAAGATGCCATTATTTCTCCAAAGTAAGCGTGGTGCAAATTAATTGTAGTGGCTACAACCTGGGTTCCTACAATAGAACCTCATTTTTCTTACTATAATTTATGACATCAACGACCTATATGTCCCATGCATTAAATACAAAGGACAAATATCTAAGGCCAAAAAAGGCCCCCTTCACAACTCATTAGCAGGGACTAAATACATACTGTGATCATTTTATAGTTAATTAATTTATAAGCCTAGAGTAAGAAAATATCAAAGAAAATTAGAGACTTAAAAAAAAAATCTATCTTTGTTTAACTTTAAAATTTACGAACTCAAATAAACAATGAGCCAATTAGAGATTAATGCCTATTAAAAAACTTATTTAAAAAAAGGTGCCTAGAATAAGATTTTTTATAGAAAAATGCCTCATCCCAAACTACCCTTATAACTAACAATTAAAAAAAAGAAAGTAGAAAAAAAACAAAACAAAAACTAATAATCACACGCGCGCGTCCGTGAATTTTTTTTAAAATCGTCATAACTAATTCTAAAAAAATCATAAAAATAAAAAATTTATATATTTGGATAAAGCAAATTAATATTTACGTCTATGATTTTTTTCAGAATTTTTTGAATTTTTTTATTTTTTGAATTTTTTAATTCGCAGAAAATGAAATTCCATGTTTTAAACATGGAATACCATGTTTAAAACACGGAAACATGGAATTCCATGTTTTAAACATGGAATTCCATGTTTTGATATAAGGAATTTGTTTTCCGCAGACACGAAATTCACTGTTTAAAACATGGAATTCCACGTTTAAAACATGGAATTCCATGTTCTGCGAATTAAAAAATAAAAAAAAATTAAAAAAAATTAAAAAAAATTAAAAAATTCAGAAAATTCCGAAAAAAAATCATAGACGTAAATATTAATTTGATTTATCCAAATATGATTTTTTTCGATTTTTCTAATTTTTTTTGAATTAGTTATGGCGATTTTAAAAAAATTTCACGGACGCGCGCGTGTGATGAAATTAGTAGTAGGTGGTGGTGGTGGTGGTGGTGGTGGAGGTGGTGGTGGTGGTGGAGGTGGTGATGGTTGTGGTGGCTGTAGTGGTGGTGGTGGTGGTTATGATGGTGGAGGCGGTGGTGGTGGTGGTGGTGGTGGTGGAGGTGGTGGAAATACCCTATTATTTGTTTAAGATTTAAAAATAAATATTGTATTAAAAATAAAATAATATATTTAATAATAAGGATAGTATAGGTATAAAAAATATAAAGGTGATGTTTTCTAATAAATAATTGTTTTATTAGGCATTTATCTCTAAATAAGAAAATTAGAGGCTTAAAAAAATGAAAGACATCATTAAGGAGGCATTTATCTCTAATTACCCCATAAACAATTCACCACTAATTCTCTTCAGAACCTTACAAATAATTTTAACTTTTTTTTCTAGAAACTCTTGCTGTATCCATCCTTGTTTGAAAATACAAATATGCTTTACGAAAGTTATCTGCACGTCCAAAAAAAAAAAAAAGTTATCTGCACGTCTTCAATTGACCATTTCCAAAGATAAATAAGTATAGAACTTAGGCAGGAAAAATGAGTTAATTATTTTTAAGAAAAAAAAGGGAAAAGTTATTTATTTCTCAACAGCGACGACATGTCGTCGCAGGTAACCGTGACGTGTTCTTAATGATTAACACGTTGCGAGAGATGGGTTCTAAACCACGATTATAATTTTTGTCTCGTCGAACTTTCTAAATTTGGAATTGTGATATGTGATGACAGTTTCTCATAAGCAACGTTACGTGTCGTCGCCAGTAAGAAACAACTATAAAACACCCAACTCTTTCCATTTCTGCCATAACCACTGAAGGGCAAATAAATACAGAGCATCAAACAAACTATTCCAAGCTTCCATGTATACATTACAACATCACACTCTTTTTCACCAAACATTTATTTCAAATTTTTTTAATTTATTTCCTCAAAAATCAAACCTAACATTAATTTTTTTTTCTTTGATTTTGTGTTTTAGTGATTGTATAATGTTGATTTAAGCTTATTCTCCAGTAATTAAGGTACATTTTCAATATTATATATATATATATATATATATATATATATATATATATATATATATATATATATATATATATATATATATATATATATATAAATTATAAAATCTTTTTCAATTCTAAGTTTTTTTTGATTTTGAATTGTTATTAATGGTCTGTTTGGATAAAAAAAAATCGAAAGAAAGGAAGAGAATAAAAATATTTATTTGTATTTTACATTGTTTGTCTTAAAAAAATGAGATAATTCCCAATTAATTACACTTCTTCGCTTTTCATTTCCAAAAAAAATGGAGGAAATTACTTTCTACTTACTCATAAATTTTCAACTTAATTCTCAACTGAACACATTATTATATTTACCTTCCAATGTTACCCTTATGTGATTTTTTTTATTTTTTTACTATATTTTATTTTATTTTTTAATATATTTTTTTTAAATATTTTTTTCAGATTTTATTATTCAAATTTTTTTTAATTTGTATTTGAATTTTTTCAATTTTTTTTTCGATTTTTTTTAAAAAAAAAATTTCAATTTTTTTTCCAATTTTTTTTTTTTAATTTTTTTTTTCAGAGTTTTTTTTTCGTATTTTCTTTTTTCCAAAAAAAAATTTCAAATTTTTTTCCCCCGAGATTTTTTTCAAATTTTTTCCCCGAATTTTTAAAAAAAATCGAAATTTCGGGTTATGTGTTGCTGTAACACACAAATATAGATTTATGTGTTCCTGTAACACACAAAGTCATAAAAACGATTTAAAGGATTCTCTTCTTTAACAAAATTGTTTTTTTATATTTATTAATCGCATACACCTTATTTTTATTCGTCTTTAACTATCTTGATATATTATCTTTTTGTCCAACACTTTTTTGTTATTTTTGTGTTTATGTTTTAGGGTTTTGTATTATTCCAATTCTGTGTATTCCTGGAACACACGAATCTCAGAATTGTGTATTCTTAGAACGCACAAATATAAGATCTGTGTATTCATGGAACACACAAATCTCAAATTTATGTATTCATAGAACACATAAAAATTGAATTTATGTATTACTAGAATACATAAAACTTGATTTTGTTTGTTCCAATTCTGTGTATTCCTAGAACACACAAGTCTCAGATTTGTGTGTTCCTGAAACACACAAGTCTCTGATTTGTGCGTTATTGGAACACACAAGTCTCTGATTTGTGCGTTCCTGGAACACACAAGTCTCAGGGTTGTGCATTCCTGGAACACACAAGTCTCTGATTTGTGTATTCATGGAACACATAAGTCTCTGATTTGTGTATTCATGGAACACATATTAAACAAATTTACAAAACTTGATTTGGTTTGTTTAAATTTTGTGTATTCCTGAACACACAAATCGTAAAATTGTGTATTACTGCAACACACAAATCTTAGATTTGTGTATTCATGGAGGAACACAACTTGATTTTGGTTATTCCAATTTTGTGTGTTACTGCAACACACAAATCTCAGAATTGTGTGTTCATGGAACACAAAAAAATTTCGAGAAAAAAAAAAATCGAAAAAAAATTTAAAAAAAAAGATAAAAAAAGTAATATTATAATTAAAGTAGTTAATTATTTGCCTATGAGTATTTTTGTAATCTTCCATTTTTTGTGCTTAAGTAGGAATTAAGTTGAAATTGTAATTAATTGGAAATTTTACACTCTCCGTGTTATTAATTAGGCATTGCCCCTAAAAAAATTTATGAAAGAAAAAAAAAAGAAAATCATTCTAAAAATCACTCCTATATCTATATTTATTATCATCCTAAATTGGAGTCAAATGGAAAAGACGGAATTCAATTAGGCCAAAATTAAACTTTTTTTTTCTTTCTTTTTGTATTTTTTTCAATCCAAACAAAACATATCTAAAATCATTTATGAAATCTTTTTTTAATAAAGTTCTAATCCAAACAAAAAAATTCATTTCCTTTATTTTCTTTTATTTTCTTTTCCTTTATTATTTTATTCCCTCTTATAAACAGACCCTAAGTGTTTTAGTGGTAAGTAGCGTGTTTAATTTGTGCAAAAAAGTGGTTAAGTGTAATTATTTTAATTTTAAGGATAACTATGCAATTTTTAATAAGTTGGAAGTCTTGGGTTGAAATTCTATAAAATTGAGGGTTTTGTGTAGTTTGACAAAATATATGTTAGATGAAATTGTAATTAGTAGGGGCCTTTACGTATTTAATTAAAAGTTTAAGGCTTATTGTATTTAAGACAAACTTTTATGGCCTTAGTGTAATTAACTAAAACTATTAAGGCCTTACTGTAAATAAATAAAACTTTTAGGGCCTTAGTATATTTGAAACAAATTTTAGGGCCTTAATGTAATTAAAATAAGATTTAGGTGCTTAATGTAAATTAAATAAAATTTAGGGTCTTATTGTACTAAAAGAATTAAGGCCTTAATGTGATTAAAATAAAATTTAGGGTCATAGTGTATTTAAAATTAGTTTTAGGCCTTAGTGTAATTCAAATTAATTTTAGGGCCTTTATGTATTAAAAATATATTAGGGTCTTAGCATAATTAAAATTAATTTAGGGTCCTTAAAGTATTTAAAAGAAATTTTAGTGCCTTAGTATGATTAAAATAAAAACTTTAGTGCCTATTTAAAATAAATTTTAGAGCCTAAAATTGAAATTAGTATATAAGACCTTAGTGTATCTAAAATAAATTTTAGGGTCTTAGTGTAATTGAAATTAATTTCAATGCTTTAATGTATTTAAAATAAACATTAGAGAATTAGTGTAATTAAATTAATTTTAAGGCCTTAAATGTAATTAAAATAAAATTTAGTAACTTAATATACTAAAAATTTATTTTTAATGCTAATTAACATACAATTTAGGGCATTATTGTATTGAAAATAAATTATAAGGGTTTAGTTTAATTAAAATATATGTTTAGGGCTATAGTGTATTTAAAATAAAGTTTAGGGTTTTAGTGTTATTAAAATAAACTTTTAGGGTCATAGTGTAATTAATATAATTTTTTAGGACTTTAGTACATATTAAAAATAAATTTTAGGGCCTTTGCATAATTAAATTATAGTTTTAGGGTCCTTTAAGTATTCAAATAAAATATTAAATGCAGATGCTCATAGTTAATGCCCATAGAAAACGGTGGTGACGGAAATGGGCAAGATTCACTACACGACCCATATCAACCTTTCTTATTTTAAGGGATAATTCCCAATTAATTACAATTCCACACTTTTCATTCTAAAAAAAGAAATGAGCAAATTACTACTTACATACTCACAATTTATCGACTTAATTCTCAATTAAACACATTGTCATATTTACCTTCTATTATTGCCCTTATATGATTTTTATTTTCTTTAATTTTTTTATCTTTTAAATCGAAATTACGGTTATGTGTTGCTATAACACACAAATATAGATTTATGTATTCCCGTAACTCACAAAATCATAAAATCGATCTAAATGATTCTCTTCCTTAACAAAAATATTTTTTCTCTTTATTAATCGCATATACCCTACTTTTACTCGATTTTAACTATCTTGATATATTATCTTTTTATCCAACACTTTTTTGTTATTTTAGTGTGTTTATGTTTTAGGGTTTTGTGTGTTCTAGGTCACACAAAACTTGATTTGTTTATTCCAATTCTGTGTATTTCTGGAACACACAAATCTCAGAATTGTGTATTCTTAGAACGCACAAATATCAGATTTGTGTATTCATGGAACACACAAAACTCAAATTTGTGTATTCATGTAACACATAAAACTCAAATTTATGTATTCCTGGAATTCACAAAACTTAGAATTGTGTATTTGTGGAACGCATAAATCTCAGATTTGTGTATTCATGGAACACATAAAACTCAAATTTGTGTATTCATGGAACACGCAAATCTCAGATTTGTGTATTCTTTGGAACGCACAAATCTCAAATTTGTGTATTCATGAAACACATAAAATTCAAATTTGTGTATTCATGGAACACATAAAACTCAAATTTGTGTATTCATGAAACACATAAAACTCGAATTTATGTATTCCTGGAATACACAAAACTTGACTTTGTTTGTTCTAATTTTGTGTATTTCTGAACACACAAATCTCAGAATTGTGTATTCTTGGAACGCAGAAATCTTATATTTGTGTATTCATGGAACACATTAAACTCAAATTTGGAACACATAGAACTCAAATTTATGTATTCCTGGAATACACAAAACTTGATTTTGATTATTCCAATTCCGTGTATTCCTGCAACACACAAATTTCAGAATTGCGTATTAATTGAACACATAAATTGGACAAAAAATCACAAAAAAAAATTTTGAATTTTTTATTTTAAAAAAAAAGTTCAAAAAAAAGTAATTAATTAATAGGCATATGGGTATTTTTGTAATCTTTCAATTTTTTGTGCTTAGGTGGGAATTAAGTTGAAGTTGTAATTAATTGAGAATTCTTACGCTCTCCGTGTAATTAACTGGGCGTTGTCCCCTATTTTAATTATTATTTTTTATTAATTATGTATTATAGCAAGGAAAAAAAGTTGAAACCCAGGGGAACGGGCAACCCTACAGTTAGCCTATAGGGTGATGTAGAAGGATGGGGCTCACCTCCCTCTAGATTTTTGTGTCTTTGATAAGACGTTGAATCCGAAGACAAAACACGAAAAACATGTGAGGCAAGTGATTGGGCTCACGGTGTATAGAAAGGTCCACTCTACTATAAGAGTTGGGCTGAAGTCCCCCTCACGGATGCAGCAGCAATTTCGTGATCGATTACAGGTAGTTTTCCTTTCCTAAAAAAGTTATCTAATTATTAACTACTGTATAGGAATAACAAGAGTTGAAAAATTTGAGAATGAGATTTATATTGTATTGACGATTAGATGTGGAGACCATGCCTAACATATTCGACAACCTTGACTTTACATGTTCCCAGCGATATAGTGATTTTAACAATCGGATGAAGAAAAATTATTACAAAAGTCAGGTATGACAACAAAAGAAAGAAGTGGAGGACGGATTAGTATGAAAATTCTGATGTAAGTATTTACATAATGCTTATTTCATGTTAAAATTTTTATTCATTACAATGTACTTATTTCATGTAATAAGACACATTGAGATCTATTATGCGTGAACGAGTCAAGGAAACACACAATCAATATGGATCTCCATCATCTATACCTACTTTGACATAGAAAGATCAGGTGGATGTTGTACTAAATGCGGCCCACAAATGTATGGGTCAAGGAACACAGAGTTAGGCGCCTGGTGTTGGAGCCCTCTAAAGAAAAAACATTTGCGACATGTCGTGTCATCCGATCAATTAGTAGGGGATGTGAACGGGATGATGAGAGTCATCAATTGACTACCTAATTTCAAGGGGCCAGCAACCATACGTTCTAGAGGCTAACAAATTCACGAGTTTCATAGCTAGCACCCAACCCATGTACAACCTCAATCAGTTGAATGGAGCCCTAACTTGGGTATCTTGGGACAGCTGAGGGCATATCGATTTATGATCCTGATGTATCCTTCAGTTTCCTCCCAGTGCGTGAGCCAGCCGTCACGCCGAAAGAAATTTTGAAGAGACAAAGACTTATGAAATGATTGATTATAATTTTTACCAAACTGTATGTTTATTGACTTTTAATTTCAAATTCTTAGATGTTTTTAGTTTTTTATTGAGTTTTAAAATTATTTAAACATTTGTAATTATTTGATCGATTTTTAATTTAGTTCATATAAATCGTATTATTATTTGTGTAGATTAATGTGTACAGTATTTGTTGTCAGTTAATAAATATAAAAAATATCTAATCCTAATTACAAATTTACAATAAAAAATTAAAAAAATAATAAAAAATTTAAAAAAAGTTACTCGCAACGACATATTCATCGTGGGTGACTATACACCTAGTAATTGCAAATAAAATATTGGCGAATAAATATGTGTCTCCCCATGATATGTTCACTTTCGTTACTTTTGTCGAGCATGACTGGTACTCCGGCAACGAATTGTTGTCGTCTCCCGTGATGCTATCATCCGCGACGATACGTGGTGTCGACAATGCAAATGGTAAAAAATCGATGATTCTTCACAATTCGTCGTGGATGAGTGTCTCTAACAACGATTTAATGACGACAGAATATGGACGACGACATGTCGTCGCAGATAAGCAAACACAATCATCTGCAACGATAAGTAGTATCACTTGCTACTACAAATGTAATCACTAGTGACAGTTACCGTATTAATGTAAGTTACCATAATAGTGTAAGAAGTACTTATCTGGTACTTTTTCAAAAAATGCTTACATTTAAAAATCTAAAAATACTTAAATATTTTTTTTAAAAGAAAAATCTAAACATATACTTAATATTAAGTCTTACTATTGAATATTTCAAATAAATTAAACTATAAGTCTAATAATTCAAAAAGTAATTTAAATTATAAAAAATGAAAATAAAATAAATCTAATAAATATAAATAGTTGGGAGTCTGGAAATTTTAGAATGGGGAAAAGATAATAATATATGCCCCTTTGGTTCGTAAAAATAATAGATATTTTCTGTTTTTATTTTCTATATTTTTCAAAATATTAATAAAAACGTATTTGTCAAGGAAAAAAATGAAAACAGTTTTCTAGAAAATAAAATGAAAATAGAAAATATTTTCAAATATGCAGTTATCCCAACTGCCTAGAGCCTTGGTTATCCTTTCAAGCAATACATATTCAAACCGTGTCACCGACACCGAGTCCAAAAATAGCTCTTTCATGTAACAAAAAAAAAAAGGAATTCGCAAAGTCTTGGTCCCCTTCCTAAGACCCTGTTTGGTTTGTGAAAACATTTTCTGTTTTTGTTTTCAGAATATATTTTCAAAAAATGATTTTCGTTTTCTTTTCAAAATTTTCAAAAAATATGGAAAACGTCGATTTCACGTTCTCCAATATAGCATTGTTTTCATTAAATTTTCCAGAAAACTGTTTTCATTTTCTATAGCCAAACACGTTTTCATTAGTGTTTTCAAAAATATAGAAAATGAAAACAGAAAACACCTATTATTTTCACGAACCAAACAAGGCCTAAATGTTTTGGAAAGTTGCGGCCCAAGATATTTATTAGGAAGAGGGAAACACCATATATGTGAGAATATTATCACACCATCAAAGTCTATTAAGAATTGGGTGAAACACAAAAGTTTCACGAGGATCACATATACACAAATTTATCAACCTGCGTATCATAAAAAGCTCAATAAAAACAAGTTTTCAGGCACAACAAAAACTATACAAGGAACCAATCGAAGAACCTAGTTCTTTATCAGGAATAAGGAATAAAACCCTAACTGCAAATGAGAGCTAAGATTACACTCATACCAATAACCAAAAACAGCAACTTTAAATTATGATCAGACTGGTTTTGTGGTGTCCCACGTAAAGGAAATCCATGTGGGTGCCCACCATGAAACGTATTCGGATACCCAAACGGATATCCAGCACCAACACCAGCTCCATACCCATGCCATTGAATGTTGAATAATGACGGAAATAGCCCTCCAAATGCTGCAGAAAACGTGAAATCACCGAATCTCGGAGCACCAAAGGGGGAAACACCACCCATGAACCCAAACCCGTTTTGACCGAAATGGTTATGTTCTGGTGGGACCGAGGTCTCGGGTCTTTGCGCGTTAGGACGGTGAGGGATTTCGAGTCCTGGGATTGACTTTGAACGTGGGTCCGTTGAGTTTTTTCCACGCCCGTATAATGGGACCAGCTTCTCTTCCTCGACTAGGGCTTTACATACCGGGCATTCTTTAGAACGAGAATGAATGTGAAGCCACTTGTATAGGCACGGCCAACAAAAGAGATGACCACATAACGTAACTATTGGATCTTGTGCTAAGTCCAAACAAATATTGCATTCGAAATTCGCAGCATCGTTATTGCTAGAACAAGAAGGGCTTTGGGGTTGTTTACTTGTCGATTCCCCAAACCCACTCGACATCTTTAATCCTCAAGAAAATTTATCTATGACCTATAGATCAAATGAAATCCCATATCAGAATATAACTATCATTTAAAGATTAAATATTTATGAATCACGTGACTAATTCTCTTTCATAATCATAAATCAGAAAATATAGGACTTGAAACACGAATTCTCGAGAACTCATATTTAACAATCTTACATTATAATATATAGGACACCCAGAATTTCACATCTAAGCTAGATTTAAATAAAATTGAGTCATTCATACAATTAAACAATAATTGGGTATAAGATTAAACTGCATAATAAAATGTTTTCCTATTTATAAATTTATAATTAAAGCACAATTAGAAACAACAAATTTACCAGAAAGAAGCATATATATAATAAAGTAAAAGAGACGGAGAAGGGGAGAAGAGTTGACCTTTAGCTGAAGGGGGTTTGACCGGTGGGTATGGGAGAGAGGATTTTTCGAGGAATTGATAATATAAGAGTTAGGGGAAGTGCGTAGGCAAAAGGGGTGTAGAATCTTCAGAGAAAGAGGAAAATGGTGACCACCCACCCAACAACGTAACTTGAACGAGAATAGATCACCTTGTGATCTACTTGGCCAATATCCATTAGTACTTGTCATTACATTAAGTACGTATGTTATTATTTTTTATATTTTTAAAATAACTCCTTCAGTCCTTTATCTTTTCAAATTTCGATAAATTTAATCTTTTTATCTTGTTAAAATAAATATTAAATACTACAATTATTGCTTTAATTTCTAAAATTGATGATCCAAGATGTGTAGATCATTTTCAACCTATTTCTTGTTGTAACGTGGTTTATAAGGCGATTACCATGATTATGGCGGATCGGCTTAAACCGAGACTTAATAACTTAATAGATATATCTCAAAATGCTTTTGTGGAAGGAAGATCTATGATTGAGAATATACACCTGAACTTTTAAGGGGGTATAACAATAACAGTAGCTCCTCGAGATGCACTATAAAAATTGATTTTCGAAAGACGTATGATTCGATCTCTTGGGATTTCCTTCGTGAGGTACTAAAGAGATTAAATTTTTCGGAAAAAATTGTGAATTGGATTATGGCTTGTGTTTCATCTCCTTTCTATTCGGTGGCTATAAATGGGGATATTCATGAATTCTTTAAAGGTGAAAAATGATTAAGACAAGGTGACCTTATTTCCCCTTATCTTTTTATCCTTTGTCTTGAATAGTTATTTAGACTTTTAAAGAAAAATATGAGTATTGATTTCAAATATCATCCTAAATGTGAGAAGCAAAAGATCACACATTTAGCCTTTGCGGATGATTTAATGCTTCTTTCAAAAGGAGACAAAAAATCGATAAAAATTCTTATGGATAACTTAAATACCTTTGGAGATTGTTCAGAACTTCGATTAAATGGTGAAAAGTCTAATATAAATTATATTGGGGTATCAAATGATGACATAGAAAATGACGTGACACCTACACTCTTGGAAAGAGGTGTCATGCCTTTTCGTTATCTTAGGGTTCCACTTGGCTCCTCCGTTTTCCTTTTAAGAGATTATAGACCTCTTTTTAATAAGTCGGAAGGTTATGTGAGGTCTTGGAGAGCTTCTTCTCTTTCTTTTGCAGGGAGATTGGAACTAATTAGATCGGTTCCCCAAGGCGTTATTTATTTTTGGTTTAGTATTTCTCCGATTCCGATTGGTGTTCGAGATCGTGTGATTAGCATACGCCGGAATTTTTATTAGGAGAATAAACCTCCTCAAGTATGTTGAAGCAAGATTGTATACCAAACGATGAACGTGGCCTTGGGTTAAAAAATTTAGAAACATGGAACAAAGCATTACCAATAAAAATGCTTTGGAAAATTGTGGAAAAAATGATTCACTGTGGATTAAATGGATACCGTACATGGAGAATATTTTTAAGCTTGTGGATTTTGAGAACAGAAACCGAGAAAAGGTGATTCTCCTTTATTGAAAAATGTTTGGGAGTTTAAGGATATTATTTGTGGGTCCTTAGGAGTGGAAGGCCGGGAGAGTATTTTGGCTTTGTGGTTTTTCTCGAGAAATGTGAGTCACATTACACATGGGATATCAAGTAAGGAATTTTTTTTATATAAAAAACCTTATGATTTATTTAATCGGAAATATTTTATTTTACCTTGGGCGAATATTATTTGGGACTCGTGTGTATTTCCTAAACATGCAATTATTGTGTGGACGGCTTTGAGAGAGAGACTTAAAACTAAGGATCGCATTACTTATTTGGAGTTGGATCCTCTTTGTAATTTATGCGGGGAAGATTTTGAGTCAAACAAGAACCTCTTTTTTTATTCTGCTTATTCGATGGATATTTGGGTTGAAGTAAATTCTTGGCTAGAATTGGATAAGGAGGTGAACACGCTCCTAAGTGCTTTGTAATGGCTTAAAAAGCTTAAAGCTAGAGAAAAATGGAGGAGAAAAGCATAGAGAATTGGATTTGGAGTTACCGTGTATTGTATTTGGAAAGAGAAAAATCACCTAGCTATGAGAGGTGAATCTTCATCTAGAGAAACGATTACCAAGGAAATTAAGTGGTGCATTTTTTCTGTTTTATTTTTCTTGTTCCCTCATCATTCGTTTATGGATGATGGTGGGCGATTAGCTTGTAATATTAGTATGAGGTAGTCGGATTTAACTTCCTAGTTGCTATCTTTAGCCTTTTGGCTTAGGTAAGTAACTCTCTTGTATAGTGTACATTTATTTTTGATTTATACAACCGTTTACCTAACTCAAAAAAATATGGGAGATTGACTACTATGATCTTGACATTGTTTGTCAATCTTAAAAGATTCTTCTTGATTCTTAATTGTCTGCAATCTAAGGCAGGTTTACCTTAAGCCTAGGAGGTTGAGCCCCACGAACACGTATATTTTATAATATGCAACGGTATTTTTTGCTCGAAAATAATTAGTTCCCTCTAAATAATTATATTATACGTTCATGCTATAAAGAATATACATAAAGTAATGTAGCTCAACTATTACCTTGCTTAACCTTTATAATTTAGAATTGAGATTGTGTGTTCGAAACTTAACAATTGGTTTATCTTTTAAGTTTAAAAAACACAAAAAATAGAAAATCATTTAAAAATAATATTAAATTATGTGATTTGAAAAAAAAAGATTTCGTAACTAATATCGTAACTTAACTTAATTCTTATATTTAAAATTTTCAAAAAATTCCATAATTATTAATATACTAAATTTAAATCATAATTTTATCAGTTTTTATTAAACCGGTTTATAAACATATTGCAATTCTTTTATACTAGTCCATATTCTGAATTTTAGGCTAGGAATACTTTTTTAAATTATGTGATAAATTATAATATTTATTTTAGAAGACTTATTACTCATATTTACAAATTAGAATAAGAATACAGCATATAATATATTAATATAATCTTAATGATACTATATAAATAGGTGTAATGGTATTATTATTATTATTTTTATCAAAATGTAGGTGTAATAGTGTTGGTTTGCATATTTTTTGGATAATTGCTAACTTGCAAGTTTATTCTATTGAAGGAACGAGGAATACAATAGTGTAAAAAAATTCATGTATACATTTTGACAATGTTATTTATATATTAATATTTCTTATTTATACATTGATTTTTTTTAAAGTGATAGCTTTCGAGTTTCTATATATCTCAAGCCCTCTTCATTGATCTGCCACTGTCTGCAATAACAATAGTGAAGTGTCCCATCTGATTTCATCATATAGGGTTTTATATTTGATATTTCAATGGTTGATTGATACATTACTATTTTGTTTGATGGTGTTTCTTTGGTCGATGTTTATAGAGAACTCACGTTAAGAACATGGAAATCTGAAGTACCGGGTTTGAAAAATTTAAACTTAATTAGGGTTTCAAGTGGGAAAATCGCAATTTTGGTCTTGCATAGTTGGTCTGAGAGTATCAATATTATTAACAATTCACTATTTTGGAAATTTAGCAAATCAACCTAAATTTGAATTATATACATTTTGGTTATTTTTGAATTAATCATCAATGGTTTGGGTCTCTGATTAATATAGGCTTCAAAAGACATTTCAACGGGTTTAAGATTTTTGAATCTTATCTAGCCATGTCCAGCACTGTCGTAAATCTTCTTGATCCACGAGGTTGTTAGCCTGGTCAACGTTCGTATTAATATTATGAATTTTACCATACTATTAATTAGTTGGAAAAAATATAATATGGTTCGGTGAGCGTTTTGGATTGAAATTCAGGTATGCGGGTAATGTCTTCGGTGGTGGCTATAGTGGGCATAATCTTCCAAATATCATTTCATTCGAAGTCGCAACTCATTATGATTGTGGATATGATGGATGGTTAATGGTTTCATCCATTTCAGGTTTTGGATGTCGCACTAGACGACCTTTGTTCAAGACTAAAGACCTACTTGTTCTGCTTCGATTTCGTATCCACTTGGTTGGCTTGCAAATTTTCTAGAGGTTTCGAGGTGGTGGTGATATTGCTCTTAATATAGTCTACTATGGAAGATATACTTTGATGGTGGTGGTTACTTGTTTGTGAATTTCGTTGTAGTTATTGTTTGCGAGGGTATGTGTTCTTATGTAGATTTTTCATAAATAAAAGGTTACTATTGATAAAAAACTTTAACTTAATTGACATATAACTTATTTATTTTATTTGGACATTATTTGAATAGTCTATTCAATAGAAAACGAACCAATTACCTATATAATATAATGCAAACAAAATATAAGTACTGCACTCTTAAGTTTTGTGTTTTTAAGTTAATGTGGGTTTACGCAACTAACTTAATTTATAACTCTACCACGAATATAACCGATTGAAAGGAATATGTATAAAGTGGTGGTTGCGCTGATCAAAATTTGGTAATTTTTGGATAGGGACCCTTGCGTACGATAATTTGTGTAAGAATGTTGTTGGATTTGCCGTGACCTTAAAATGAAAATTGTGTTAGCATATGTGATATTTTTTATCTATATAATAAAGCAAAACAAAAGATAAAGAAGGGTTAGGATTTACTAAGATAAAACATAAAAAGATGCATAGATCTTGTGATGTATAACTATAACAAGTAACGAAAGAAAGAATACCGATAAAGAGAGCAACACTGGATTTTTATTTTATGAAAATAATCAAAGTTTGTCTTTAAAGGTTATAAAGCTACCTATAAATACTGTAAGCATAAACTCTAAACAGATTATTTCTATAAATTACACTAATACCTTGAAGAAAGCTAGGGTTTAACATGTTTTTGAGATGGATAATAAAATAAGGGTTAAGGGGTCATCTGACCCCATATATGTCTATTATTTTAGTTGTACAATACACGAGTTGGTCGGGTTCATCCATTGTGCTAAAGGTCCAAAGTTCAAACCAAAAAAAAATCAAGTTGGGCTTATGCATGGGTGGGTAATGGTTAAAATTGGCCTTGGTAAAAATCATCCTAAAAGGGCTAGATCAACCATAAAACGAGTCATGTTTTATGGTTGAGATATATGCTCAACTCTATCTGTTAACAAAGAGAGAAAGACACAATTGAAGATATCTCGTCATTCCCATGTGATGAGTCAATATTGACAAATCCTGAATTGAAAGAATTCCTTATATAAACATATATTTATGGTGATAATGTCAGTGCCACCTCTCTTTGTTCAAACCCGATATTATATTCGCGCACGATACATGTAACCATCAACTTTTAGTGCGTAAAGAATCAAGTATCTAAGAAACAACTCACAATATCTCATGTACATTCAATCAAGGGCTGATCCTGGCATATAAAGGGTCTAAAGCGGATACTCAATATGGTGACCCCTCTATACAACTTTTTTCCAAACCTAAGAGTAGAAAATATAAAAAAAATAACTAAAAATATTTGAAAATAATATAAAAATGTATTATTTGAAAAGCAAAAGATATTCTAAGAGAATCTATAAACAAAAACTACTACCTCAAACCAGTTGTGTTAGCTCAACCAAATAGAGATTTGTTATTTTGTTTACCCTTTAATGGTATAAATGAGAGGTACATAGTTCGAATCACTCCTTGAACATGGACAACCTTATTCCGGATTACCTCGGCATATGCATGGAGAGGCATGTATATTTTCCGTGAGACTAGTCGAAATGCGCGCAAACTATAACCCGGACCACCCACGTTATAAAAAAAAACTACTACCATGGTTTAAACTTTAAATCTCTTACAAATAATGATGTGTTTTTACCACTAGACCAACACTATTACTAATGCTCCTATAAAATAGTAAACAATATATAGACAATATTTAGATGATAAATAAAACAGCGTGTAGTAGTAAGACCTAAAATGTTTGTTAGAAGAGCTGCATGTACAAGGCCGGCAGCGGTTGCTTCTTAGGCTTATGCCCAGGCCTAACTTTGTCGATCAACTTGCATTTGCATATGCCTGTCCAAACCACACACTCTCGCAACAACTTCACCAGTATCACTGTCACAAGTTAGACGTGTTTGCCGGTATATTTATCTTGAAGGGACCTAATTAAGAAAATAATCATAAAAGTCTGCCACAATCATCTTCTTTTTTTTTTTTTTTGGGTCGACGCCACAATCATCTTCAGCATAATATCTTTTATTCAAAACATCTACTTCATGATCTAAGCAACCGTTTATTTGTATAATGTCATACACTTAGTCAAATCTTACATGTAGAGAATAAAACGAATGATTCGCTTTTTCTATTTTTTAGAAAATCAAATAAACATCAATTATTGTTTCTATACATATCTCAAGTTCACATTTCTCAAAGGCGGTCTCATGGTCTAATTTGCAACAAAGTCTAAGTTGGTGACCGTTTCGAGTTCTGGGATTAGACACCCTTGGTGACTTGGTGTGAACTCGATTGGGAGACTTTTCAAATTTTCATTAATATAAAAATTGTAGTATTGAATTGATAAATGGATAAAATCTTAGAAAAACTCCTACTAGTATGTATGCTATTATTTTCCTTCTTATGTATGTAAAAAGAGATCGACTGTATGAGTACATAGTTACAATAATAAATTGGAGAGAAAAAATTATTTTTAGGAAATTATCTATGGTTTAAAAATATTTTTAGGTTAAATATTTTAAAAATTATATTTTTAGTTTAAACGTATTTAAAATATCAATTTTTAGATCAATTTATTAATTTCGTGAGATATTTTATAGATTTTAAAGACAATTTAAACATTTTTTATAGAGTTCTTAGTTTGTGATACGGCCAAATAAACATATAGTTTATTTGAAATGTTTAAATTAATCTTAAAATTAATAAAATATCTCATAAATTTAATAAAATAGTCTAAAAATAGATATTTTAAAAATATTTAATTTAAAAATGTAATTTTTAAAATATTTGGCTTAAAGTGGTTTTAAACATAGTAATGACTCAAAAATGGAATTTGTTCTAAATTGGAACAAAATAAAAAGTTAGAATAATCATAAATATAAGAATAAAGAATTTACAAAAGAATATAATTACAACAGCGTAGCGTCAGACATATGAACTTAAAATCCATTCTAGTCCATTGTTGCAGAACCATGCCCACATTAATGAAATAGAGAAGAGAAGTGATAGAGAGAATAGAAAGAAGAGATATATTGTTATTGATTAATGAAATTACGTTTACATCATGTTGGTCAACTATATATACTAGTCTAAGATTCTATTGTGATGCTAACAAACTTATTGTTACAAGTTTGTTAGATTACAGCTGGCTTTACTTGTCACTCAAGTCCTTTATCTTATCATCCCCCCTCAAGCTAAGCATGTTGAGCATGGGAAGCTTGTGAAGTAAAGTAGTGAAGACTGAGACTCCAAGACCTTTAGTCAAGATGTCAGCAATTTGATCCGAAGAGGAAACATGATGTAAGTGAAGAAGTTTAGACTTAACTTGTTCTCGAACGAAGTGATAATCGACATCAATATGCCTCGTTCTTGTATGAAATACAGGATTATTTGCTAAAGCCAATGCAGACAAGTTATCACACGCAAGAGTGGGAGTATGAACATGTATGTGAAGGCTTTTAAGTAAGAAGGTAAACCACTTGATCTCAGCTGAAACGTGAGCTAGAGCTCTGTATTCGGCTTCAGTGGATGATCTTGAGACTGTGGTTTGACGTTTTGACCCCCAAGACACAAGATTCTTACCCAAGAAAATGCAGTATCCAGTTGTGGAGCGCCTGTCTAAGGCATTACTCGCCCAATCTGAATCTGAAAAGGCATGAAGAGTTGAAGGTGAAGGTTCAAAATAGAGACTGTAATGAAGAGTGCCTTTGACATATCTTAGTAATTTCTTTAAAGCTTCATAGTCTCCATTAGTAGGTTTGTGCATGGATTGGCATATTCGATTTACTGAAAACGCGATATCCGGTCTTGTAATAGTAAGGTACTGTAAAGCACCAGTTAAGCTCCTAAATAGAGATGGATCTTCAAACAATTGTGTGTTATAATTTGTAGAGACCATATATTTGCTTAGTGTAGGAGTAGTGGATGCCTTACATTCACTCAAACCTGCTCTTTTGAGAATTGTTGAGGCATAATTAGCCTGAGAAACAACCAAACCATCATTATGAGAAGTAATCTCAAGCCCAAGAAAATAAGACAATATGCCTAAATCCTTCATTTGAAATCTTCTTTTTAAGGCTTGAATGATCACTAGAATAGAGTCACTATTTGCTCCAGTTACTAAAATATCATCAACATATACTAATATGATGGTTAGAGTAGAAGAAGAGCCCTTAACAAACATGGAAGAGTCTGCTGAGCTAGAAGTAAAACCATGATCAATTAGGAAAGAATAAAGTAGAGAATACCAAGCTCTTGGTGCTTGTTTGAGACCATATAATGATCTATTTAATTTGCATACATATGATGGTTGTTCAGCGCTAATAAACCCCGAAGGTTGAGTCATATATACCTCCTCATCAAGTTGACCATGTAGAAACGCATTAGAGACATCAAGTTGCCTTATTTCCCACTTGTTTGAAACAGCTAAGGCAAGAATTACACGAATGGTTTGATGTTTAACCACAGGGCTAAAGGTTTCAGTGTAGTCTAATCCATATTCTTGGAGAAATCCACGAGCAACAAGCCTAGCTTTGTATCTAGCAATAGCACCAGTTGCATTTCTTTTAATTTTGTATATCCATTTACAAGTAATTGGTGTTCTACCAATTGGAGATGGGACAAGAGTCCAAGTGTTTTGACTAATCAAGGCATCATATTCTTCTTTCATTGCATTCAACCAATGTTGAGATTGAGATGCTTCTTTGAAAGATACAGGTTCAACAAGAGGGGGAGTTTGAGTGATCATTTGGCATTTGTAAGATGGTTTAAGAGAACCTGTTTGTCTCCTTGTGATCATGTGATGTTTGGGAGGCTGAGGTGGGGCTGGAGGTTGAGTTGATAAGTTTGAAGTTGTTTGAGGAGAAGACATAGAAGAGGTAGTTTCTTGAGATGAAGTTTCAGTTGTTGAAGGAGGACTATGATTTGGTAAGGGATCAAATGGATGAGAAAGTGATGAAGGATTTATAGAGGGAAAAAGATCCACAAAGCTTGATGTGGTTGGAACTATATTTGAAGAGATGGTTATGTTTGAAGCAAAAGGAAATGTTGACTCATCAAACCTTACATGTCTTGAAATATACAGTTTTGATGAGCTAAGGGATTGACATTTATAGCCTTTAGAATAAGAGCAATATCCCAAGAACATACACCTTTCAGAGGTAGGAGTAAACTTGTGTGTGTTATATGGCTTAGTCCATGGATAGCATAAACACCCAAGAACACGTAAATGATTATAAGTAGGCTTGATCTGAAACAAGAGTTCATAAGGACAAATGTTATTTAGTGAAGGACTTGGTAGAATATTTATCAGATACACAGCTGTAGATAGAACTTCACACCAATATTTCATAGGTAGAGAAGCATGAGTTAGCATAGATAGTGTAGTCTCTATTAAGTGTCTGTGTTTGCGCTCAGAAACTCCATTTTGTTCAGGAGTGTGAGGGCAAGAAGTTTGATGAATTATCCCTAATGATTGGAGATAAAGTTTGAATGCATTACTTGTATACTCTCCTCCATTGTCTGATCTTAAACACTTGATAGTAGTTTGAAATTGGTTTTGAATAAGTGTAGAAAAGGACTTAAACACTTCATATACTTCTGACTTATATCTTAATGGATAAACCCAGCTGTACCTGCTATAATCATCTACAAATAGCACATAGTATGTAAAAGAAGAGCAAGAAGCTGTATGAGCTGGTCCCCAAACATCAGTATGGATAATATCAAAAGGTTTTAGTGATTTAGATGCAGATAAAGAAAATGGCAGTTTATGTGCTTTTGATATAGCACAAGAGTTACATTTAATTCCAAAATGATCTAGTCTAGTATTTAAAGTACAAGACAATGGAATTAAAGCTTGTGAGGATGGATGTCCTAGCCTTAAATGCCACATCACAGCTGAAGATGAAGTCACTTTTGAGGACAAACACTTCAGGGACTTATTTATGCAATTATGAGCTTTTATAGAAGATGTAATTTCTCCTGATGTTAAAGGGTATAACCCATCCTTACAAGGGCCCTGAAAGAGCATTTTGTGTGAGATAGCATCATAAATTGAGACTGAACTTGAAGAGAAAGTAATCACACAATTATTATCAGCTGTAAACTTTGAGATAGATAGTAGATTCGAAGATATAGATGGTACATGAAGTATAGACCTTAATGAGAAAGTTGAGTTAGGAGTTAGAAGCTTACTATGGCCAATGTTCGCAATTTCAAGAGCTTGACCATTGCCTACTGAGACAGAACTCGATCCATTATAAGGCTGAGATTGTTGAAGAAGACTATGATCATTTGTTACATGACTGTTTGCACCACTATCCAAATACCATGTCTCAGGATCATAATTTGTGTTTTGATTATAGGGTGCTGAAGCAGCATTGTGTTGATTATTATGATTATTATTATTCGAATGAGCAGCTAAAACAACACGATTTTGAGCTCTTGGTGAAGGATAATTCACCATATCAGCCCTATACCAACAATCAAGTGCACTATGTCCAATTCTAGTGCAAATTTGACAAGTAGGAGCATTAGAGTTCATACCATAATTTTGAGATGTAGGAGCTCCAAGTATAGATGAATTTTGATTTGAGAATTGTCTTCCTCTGCCTCTATTAGCATATCCTCTACCACGGTTTGAAGGACCACGACCTCTACTAACATTTGTTGCAGAGTTTTGATTGGAGGAAGAGAATAAGGCAGTGTGTTGATGCGAGTTTTCAATTGACTCAGACATTTTCATATGAAGTTCTTCAGATACAAGTAAACTTCCAAGTGAGTGAAAGCTAAGTGTTGAGGATTGGGCATTGGTAATTCTTATACTTGACTTGAATTGATTGTATTCAGCAGGTAATCCTTTGAGTGTATACATAATCACATCTTCAAGAGGTAATGAAGCAGCAGCTCTGTCTAAGCCATCACAAATATCTTGTATACTAGCTAAATACTCAGTCATTGTTTTCTCCCCTTTCTTAAGATTACATAGCTTCATTTTTAGTTGATGAACATGTGTTCTACACTGATTTACGAACAATTCTTCAAGTTTTACCCAAACATCATGAGCTGTCTGAGATCTAACTACCTGTGAAAAGACTGAAGGTATCATAGAGGATAGAAGTGAGACCTTCAGTTGATGATCTTCAATTAGCCATGTCGAGTATGAAGAATCAGTAGATGAAGGTGGAGAAGTTGATTTAGCAACATGATTTAAGTAGCCATGAGCTTCTAACACAGCTTCAAGTTGAGCTTTCCACAACACATAGTTTGTAGAATCAAGCTTAATTTGGACGAGAGATGACCAATTCTGACGAAGTAAGAGTAATCCAGCTGGTATTTCTGCGCTGGATGAAATGTGTGGTGTTGATGTTGAAGAAGAGGTCATGTTTATATGAAATAAGACAGAAGAGAGTCTTAGAGCAGAGAATAGAAACGATTTGAGAAATGCGGAAGCAAAGATCGATGTTTAATTCGAAGAATAGCAAAGCTTCATGAATTTCGCCATTAATGGTGATGAAGAAGCTTGTTTCTTCATATCAGCTCTGATACCATAATGAAATAGAGAAGAGAAGTGATAGAGAGAATAGAAAGAAGAGATATATTGTTATTGATTAATGAAATTACGTTTACATCATGTTGGTCAACTATATATACTAGTCTAAGATTCTATTGTGATGCTAACAAACTTATTGTTACAAGTTTGTTAGATTACAGCTGGCTTTACTTGTCACTCAAGTCCTTTATCTTATCACACATAACAATCAAATATTTACCCGATCCGACAGACAGTTCCACAAGGATTCCTTAAGGTTAAATCAAGAGACTTTCTACAAGGGCCAAGGAATCGTTCCCTAAGTATGCTTTAATTTGGGGTGTAAGACGAGATAATGGAGAGCATGATTTCCATATGAAAGGGAGCTAAGGTCCAAAAAAGTCACGTTCCCTCCATAGGCTTTGACAAAGATGTCAAAGGAGGAGAAATTTCAATCTTCAAAATAGTCAGCTTGAGCTTGATCATTTCAAGAACTCAGACACTAAACCAATTATAGTTGCAAGATGGATGGATCGATAAACGCTATGATATCTCCTTTACCGTCTTTGAAACAACCTTCTTTTTACTCAATCGTGTTCGACTTCGAGCATAGAGATTCAAGAAAATTACAACGACCATCGCATTAAGCAAGAAGTTGAAAAACCAAGCTCCCATTCCATTGCAACCACCTTTTAGAAAATGCAACATAACCACCACAACATTTAAAAGTAAATTGCATATCAATAAAGTCAACTGAAAATTTATAAGAAGTGGAAAACGTGATTTTCTTTCACCGATCTCTACCCAAAATCGATAACCATAGACCATCGATAATGTAAGAGTAATTACAAGAATTTGCAACACTTGTAACGATTGAGAAAATTCTAGCCAAACAAATGATATGCAAACAAATATAGAGTGATTAAAGAGTTGAAAAAATGAAAGTCTACGATGTTGTAAAACAATGAAGTATGTCCTAAACATATGTAGAAACCGAGAAAGGTAAAAGATATATGACCAGAAAAACACCCGGCCTGATGAACGTGTGCCAATAGGAAAGCAAAAAAGCCAATCTAATGGGGTTTTTGACCGTTTCCAAAACCACCTCGTGTCTCGAATTTCCGCAGTGGAGGAGGAGAGGATACCAAAGAATATGGTGGCCGAGACAAGCGTCATGGCAAGGCTGTGGAGGGTGGGAATAAGACCTAGTGGAATTGGCCGATGACAACGGAAAAGGTGTAGGAGAAGGTGGAGGGTGGTGGTGGTTAAAATATATGTTATGATGGAAAATAGGAGGAATGACCATGTTGCACCCCATGTTACGCTGGTGCTCCACCGAAAACCTACTATTGTAGGATGTTGAGATAGCCAATAACTTATGTGACCAATGAACATTTTTTTAGTTGGAATCAAATTTTATGAGATGATGAGTAAAGTTGGTGAATTTAAAGAATGCACTAACTTTAATTAATTCGTTAGATAATGGTTCTTTGATTCAAATTTGGCCTAATCAAGTTTGAAAACAATAAGATCTAGAAGCATTAAGTGAACTTGACTATGGTAGGCTGTAGGTGTTACACAATAATAAAGAAGATAGCCTGAATCAAATAATATTATACTAACGTGGCAGAAAGAATCACACACAAAAGTCGTCATGGAAATAGACAAATAGTTTTCTAAATTCAATTATTTTATCTTGTATAGTAACATGACTTTGTCCTTGCTAAGTTTGTAGATAATCAGTTATCATTACTACTTCACAGGGTTTTAGCAAGTAAAGGATTTGTGACCATAATCTGTATTCGGTGATTGGATTGCTTTTGCGAGTACGGCGTAGTCGACAATATATTTAGTAGCTATTGTGACTTGTGAGAAACAAAATGAATTTAAATTTTCATCTTTAACCACTAGAGCCTTGCTATTTCTTCAACACTTAAAGGGAAAGTTCATGGTTCGAATACCCTCCCTAACGGGTGTAAAGTGAGAGGTACAAGCCTCGAACTCTTTCCTGAACATGGGTCACCTAGTTCAGATTTACCATGAGAATATATATAGGGAGGCATGTATATCTTCGTGGGATTAGTCGGGTGCGCGCAAGCAAGCCCGGAACCCATGTAACAAAAAAAAAAAAATTACAAGTAACTCTGTGCTCGCCAAAAAAGGTTTTTTTCTTGGCAAATGCTTGCTAAAGTTATCTCACATGTGTAAAATAAAAGATACAAGACTTGAACCTTTTTCTAAATATAGGTAACCTAATTTCGATTTATCTTAGAATATACTTGGGAGACGTGTATATCCTCGCGAAATTAGTCGTAGTGCATGCAAACTGCCTCGAATCACCCACGTACCCAAAAAAAAAGAAAAAAAAAGAAAAACTCTTTAGTTCAGAGTAGTCGATTTTTTTTTCGCCCTACTTAAACCCTTACCCACCAACTCCAGTCCCTACACCTAAATTCTTCATTGGAACCACCACCAAAATTGTCCGAGCACGACATCATTGTTAAAAAATAATGGAGTTAACTGGATTACAAAAGACATACTATTATTTAAGAATTAATCAGAGATGAAATCTGTTTGTAGTAGCATAATGAACCACTACCTTAAAAACTATTTGCGGTGCAGCCAAAGTGTTAAACTGCATTCAAAGGTTGTTTCCCAAGGTATAAATAATACTCATCAGTTTACAATGCACTCTTCAACAAAGGTTGGAATACGGTTTAAATTGCCATAAAAACTTTTAAAAAAAACATTTGAAACTAGAGAGAGTTTTAGAAAGAAGAGAGAGCTAATTCAGAAGTTATGTTTAAATGAAATAGAATTAAAGTATAGGGTATATATTGTTGTGTTTAGACAAGCATGTTAATGATATCTCCTCATTTGTGATAGATTTATGTTAAGATGAGACATCATTTTTAGTGATTTTGAAATCTTTCTAATTGATTTTCTTGAGAAATGCTACACTTTCCTATTTTGAGTCTTGATTTAGTAAATTATTATTTTTAGAGCATATTGGGTTTAATTATTTATTTAGTGTGAAGCTTGAAAGATAATTATGGAGATTAATTGGAGTCCAAGTCAAAGACTACAAGATATGGAAAGAGATAAGCATGGTAATTGGAGATAGAAGGAAACAGAGTTCAATTAGGAAAAGAAAAAGCTGTCAAATAAATCTGAATTTCTGCACCTACGTCTAAATAAGTGGTGATAACTCCAAAACCGAGTCGATTCTGGAAGATTCCTTACATCGGGACATAGATAATTCCGTGAGGATTCTTTTGGTATCTTATGGGCTAAAAACCGACCAATAACGAAGAAGATATACTTAAAACAAGTCAGCAGTAATTATCTTTATTTCCATACGAATCAGAGTTGGGCTTGGAGTCCACCACTTACATCTCCTTCAAGAAAACGAATTGGGGCTTCCAAGACACCTATAAATACACCCTTATACCATTGTAAACATGTCCTTACTCAGTTTCAAGCTTAGGCTTAGTCCTTACTTGTATTTTCTTACTTTTAAATAATAGCTTAGTCCTTTAAATTTATTATTCATCCTTAGAATCAAGCTATTAATTCAAGAAGCAAGCTGACCTATAGAGGAAGACAAGAAGAAGAAGAAGTTGGAGAGTAACAAACTCCTCTTCTACATCTACCTTCTCTATATTTAGGGTAATTAGCTATAGATTGTGGCTTCACCATATTTCTAAGCTTTTATTCTGTAAGTTTTACTTTTAATTGTTGAGTTACTATTTTGTCTTTAAATTCATAAATACTATTTGTTATTTTAATTGATTGAGTTTGGCGTATATTGTTATTATGTGTTTTGACTTATTGTTACAACCCTACATTTGACCAATCTTAGGATTATTCTTAGTTATTGACAACACCACATAATCGTCTAGTTTTGATCCTTTGCCTAACTAGATAGCCATAAAGGTTTGATTTAATCACCAATCATTACTTAGGAATCCCTAGTAGTGGAGAGGTTGCTCCTAATCCTAGAAAAGGCTAAGTAGAATTTAGAATCCTGGTTAATATATAATGTTTAATCTGTGACAGGTTAAAATAACAACTTAGTAATAGACTCATATTTAGTAATCCTAATCTATTAGACTTACATCCATATTTATTTATCTGCATTCTTATTTATTGTTTATTCTCATCATATAGTTATTCATATTATTTTATATTATTATATTTTATCTAAACATATAAATTCATCTACGCTTGTTAAATATAAATATATCTAACGGATTAAATCCCTGCGAACGAACTTAACTTATTATTAAAACTTACAAACGATCTGTGATACTTGCAGTGACTTCCGTGGTTAACAAAGGGGTGTGCTCTTTATTATCATCTTTATTTATCTATTATTTTATCACACCTTTGCCCCCACCAGTTAAATATAAACTTACCATAATATATTTTACCTTATTAGAATAGTCTATTTCTTATTATATTTGTATACTTGTATACATAATATGAGTTTCTTACTCACCAAGTTATTAATCCTATTGTATTATATATGTTTCCTTATTAACATAATATTAACTTTCGTACTCACCAAATTATTAGTCAAATAGGATCTCATTCTATTGTGTTACAACAACCCATATTCATAATATATGTTTCTAACCTTTATGGCTCTCGCATTCTTAATATATTATTTTACTTTTCTTATTTTTTCTCTTCCTCTTATTTAAATATCTCAAATGGTATCAAATCCACTAAATTCAAGTGGTTTCTCATTATCGTTTCGTTCGACTCCGCAATTTGTTAATCTCCGCCTTCCATGGTACCCTTTCGTTATCGTTTCAACGTTTCCTCGCCAAAATAATAATCTATTTTCTCTTAATCATTTTATAAGATTCAAAGTCTTAATCTCTCAAAGAATTCAAAATTAATCTTATCATAGGATTCAAAATCTTATTCCTCTCGTAGGAATCTGACTATTATGTCTCTCGAAGGAATCAGATATATTAATCCTCTCGTAAGATTAAAAATGTTATTCCCTTTGTAAGAATCGCAATCGTAATCCTCGTATAGGATTCGAGTTCTTAATCCTCTTATAAGATTTGAAATCTTGTTAGGCCATCAAATGCTCTCATACCGGTATCGATCAACATTTGTTTTTCGATTCACAATTCTCAAAGCTCGAGCCATCGCTCTACCACACCTTCCACACCTTCCACACCACCACATTAGCATTGTCACCATGTCCTTCTATCCATCCTACTTGAGTTTGAAGGGGGTGTTGAATATATTTTTACCATAATATATTTTTACTTATTAGAATAGTCTATATCTATACTGTATTTATTTCCTTATTAGCATAGTATTAGCTTCCTTACTCACTAAGTTATCAATCTTATAAAGAGGATCACATTCTATTATATTACAATAACCCATATTCACAATGTAGTCTTTAATCTTTCTTTCTCTCTAACTTTTATGCCTCTCACATTCTTAATATATATATATATATATATATATATATATATATATATATATATATATATATATATATATGTGTGTGTGTGTGTGTGATAAAATTGATAATATGATAAAATTAATAATATTAATAGGAAAGTTGACTAGGCTAACAATCTCATGCAAATTTAGTGTATATCATTTTTCTTTTCTTATTTTCTCTCTTCCTCTTATTTAAATATCTCACAAAGCAAATAAATGTTGTCATAAATCCAGATGATACAATGTATATTTTTCTGTCATACCACCACCAAATCGTGGGGACAAAGCAATAATATTGTAACATATGGATCAATAGAATGACTCATAGGGAGGGGAATCAACAGAGGTTATTAGAAATTCACCATCAACACAAAAAACATTTTGAAGTTTGAATCTACTTTAACTAATAGTATTAATAGTTTCACATCCACCTAGTAAGCAAAACTCCCACGACATATTACTCATATCACATCATTTGTCAGTACTCTTGGTCACTAGTTCATAACTATCGATACTCGTGAACTTAATCTCCATAACCAACTCAACAATCCGTTTAGAGACGATTCACTTGCTAACTTTATAACTTGAGACGGTTTGTGCACTTGTGAAGTGTGTGTTCTAGTAGAATATTGTTTCCCCTAAACCATGCATGTTGAATAATTTATTGGGAATAAGATGGACATTATTGTAAATAATGAGAATGAAGCAAGGAAGACGAAGACATATTAGAGAGCTTGGTTCATCTGTCAGCTACCTACAACAACCAAAACACATGAAGTGAGTTAGTTAAATTCAAAAATTGTAATAAACCAATGAGAGAACAAAAAAGAGAAAGATGGAAGAAGATACTATTAAAAAACATTAATGGTAAATGGACCCCTACTACTTTTGGGTCACCAATAGATCAATGAAAGAAAAAAGAATGATGAAATAAGTTATTAGTCTAGCTGGATGAGATTACCAAAGGGGAACGAATATTGCAAGCAAAGAAAAAGGAGGAGAAAGAGAGAGGAGTCGGAGTCTGTAGTCACAAGAAGGTAGACATAGTTACTAAGGGATATATTCCTAGGAAGGGTAATACGAGGGTGGACGAAAGAACGAACATAAAAAATAAGTTGAAGACGAGGTTGGTCTACTTCAGACCAAGCCTAAGGTCGTGATTACCATGTGGGGAGAAACCAGGGTAGTAGTGTACCCATGTTGTCATAGTTTCCTAGTCACTGAGAACATTCATGTAAGGTGCCATAGGATATAAGTTTTTATTGATTGGGAAAAGTATGCCCCAAATTACCCCTTTGGTTTTGCCCAAACCACAAAGAGTTATTTTAAGGACTAACTCATTGTGAAGACTGATATGCTTTCTTAATCTTAGATCTTTGTTCTTTGAGGATTTTATATTGTAAGTTACAAAGTTGGTATGATGTTTATAGTGAATAGGATAATCACTTTTCGAATTATCTATGTAATCATGTTTTCTTTATTGAATGAAATTGTACTTTCAAAAACAAAAAACTGATTGGTAAATCCTTCTCAAACATAAGAAAAAATGATACAAACTTTTAATTTTTATTTTAGGGTTCTTCATAAGAAGAGAGGATGTGTTAGGAGGAGGATAGGGGGAGTTAGAAATACCAATAGAAAGGGGTAAAATACTTACATTTAGATTTGAAAAGCAAAATCAGGTTTGAATGTGGACAAATGTATATATTTACTAATGTTTGTTGAAAAAAATAGCATAAAATCTCACTGCATCACGATTTATGGGGCGGGCACCGCCACCATCCCCGGTCAAACCGTGTCTGAGTCTAATGAATCATACAAATAGATGACTCCAATAGTATTTTTCTTTCGCTGGATATCAGTGACCTTGTGATATGTGTCAGATTTTCGAGTGTAAGTGTGACAACAAAATTTTATGTCGAATTAATAACAACCCAAGCGTTAAGCTACAAATAAAATCCACGAACGTAACTGAAAAGATTATAAATTAAAAATCCAATGACCTTTGAAGAGTTATTTCTAGAAGTAAGTGATCAATTTCTTTTTAAGAAAAAGTTAGTTTTCTTTTAAAACTTATTCTCTCATCAAATGTAGTTGTATAGTTTCAAATTAATTGAGTTTCGTAATATTCAGTTAATAAGTTGATAATATGAATGATAAAAGGCATCTATCATCCATTTAATCCCTTACATATCTAATTACAAATAATTTACAATAAAATTATAACCAATTTTTTTTTCACACCCCAAACACTTTACATGAACTTTTATTATTTTTCCCATTTTTCTTTCATCTTTTTTCCTCATGCATGACAGAAACCTTTGCATGAGTTTTATCTAACTTTCACCAATTTCATAATCAATACTTACATGCTATTCTTGTGTTCGACTAAGACAAACAAAAATTCATTCTACTAAGGGTAATGATATATATATCATTACTTTTCTACTAATCACCAAGAGAATGAATCTGGGTATCAACTAGTATTATAATAAATACAATTTAAAGCTTGGAAAATCAACTTATAATTTAATTATTAGCTTTGTAATTCAACTAATTTCTTTTAACTTGTTGACATTAACTAATCGAGACTTAAATGTACATGAACCATGATAAAATACAAGTTAGATTAAAAAAACATATTCAAATATGTAGTGAATAATATTTATTGTTCAAGTTTTTTTTTGTTTTTAGGAAATGGAAGGGGTGGTTTAATTCTGGTTTGGGTAAATAAAGAATCTGACCTATTTGCATTATAAATCTATAATATACACAAATTATAAAATAGGTCATTATATTATGCAAAACTATTGTGTAAAATTATGATATAAGTCTTAATACTAATATTTGTAATTAATTATTCTATAAATTTCTTTTTTTATACAAAATAAAATATATTTTGTTGTTAAAAAATAAAATATATTTTGTTGTAAAAAAGGTAAAAAAAAAAAAGAAAATTTGATAAATAAAATAATTTAAAGTTTAGCAAATTAAATTTAAAAAGTTGAGAAGGTTAAGTGAAGATTTTTTTTAAATTTAAAAAATAATTTATTTATATATATATTTTTTTAAATTAGTTATGTTTTATTTTAAACTCACGAGGGACATATGAACCCCCCTAACAATAGGTTGCTTCCGCCCTTGATCCCTCCCAAACCCAACCCTTGAATCCACCCCAGTTAAGGATCCCTTAATAAACATATTTTGATATTATTTTAAAATAAAATATCTACTTAAAAGTTATTTAGTATATATTAAATAATAATTAGTTGTTTTTCTTCAAGTAATTTCAGTATAAAAAAAATTATGAAATGGATGTTTAAGGATTTTATATAATTATACCATTAACTGAATTTATTTTCTTTTGTTAAATTTCAATCTAAACAAAAATAAATAAACAAAAAATTTATCCTATTATTAATTTTCTTTAGTAATGATTCCAAATAATATATTAAAAAAAATATAAACGGATAAAAATCATGAACTTTCTTAAATATATATTTAGTTGACTTGTAGTATTAAAACAATCAATTCTCATTTTAGTATAATTTTCTTAATAATGTTGAATATCATTTAAATTATCTATAATTTAAATTTTAGATACAGTAAGACTTTCCTATAATTTTAAAATGTCCAATCAAATTATATTTTTATAATTTATTTTCTAAAACAATACAAAAATATAAAAAACTCTACTTTATATACACAAATATGACTTTATACAAGTAAACAAGAAACGTAAAGATTGCCAAAAGATTAAGTAATATGGATAGAATATTAAACTGGACCAACTCTTAATCCACTTATATAAATAGCTTCTCTCTTTTATCTCTTCTTCACAAACAATCTTTTTGTTTTGTCTCTTTAACATTCTCAACTTTAGTTCTTCTTAGTTCTTAGTGAAATGGATGTCTTCATTTTGTTCCTATTTTTTCTAATCTTAGGTAAAATTCACATTATTTTTTATCGTTATTTTAACTCACTTATCTTTATTTTAATAAAAGAAAAAATTTCTTTATTTTCGTTCAGTTAGTTTGTATATGACCTTGTATTAAATAAATAATACATTAAAACTTTTAGTTTAAAAAATATCTATCTTATACTAATTTTAACATTGATTAAATTTACGATGAGAAAATTTTATTAATTATGTAATTTCATTTAGTGTCTAGCAAATGTACGTAGAAAATGAAATTTATCACACACTTTGCATTACATCTCTAACTTAGATTCTTCATAAAAACAAACTTTACTTTATATATATATATATATTTAGTCATTTATTTTCCTTAATAACATCATTAAACAAATGAAATAATGTATTATTGTCTTAAAATTCCAGGATCAACCTTAGTTTCATCAACCGTATTTACCCTCCAAAACAGCTGCAACTACACCATATGGCCTGGAACACTCTCCGGCAACGGTGCAACCAAACTTGGAGACGGTGGCTTTGCATTAACCCCTGGGTCCACCATCGACTTCCCAGCTCCACCAGGTTGGTCAGGTCGTTTCTGGGCTAGAACCGGTTGCAATTTTGACGATGCAGGTAATGGAAAGTGCACAACTGGTGATTGTAATGGACTAAGATGTCTCGGTGGTGGTGTACCACCGGTAAGTCTAGCGGAATTCACCATAGCTAGCGGAACAAGTGATAAAGATTTTTACGATGTTAGTCTTGTAGACGGGTATAATGTAGGTGTTGGTGTACGTGCATCAGGTGGCTCCGGTGACTGTCAATACGCTGGTTGTGTAACAGATTTGAATTTGAGTTGTCCTCGGGAGCTTCAGATTGTTGAAAATGGAAACGTGGTTGCATGTAAGAGTGCATGTGCGGCGTTTAACACACCAGAATATTGTTGTACGGAAAATCATGCAACTCCGGCAACTTGCTCGCCGACTGATTACTCAAGGATGTTTAAAACTGCGTGCCCTTCTGCTTATAGTTATGCGTATGATGATGCTTCAAGTACTTGTACTTGTGCTGGAGCAAACTACTTGATTACATTTTGCCCCCACTAGTTTTTAATTTATAGAATTGAATTTACATGATAGATAATGAATGATTAATGTTATAATCACATGAAAATTTTATGGAAAAAAATTGTTAGTTTTGATTTTAATGTTTTTGGACTAATTAATGATATGATTGTTCTAGTGGATTTTCTTATTTGGATATTTAAAAATTATTTCACTAAACTTATATAATTAGATATATATGGACCACGTAAGCAGCATAGTAGACCTAGCTAGTTTCCTATTATACCTAGGCATGGCTAAATATGGACCTCTAAATCCAGCTTAGTAATCATAATTCTTAGTTAGTCAAATTGCCTATTTCGATAGATAAAATATTATTTACTTGTTTTTTTAGTTTAATTATTATTTTAAATTCTTTGACTTAGAGAAAAAATACAATATCAATTGTTAGTACTTTTGGTCACTAATTCATAACTATCGATACTCTTGAACTTAAACTACATAACTAACTCAACAATCCGTTTAGAGATGATTCATTTGCTAACTTTATGACTTGAGACGGTTTGTGCACTTGTGAAGAGTGTGTTCTTGTATAATATTGTTTCCCCTAAACCATGCATGTAGAATAATTTGTTGGGAAAGATAGACATTATTGTAAATGATGGAGAATGAAGCAAGGAAGACGAAGACACAGTAGAGAGTTTGGTACTTCTGTCAGCCACCTACAACAACCAAAACACATGAAGTGAGTTAGTTAAATTCAGAATTGTAAATAAACCAGTGAGAGAACAAAAAAAGAGAAAGATAGAAAGAAGATTTTATTAAAAAACATTCATGGTAAATGGACCACTACTACTTTTTGGTCACCAATAGATCAATGAAAGAAAAGAGAATGATGAAAGAAGTTATTAGTCTAGCTGGATGAGATTACCAAAGGAGAACGAACATTGCAAGCAAAGAAAAAGAAGGAGAAAGAGAGAGGAGTCAAAGTCTGTAGTTACAAGAAAGTAGACATAGTTGCTACGAGATATATTCCTAGGAAGGGTAATACGAGGATGGACGAAGGAACGGACATAAAAAAATGAGTTGAAGACGTGGTTGGTCTACTTCAAACCAACCCAAAGATCGTGATTACATTATTTTGTTAAAAAAATGAATGAAAGAAATAAGTTTAATCTTGTTTTCTTATCTAGTTTATAAAAAAAATAACTGGTTTTTTCTTTTTCGACAGAATCGAAACCATTCTTTGATTAATTACCCTTCTTTCTGTTGCACAACCAAAAAATCGACGATTTGGAGAAAAAAAAACGATGACCACCGCCACCACAACTGCCAAACTCAACCCTCTCCACGGCCATCTCGATTGTTTCTCTCTTGACGTGCAAACCATCCGCCGCAAACCACCAACTTTCTCTCTCCACTGGCTATGGCTCCTAGAGTTTATAATTAAGTTAATATATATTTCATATATTGTTTTTGGGTTTAGGTTATGAAATCAGCGAAGAAATTGAAGTCACGGACTGTGTCTGTGTATTCAAATGATTCAAATCCTTTTAGTAATTCCAATGTCAATGAAAATTGAGTTTCTTTCTGTTTATACACCTGTTTTGCTTCCTTGTGTAATAGCTTTTTGTACTAAAACTTGCAATACTTGTGTGGCGGAAGATGATTGAGCGTAATTCAAATACTTGTAGATCGGGTTGTTCGAGTGAGTTAAATCAATCACCGTGAGTTTTTACTTAATATTCTTGGATCGGATACTTGATTATTAGTAGATTCCCTGATTGTATTTGTAATGTCTTCTTTTCCATTCGGATTTCAGCCTTTTGACCACACAGGAGTGATCTTCTACGATATGTAAGATTATATATTATCACAGACTTCATCATCATACCTCGTACATGTAGTTTACCATTTGAATTACAGACTTATTACATATGCAGTGTGAATGTGGTACTCATTGAGAGGATTTATGAGGTGAATCGTCTTCGAGTATTAGCAGATATCCACTGTGAAGGCTGTAATAACCATATAGGCTAGAAATTAGTGAGACTCTAATTTCTCTTTTTTGCTTTCTGTGTTGATTATGAGGATTTGGACAGTGGTGAATTGAGGGATTTTTTGGTTGCTAAGGAAGAAGAAACTGGATGAACTAGTGTTGAACATGTACAGGCTTGGACCTTGATTTACATATTTCTGTAGAAGAGCTAAAGTCCAAGGTGTGGAAGAGTATATAGAAAGAGGAATATACCTTATTAAGTCTCAAATTCTGAAATGAAAATTTTAGAGGCCTAGTTAGATATTATGTTTTTTTAAAGGCTTTGGTTTAGATTTTTCTGATCTCTGATTATATTTTTTGGAGGTATATACCCACTATTTTAATTTATTTAATCACATTATAAGTCCTTGTTGAAAGTTATAGTTCTAATTTTCCTAGGCATGACTTTTTGTGACCCGTTAATGGTGGTTACCCTTGAAAATAGCTTGCTTGAATGAAATACCCCCTGAAAAATACATGTCGGCTTGCGAATGGCCACTGAATGGCGGCGAAAGTCATCTGCATGTCTTCAATTGACCATTTCCAAAGATGAATAAATATAGAACTTATCCAGACACTTCTACCGGTGGTAAAAAAAAGTCGCGGATCAAACCCTCTTCGCACCAAAAAGGTAAAACCCATCCTTTAGATCTTTGTGTAATAGATTTAATATTTATGTGAAGTGATTCAAAGTTGATTGATATATAATTACAGAAATTTGAAACAAAAATGGAAGTAAGATTGAAAAATAGGCCAAGAATTTTCCCTATTTTTTATAGAAAGATGAGAATGATTTGAACAGTAAATGTTCTTTAGAGTGAGAGAACGTTGAATAAGCCTATTTATCATTTATTATTGGTTATACGCTAACACTTTACAATCTAATGTCTCAAGTTCAAATCTCTCATATTACTTAAAGTTTCATCAACCTATTTTTTTTTTGGGATGATAAATTAATCTACATATAGTATCATCCTATACTAATCGAAATTGAGACTTCGAGTCTACACCGTTAATCTTAGTTTCGAGTTTTTGAATTGAAATTGAGACTTCGAGTCTACAACATTAATATTAGTTTCGGGCTTTGAATTTTATTTTGGGGTTGAGCCCTTTAAAATTAAATATTAGTCTCAGGCCTTAAAAAAATTATATATAGGCTTCCATCCATTAAAATACATAAGCTCCAAAAAATAAAATATCACAAACACCAAATTTAACACAATTAGAATAAAATAAAAATTACATATGATTAATATAATAAAAACATTAGACAAAAATTAAACCAACCAATTTGTGGTTCAAACACAGACAATTTACTTGGCTGACGGGTGATTTTATCTTCTAGGCTATCTCACACTATGCTTTGGACAAAGAGATTATTCGTGATAATAACGTGTTATAAACTAAAGAAGAAAAAGATAAAGATAAAGAGAGAATTGTATTAGTGTATTCCAAAATTAACTAGTCGTATTACAAAGAAATGATCGTATATTTATAGGGTAAAGAATGTCCCTTCACTTGCCACGAAAAATAAGAAATAAAATCTTAAACCTTTAGACATCCACAATTAATAATGTAATATTTATTCATAATAAAAATCAATACTAATAACTTTTATTTTCATAATAAACTCCTATGATTATATCATTAATCATGTACATACAAGCCTATAAACTAAAACTAATGGGGGCAAAATGTAAATAAGTAATTTGCTCCAGCACAAGTGAAAGTACTTGAAGCATCATCATACGCATAACTATAAGCAGATGGACACGCGGTTTTGAACATCCTTGAGTAATTAGTCGGCGAGCAAGTCGTCGGAGTTGCATGATCTCCCGTACAACAATATTCTGGCGTGTCAAACGCCGCACATGCACTCTTACATGCAACCACGTTTCCATTTTCAACAATCTGAAGCTCCTGAGAACAACTCAAATTCAGATCTGTTACACAGCCGGCGTATTGACAGTCACCGGAGCCACCCGATGCACGTACACCAACGCCTACATTATACCCATCAACAAGACTAACATCGTAAAAATCTTTATCACTTGCTCCGCTAGCTATGGTGAATTCCGCTAGACTTACTGGTGGTACACCACCACCGAGACATCTAAGTCCATTACAATCGCCGGTTGTGCATTTTCCGTTACCTGCATCGTCGAAATTGCAACCGGTTCTAGCCCAAAAACGACCTGACCAACTTGGTGGAGCTGGGAGGTCGATGGTGGACCCAGGGGTTAACGCAAAGCCGCCGTCTCCAAGGTTGGGTGCACCGTTGCCAGAGAGTGTTCCGGGCCAGATGGTGTAGCTGCAGCTGTTTTGAAGGGTAAACACGGTTGACGAAACTAAAGTTGTTCCTGCGATTTTAAGACAAATAAATTATTTCTTTTGTTCAATGATGTTAATAAGGAAAAGAAGTGAGTAAATTAATATATATATATATAAACTTGATTATTATGAAACCAATTAAGGAGAATGAATGCTTAAAATTGATATGTACACGGTTTTTTCTGAAAATAAATACATTTAATAATATAAAAAAAATTACATCAGTAAATGAAGACAATTTTACAACTTTTGAAACTGAGGCTCGTGCTTTTTTCTATATCTAAGCAAATGTAAAAAATATTAGAGTAATGATATATACCACCCAAATTCTATTAGTAAGAATCTAAGTTTGAGATGTAATACAAAGTAGGGACCCGTCCAAGAAAAAAAAAAATACAAAGTGGGGCGAATTTTAATTTTAATTTTTGCTAGACAACTAAACGAAATTATACAATTAATAGAAAAAATTCTCATTGTTTTTCTTTTTTTAAGCATCAATAAAAAAAACTATTTTAATAATTAGCATCAAACAATCTGGTAATCAAATAATAATATAATAACTAACTAAAATCTATTAAGACTATAATATTCTTTATTTATTTATCTTTTATTGAATTTTTTTTGTACGTTCCTTTTTATTACAGTTGAAAATAATCTAATATAGTAAATATTTTTAAAGTTAATTGAGAAATCTAATATTAACCTTTTTGTTATTTTGAAATTAATTAAAAAATTATGGATTTATACTTCTAAGACAGGGGGGGGGGGGGGGGGGGGGGGGGGGGGGATTCTATTATTAAAAGAATATAACATATTTCCATATAAGAGATCTAAAGTCTAAACTATTAAAATATATAAAATCTACACTACTATATTTTTCTAATTAGAAACCATTTCAAACTATCCTATTCATCCCACCCCGCTCAGGATCCACCCTAACCAAACTAAACACACTTTATTTTTACAACACAATACTGAACACAAAATTAGAAACCTATTTCTTTTGGTTGTGTTATACATACTTATATTCTAATATTGAGAAAGTGGTAGAAAGGAAAATATTATAATATGTTGTATTAGTACAGGTGGACATGATTGAAGTCTGAAGACAAACAACGATGGACATGAGATATAAGCCACCTCTTTGTTAAAGTTTCACTTGCTTTCGCTTACAAATTACTAATAATGTATATAGTTTCTACAGAAGAGAATTAGGGATTAGTTGGAGGGAAAGCAAGAAAGTTGCACATATGTTATAGTTTTATTTATAAATTAAGGGTAATTGTGGATTTTTTTTAGATAAATGAATATATTATAAAATAAAATAAAGAGTTATTAAAATTTGAATAAAAGAGATCTTTTTACTCTAATAGTTCTATTGTATTATTTATTAAATACAAAGCTTTATACGAACTAACCGAATGAAAATAAAAAATTATTTTTTTATCGAAAAAGATAAGTGAGATAAAACATCGATAAAAAGTAATGTGAGTTTTACCTAAGAAGAAAAAGGCTAGGAGCAAAATTAAGAAATCCATTTATACAAAGAACTAAGAAGAAGAATAAAGTATGAGATTGTTGAAGAAGAGAAAACAAAGAGATTATTTGTGAAGAAGAGATGAGAGGAGGAACCTATTTATATAGGTGGGTTAGGACCCGATCCGGTTCAATAGTCGTATCCAATATTGTATTTATGTAAAATAATTTAGAAATATACTATATTTAATAAATTAATTTAGAAGTATATTGTATTTAATAAGCTAATTTAGAATTAAGGTGTGAATTTATTAAGTCTTCTCATTCTTTAATTTCTTATCCTTAATCATCTTCTTTTTTGTGTATACATACGCAACTCCGTCACGTGTTTTGGTTTTGTTTGTCTCCATCGGCCTAAGTGTTGTACAAAGATTGATGACGGCGTGAGTTTCATACTCTATCAGCAGGCGGTGTTCATGGAGTCGAAAGAAAATGGATCTGCTCGAAAAAGAAGGTTGACCATTACGATGATGGTGGTTGTCTATACGGCAACTCAAATGTATACAGGAGTACACATGTCAAATGTGTGGATTGAACCTTGCAAGAAAATGTAGATTGTATCCCTTTTAAGGCTAAGTCCAATAGGACCCCAATTGTAGCAAAAAGCTACAATTGGGGGTTGAATAATGAAAAATCAGCTCCAACAGGTTCCCAATTCTGGCTAAAGCCAGAATAGGGAACCCGATTCTTAAGAAATGTTAGCTAGATGTGGCTAACCCAATCTCACCCCCAATTTGATTTTTTAATATTTTATATCATTTTCATTAACCAAACAACCTATTCCCAACAATCTATTTAATTAATTTAACCCACACTTCTAATAAAACCTCATAATTAATCTACTTATATTATTAATTTATTTTATTATTTGAATATTAATGGCTTCAATTATATTCTTTAAATAAAATTTGAAAAACTAGTATTTTTAAAATTCTCGTATAGAGATAAATAATAGACATATAATTATAAAAAATATTACGATAAATAATAACTATATTTATTTTTAGTAATGTATAATAAAAAATATTAATATTATATATTAATTTCAATTTCAAACATTTATGTATAAATTAAAAATAAACATATAAATAAAAAATATAAATTATTATAAATTATTTAAAATAGAAAAATTATTAAAAATAAATTTTAAATAAGATTGGGAGGTTGAAATTGGGAAGCTGTTGGAGTAAAACTGTTTTTAAAGTTGCTATTTAAGAAAAATACCCTGTTTGACTCCCGATTCTAGCTTTTCAATTGGATAGCTGTTGGACTCAGCCTAAGTATTCCACACATTAACAAATAAATTGTAAAGTAACATAACAATTGAATTATCTAAAATAAACTATAAATCCTAAATTAATGCAATTATAAATATATGTCATTTATATATTTTAATAAAACAATTAACTTCTTTCTTTTTACTATGTTTTATTTTTTCGTTACATAGAAGAACCATTTTGGATTCGGAGTCATTGACTCGGTTCGAACCCGCACCAGGCTCTGTTTCCTTAAATGCAAATATACAATTTAGAAGGAGTGATAAAAATAGGAAAATACACAAACATATATTTGAAAAAAAAAATAGACGTGTTTTTAGTTCAGTTATAATATCATTAGGTTACTTAAATTAAGGTTATTGTACTACACTTGATGAACATGTCGGTTGCTATGGTTTTTATATGATTCAGCTTAGGTTGTTGGGAAATTGATTGGATAATAAAACTCTACATTACTGATCTTAATTGGGCTGTCCCTTTGGTGTTTTCGGTAGCTACAAAATATGTGATATTTTCGATGATTGTCGGTCGATTATTATTTCGTGAAAATAACGTTAGTTTACGTACTTCAGTTTAAGTAATATTCTATAACCTCAGTTGTTTCATCAGAGATTAATTTAAACAAGAAAAAAATGTAGTAGTACTAAATTAATCTGGATATGCTGGTTTAATTCACGGTTATTATATATTATGGGCCAATTTACTCAGATGTATGTTGAGAAAACAAATATTTATGTTTGTTTTTTCCTGTCAACCTGAACCTATTGAGATAAACATCATTTTATATTTATAATTACATTTTTACCTTAATAGACAGTAATAGATGAAGAACAGAGAAGAAAAACAAAGAATAAAAGAGGCCAACCTTTTCTTCTTTTTTTCTTTCAAAGCCTTAGGCTTTGATAGAATTAAAAATTAGTTTTTACTCATCAACAAAATTACATTTTCTTTCCTTTAACGGCTTAGCCTCTCTTCATCACTCTCTATCTCTTTTTTTTTTCTCTTTCTTTTTGAAATCAACCCAGTCATTTTCTAAATCCTTCATGGGTCGGGAAAAACAAAACCTCTAATCTATCTTCCTAATAAGAGTCCTTACAAGGAAAAATAAATTACAAAACTACGCTACAATTTACATGAATCAAATATTATACGGATATGACCAATATGCCCTTCTTCCTTGTTCTTCGACTCTCCTAAAACCATGAATCCAATTCTCCACGTCCTGTGCATAAACCTTCACCCTCGTCTTGATTGCTAAATAGGGTTTGGTCTGAACAATCAAGTGAGGCCCCACATGCCATGTTATATGATTGACACGCTGAATGACATACTCTTAATCTGTTATCTCCATCTTTATCGCACTTTTGAATAGATATCTGTTATGAAATAAAAAAGAATAATTTTATTTTTTTAATTTAGTCAAAGATAGAGAGGACCAAATCGAAATGGGGTTATTGGATAATGGATGCTTACCCAACACGCTAATCGTTTAGCGGCCCCATCACAATTACGTCCTCGAATATAATTTAGAAACTTGCGAGGACCAGCAGGAAATAATCGATGATAATTAGGCATAACAACAACTTCTTCTAATTGTTGCAATATACTTAATTCACTAGGGGCACAATGTTGACCCATCGCATCTTTATTCAACACGTCTTGACAAACCGAAAGGCTTGGAAGAAGAGTTGAACTATTCTGACACGTGTATCCAGCATAATCTGAGCATCGAAATTCACATATTCCGTCATCACATACCCCTCCGTGGAGACTACATTGTTCATCACAAATCGCTACAAAATACAGGGACTTGTTTGAGGACTTATAATGCAATTATGTGTAAGAATATTTGATTACCAGTAGAACAGTCAATTCCGGTGTATCCGTTTTCACATTGACATGTACCCCCATTAAGACATTCTCCATGTCGGCTACAATTGTTAGGGCAGAATCCTGAAAAGGGAAGATGAAAGTAAATATGAGGGGGGTGAATGAAAATAAAAAGTTTTGAAGGGCTTACTTTTGCTACAAGCGGGACCCTTGAAGCCTAAAAAGCAATGACATTTTCCGTCTATGCAATCTCCGTTAAAATTACATGAATTTGGACATTGACCAGATATAGGAATAGGTTCCATGTTACATAGCTCATGGTAAGCTGGGCAAATTAGCTCCCCTATATTAATTGAAAATAGTAAATAGTAAGCTAAACAAATTACAATAAATAACATGTAAAAAAGAATTACCATTGAAGCTCGGAAATTGAATAGGTCCACCAGCTTTTGGACATTTTTTCCAAACCCCATCCACAGCAACCTAAAGGTCAAACACAATAATGTCATTGAAAGTTGGGATAAAGCCCCTCTACGTGCCTCTTTTTCCTAATACGGTCCTTTAACTTAAATAATTACCTCTAGAGAATTATTTATACATTGATGTTGATAACATCCATTTCCTTGAGTCATGGAACCTCGTACAAAACCAGTACGAACTAACGATGATGTCATACACCGAGAATTAATCCCACGCACCTCACCCAACATCCTATCCGGTGCACGTGCGCTATTCGCATCAGTACACGATCCATCAGAATACGCCACAAAATACGTACAATAATCAGCCAATGATGATTGTCCACCTGTCATATAATCAAAACCAATCCAAAACTCAATAATACGTCACACTTGGGCCATGTAAAAATGTGCCGCCTAGAAATGGGCCTACCTTTATTAGGCTGTGAAAAATACCGGGCCCAGATAGGTAAATCGCCACTATAATTAACAATGGGACAGTACCCTTCAGCTTCACGGTTATAAGTACATCCGGATACTTGAGTAGTGTTACAATGGTAGGCCCCACTCCATTGATCGCATCGAGATGTAACGAATCCTGACCCTTGATTACTCCCCCAATCGAGACGATCAGCCATGGTGTAATTTGCTTTATACCATCCACTATCTTCAAGTAAAGCAAGGGTCATTTTCGAAACAACTGATCGTGTATCTACTGAACCAGTCATTATCTCGTTCATTAATAATCGTTTTTCCCAGTGGGACCCGGATGTGCCTCGCCCCCCACCATCTTCTAACTCTAACCCCGTGAAATTTTCCGAGAAAGCCTGTAAAAAGTCTTGTTAAAATTGTTTGCGATTTAGTCCTTGAATTATACAGAGTTGGTGTAACGTACCCCATAGTGATGACGCGAGTGCATGACTACTCGAGGAAGTCCTACTCGTGTCACCATTCGTCCAAGCTTTTCATCCATCACTTGTTCCGTAACCTATTCATTGAAAAAAACAAGTAAATTACAGTTTAGTCCTTTTTCTTTAAAAAAATAACATTTTAGTCCTTTACCTGAGTACGTCTTCTTTTCCTCTCATCCCGAAAATGAGCAAAAGCATGAGGATCAAATCCAAGAACATGCATCACCTATCAATTGAAAGTTCAAACGAATAACGAAATTATGATTTTGCAAATTGATCCTTAAAGATAAAGAAAGTATAAACTCACCTCATGTATAAGAGTAGCCGAAAGCAAAGAGTCTGACTCAGCAGTTAAATGTCGAGGAGCAACATTAACATGTCCAGCAATAGCCCGGCCCCACTGATCCCTCTCACAAGCCACAGCCCATGCTAAAGTATTCCCAGTAGTAGGTCTTGTAGTCACTAATAATACTAAATCCGCATTCTTTATCCCCTCTAAAAAAAGGGAATTATCGGTATAATAAATAATCGATTAAGTGTATAAACAAGTATAAAGGGTAGATTGGGTATTACCTTCTACGTATTCTCTTGGAAGTTGTACACCTCCATCTTGTCCACACGCAGAGTAACCGCTTAAACGTAAGTTCCCTCGTACGGGCTCCACAGCTAAGGCCCGTTTAAACCAATCAGCTGTCTGGCCCAAAGCCTGTTTGTGGGACCCACATGAGTACAACTAAACTATAACAAAAAAAACTTATATACATTACCTTACGAAGTCTATGTTTTTTATCCTCTCCAGCTACATCATCTAAAGTACAGTTATACCAGCAATCACCGTAAACAGGTGGGTCCCCACGTGGATTACAAGACGGTACACCGGAAAACGAAGCACCCACAGGCTCCCCAAGCTGTAATGACAAAAATACCCTTAAACAAATAAAATTCATAAAGAAAAGAAATTGAAAAATGTACCTTAACAATATCTCCGATATTTCGACAGTCACGATCAGATGAATGTCCAACAGCATCGTAATTTAAGTAAATTCTAATGGGACCCTTTGCATCGTCTTGTTTTTTAAAATGTTCTGGTAATGAAAGAAGTGATCTTCCTTTATGTGGAAGGGTATTTAAGACTTTTGACTCTTTGTACACTTGTGGAGTGACGGAATATACCTTTCGACCTGGTCTTTTTCTTTGTTCGATTATTTGATCATGGATACAAGAATGTGATGTAATATCTTTATGTCCCTTTTCTGAATCTCTTGTCTGAAAGATTTGTTCTTGTGTACTTGCACAAGTAGCTTCGAAACTAACCAATATAAATATAACCTAGATACAAAAACAAAAATCTTTATGAAATGAAAAACTAAATAAAATTCCAATTTCTGCCATGAACAATGAATCGGTAAAATCTGAGTTATAGCCATTCGTACCAAACAAATGTTTGAAGTTTTACCTCAGCTCAAAGAAAATTACAAAACAATTTTAACTTCTGAATATGCCAAAAGCATCAACATAGAGATTAATTGACCTAAAAAGTGACCTCTTTTCAACCCAAATTTGTTCTAACTAATTAATCAGTCGCATTCAATAAGTGATACCCAAAATAAACAAGGAAAAGAACAAAACAGTAGAGGAAAAGAACAATAACAAACATACCAAGAACAGAAAATTGCCTAAACATACAAATTTATACAAAAGTTTCACATTTCTTACAATTAATTATGAACCGAACCCAGAAAAAACATATTACTAAATATCCCCAAACAGTTAAAATTAAGCTGAATTTTAAACCTCAGTAAAAGAAAATGCTAACATAAAAATTACCTTGAGAAAAATAATAGCAAATCCAAGCTTGGTTGAGAAAGAACCATAAGAACATCGACCACTACACTCAATCTTTAACTCCATTAAACGACGGCGTTTAACACTAACAATATGCCCATCAAATCGCTGGCGAGTCTCCGATCGGGTCCCACCCCCACAAGCACCTTACACCACTCCACATTACATATAAATTAAACACGCCCAGAAAGTAAAAATTCAATCTTTACAATAAATGAAAGCCTTTTTCAGAAATTAGTTTGAAAAAAAATCGAAACTTTTTTGAGCCAATGCAATATGTAACTTAGTAGTATGTGAACAGCTTCTGAGGACTTGCTTAACTGTGAAAAATATGAGATTTTCTGGGGATGGATTTATTAAGTTCACAGTTGTACAGAGAATATATGGTCGAAAGTGAGGAAAAAATGTATATACATAAAAATTATTTTATAATTAAAATCTATAGAATAGGTGGGGTGGGTAAAGTCAGATAAAAGTTTTACTTGACTAAGAAACGGATAGTGTTTTTTATTATAAAGTTGCAAAGAAAAGTTAATGCAATTAAATATAAATTTGTTTTTGTTAAATAATGACAATAAAATATAAGTAATAGAGAAGGAATAAAAGTGGGCAATGCCTTGGGGGTGAATTACAGAAATAAACCCGGCCACTATCGCTCTAACAACGCCCTTTAAAATTAAGCCGTGATTACTTTAAATATTTTTAAAATTACTCCTTCTGTTTCATAATATTTGTCCACTTAAAATATCAAGACACTTTTCTTCTTTCTTTTCACTATTATTTCCATTAAAAAATTTAAATTTATTCCAATGCACATTTAAGATATAATAAACTTTTTGAAGAATATTTTTGTAAGAGAAAGTGTAATAATTATATTTCTTAATTTGTATGAAAAGCAAAGTAGACAAACATTTTAAAACTGGGGGAGTAATGATGTTATTGATTTAGAATATACTTTGAAATATCGACCAGATGATAGTCCTTTAGAGTTTAGAGTGATTTTTTCTTTTTTGACGGGTAAGAAAGTTACAAACATTTAAAATAAAATTCCTTCATTTATACCTAGTTTATGAAACTTTGCCTAAAATCTTTCTGCTCTGTCTTGCATGCTACTTCCCTATGGTTGACTTTCTTTGCTAGTTTGTGTGTCCAAGAGTTGAGGTGTTGTGGAATATGTTTAAAACTAATCGGACATGTTTCCTTCGCCAATTTACGTATGTGCCTCGAGAACGGTCTGATTCTCCAGTTAGCTGCCAACACGTGCTTGGTCCCCTAATCACTTCAAAGCTATCTGAGAAAATGGTCTTCTCTTCGTTCGGAAATTGTCTTCACAACTCTAGCTCAGTGATTATTGTCTAGGATTCGTCTTCGACAATGGAATTACAATCAAGATCATTATAATGTTCTATTCGGGATCCATTGTCTTTATGAATCAAACTATTCCTATTCTGGTTGGAGTAAATAGATGTTCAAACGATGCATCACGGGAGAAAGCAATGTTTGTTTGAAAGTCTATACAGTCTCCAACTGTGTTTATCCCAGCTAATTCTCTACGTCGGTTAGGCTCAAGACTGAACAATCCATTCCCAAAATGTTATTTCATATTCTTGTTTGTAATTCTAATAATATCATATGTATCCATCTCATCCTGATTATGTCTACTTTTCATTTTGGTCTTCCAAATATTCCAAATCATTAATAATAAATAAGACGTTATGACCTCCTTCGTCCATCCACCTTCGATGTAAACCTCAATGATCCTAAGCATCCATTGTCCCAAAATTTTTGTCACATCCTGATGTATACTAACTTGCAGAGCTGAGCCTGCCCAAAAGACTTGGGCCACTCCACACTTGAGAAACATATGCTCCACAGTTTTTTCCTCCATATGGCACCACATATAAGAATTGCATTATTACAAGCCTTCCAATTAAAAAATTGAACCTTTATCGGGATATTTGACTTCCATATTGTCTTTCAGAGGTTAATGCAACCAGAAGTAATCGTCATCGATTGATACGATGGCGGCTCTTCGGACATAATCTGATCTGTAAGAAGTGTATAACCAGTCTTCATCGCACACTATCATTTCTTCGCGTACGACTATATGAACTTGTCTTCCTTCTCCCTTGACATGAATTTATCTCTTATGATAACTGGTATAATTGTTCAAGAAATATCTCATTTAATTATTCTTTGTTCCATTTTGTCGTATTTTTTTCCACAATTCTTTAATTTTTCAAGTTGCCACTGTGTATCCAACCATTTATCATTCCAAATATTAATAAGCTCACCATTCCCTATTTGATATCTCCCATAGTTCTTTATTAGGTCTCGTCCTTCCAATAAACTTGTCCATGACCATGTTCTACATTGTCTTTATTTAACATCGAGAAAGCTACCTTTGGAAAAATATATACCTTTTGACAATCAAGATGCCAGTGTATTTTGATTATCTAAAATTCTCCATGCTTGTGTCGCCAGTAGAGCCGCATTCATTCGCTTAAAATCTTTAAATTCCATGCCTCTAAAAATCTTATGAATGGCTAACTTTCCCCATGCTATCCAATGAATCCGAGATTTCTCATATAAGTCCCACCAAAAGATGTAAATTGCAAGTTCGGCAATGCTTGCACCACTGCCTTGATAATGACTTCTTTTTCGCCCTCTAACAATAGACGTGCTCTCCATCTCTTGATACAGAGTGATTGAAACAAAAAAAACTAGAGTCTGGAGTGGGATGGTATTTCTAACATTGGATTATATTCAAGGCTTATACTTGATTTAATTTATCAAAAATTAAATGATAAAACATACAAATAAAATAAAAATAAAAAAATTAGAAAAATACAATTTTCAACCAAATGTGTGAAGCATCATATATATTACCATTTTTTTGTCTAAGGAAAAGGAAAAAAGAAAAAGAAAAGGGTTATCCCACGCCTCTTTTCTTATACAACACATTAAGAACCATAAAAGAGTCGACTAAAGTTAATGAGTTCCACCTCGAAAGATCGATTTCTTGTCTGACGCATTTGAGAACAAATTTGTGACTTCATAAGATTCTCTCTTGATGTGGAATATCTTCCATGAAGGGAACTTTTCAATCCATTTTCAAATTTCAAAATTTATTGGACGGATTTTCTAATTAATTTCTCACACTTGATTGATAGGTTGAACAATTTTAAAGTTGTTGGAGTAGAATGAACAACTGCGAAAATTAAAATTTATTGCAGATCTCATGACAAGAAGAATATGACCATCTTACTTTTATATATTATTTAGATATATATGACCATCTTACTAGAATATATAATTTGGATTCAAATTATTACAATATAAGAAAGGATAGAAATAAGAGTTTTTCTTTCTTTACTTGAGTGTTTTTTTTTTTTGACCGAAATCTTTAAAGAAAGAAAAATAATTTAATTGACTATATAATTTTTTTGGAATTTTTTTAAACTTGTTCTTTTTTAATTCTTATATAATAGAGTCATTTAAAGAAAAAAATAATCACTTTTAAAAATATTTCAACTAATTTTATAATTTAATATATGATAATATAACATAAAAAAGGTATAATTTTTTTTTTTTTTGTATAATATGTATCCAAACAAGAGATTTTTCCATCATGGGTTTGTTATTTTCTTTATTCAGTTTGATTTGTCCATCTTTTTGATACACAAATATTTTAAAAAATATTTAATACTCTCTATCTTTAACAATTTCTCATAATAAATACACATGAAATCATTTATTGCAATACTCTTTATATTATTTAATTAGGGTAATATTAGAAAAAATATGGAAAATGTGTCTTGGTATTAACAAAATGTCAAATGATATTGAACACCTCATCTTAGAAAGTTAGGCAAATATAGTTAGACAAAGATAATATTATTTTTATGAGTATTGATAGACGTCATCCATTTTCATGTCACATTTTTATAAATTTTTTATATATATGTTTTAATTTTCTTAAAAAGAAGATAGTGAAAGATTATTAGGCTAGAAAAATTAAATCATGGCGTCATGTAAGTATACATCTAGGAGGTGATAAAAACGTGATACAAAAAGGGTGATGTTTATCGTTACTCTATTTTTAATCCAAGCAATGTTATCACTTTCCATTCCTTTACTATTTTTTTATTCCTAATCTTTCTTTTCTTTTAATCATGTGAATCTAAACAATGCATTTGTATAATGGTTCCAATTGGTACCTTGGTACATGGGGCTCTTGAGAGACTATTAATAAAATCACTTTGTAAAAACCATACTTAAAATAACATAAATGAATCCAACAATAATTTTTCTTTGCCTGTATTTTGTAATTTTTATTCAAAGTTAAAATATTGTAAGGTGTCTTATTTTTTAAGTTGTTATGGTTGTATCATTGTTGGGATTTAGTTGCTCCGTAGATATCAAGGGTTTGTCTAGAGGTATTCTTTTTCTTTAGAAGAACAATGTTAGACATTCTGATGTTTATTCATGTATTGTTGTATTAATGAACCAGTTTCATGCTCCAAACAAATTCTAAGTGCATAGAATTCTTTTGGAGGAATTCTCAAATTGGAGCCACAAGAATAGGGATATACCGGTGTATTCTAAAGTGTGATGTAAAATTACACTCCGCGAAGTACTTCTCGCAAGTTTAGGAGTCGTCCCAAGAAGTAAAAGTAAGTCTCAATTAATCTTTCTCCATACAGATTAGATGCGTTAATTTGTAAATTAGTTTTTTAATTAGTCATTCGTTGATGGAAAAGTCAGAAAAAGTAAAATATATTTTTATTTTGTTTTTATGATTAACAACTATTGAGACTGATATTTAACTAATATTAAGTAGGGAATTAAACTAAAGCAGTTGCGAGAATACAGAGAGATTAACTCGAGAACTGCTAGTAATCCCCGCTAGAAACGATTTAAGTTTTTCTTGTTTTAAGGGCGAATTTGGTATTTAACCGCTAATCGAGATTCAACTATCCTCCTAAACACCTTTCGGGTAGAAAAGGGTCTTCCTTTGGTATTCTAGCGACCTCTTTTGAGTGACATTACCAAGTATTAGGATAATAACTCTAACCCTATTTGTTATTTGATTAGTCAAGACTGCTCGGTTTAATAACACACATCAAAGAAATATAAGCTATGCCCCACAATCCAACAACCCTTACTAAATATAGTCAATTTGCTATATTAACCTACTAATTGATCAAAATTATTGGTTAATACAATTATCAAGATTATATTCGACATAAAGAACACAAGTTCAAACGTAAATTTCCCAAATTATAAGAAAAACATTAAAATCATGATCAAGGATTCATACTCTTACAATTCTCATGTTAATAAGATTTAGCTCATAATGGAATTATGAAAACCAAAATCTGATAAGGTCTAAATTTAAGTAAGAAATAAAAAGGTAGAAGAATTACACTAATTAAGGAAATAAAAAGTGTTGTTCTTGAACTCCAAATCTTGTTTCCTTGCTCCAAACTTTTATCTCTACAAATTATGATAAGTGACGAGATTTTTGCTAGAAATATGTATTTATAGCCCTAGAAAATGTTTTACCTCACTTGGACCAACTTAAGTGAGTCAAAAGTGGTCCAACTGACTCTTTTAAATTTGGTTAGCTTTGGGTCTTGTCAGTAAAACGTCCATAACTTCTTAAATTCAACTCCAAATAGTAAACTCTTCATTATTACACAATTTAAACTCAAATGTATTAGAATTTCATGATAATATTCTTCACCAATTATGAGTTATGACCTTCAAAATTTGATGGAAACATTCTACCAGCAATTCTTGTTGAGATTTTCATGGACATCTTGGCTCTTTTTGCGACTTGTATTGGTTTATTCATGACTTTTTGAATTTCTTTATAGTATTGGGGTCTAATATCATCCATGTACCAAGGATAATCACACTTAACACACAAGTTACCTTACAATTCTCTAAAACAAATAATAATCCATAAAAAGCCAATGAATCAAAATAGTCAATATAAAGGGATAAAAAAAGACTAAATCAAAATAGTCTCAAATTGTACACTTAATCTATCTATTACAAATACTAGATCTAAGAGGATAAAAACAAGTGTTTGGTTGGTTGAATGATTTTGCTAAACAGACTCCTAAAGAGTGGATATGACTATAAGCTTCAAACTCCTTCTTGAGTGGATTTGACTTGAATGATTCTTTGAATTAAACTCCTTAATTGAGTAGATTAGACAAGTTGAATGATCAAGCTTATATGGATAAACTTTGATAGCTGGAGACCTCTTTGATTGATGTATAAACTTGTACTAATTGTGTTGGAAAGAGGTGATGAATTGCACAACATAAAGCTCCCTTTTATAGACAATAATTCTGCCTCGGGCCGGTATGCCGGTCCTCTGAGATGTATGGTGGTCCGGCTTGTCTTCTAGTCCAACGGTTGAATCCAACATGGCATGTGACCGTTGGGCAACGACTCTCTCCACCGGTATGCCTTCCTAGCTCCGGTATGCCGGTCCGGCTACTTAATATACCTTACAAAATAATATTTAAATCATGGAGAAAGTGTATTTAGATAGGACAAGTGTAATGCACTATTTCAGGGATGTTTAAAACACGATTTGGCAAATATTAAAACAAAATTAAAAGGACGTTAGGCCAACAAGAACTTCTAAATTGTCATTTTATGATTTTTTTTTTGTGTATTCAGTGTGTATGGATCTATATGGGTATTAATTCATGTGTATGGGTAGAAATATGTTGTATAGGTATAGACTTGTCCGAATGGGTATGTACACATCACCGACTTATACGTAGTTGTATTTTGTTGGTTCTAATTGATGATCTTATTCTTATACAGGAATTCAGTAGGGTATATACCTAATCATTCGTGGTATTGGTATGTACCCAATTTATTCTGCATGTGTATGAATATGTATGAGTATATACCCAACTTCTGTTTTGGATATAAGTATTAATATGTATGGGTATGTACCTAATTGAATTTTGTTATGTCTTTCTTATGCATGAATTCAGTTGTGTATATACCAATCACTGATATGGATCATAACACAGACAAAATATTTTGACCTGAAAAAAAAATAGTTGGATTTATACCATTGCTAGACAAAATAGTCTTGTACAAATAAATTATGGACAATGGGTATACCCAAAAACTTGCAAATACCCTATAATGTAAGTATAAAAAATTGAACTTTATAGCAATTATAAAAAAAAGATATGGGTATACCCATCACGTAATTATATCATTAACATAAAAGGATTTATACCCAACAAAATGGAAAAAATGGTAAATAAAATCATTATACATTTTAAACTAGAATATGATAATTGGGTTTACAATAAACAACAAATGTACTAGACCATACAATACAATATTTTGAGATTTTAAGCCTATCTAAATATATTCCTCACCTAGATAACTACACAAACATTTTATTCTTTAGAATACATAAACATTATTTAAAGACACGTTATTTAAGGTTCGATAAAGCAACAAGCTAATGCATATATTATGTAGGGTAAAGACCATGGGAGGCCCCTGATCTTTACCCGAAGTGCAGCAGAAACCCCTTATCTTTAAAATTCTCCTGGATGGCCCTACATGTTCAATTTTTTGACAACAGCGACCTTTTTTTTTAACATTTATGTTAGTTGACCGTTAGTCAACACAACTAGCACCACGCCTATGCCACCTCAACTCTACGTTTGCTCCCCCTAAGCATGACGTCACCGTCAATTTTTAAATCCTTATTCTTCATCTTTTTAGTCGCTCTCCCGTACAAGAAAATCTTCGCCACTCGTGTCCGTTCTCCACCATGGCCGCTATCCATCAACAATCTAGGAACCCATGGCTGCAACACATTATGATGTTCTCCTGCACATTGTCCATCGCCACAAGGAGTTCATTCTCCACCATCACTAACACTTAAGAGCCCAACAATCTAAGAACCCACATTAAAGATGCAATTCAAAAAATGCAGTTTAAAACCAAATTGCTCACTCCAGCGGTTGCACCAAATATCCATTTATTCTTTATATGGTAAATTATATGTTATATGGTAAATTATATGTTATATGGTAAAATGAAGGGTTTGTTTTAAATGAAAGGATTTATTCGTTAATAATTTAAAAAATGTGTGAGCAATAAAGATGCGAGAAAGTTCAGATTTTGGTATTCTTGGAAGAGATGAGGAGATTGGGGTATTGTGCAAGAAGGGTTGATTGGTGTAATATAATTAGAATTTTGGTGAAGAAAGATGGGATTGAGCCTGATGTTGTATATTATAATTTGGCTTTGGAAGGATTGGCGGCAGAGGGTTCGTATGTGGAGGCAGATGATGTGTTCGATAATATACTTGTGACAGATTTAATTCCCAACCATTGTACCTATAATGTGACAGGTTCCATTTCCTTTATAAACTTCATTCTGGTTTGCTTGAACCAACCTAACACTTATTTGCATTTCCCTCACCACGTGAAACTTTAGGATTTGTAAGGATTGGGGGATTAGAAGGGATGGTATTATATTAAAGGATAATAACAATCCCTTCCCATTTTTGGATTAGAAATAATTAGAAGAAAAAGTTTATAAAAGGTTTTTTCTAATCCCTTACTATACTATATATTCAATCCCTCCAATTTGGTGTCACTAGAAGGGGAAAATTCTTTTATTATGTCATAATGTCTAAATTATCCCTATTATTTATGTATAAGATATATTACTAAGGATATAAAAGTCATTTAGCTATAAAAAGGATCCCTTCCTTTCATTATTCTTGTAATCCAAACACCAAATATAATCCTTTAACAAAAAAATTCCCTCTATTTTTGTCTAATCAAACAATATTTAATACTCTTTTTTCTAATTCTCTACTAAAATTCTCTTTCCTTATTCTTTACTATACTATCACTCATTAATCCAAACAAACCCTTAGTATCTATTCGTTGGAATTCCTTTGGAATACTCTTTTTTCAGCTATTATTTTTTGATAATATGCAATGAACAGAATAAGTGTATATTAAAAAGTAGCATCTCCAAGCTATGCTATCATAATTGGTGTTACGATAATTGGAAAGATAAATTAAGATGATGGATTCAATGGAGGAGTTGTGTTCGAGTTGATGGAGTAGCAAATCTGGTTGATGATGGTGGCGAATGGACACGAGTGGCGGCGATTATCTTGTACGAGAGAGCGACTAAAAAGAAGAATAATAATAATGATATAAAAAATCAATGACATGTAATTGATGGTGACGTCATACTTAGGTGGAGCAGACGTGGCACTAACGTGACGCCAGGTGGCGTTGACTAATGGACAACTGATAGAAATGTTCAAAATGGGTCACGGTTGTCAAAAAATGAAACATACAAGGCCATCCCGGAGAATTTTTAAGATAAGGGGCTTCTGCTGCACTTTAGGTAAAGATCAAAGGTCGCCCGTAATCTTTACCCTATTTTGTAGGGGTGAGCGAATGAGAACCAGAAACCAAACCAAACCAAAAAATCAGAAAAAACCGAACCAAAAAAATTAAAAAACCAAATTTTTTGGTTCAGTTCGGTTTACTACGCAAAAACCAAACCAAAAAAATCGAACAAAAACCGAACTAACGAAGAAAAAATAGGGAATGCGTGAACCTTTTTTATAAGAATTATGTCGGAAAATCTTTTGTTGAGAATTAATCATCTACGTCAAATTTTAGTTAGACTATTCGATGGTGCTATTAGTGAATTTTTTTTAGATCACTTAAAATTATAAGTATGCATTGATTTTATAAATCATGATTATATGAAGTAAGAAGTAATAGATTTAAATTTGTTGTTGTATTGTAAATTAAGATAAATATTGTAAGATTATAAATTTATATTTAATTGCTATATTAATAGCCTACATAGACAAGTAATAGTAGCATAATTGTATTGATATATTAGTCTCTATTGGACAATGTATTTCAAGAAATAGGGTAAAAATATTATTGACCAAGCATTTGAATTCGAAGCGAACCAAAATCGAACCGAAACAAACCAATTCGGAACCAAAAACCGAATGTGGAACCAAATGCGAACCACCCGCTTTGCTTATTAAATTATAAAAAACCAAAATATTCAGTTTGGTTCCGGTTTTGGCTAAAAACCGAGACGAACCGAACCATGCTCACTCCAACTATTTTGTGTTGACTTCGTAGTTCTATTACCAAAATTATAAGAGTTATCATCTGATTTACATAAAATTGTGATTTACATAAAATTATTATATTCTTATATCATCTATTTATTTTATATGTAGAAATATTTAACATTAGTTATAGTGTTTATGTTTACTTTTTTTTAAAATTTAATGTTATACACGAGTGACATATATAATAAGAGGGTGTACGAAGATATGAAAGAAATAAGAGTTGATATATAACCTTAACTGTTATGTTTTGTTTTATTTGCAGAAGCTTCTGTTGATGATTTTGTTTTGTTACAGGAGTCGCTGGATGTTTTCTGCCGAGATGCGGGTCAAACGATTAGCAAAGAGAAGTCTATTATATATTTCTCGAGGAATGTAGAAGAAGATTTGACTGCGAATATATCGTTGTGAAGTGGGTACCAACGTAGTGAGGGGATTGGTAAGTACCTTGGTGTTCATATCCTCTCGGGAAGGAGACCGAAAGGGTTCTTTGGAGAGTTCATTAACGAATTAAGGGGAAAATTGGCAAAGTGTAAAGGAAACACACTTTCGTTGGCGGGGCGTATTACGCTAGCTTAGTCATTTCTTAGTGCGGTCCCGATGTACATCATGCAGGTAGAAAAGTTTATGTCATACATATGTGAGGAGATTGATAAGATTCGAAGGGATTTTATTTGGGGGTCCTCGGCAGATCATAGAAGTATTCATTGGGTTTCTTGGAAAGATATGTGTAAACCTAAGGAGGTAGGTGGTTTAGGATTTCGATCAGCTGAAGATATGAATAGAGCTCTTTTGGGTAAGCTTGGTTGGAAATTAATTCATAACACTTCTACGTTGTGGCCGATTGTAATGCGAGAAAGGTATTTCAAGGGACCTCCTATGCAATATATAATTAAACAAAATGATTCGAGAATGTGTCGAACCATCGTGGAAGGTATTGCCGTAGTTAGACGGGGATCCTGATGGCTCGTACGAAATGGTAAAGATATTGCGTTTTGGTGTGATTGGTGGATAGGGGATGCACCTCTCATTGAGAATGTGATAGGGGTATTTGAAGCTAGTGAGTTGACTAAATCAGTAAGGGATTACATTCGGCTTGATGGATCATGGAATTGGGAATTGTTCCAGCACTATCTTTCACCTTCTAAGTTATTGGAGATTGCGGGCGCTAGACTTGGTGAAGTAGGGGAAGACAAGGATATTCTGTCTTGGAGTCGCGAACCTAATGGGGAGTTTTCGGTGAGGTCGATAGGGTGGGATGTTTCACCACCTGATCACCAATCGGAGGACATTTAGAGGAAAATTTGGAGGCTAAAATGTTCTCAAAGAGTTCGGGTTTTTATGTGGCGAGCGGTATTAGGTAGGATTGCTACGCGTGATAATTTGTGTAAGAGTAGAATGGAAATTTCAGATTTGTGCCCTTTGTGCGAAAATGCATTAGAGGGTGTGATGCATTTGTTTCGGGATCGCGTTAAGGTCCGGAGGGTGTGGGATGTTATTAAGGGTGAAGTGGAGCGGTTCGGGGATGTACCTGTTACTGGTATGGCGGGATTTGATGATAGGGAGTGGGAGGTCAGTAGGACAGACCATGATGGCAGAGGAAGGAATCAGGCTCAGCATCTGCAGAATATTTCCTCATTATTGCAACCTCGGTCCCTGAGGAATAATACTACCAGGGATTTGTTTTTTTCCGATATGTCTGCAGGTGTCTCAGCGCAGGTTTTGGACAACAGCTCGGACGTGGATGGCGCGGCTCGTGGGGTCCAGCAGCAGCGGAGAGGTGATCAGCACCAGATTAGTGTTACATCAGCTAGCTACACACTGGGAATTAGCTTGGACCGGGGACTGGAGGAGCGTGACACCAGCTTGGATCCGAGACTGGAGGAGCAAGACTGGTGGGCAAGGAACATTTCTAATAATTTGGTATTTGCAGGAATCAATTGGTGCGTGTTTTTCGGGGTTCTTATCGATACAATATGGAAGTTGAGGAATCGTTTAGTGTTCAAGGGGGAAGCCTTCCCCAACGCAGTAACAGTAGTGGCAAAGGCGAAGTATGTAGCTACAAGTGTTATGAGAACATGGGGGCAACTACCTGGGCAGAGAATTTCAATGAGGAATATGGTGACTTTAGTAGGTTGGACGAAGCCTCTTAGTGGACTCAAACTCAACACCGATGGGAGCTTTAATGGATGGACGCAACGAGGAGGAGGTGGTGGTTTAATTCGAGATGTTAATGGGGATTGGGTTAATGGTTTTAGTATGCAAATTTACCACAATTCTCCGATTATTATTGAGCTAATTGCACTTTGTGAGGGATTGAAAATGCTAGAACTGTTGGGCTTGAGTGATGTTACCATTGAAGTTGACTCGAGAGAGATGTTCGAATTGATTAGAAGTGTGGTAGATGGAAGAGGGGAAGGGGCGTCGTGGGTTCGCCAAGTTCGAATGATACTGGATAGGAATAGAGGTTTTTCCCTAAGAAATATTTATAGGGAGACCAATTCCTGTGCGGATTGGCTGGCTAAAGTTGGAGGTAGAAGCGATAAAGGTTTTGGACTCCTTGGCGACCCGCCGGATGGGTTATGGAGTCTCTTGGTTAAGGATCGTATAGGCTACAAAACACCGCGAGTAATTTACGATTCTAATTTGATCAATAATGTAATAGAGTAGATTATGATTTTGCTTTAATCCGACCCCGTTACGTCTCCGATGTAAAAAAAAAAAACATTAAAAAAGCTGCGTATTTGAATGATACGTAAAGAACAAGAAGTACCAATAATCTAAATCTGTAATGACTTCCATTGAGGGATTAGTTAGGTTTGGTGTTTTGCTGACCAACAATCCAATTATGAATCAATCCTTTTCTTGCAACTCTAACCTTTTTTCCCCGCCTTCTTAATCTACATTTAATCATTTTGATCATAAATCAACAAGGAGAAATGGTCCACAATTTGGTCATTTAACAAATATACGTCAGAATAACACAGCTCAGCTATATTGTTGAATATGGATCTATCAACCAACCGAATATCAATGAACATATATAATCATAACAAGGCAACCATTGTGTCTTAGGTTTGAAAATCTAATCCACTCCTTAGATTTGGAATTTTATATATCCAAAATAATCAGAGGCGGATTCTTTTTTCTAATTGGAGGACAAAAAATGTTCCTCCTGAATTTTCTCCATTTAATTACTTTTTATAAAATTTTAAGATAAATACTCTGTAAATCCTTATATCATATAAAATAACTTATATTTGTATACAAATAAAATATCAAGATGATTAGGATTGTGCGCATGTCTATTTGACATAAAAAATGCTCTACCTATAAACATCCTATTCTTGTATGAATTTTGTAAAGTTACAATTAATTATTTAAACCATTATGTTTCGCTTGTGAAGGATTGCATGTTATTTAGGTTAATAAACGGATTGAGTTTGTATCCATTTTATTGGATAGGTTACTATTGTTTTATAGAAAAATATAATTTTGGATCTTCTTTACTCAAATAGTTTTCTCAATTTTAAGAAAATAAATTAAAAAATTAGAAAAATAGGATAATAGTATAATAAGATTTTTATCCAACGAGTCTTGGTGATACCCAACCTCACCTAACCTATCTACTCTTATTACTAAAAACTAGTAACAAGGTTTTAAATTATAAACTTATATTCTCATAATCCATTACACCCCTATTTTATTTTTTTACCTACTATCTATAACAAATTATACCCATAAAATCAAAAACCTTAAATGTTATATTCCTTTCTCCTCTCCACATCCCAAAACTCAACTACAACCTAAAGCTTTGTTATTATCCTCTCTGCTCGCTCATTTCAAACATTCTCAAACTCTAAAACTTCTGCTCGATAGCTGAATCACGAAAATGAATAACGAAGCAGATCCATGGCTGAATAGCAACAACCATAGATTTTTGTGAAGCTTTTTCGCAGTTTTATTCAATAGTTTCGAGCAACCATGGTAGTTCTTTGTCGAATATTAATTTTTGAAGAGCTTTGTTGTTGAAGAGATCTCTTGTTGGTGTGTATCTTTGGTTTCACCACTTTTTTCTTTTCTTTTTGGTCGACGCATCAAGTCTTGGAAGAGTAACAATGGAAGTTTTTTATTTTGTTGTTGTTGTTGTGAATCTTTGTTACACGTAATTTTTTAGATAATTGTAATAGTTTGTTGGATAACTTTGTTGCCTAGTTTAAATTTATAATATTCTTTCAGTTAATTATAATAAAAGTTGTCATTTATTTTTATATTTTAGGTTAATACTCAGTGTTTTTAGTAAAACTCAAAAAAATTACTGAGCATACTAAGTGAATTGCTGAGTCTACTCAGTGTTTTTTGCTGAATACTGCCGAGTATACTAATGCATAAATTATACTATTATGCAAAATAATTCACAAATCCGTCGATTACTTAGAGAATTTGCGGAGTACTCAGAGTATTCACTAAGTACTCATAGAAGTCACTGTGTAAGTACTCAGTGAATTTTGCTGAAATCACTGAGTATTATTTAAATCCACTTAATATGAACACAAAATCATTGAGTATTAACGCAAAATTGTTGAGTATTACACTGTATGATGTATCATCGAGTATAGCACAAAATCACTAAGTATTTCACAAAATAATTAAGTATTAACACAAAATCACTGAGTATTACGCGAAATAACTAAGTATTAACATAAAATCACAGAGTATTCACAAAATCACTATGTATTAACATAAATTCACTAAGTACTACAAAAAATTTACTACATATTAACATAAAATCACTAAGTATTACACAAAATCACTTATGGATTACAAAAATTCAACAAGTATTGCAAAAATAGATTGAAGGTGACGCAAAAGTGGAGTTCGAAATGCTCCAAAATGGAGTGTGAAGGCGCCACAAAAATGGAGTTCGATATACTACAAAAATGAAA